>CM053580.1:311272637-311332303 GCA_028627135.1 Pseudochirops cupreus | reverse complement strand
AGCAAACACACATATATTTTATATATATATATATATATATATATATATATATATATGCATGCATGCTAAAAACAAATTTTATTGATAAGGTTGCAGAATGGTAGGTTTTATAGGACCAGAGTTTCTAGGAAGAGTGGGAAACAGAAACAATCATTTTGAAGGTCTCAATGTATTTGGATTTCTGAATGAAAGATTAGTTTCTAGGAATGCTGGTTTCTTGGTCAGGGTGAAGTGTATATAATGAGGTCTGGAAAAATATATCTGCTTGGAGACTTGTGGTTATACAGAAAAAATGGAGAGGAGAGGAAATTGCCTAGAGAGATCTGCCAATCCGTAGGCATAAACAGGTATGAAATGGGGGAGAAATAACTGGGGAGGACAAATAATTCATGCAAGACAATATTCAAGAAAACGGGGTAGTAACAAAACTCATGGTCTCAGCTGTCTTTATGTGAATGCTTAGATTATAGCTAATAAATGAGGTGAACTAGAGTTTTTAACACAAAGAGATGAATTTGATGGCCTATGCATCATTCAGACATAGTGCGATATGGTCCATGGCTACAACACACCTACTTTTTTCAAAAGAAGAGATGAGATAAAAGGATGATATGGACATGTGAGAGGAAATTCACAGACTAGAAGGGGAGGCCTGATAGAGAGCATTTGGGTGAAGGTCAATGGAGGAAGAAACAGAAACAAGAGTGGTAATATATACATTATACTTAACATGGCAGGAGTATACTACAGAGCATCTGGACAAAAGAAACACCTGCATGATGAGTCTGATAGTTTTTACTGCTTTCAGAGTTTTGCTTTTTACAATGTTGTTGTTACTGTAGAAATTGTTCTCCTAATCCTGCTCATTTCATTCTTCATCATTTTATGAAAGTCCTGAAAACTGTTCATTTTTTATAATGTTGATGTTATAGTATAAATGTGACATATTTTTGCATGCAGCACTTGAGGGAATATTGCTTTAACAATACATATTGGTTACAAGAAATTTGTTTTTCCTTCCTTCCTTCCTTCCTTCCTTCCTTCCTTCCTTCCTTCCTTTCTTTCTTTCTTCCTTCCTTCCTTTCTTTCTTTCTTTCTTTCTTTCTTTCTTTCTTTCTTTCTTTCTTTCTTTCTTTCTTTCACAATGGAATGGGAAACAGCAGAGAAAGAAAATAGCTTTCTGTTTATTTTTTTTTAAATAGAGAGCTGGGGGGATGTTACAGGTGTGAAATGCTGTGTGCACTTTCAGATGAGGTCATTGTGTTATAACTTTTATTGTATGAAAATAGATCTCTCATAAAGTGGGAGTAATCTGGAAATGTTTGCAATGTAACAACAAAATACATCAACAGTTTTTTTTTTTTAATTTCAAAAGCAATACATCATCATCCTGGCATGAAATTATAATATAGTACAGAGATCAGAAGTCTCAATTATCCAGACATTTGATGGAATTTCCTCTCAGCTAGAGCAAGTTAAATATTTACCAGCTGCTGTATGTTTAGTAATTATTTCGTTCTTCAAAAGGCGAAAGAAGCAACAAGTGGATCTTCCAGACTAAATTCTGTATAGAATTAAATTTTAGGAATGTGGTCTATTGCAGCATGTGTGTGTGTGTGTGTGTGTGTGTGTGTGTGTGTGTGTGTGTGTGTGTGTGTGTGTATGATGATATAATTCAGCTTCTCGCTAGTGACAAGATCTGATGCTCCCAATCTATGTATCAGAAAAATGCATTGGGACACAGCCTGCTCAGGGCTAGTTGCTGGGTTCTAATTTCATCATAAATAGCTGCTCTTGAAGGAAACACTAATATTTTCCTTCTGCTTGTTCACACCATCATTTTATTAGACTAGTTCCAAAGTTCCAGTCTGGTTTTGGTGTCTTTTTAAAAAATGTTATGTTTTTGCTTCTCTCAGAAACCCAAAGAGGCAATTCGTTTATTCACTAGTGTTTTCAACCAGCTCATTTTTCAGTTCACACTCAGTCTCCAGGAGGTACTGAGGCTGAGTGAACTGCTCAGGAAAAACACTGACTGCGACTTGCTTGCCTTTTTTACATGGTTTTGCCAAAAGAAGCTTCCATGTTCAGACTGGGTGGCTTCAGCTCAAAAAGCTGCTGCAGCCTGGCATCCAAATCTGCTTTTTAAGAATGTGGGCTTGGAATTTAAACACATGCTTCTGAAAAACATTTATACAGCACTCCTATTTTCCTTGTGAAATCAGAAACCAAACACCTCTTTGGATGGGGTTTAGAAGAATCTGGGAGAAAGGAACCACAAGGTTTGGATTCGCCTTTGCTTGCCTCCCTCATTTGTGTGGCTTTGATTTGGGAATCTGATTTGGAGAAAAGGGCTAGAACAGCAGTGATTTTGGAACTGAAGTTGTTCAAGGCTACCGATCTTCATTAGAGACATTTGCTAGAGGCCAGGAGCTCATGTGTTTCTTCTCATAATACAACCTAAACCACAGCGACAGAATTCTGAATATGATAGTATAGGCCATTCTTATTCAGTATCGACCAATCCTCAACAACCCTTTGTGCCCTTTCTGAAAGGTTCTCCAGTGCTCAAACGGACCAGTGATTTCACTGATGTGGGTATTTCCTCTAGTGATACAGGTCACAACCCAATTGTGCATCTGTCATCCTTGTCCCCCCTATAAATTCATCCGTAGGAGTCCACCCAGCATGCTGAGGGCCTTCCTTGCATTCTCTTGACATTGTGCGAATACCAGTAGAGCTCATGAGTTGTCCCTTGCCCTAGGTGTGAGACCAATCTGTCATTTTTTTCTGGTCATACATTTCTCTAAAGACATCATTGACATCACTTCTGCACAATTCTCCATTTCTAGTGTGTTGTAGCTAACATGTATCAACCAAGCCCACCTCTCCTATGCCCACTGGGGGATGTTCAATTTTGTTTTTCAGAGATAACTCCATAGCCAGAGAAAACTTTGTATTCTATGGCTCTCACCTTATAAGCTATTAGGCAAGGAATTTCTCCCTCTCCCAGTTTCAAGCATCTGTCTTAATTGTATTCAAATGTCTTTGTAAGTCGGGTCATAAAGTATGAGCATGCACATTCAGTCTCTAATCGCTCTGCTGGGACATAGGAGATGAAGAGAAGCAAAAATAATGGAGGATTTGATGACTTCTAGCTAATGCATTTGTTCTGGTTTTGTAACAACTTGAAATGTTAAGGGTATAGTAACTGTGAACAATATTACATTGGTTCGGGACCCACTCTGCCACTGTCACTAAGAGTCTTGGAGCACAGACATAAATGTTGGCCAGAATGGAAAGGAAGGGAAAGATTGATCAATCCATCTATTCATCCATTCAGTCATTAAATATTTATTTCCTTCCCTCCTACCCCCTTTCTTCCTACAAATAAGAGAGGATCAGACTAGTTTTACCCATAGAGCAGGTTTTGATGAAATGAGGAAGATGGAGAAAAGAGATTAGAATGTGCAGGAAGGTAGGACATTGGGTGTGTGGGTGTCAGGGGGCCTCATGAGGGAATAGTAGAGACTAACAGGGAAGGGAGAAAAGGATCAAAGTCAAATTTTTACTGCCTGCATAATTTTGCCCAGGGTCAGCCCTGGGCAGGAGGACAGAGTTGGGAAGTAGCCAGGACTTTCTTCCTCAGTTAGGAAGTTCTTGGGGAGAAATGCTCTGAATCCATTGGTTCTCTTGATCTCTTCTTCCTGGTAATTCCAAGAGGCATTGTGGCTATCCTGGGGAATCTTGCAGCTGCTGTGGCCACATATGAGATATGCAGCATATCCCTCAGCCCTTGTCAGCCCCACAAATAACCCATTGAGTTGAGTAGGAGAAAGGGATAGACGCCCAGGCCTGCCATTAGGACTCTTCAATGGTACAACTGTTTGGGCCTTGGTTGGGAGCCAGCCCTGATGCCATGCTGTTTTTTAAAGAGGCATTCTTCCCATGGATTGTGCTCTTGAGGCAGAGGAGCAGCTGAGGCATTAGAAAAGGTAGCTCCCTTGTTCCATCCAAGGCTCCACTGGCAAACAAGGAAATCACTTCCTCTTTGGCTTTTTTCCCCCCTTTTATTTATTTTGTTTGGGTCCTAAGCTCTTCTCTCCCACTCTCCCTCCTCCTTTCTCTTTCTCAGTTAATGGGTTTTCTCTTTATATTTCTAATTGATGCTGAAATTTAGAAATTATATCAGTCTTCTGATCTTTCCCACTGGAACCAGCTATGTCAGGGCTGTAAGTCTAATTAAAACCTTCTGAGAATAGTTGTAGTTTTTGCTCTTTCTATTGCATTCTTGAGAGTTGCTCATATCCTTCCAAATGAAGGGGAAGATTCTATTAGGGCAGAAGCATTCACTAATCCCCTCCTTTCTATAGTGCTCTCTCATCACCTACTTGTAAAAGGGTTTTCTCCACTAGAATGTAAGTTCCTTAAGGGAAGGACCTGTTAAGCTCATAATGAGCACCTATTAAGCACATGAATGGATTCTCTCCACCATTTTTGGAACTGGCAAAAAAATATTGGATCTATAATCCTATCTATTCTCAGGCCTAAAGATAGATCCCTCATGATCTGGACAAAGGTCCAAGATTTGTCACAAAGTCCTCATCAGCTTTCTGGATCTGTGTTGAGTCCAGTTCTCTTATTTTGAAAACCTTGTCTTTTTCTGAGCATGAAAGCAATACCTTTGTTTGAGCAACATTCTGCAAAGCTCATATCTTTGCATGGCACTCTATTCAGTCTGAGAGCTCAGGAATAGCTGGATGGGTAGACTCTCCGATCCAGGATACATTTGCAAAAATCTAGCCATTATCATCCCCCTCTTTGCCCTCCCAAATGCAATATAGTAATCAAAACAAACTCTGACAATACTTGTCAGCCATTCACTTAACAAAAAAATTATTCAGTGCCCTCTATGTACATAGCATGACACTAGGGGATAAAGGAAAAAAAAAAACATAGTCCTCCTGCCTCTCAAGCCTCATTGGTTTAGATCTGGAAGGGATTGTAGAGACTGTTGAATGGTATCTCTGTTCCTTTTATAGATGAGGAGACTGAAGTCCAGAGAGGTCAAGTGGCTTGTCCAAGGTCACAATAGGCAGTAAGCGGCAGAGACGGAATTGGAGCCTTGTTCCTTTACTCCAAATTGCTTTCTACTATGCCGTTTCCGAACTCAAGATCTAGTGGTGGAGACGCAATGTAATAGAAGAGTTAAATAACAATATAAGGAAATACTGCAAGAGGTGTCACAAGGTGGCATTACATTAAATGTCAAGAGAGTGGCGAAGATAAGAATGCTCTGAGTTCACAGATGAGAAAGGTTCTTGTCACCTAGTATTGTTTGGGAAGGCTTCATAAGGGAGGTGGAGAACTGAGCTACCCCTGAGCTGCTGGACAGGCAGACAGGGGAAAGAGGGTGTTCTAAGTCACTAAATAGTCCCAGCCTCCTTGTACTCTAACGAGCCTAGGGTAATGGGCTGAGAGCTGGAAGGGATATTACAAGTGATTTTATCTCCAGAATAGAAAACTGAGGTCTAGATAGGTTAAGTGACTTGGCCAGGGTCTCACAGCTATTAAATGTCTAACGTGGGTCCCTCTAACTTCAGTTCTCTGTTTACTACACCATGCTGCCTCTGAATCTGAGACAGATCAAATACCCCCTTATATACACACAGACTTAAAAACCAAAGGAACAGGGCTTGGCAAACTGTATCTTGGGTTTTGCCAAACCCAAAGTGTTTTACTTGGAGACCTTCTCCAATATCCTAGGCCACCAGATTCCCCTGTCCCCATCCCACACCCACATCAAGAGTCATTTCCTAATCCCCAGGGAGAGCTGCTCATCCAGAAGTCAACGATCTCTCTGATCTTGCAGAGGTCCAGACTGGAGTGAGTTCGCCTCTCTGTCTCAGTTGAGAAGCTTTAACGAAAGAATATGCTACAGGGGCTCTCTGGCTGCTGGAGCTAAGTAGATCTCAGACTTCACCCAGTACAACCTCTCCTTTCACAAACTAGAACTCTGAGAAGGGTCACACAGCTCATAAGGAGCGCTCCACATGTTTTCCTGAGCTTATGAGGGGAGCTGAAGAGATCGATAGGTGGGATCTTTCCTTATGGTAGCCATACTAGAGGACAGAGAAGATGTGGGACTCTCTCCATGAGGACTTGGTCTTCTATTTGAATCCATCTTGGGATGCTCAGGAGTACTCATGTGAGATAGATACATTATTATAAATGTTGGCCCAACACTGGTTCCTGGGTCCTATTAGCATTAAAAAAAAATGAAGACTCTTTAAATATGCATTAAGAAAGTTTGCTTGGAAATTGCATAAAAATTGAACTCTGTTTTCAAAAGGCTCATGCCAGCTCTAACATCCAACTAGCCAATGAACATTCAATTAAAAAATGAAGGATGCAGCTGTGAGGCTCTGCTGGCCTGTGAAATCTGCAATGTCTCTTCTCCCATTACATTCAAGGGTCATTTTTTTAAGAAGAAAGAGAAGGGAAAGGCTGGAGGGCTCCCAAGCAACAAAAAAGGGGACAAGGTGAAGGGGGGCAGAGGAGGAGCTTGCCTTGTGCTGAAGAAAGAGCCTGAGAAATCTGTCCCAGCTCTTGGACTCCCACTCTTAGCCCAGGCCATCTGGTTTTATTCAGAAACTGTGAGTTTTCTTCCACCTACACTTGAGTAATGTCAAGTTTGTGACAAGCCTAGTCTCTAGGCAATGGGCTTAACAAGAGGGGAAGCCTGAAGTTGGGGAATACGGGAACCCAGCGCAATAATGTTTGGTATGCTCTGACTCTGGCATATTTCTCTGATCCTTATTCCATTGCCTAAACCCGAGAGCCCCTTGGGCTAGTGGAGGAATTGGAGAAATGCTGCCCTGACTTGGGACACTGGTGTGTGCCCCTAGCTCAGAAACTTGGCTAGAAACCAGGAGTTTCTGCCTTTGCCATTGGCTAGTTGTGTGACTTCAAACCAGAGGCATAAGTAGAAATGTAATGGAGGATTTGGGCCAAGAACACAAAAGATGCCCTCAACTTGGAACAGCGAAGGGGAGATGGAGACTCAGAGGCACACAGATGAGGCCACTGTTGGGAAGGCTGTGGGTGAAGGCAGCTCAGCGTGATAGACAGTCTGGTAGCTTTCTGTTTACTTATTTTTGCTATTGAGAGCAGTATGGCCTTTGAGGCAATAAGACCTGGGTTCAGTTCCTGTCTTTGATGCATGCTGATTGAGTGTCCCCAGATAGCTCTCTACCATTAGAAAGTTCCATAACACATGCTGATCTGTACTGCTGCGTGGAGGTTCCTCCCAGGGCTCTCCACAAACCACTGAAATCATGGGTCTGGCCATCTGGCCATCCCAAAAAATTCATATTAATTAGGTATAAATTAGGCTACCAAGGATGTGAGGGAGAACTGACAACTCTCTGAATCCAGCATGTGAATGAAAGTGGGATTCCTAGCACCAATCTCTCCTTTGTGCTGATTGACAGTGGGTGAGACCTGACCATGCCTATAAAGTCATACCTTGAAGAAGAAGATGGTAGAAGAGTCCTTGTCGTTGCCAGGTCACTCATGATCACAAGAGAGTTCATAGACGTTTGCCTGCCTCCTTACATAGGCCCTGCCTCCTCTTTCCGAACTTTGGGGAGGCCTGCCTGTTAAGATGCCACAGATGTACACGTCACTTAGTCCTGAGGTAAGCGAGGCCTCAGTCCATCTCTTGATAGCAGCAGTGGTGAGACCCAAACCACCATTTTTCAATTATTCAGTGTGCTTTGGGATGGAATGAAATTTTAGGGGCTGAGTGCTATCCCATTCCTATGTCCCCCCTTAGCTTGAATGTACAGTGTTGGGGCTGTCTTGGGCCTCTGAGAAGAAGAGATACCTGGGTCTAACCTCCCCAGTTTCCAGTGGAAGACACTTTCACTTCTTTTCACTGGCAGACAAACTTGGGAGTGGCCAGTGTTTGTCAGAGGGGCTATAGAATGTTGGGAAATAGTTTTGGGAGTCCTACCACAGCCTTATTACCCTCCAGTTCCTGTATGCCTAGTAATTCCTTCCATGCCTCAATGTGGGAGGTGTCTTTTGGTGGAACTCTAAATTTAGCAAACCTTTGGGCAAATCTCTGATTGCTTTACCCCAGTTCCAGCTCTGTGCAAGCATTAGATGAGGAAGACCTACCTTGGCAACAATTTTCATGAAAAAGACCCAGACTACCTGTTTGGCCCTTTTAGTTGACTAGAATGCTGTCAGCCAATAATATGACCTGTTTGTTAAAATGCTAATGTATTTCTCTTAGAGTCAATTAACAAGAGTGTACAGTGTCTGAATCAAAGAAGATAACAGGATCATTATACTCTGTGTTCACTAGACCACACCAAGAGTGTTGTGTCCAGTTTTGGTTATAACAATGTAAGAGGGACCATTATTGACTAATGAGTATTTCCCCTTTAACATCCATTGGCACCTCAAACTCAGCTTCTCCAAACACAAACTCATGATCTTCTCCTTTAGGCCCACATCTTTCCCACTTTCTTGGTTCTTTGGGTGATACCACTATTCTTCTGGGCACCTAGGCTCAAAACCTCTGAATCATCTGTGCTGTTTTTGTCTACTTTGTGCCCCATTTCTAATCAGCAACCAAGTCATGTGAATTGTACTCCTATAACATATCTACGCCCACACCTTCTGCTATCTTCTCTCATGATAAGTTGTCATATTCTGCTTAGACTATTGTAAAGTTTTCTGACTGGTCTCTCTGCCCTCAGTTAGGCTCTTCCTTCTCCTATCCATCTTTAACACAGCTGCCAAAACAATTTTCTTAATATATGGGTCTGTCCAAGTCACTTCCCTGTTCAGAAACTCCAGGTGGCTCCCCATCACCTCCAAATGATAGCATATAAACTCCTCAGCATGAAATGAAAACCTCTCCCCAATTTAGCTTCCATCTTTCTTTCTAGCTCTACTTTAAATTCTCTTCAGGAACTCTTCATTTCCAGGGTGGTATAGACTCAGGGCTTCTTAAACTTTTTCCACTCAGGACCCCTATGGGATCATGACCCACAATTTAAAAAATGCTGGATAGAGGACAGAGCACTGGAATTGGAGCCAGGGTGATGACCTGCAGTGGAATTCCACATTACTTTGTAGTTTTGTGACTCATATTTAATTACTTTATCTTTCTGAGCCTCAGTTTCCTTATCTGTAGAATAGGGATGATAGTAGCCCTCCACTCACAGAGCTGTTGCAAAATCCTTTTCTTCTTTCAAATTTAGGTGCCATTTTATCTATGAAGCCTTCTCTGATGCCCAAGCTTCAAGTGTCTCCTCTGTCCCCTATTCTCTCATTAACTTTTTGTTCCTTTCCTATGCACTTGGCCTATTCATAGTCTAATTTAAATAGCAGTCATTTCTGTGCATCCCACTACTAGAGTGTAATCACAGTGAGGGTAGGGGTTGTATAATGTTTCATATCTCTATCTCTAGTGCCTAATTCTGGACAATCTCTCTACCCCTCCCCAGTGACCTTTTTTCTCACTCTACCCCATGGCTTCTTCCTCTCCAAATCTCCATTCAAGGAAGCAACCAGACAAGTCAAACTCATTTCAAAGAAGAAATGGGGGATTTGGGCTTCTTTAGTCTGTAAATGAGAAAATTTAAGGGAGGGATACATGATATTTGAAGACAGCTATTTGTAGAGCTATCACATGGAAGAAGATTTATTTTAGGTTGCTCTAAAAGCCAAAGCTAGGCCCAATATGGGGAAATTATAGGGAGGTAAATTTCACCTCAATTTAATTAAGAACTTTTTAAGAACCAGAGCTGTCAAGAAGCAGAATGGGCTGCCCAGTCCCCCAAGACTGGAAATGTTCAAACAAAGACGGAATGATCCTCTGTTGGCTGTAGAAGGGATTCTTACATGGAGGGTGATGGTGGAAAAGTTAGCCTAAGATCTCTTTGGATACATTTTTACTAAGTTGTCTTCTGCAACCCTCAATTTTCCCACACTTTGATGCTTTTTTTCCATATCAAGGGCATAGGCACTTCTGATTTAAAATGACCTAGTGTTTGGACTTTGGAATTTCCTTATTCAGATACTTTAAGGATCTATAATTTTGTTGATATATGTTGTTTGTCTCTCATTTTTATTTTTTTGGGGGAGGAATGGCTGATTTTATTATGTAAGACATAGCAGTTTTATAGTAAAACCTAATTAGTTTGCAAAGTTTTTTAAAAGTTTAATTTATGGTATAAATTTAGTTGTATATAAAAATGTTTCAGAAAATTATACTTTACGTTTCCATTTGAATATCTCACTTAAATTTCCTTATTCAAGAAAAGGAAAACACAGGTGGGTATAAACCTAGCCAAACATAAAACAGAATATCTGCTTTACTATGACCTCCTAAAACAGTTCATAATTTTCCAAGCTGTACTGATGTAGAAAATGAATTTTGTCTTTTATTTTTGAAGAGGACCAATAACATCATGGGGTAATATCTTGACTAGCACGTGTATTGAATTTAAGTAAAGAAGGGTAGTACAAAGTTGTCAGCCTCACTCTCTCTTGCATAGTCATAGAAATCCAGTGACAAGACAAAAGTCGAGAGGACTGACAATGGCCTGGGATGCAGTGGATGACCTTGGTGTCTTTGATGTCTGATCAAGTTCTAAGCTCATTATAGCTCCTGCTTCAGATTCCTGCATGGCCGCTGGAACAAATTGTTCTTATCTGCCCATCCTGCCAGGGGGAAGTCTTCATATGCTTATTGTAGATATATCCCTAACTTATCAATGGGTATGAAGCTTGTTGGTTACCCTCAACCTGGTTTAGCCTGTCTGCGAAGATGATTTTATTGAAATGAGATTTCTAGGCAACCTCTTTGAGACATAGATAAGAGTCGAGTGAAGGTAGACACCAAAGGTACGGTAGCCCTGAAAAGGGATACTAGTCTGCCCTGGACACCCACAAGTGTTGACATACGTACTCCTCTGATCACAACTCTACTGCAACTTGGATAGTTCTGAGAGTTACTTTGGTTAGAAAAATAAATCACTCCCTGTGACCAACCTGACAAAGAGACTTTCTGAGTTGGCTGGTGGTTGGACATTAGACATAGAGGGTGTCACTGGGCCCGAACATAGTGGGAACCTTTCCAGTTGGGCAGAGCTTGCTGGAAGGACATTAGGAAAGGTTGATCTTGTGATCTTGGTCAAGTGTGGATGTATCTAGTTGCACAGGTATGGAATTTTGAGCTCCCTATGGATAGGGTCAAGTCCTCGAGGGCCAGAACTGTGTCTGCTTCATCCTTGTATCCCTCTCAGCACCTCACGCAGTGCCTAGTACACATTAAATAGTCAACAAATATTTGTTGAATGACTTAATGACTGTTCGCTGTGACTATTTGCTTTCCTGGTATATTCTATTGGGGATTTTTTCTTGAGTTTGGAGTGGGCTAGGTAGCTGCTGAGGTTCTTTACATCTCTAAAATTCTGTGATTCTGTTGCTTTAACCATATTTGGGGCAGTTTGATGGTGCACTGGATAGAGGAAGACTCATCTTCATGAGTTCAAATCTGGCCTCAGACATTTACTAGCTGTGTGACCCTAGGAAAGTCACTTAACTCTGTTTACCTCAGTTTCCTCATTTGTAAAATGAGCTGGAGAAGGAAATGCAAGCCACTTCAGTATCTTTGCCAAGAAAACCCCAAATGGGGTCATGAGGATTTGGGCGTGATCGAAACAGCTGAACAACAACAATCAACCTTATTTAACATTTGTAGGTTGTCTATCAAAAAAGTTTGGCATTTTAAAAAATTGAGCTGGGGAGTCATTGATGCAAAAAGGATTTAAGGGGACTTGACTAAATGGAGCAGGGTAAAGGCTACAAGCCTCCATATGAATTGCAAATCAAAAGCTCAGCCCTCCAGAGAACCAGAAGGGAGAGCAAGTCTATAGGGTGGGGTTTCGGAGAGCTTACTGCTCTGAGAACCACAGAAAGAAGCATACCAGTTATGTTCAAGACTGTGGGGCTTTTGGTAGCCTAGTGATCTAGGTCAGAGAGTTACTAATTTTGACCAAAGGCAATTCCAAAACACCCAGAGCAAGCATTAGTTACATTATGATCTGTTAGTAATTTGGAAGCAAAGTGATGTTAACATGGTGTTGAAACAAGAGAACTTTGACTTCCTAAAACCCACTGAAAATAAGCCAGAGTCATGAGAAGGGGCAAGGCAAGCACTATTATAAAAAGTTCAAAAACAGGATGAATTTTGGTGCTTAATAACAAAGATACTTTTCATTTCTATAGTAATTTATGATTTTCTTTTTTCTCTTTTCATCTTTATTTCCCAGCTTTTAAATTATTTATTTATAACATTCTTTTTTAAAAAATTGAGTTCTGGATTATCTTCTTCCCATTCCTCCCCCACCCATTGTGAAGACAAGAAATGTGATATCAATTCTACATGTGAAGTCATGGAAAGCATCTTTTCATATTGGCTATGTTCCAAAAAAAGCAAGAAAAATGAAGTAAGTTTAAAAAAATATGCTTCAAACTACATTCAAACTCCATCAGTTCTTTTTCTAAAAGTGGATAACATCTTCATCATAAGTCCTTTGGCACTGTCTTAGATCGTTGTCTTGATCGCAGTAGCTAAATCATTCATAGTTGATTACCATATGATATTGCTGTTACTATGTACAATGTTCTCCTGGTTCTGCTTAGTTCCCTCTGAATCAGTTCATGTAAGTCTTTCCAGGTTTTCTGAAATCATCGTGCTTGTCATTTCTTATAGCACAACAATATTCTATTACAATCATATACCATTGTTCAGTCATCCCTAATTGTTGGGCAACCCCTCAATTTCCCATTCTTGGCCACCACAAAAAGAGTTGCTATAAGTATTTTTGTACAAATAGGTCCTCACTCCCCCCTTTTTTTGATCTCTTTGGGATATAGCCCTACTAGCAGTATTGCTGAATAAAAGCGTATGCACAGTTTTATAACCCTTTTGGTGTAGTTCCAAATTGTTCTCCAGAATGATTGGATCAGTTTACAGATCCAGTGACAGTACATTAGTGTTCCAATTTTCCCATATCCTCTCCAACATTTTTCATTTTTTTTTTGGATCGTTTCAGCCACTCTGATAAATGAGAGGTGGTACCTTAAAGGTGTTTTAATTTGCATTTCTCTATTCAATAGTAGCTTAGAGCATTTCTTCATATGACTACAGATAGCTTTGATATCTTTGATTGAAAACTGCCTGTCCATATCTTTTGACCATTTGTCAATTGGGAAATGACTTATATTCTTATAAACTTGACTCAGTTCTCTACATATTTGGGATATGAAGCCTTTGTGAGAGATACTTGTTGCAAGTATTTTTTCCTAGTTTTCTGCTTTCCTTATAATTTTGGTTACACTGGTTTTATTTGTACAAAAACTTTTTAATTTTATATAATCAAAAATATCTATTTTACATTTTCTAATGCTCTCTCTATATTCTTTGGTCCTAAATTCTTCCCTTATCCACAAATCTGATAGATAAACCATTCCATGCTCTCTTAATTTGCTTATAGGATCACCCTTTAGGTGTAAATCGTGCACCCATTTTGAACTTACCTTGGTATGTGATGTGAGACGTTGGTCTACAGCTAGTTTCTGCCAAACTGTTTCCCAATTTTCCCAGAAATTGTCTAATAGTGAGTTCTTGTCCCCAAAGCTGGTATTTTTGCATTTATTAAACATGATATCATTATTGTCAATACTTACTGTGTATTGCATAATCAATCTATTCTACTCACCCACTCCTCTTATCTCTTAGCCAGTACCAGTTTGTTTTAATGGTCACTGTTTTGTAATACAGTTTGAGATCTGGTGCAGCTAGGCCACCTTCCTTCACATTTCCCCTCCTTTCCCCCAACTGATTCCCTCGATATTCTTGACCTTTTGTTCTTCCAAACGAATTTTGTTATTTCTTCCTAATTCTATAAAGTAATTTTTGGGTAATTTGGTTGACATGGCACTGAATAAGCAAATTGATTTGGGTAGAATTGTCATTTTTATTATCTTGGCTTGGCCTTCCTATGAGCAATTAATATTTCTCCAACTGTTTAGATCTGTCTTTATTTATGTGAAAAGTATTTTATAGTTGTGTTCATATAGTTCCTGGGTTTGTCTTGGCAAGTAGACTTCCAAGTATTTTATATTGTCTGCAATTATTTTAAACAAAATTTTTCTTTCTATTTCTTCTTGCTGGACATCATTGGTAATATATGAAAACGCCGTTGTTTTATGTGGGTTTATTTCACATCCTGCAACTTTGCTAAAGTTGTTAATTGTTCAATTAGGTTTTTAGTTGATTCTCTAGAATTCTTTAGGTATACCATCAAACTCTCTGCAAAAAGCGATAGTTTTGCTTCCTTACTGCCTATTCTAATTCCTTCAATTTATTTTTCCTCTCTTATTGCTATAGCTAGCATTTCTAGTACAATATTGAATAATGGTAATGATAATGGGCATCCTTGCTTCACCCTTGATCTTACTGGGTAGACTTCTAGTTTATCCTCATTACAGTTAATGTTTGCTGATGGTTTTAGATAAATACTACTTATCTTTTTAAGGAAAGACCCATTTATTCCTTTGCTTTGTAATGTTTTAAATAAGAACCAGTGTCATATTTTGTCAAAAAGCTTTTTCTGAATCTATTGAGATAATCATATTATTTTTGTTGTTTTAGTTATTGATATGGTCAATTATGCTGATAGTTTTCCTAATAGTGAACCAACTCTACATTCCTGGTATTAATTCCACCTGGCTATAATGTATGATCTTTGTGATATATCAATGGAATCTCTTTGCTAGTATTTTAGTTAAAAAATTTCTTTTGATATTTGTTAGGGAAATTGGCCTATAGTTTTCTTTCCTTGTTTCTGCTCTTTCTGGTTCAGGTTTTAGTACCATATTTATGTAGTAAAAGGAATTTGGTAGGATTCCTTATTTGACTATTTCCCCCCCCCCCAAATAGTTTATATAGTATTAGAATTAATTGCTCTTAAAAAGTTTCATAGAATTCACTTCTGAATACATCCAGTCTCAGGGAATTTTTCTTAGGAAGTTCATTGATTTCTTGTGCAATTTCTTCTTCTATAAGAGGGTTATGTAAGTATTTTCTTTTCTGTTAATCTGGGCAATTTACATTTTTGTAAATATCCATTCATTTCACTTAGATTGTTAGCTTAATCGGCATATAATTGTTCAAAATAACTCCTAATAATTGCCTTAATTTCATACTCATTCTTGGTGTATTCACACTTTTCAATTTTTTTATATTGGTAATTTGTTTTTTCTTTCTTTCTTAAAATCAAATTAACCAGTGACTTATCTACTTTATTGTTTGTTTGTTTTTTTATAAAACCAGCTCCTAGTTTTATTGTTCAATGGTTTTCTTACTTTCAATTTAATTAATCTCTCTTTTGATTTTCAGAATTTCTAATTTTGTGTTTAATCAGAGATTTAAAATTTGTTCTTTTTCTAGTTTTTAAAAATTGCATGACCAATTCATTAGTCTGTTATTTTACATTAAATTTCCCCTAAGTCGTTTGTCTGCATCCCATAAATTTTGGCATTTCATTGTTGTCATCCTCTTTAATGAAATTATTTATTGTTTCTATGATTCATTCTTTGACCCACTCATTCTTTAGGATTAAACTATTTAGTTTCCGATTAATTTTTAAAATTTATTTATTTTTAGTTTTCGACGTTCATTTCCACAAGATTTTGAGTTACAATTTTTTCTCTACCCATCTTTTCCCTACCCCCAGCCCAAAAAGCAAGCCTCCTGAATACCCCTTCCCCCAATCTGTTCTCTCTTATATCCTCCCTCTTTACCCCCTAACTTTCTAGTAGGGCAATATGGTTTCTATACCCCAGTACCTCTATATCTTATTTCCCAGTTGCATGTAAGAAACCAATTTTTAAACATTTGTTTTTAAAACTTTAAATTCCAGATTTTTCCCCCTTCTTCGCTCCTCAACCACCCCCATTGGGAAGATAATCAATTCAATATAGATTGTACATGTGTAGTTACCCAAATCATTTCCATAGTAGTTATATTGTAGAAGACTAACTATATTTCCCTCTATCATATCCTGCCCCACCACTTATTCTATTTTCTCCTTCGACCCTATCCCTTTTCAAAAATGTTTGCTTCTAACTGCACTATCCCCCAATCTGCCCTCCCTACCATCCTCCCTGCTCTTATCCCCTACCCCCCTATTTTCCTGTAGGGTAAGATACCCAATTGAGTGTGTATATTATTTCCTCCTTAGGCCAAATTCAATGAGAATCAGATTGTCCCATTCCCTTTCAACTTCCTGCTCTTCCCCTCCATTGTAACAGTTTTCTCTTGCCTCTTTTATATGAGATAATTTACCCTAATCTATCATTCCCTTTCTTCTTCTCCCAATAAATTCCTCTCTCACCTCTTAATTTTATTTTTTAGATATCATCCCTTCATATTCAACTCGTCCTGTGCCCACTGTCTATGTACACATGAACATACAAATGCCCACACTCACATATGTATTTATATATACATATACCCTCCTATACATATATATTTCCTTCAGCTTTCCTCATACTGAGAAAAGTATTATGAGTTACAATTCTTGTTTTTCCATGTTGGAATGTAAATAGTTCAACTTTAATAAATTCCTTATGATTTCTTTGTCCTGTTTACCTTCTCATGCTTCTTTTGTTTCCTGTATTTGAAAGTCAAATTTTCTGTTCAGCTCAGGTTTTTTTCATCAAGAATGCTTGAAAGTCCTCTATTTCATTGAATGACCATATTTTCCCTGTAGCATTATACTCAGTTTTGCTGGGTTAGTGATTCTTGGTTTTAACCCTAGCTCCTTTGACTTCCAGAATATCATATTCCAAGCCCTTTGATTGCTTAATGTAGAAGCTGCTAGGTCTTGTGTTATCCTGATTGGGTTTCCACAATACTCAAATTGTTTCTTCCTGACTGCTTGCAGTATTTTCTACTTGACCTGGGAACTCTGGAATTTGGTTATAATATTCCTAGGAGTTTTCTTTTTGGGATCTTTTTCAAGAGGTGATCGGTGAATTCTTTCAATTTCTATTTTGCCCTCTGGTTCTAGAAGATCAGGGCAATTTTTGCTTGATAATTTCTTGAAAGATGGTGTCTAGACTCTTTTTTTGATCATGGTTTTCAGGTAGACCAATAATTTTAAAATTATCTCTTCTGTATCTATTTTCTAGGTCAATGCTTTTTCCAATAAGATATTTTACATTGCCTTCTATTTTTTCATTTGTTTGGATCTGTTTTATAGCATCTTGATTTCTCATAAAGTCATTAGCTTCCAATTTCTCCAGTCTAATTTTGGAGGAGTTATTCTCTTCAGTGAGCTTTTGAAATTCTTTTTACATCTGGCAAATTTGGCATTTTAAAGCATTCTTCTCCTCATTGGTCTTTTGGGCCTCTTTTGCCATTTGAGTTAGTCTATTTTTTAAGGTGTGATTTTCTTCAATGTATTTTTAGGTCTCCTATGCTTTTCATGATTTTCTTTCATCATTCTCATGTTTCTTCCCAGTTTTTTCTCCATTTCTCTTACTTGATTTTCAAAATCCTTCTTGAGCTCCTCCAGGCTGATGACCTTGTGCAACTCAGCCTCACTGAAATCCAGTTCATGAGCGAGTCAAGACATCACCCTATGAAGTCACTGGTCCTCTTTGAAAAGAAAGGATGACCACCAAATTTTCTTTATCATGTAAAGATAAAGAATTTAGACAATGCCAGAGCAAAGAAGGATTTCATAAGAAATAAAGACCAGAAGAATACTGGGTCTGGTTCTTCATTGTTTAGGTTCTGTTCTTCCCTGATGAGCAGTGTCTCAGCTTTCTTTCAGATTTCTCTATGAATAAATATTGATGATAATTATTTTATAGATAATTATTTTACTGTATGGATAAGAATATAGGGATCATATGCTGTGCTTTAGCAATAATTTTGATTCAATTCAATTTCTAAAACATTTAGCAAAGTGCAAAGCACTGTGCTATTTTCTGGGAGTACAAAAGTGAAATAGCCCTTATATTTCAGGAACTCATATTCAACTGCACAGAAAAGAACATATACATAACTAAGGAGAGTACAAGAAAAATGAAAGCTGAAAGCACTAAGAGCTGGGGAGATTAAGAGAGCTCCATGGAGGAGGCATTGCTTGATTTAAACCTTGAAGGAAGACAAAGATTCTGAGAGGTCAAGGTAAGGATGGAGGGCATTCCAGGTGTGAAGGATGGCATGACTGATCTTATAGAAGTGGAAGATATAGTACTGAGTTCAGCTTGTAGTCAAGTCTGGCTGAAATGCAAACCTCATATAGGGGAACAATATGAAATGAGGCTGGAAAGGTAGATGGGAACCAGACTGTGGTGGGCATTAAATATAAGGGTAACGAGTATTTTATTTTATATTATTTAAATTATTTAAATTATATGATATTATATTATATCATATCATATCACATCATATCATATCACATCATATTATAATATATCATATCATATCATACCATATCATATCATTATAGGTAATGAGGAACTACAGAAGGTTTTTGAGGGAGGAGTGACACAGTTATACCTGTATCTTAGGAAGATTATTTTGACAGCTGTATGGAGCATAGATTAGAAAAGGGAAAGACTCAAAGCAGAGATGTATTAGAGAGCTATTCCAATCATTCAGAGCAGTGTGAATGGAGAGATGGGGAGGGATGGAAGAGATGTTGTGGAGATAAGATTGACAACAAATTGACATTTATTTGCACCTGGTTTGACTTGGGAGGAGGTATGTTGAGAGAAAGGGAAGAGTCAGAGATTTTTCAGAGATTATGAACAAGAGTATCTAGAAAGAAGATGGTTTCCTCAAAAGAAATATGAATTTTTGGAAGGGGTGGCAAGGGTATAACAATTCTATTTTGGACATGTTGAGATTGAGATGCCCTTCATACAGTGGGCATGTTGACAATGCATGACTGGAATTCAAGAGAGATATTACAACTGGATAGATAGATTTGGTGGACTTCTACATAGGGATGGTACTTGAACTCATGAGAACTGGTGTGATCTTGAAGGACACAGTGTACTTGAAGGGAGAGCACAGAGATAAGAGATAAAAAAGCCCAGGACAGAGACCTGGGTAACACCCAAACTAAAGGTACAGAAGATAGATGATGCACTTATAAGATTGGCTAATATGACAGAAAAGGAAAATGATGAATGTTGGAGAAGATACGGGAAAATTTAAACACTAATGCATTGTTGGTGGAGTTGTGTGAACTGATCCAACCATACTGGAGAATAATTTGGAACTATGTCCAAAGGGCAACCAAACTGTTCATACCCTTTGATACAGTAATACTGCTACTGGGTCTATATCCAAAAAGAAATCATAAAAAAGGGAAAAGGACCTATTTGTAAAAAAATATTTATGGCAGCTCTTTTTTGTGGTGTCAAAGAATTAGAAATTGAGAGGATGCCCATCATTGGGGAATGGTTTAACAAATTGTGGTATATGAATGTAATGGAACACTATCATTCCTTAAGAAATGTTGAGCAGGCAGATTTCAGAAAAACCTGGAAAGACTTAGATGAACTGAGGCTGAGTGAAGTGAGCAGAACCAGGAAAACATTGTACACAGCCATAGCAACATTGTACAATGATTAATTATGATGGACTTAGCTTTTCTCAGCAATACCATGATCTAAGACAATTCCAAAAGAATCATGATGGAAAATGATAACCACATCCAGAGAAAGAACTTCAGAGTCTGAATGCAGATCAAGGCATACTATTTTCACTTCTTTTTGGTTTTGCTACTTGTGACTTTTCCTTCTTGTTCTGATTCTTCTTTCACAACATGACTAATGTGGTCATATGTTTAACATGATTGTACATGTATAACCTATATCAGATTGCTTGCTGTCTTGGGGAGTGGGAAAGGAGAAAAAATTGGACCTCAAAATTAAAAAAAAATGAATGTTGAAAACTATCTTTACATGTAATTGGAAAAAATAAAATAAAACACTATTAGGGAAAAACAGAATAAAAAAAGAACATAGATGATGCTCTAACAAAGACATTTTGCTAGAAAGGCAGAGACTGGAGAACCAGTGTCATAAAAGCAAAGGGGAGGGAGAGTGTGCGGGAGTAAAGTGTGTCCAATGGTATTAAAAGCTATAGGCAGCGGTTCTCAACCTGTGGGTTATGTTCAATTTGTAACAATGAAAATACATCCTGCATATCAGATATTTACATTACAATTCATAACAGTAGTAAAATTACAGTTATGAAGTAGCAACAAAAATAATTTTATGGTTAGGGGTCGCCACAACATGAGGAACTGTATTAAAGGGTCGTGGTATTAGGAAGGTTGAGAACCACTGTGAGAGGTTAATGTGGATGAGGACTGAAAAAAGGACATTTGGTTTAGCAGTGAGGAGATCACTGACAACCTGGCATTTCAATCCAATAGTAGTGTCAGAAGCCAGTTTGCAGTGGTTGAGAAGAGAGAGTGGGTTGTGAGGAAATAGAAAAAGTATGTACAGATGATTCTTTTTAGAGTTTGAAAGCGAAAGGGAGAAAAAATAAAGGGTAATAATGTGAGGGAACGTCAGGAAGAAATGAAAGATTTTTAAGAACATGGTGACTGGAGTACATTTGTAGGCACCTGGTGAAGAGACAATAGATAGGGAGAGACTTAAGATACATGTGTATGTGTGTGTGTGTGTGGCTGTGTGTGCGTGCGTGTGTGCGTGCGTGTATGTGTGTGTGTGTGTGTGTGTGTGTGTGTGTGTGTGACAGACAGAGGCAGACAAACATTAGGCAAGCTTGTGGCAGATACTGTGAGGTTGGCCTTGGCAAAGACAAGGACCCTTTCTTCCTTTCTTCCTCAAAGACGGGGGTAAGGAGGGAGAAGGTGGGTAAAGATGTCAAGGGGTTTTGAGGCACTGAACAGGGGAGAAGAAGGTGTTCATATCAAATGGCCTCTATTTTCTCAACAGAGTAGGAGGCAAAAAGGTATCTGATGGCAGTAGAGGAGAAGCCCTAGAACAGAGAATGAAGTTTTAAAACCTCTTTTTGGACCTGTGTCCCAGATCTCAAATACACTCTCAGTTCTCTAACTTCTAAGTTCTTATAACTACCTTTAGTTATGAGATAGTTATAACAGATCACTGGGAAATCATTCCCCAGGGTGTAGAATGCATCTCAATATAGGATGCATGATCTAGGTGCCCACTGCCACAAACCACACATGTCTGGATTGGTGGCTAGTGGCTTTTTTATAGGTGAAAACTAAAAAAAAAAGAGATGAAAAGACAGTAGGAAATCAGGGCAGAATTTGTTTGAAATTTGAAATGCTGATTGCTTGGGCCCTTAGTCAATAAGAAACAGGGCAGTTTTCACCCATCTTTACTTCATCTGTATTTGGGAGGGAGGAGAACCAGAAGGTGAGTACTTGGGTAATTAACGGAGAAGGGGAAAGGAAGGTGTCAGGTGACTTCATGTGTGGATGTCTCATCAGCCAACTCCACCATCTGCCGTTTCCACTGGTGCCTGCCCTTACCTAATTCACACTGCTCATGCATCTGCTCCCATCACAACTTGGGACCCAGGAATCCTGACTGCTCTCACCAGCCACCCTCAGTGTTGGTAAGGTCCCAGTTATTACCCAACTTCCTGCTTTGACAGGGTAGGATGCAGCTCTGGCTCAGCTTCTTCAGCATAACTGTTGTGTCTTCTCTCTTATTTCACCACCCTCTGTGGCCTCTCTCTTTGTAGAATTCTGCTTAGTTCATCATACCAAGTGTTTGGGAACTCTGAGTAAAAATATCTGGTTAAAAAAGTCATTTACAGCATCCTTAAGTTTAAATGGCAATTGGCCAGAGGGTGAAATGATGGCTACCCTAACATTTGTGTGTGTGTATATGTGTGTGTGTGTGTGTGTGTGTATGTGTGTGTGTGTGTGTGTGTGTGTGTGTGTGTGTGTATGTATGTATGTAGTCTTCCTTTGTAGAATATAAGAGCCGGGCCTATATCCTTTTTGTCTTTGCATCCCCAGCACCTAGCACATTGTCTGGCACATTGTAGGCACTTAATAAAGGCTTGTTGATGGACTGCTGATTTCCTGCAGTATCCTGAGACATCAGCATATATTTAAAGTCAAAGGACCTGGGCTCAAATCCAAGTTTTGTGGGTTTTAAGGCCAATCTCTGAGACTCTTTGGGCCCTAATACTTCCTCATCTGCGAAATGAGGGGACTGGACAAATGACTTCTAAGATCTCATTCACCTCTACATCTTAGACTATCTGTGACTTGGAAGTGGGGGTAAAATGGGCTCCCCACATAGCGAAATAATTATCATTTAGCTCAATAGTGTCAAACCCAAATAGAAATGGATCCCTGCTGGGCTCAAATTGACTTAGAAAACCACAAGTTAACATTGTTCTATGTTGTACTGTATTTTTATTTTTTTTGGTAAACATTTCCCATTTACATTTTTAATGTGGTTCAGCCCCACTCTCTATTCTGACACCTCTGATTTAGACCTTATTTGGTTTGCAGAAGCATGATGGGCCCTCTGCTTTTCCCACAAGTGCTAGCCCTCTGGTGATTTAGCTACTTCCATTGGAGGAAATAGAGGAATGTAGAAAGCAACAGAAGGTTGAAAGGTTTTCATTCTAAGAGCCTTCATTAAAGCTTAAGTGGGGCAACAGTGTACAACCAATGATAAAAACCAAGTTTTCAAATAACTTATGCATTCCATACCTTCAATTTCAATTTCTCTCTTTCTCCTGGCCCATTTTCTACCCCCTACAAACATACTCATGTCTTCCCCATCCTGAAAAACACCAGTACATCTATCTATCCCTGCTAACTATTTTTCTATTTCTCTTCTGCCCTTTGTAGTTAAACTCCTTCAAAACACTGTGTTTGTGTGTGTGTGTGTGTATGTGTGTGTGTATGTGTATGTGTATATATGTGTATATGCATGTGTATGTGTGTATACACACATACACATGTCTATACAATAGGAACCTCCCTTGACTCTTTTGTTAACCTCTTAGGATGTGGATTCTGATCTTATTCCACAGAAACAGCTCTCTCCAGACCTGCTAATGATCTCTTGGCTCTAAGATCCCATGGTCTTTTTCCAATCCTCATTCTCCACAATCTCTCTGCAGCCTCTGATACCCTGATCTCTCTTTCCTCCTTGACACTCTCTTCTAGCTTTTTCTGACACCACTCTCTCCTGATTCTCCTCCTACCTTTCTGACATCTCTTCTGTCTCCTTTGTTGGATCCTCCTTCAGATCACATCCTCTAACCATAGATGTCCCTTAGGGTTCTGTCCTTCATCATCTTCTTTTCTTCTCCCTCTATACTACTTCTTGGTGATCCCATCAGCCCCGATGAATTTAATTACCATTCTTATGCTGATGATTTTCAAATCTACCTTTTCTGCACCAATTCTGCTGAACTCCAGTCTCACATCTCCAGCTGCCTTTCAGGCATCTTGAACTGAATGTCCAGTAGACATCTTAAATTCAGTATATCCAAAACAAAACTCATCGTTCTTCATAAACCCTCCCCACATCCTACCTTCCCCATTTTTGTAGAGAGCAACAGCATCTTCCTAGTCCCTCAGGCTCACAATTTAGGAGTCATTCTGAACTCATCACTATCTTTCACCCCCCATATCCAAGCTATTGACAAGGCCTGTCAATTTTAACTTTACAATATCTCTCAAATATGTCCTCTACTCTCCCCTAACACTGCCACCACTCTGGTGCAGGACCTTATTGCTTCATGCCTTGATTATCACAATGGTCTTCTGGTAGGTCTGTCTGCCTCAAGTCTCCCCCCACTCCAGTCCATTCTCTATTTAGCTACTAAGGTGATTTTCCTAAAATGAAAATCTTTCCCAAGTATGGATATAAGTAGATGCAAAATGTACAAGAAGCAAATACAAGACAATTTCCAGGATGCAGAGTGGGCACCAGCAGCTGGGGGAGGGGGATTAGGGGGAGTCAGAAAAGATTCCACTAAGCATTGGTGCTTGAGCTGAATTTTGAAGGAAGGTAGAGACTCTAAGAGCCGTCATCACAGCAAGAGAGAGGGGTAACATGGACATAATTTCTAGCAATTGGTTTGGTATCTGATCAAGGGTTGGAGGTGACAGACCATGTTCCTACCCCACGTTCTGTTGGAGGGTCACATTGGAAAACCAGAAAGCAGAGTGGTCACTGAGAGCTGGGAATCATTTACCCCTAAGGGAGTAATTGCTGGGCCCACTCTCCCTATCGGAAATGAGAGTTAAAAATAAGGGAAAACAGAATGTAGGAGGATGTGACTCCCAGGTGATAGAGAAACTCTTCTCAGACCTGCTGAGGGAGCGAATATTCTGTGAGTTATAGGGACCTGATTCTGAATGCAGACCTTCTCTGAGGTGATTAAATGGAAGTAACTCCCTAGTCTGGAATCCTTACAGCCTCTTCTTGCTCTCTGTGCTCCATAACCTTGTTTTACCTCTCCTGAGCCTCCTGGAACCCTGAGGAATTTGTTAATGAGACTCAGTTATGGAAAATTGCAGGTTTTTAATCAGCCTGCATATAAGCCTGGAAGGGTTCTGCTTGCCCTTTGCTCCCTGAAGAGAATGTATATTAAATAGTGTTTTAGACCAGCTTCAAGCTTTGTGCCCCCCTTTCCCTACCTCTTAGCCTTTCCACCTTCTCCCCTATCCCTAACTTTTACATAGAATGATTGCCCCACAGCTGACTACATATTGGGACAGTTCCTTCTTTGGACGGTGAAGTCAGCTGCAAGGCTGCAGGTTGTGGGATGCTGCTGGACTCTCCCCAAGCTCTCTTTGCTAAGGGGGTGGGGTGTGTGTGTGAATGTTCCATGCTCCCCTCCCAGCTCCTTTCCTGCTACTATTGTGATTTCCTTCCCAAAGCAGATAATTTAAAGGAATGATCAGAGGCAAGATCACTCCAAATAACACTTTAAACAAGTTGCCCAACACTAGCACTCAGAGAGGAAGCATGCAAAGAGTCAGGTGGGAAAAACTGAGCAGAATCAAGCCCTTGTTCAGCTGTCGGGGTTGCCAGGGCCTCAGGCCTCAGGGGCAGCTGGGGTCCTCTGACCTGAGGTGGGTGGAAACTTTACAAGCTTCCTGGGCTTGGCTTTTGCTTTTCTGGAGGCTGCTTTTGGTGTAGTGAGAAGGTGTGCCCCTTTCAGCAACAGATGTGGAAATGCCACATCTGGCATTCCCAAAGCAGAGGACTCCACCCTGTGCAGTCTTGTACAATATGATGATTGGCCTCCTGAGAGGTGTTGGAGCTTCTGAGATCCCCAGCATCCTACTGAAGCCCTATGGGACTGACAGGTTCTGTTCAGCTGATTAAACATTCTTCCTCTGGGGATGGGGAAGGTGGAGGGGGGAGCAGAGAAGCAAAATTTAAAGGGGCCATACTATGAAATGTCCAGGCTCTTCCCAGCTAAAACCTCATTTTTACTAAGGGAGGGGACCTGAGGGATAAAACTTGAGCAGGGGAGTTAAGAGATTAGGCTTCAATCTGCTGGTACACTGACACTGAGGATGTTGGAAGTTTCTAATGGGAGCTTAGATGGAGATGAGATAGAAAAGGTAGGTGGTTTTTAGAAGTGTGGCCATCAAAGCACGGGTGGTCAAAATGGGTCTTTCAAGTGTCTACTCTTGCAGAAGAAATCTCTCTCCTCTTCTTTCCTCCAGTAATTTCTATGTATTGCTACCAGATTAGTCATCCTAAAACAGTATGTTATTACTCATGCCCCTTCCCTGGTCAAAAACAGTCATGGGTTCTCCATGGACTAAAGTGCAGATTCTTTAGCCCAGCATTCAAGCCTTCTCTATAATGTGGACTCTGGTTACCTTTCCAGATTTATAAAATTATTTAAATACCTAACTGTTTGGGTGTCTACTATGTGTATTATATTGTGCTAAATTTTGTAGGGCAGGGATGGCAAACTCCAAAAGAAGGGGCCACTCAACCCTACATAAGGATCCTTGCCAGTCTCATATTGGCTTAGAAAACACATATTAGCAGTATCTAGATTCTGTTGTATTTTAGTTTTTATAAATATTACCCAACTGCATTTCTTTTTTAGTTCTCAACATTCATTTTTATAAAATTTTGAGTTCCAAATTTTTTTCCCTCTCTCACTTCCCTCCTCCCTCCCCAAAAAAGCAAGCAATCTGATGTAGATTCCAAATGGACACTCATGTTAAACATATTTCCACATTAGTTATATTGTGAGAGAAGAATCAGAACAAAAGGGGAAACCACAAGAAAGAAGAAACAAAAAACAAAAAAAAGTGAAAATAGTCTGCTTTGATCTGCATTCAGATTCCATAGTTCTTTCTCTGGATGTGCTTAGCACTTTCTGTCATGAGTCTTTTGGAATTGTCTTGGATCATTGCTTTACTGTGAAGAGCTAAGTCTATCATAGTTAATCATCGCACAGTGTTGTTACTGTGTACAGCATTCTCCTGATTCTGCTCACTTCAGTCAGCCCCAGTTTGTGTAAGTCTTTCCAGGTTTTTCTGAAATCTGCCTGCTCATGATTTCTTACAGCACAACAGTATTCTATTACATTCATATTCCACAACTTGTTCAGTCATTCCCCAATTGATGGGCATCCCCTCAATGTCCAATTCTTTGCCACTATAAAAAGAACTGCTTTAAGTATTTTTGTATACATAGATCCTTTTCTCTTTTTTGTTATCTCTTTTGGGATACAGACCTAGTACCAATTGCATTTTAATCTGGTTCCCCAGTTGCCCAAGCAGCTGTTTTGACACCTCTGATGTGAGGGTTATAGACTGTCCATGTTTGTCAAATGGGATCAAGGATGGTAGCTCATGATTGTAGTCTCTGATACTGGAGAGGTAGAGACCAAAGATCAATTGAGCTGGGGACTCTGAGCTGCAAGTAGGACTAAAGTTGGTGAGTGTCTGCACTAAATCCTGCACCAAAACAGTGAACCTCTCCCCCATGGCTCATCCCCTCCCCAATCCTCTGGCCAGGAGCCACTGGGCTGCCTTAAAAAGGAGCAAACACACCCAGGGCAGAAATAAAGAAGGTCAAAAGTTGATCAGCAGTGGAGTCAGGCTTCTGAGTGAAGGCTGCATTTCTAGCTGAGGTGAGACAGGAAGACCCAGTATCAAAACCAAACCAAAACCAAAAAACAAACCCAATTTTATCTACTCCAAGCATCTAGAACAGTGGTGGAGAAGCTGTGGTCTCAAGGCCACATGTGCCTCTCTAGGTCCTCAAGTGTGGCCCTTTGACTAATCAGACTACAAACTTCAGTGATTCCCTACCACTGATCTAGAATGTACTCTGAGCTTTCCCACCTTTCTAACTTTACCAGGCTCCCTGACTGCTCTCTCTCTGCTTTTTGCCTACCTATCTTTCAAGGCCCAGCTCAAATCCTTCTTAGTCAACAAATATTTATTAAGTCTATACCATGGGCCAGTCATTGTGCTAGGCAGCAGGACTACAAAAAAAGCAAAACACGATCCCTGTCCTCAAGTAGCTCACAGTCTAATAAGGCAAACAAGCAGCTAATAACTGTATGAACAAGTTATGCATAGGATAAACAGGAAATAATTAAGAGGGAAGGATTGGGAAAGACTTCCTGCAGAAAATGGGATACTTGCATGAACTCTTTCTTGTTCACTCCAACTAGAGGGGGGAAGGGTACAACAGAGTGGATAGAGAGCTTGGAGTCAGGTAGACCTGAGTCTCAGTCCTGCTCCCTTTTCTTCCTGGCTGTATGACCATGGACATGTCACTTAAACTCTGAGTCTCTGTTTCTTCCTCTGAGATAATGATATCTGGAATCCTTACAGAATTGTAATTGTATTAGGTCAAATGAGCTAATGTACATTAAGTGCATTGCAAACTTTAAAGCATCGTGTGAAAGTCAGTCATTATTTTTTTTGGGGGGGGGGGGTCAGACCTGTGGTTTCATTGGTATCAGCAACTCTCAGGTAAGGAAATCACCACCACAGTCCATCCTTGGGACCTGATCTGCAACTTGAGGCTTAAAAGTCATTCTCAGGCACCAAGGGGGTTAAATGACTTATTCAGAGTCACCTAGCTGGAAGTCTCACTTGAAACCCAGCTTCCTAGCTCTAAGGCTGGCTGTTCTCATTGTGCCACATGGTTGGTCTCTCAAGGGACTCTTTATTGTCCCTATGGCCCATGTATATATATACATATATATATATATATATATATTACATGTATCTTTTTATACTACATATGTTACAGATATATCTTTTTATATGTTGCATTTAGGGGTTAGAGAGAAATGCTGTTGGAAATAGTTCTGGACATGTCATCTCCTCTCCTAGGGTGCAAAGGTCTGGAGGGTAGTGATTTTGTATTATTTGTAGGATCATAAACTGTAGAAGACTTAGAGGAGGGTCTGGGTTTGACTTGACCCCTCCCTCCCCACCCCTGCATTTTATTTACAGAAGAGGAAACCGGGGCCCAGGAGGCAGCACGGCAGGTGGGCAGAGAGCTGGCCTCATAGCCAGGACCACTTGGGTTCAAATCCCCCCCTGACATATACTGGCTGTGGGAGCCTAGGCAAGTCACTTAAACTCTTAGTGACCTTGGCAGCTCTCTAAGACTATATATAATAAATTGCAGAGAAAGCGCTGTCCTGCTTGGGTAGTTGGAGTTTCCTCATGCCATGTGAAATTGCAGGTCCACTCCTATTCTTATCTCATATAGTTAGTAAGTAGTAAAGCTGGGATTCTTTGTACTTCAAATCTCATATCCTTTCTACTATCCTAGGCTGTATCTTGTACAAGTTTTTTGCTTCCCCCCCCCCCCCCCAGGAGGAAGGCAAGGCAATTGCGGTTAAGTGACTTGCCCAAGCGACTTGCTAGTAAATGTTAAGTGTCTGAGGTCAAATTTGAACTCAGGTCCCCCTGACTCCAGGGCCAGTGCTCTATTTACTGCACCACCTAGATGCCCTATAAATTTTTTTTTTAATTACCCAAAGCCCTAAGACAGGGGTGGTGAACCTTCAGGTCTCAAGGCTACATGTGGCCATCTAGATCCTCAGGTTCAGCCCTTTGACTGAATCCAAACTTCACAGAACAAATAAAGTTTGTATTCAGTCAGAGGGCTGCACTTAAGACCTAGGGGGCCACATGTGCCTCAAGGCCACCAGGTTCCTCATCCCTGTACTAGGAGCTCGCAAAAACTCTGTGATATTTGGTAGTATATTATTTACCATGGGTAAAAATATTTTTCTGGGGTCATACAAATAACATCAGGGCTGAAATTCAGATGGAGATCTTTTTTGACTCTCTCTATTCCAGTGTCTCTCTACCAAGAGGCATTGAATGAATGAATTCTTACAGCATCCAAACTTTTGTACTGGAGTGAAAGGGCAATTTCCTTAATCTGTTGTTGATGTCAAGTCATGTCCAACTCTTTGTGGCCCCATTTGGAGTTTTATTGGCCAAGATACTGGAGTGGTTTATCATGTCCTTCTCCAGTTCATTTTACGGATGAGGAAACTGAGGCAAATAGGGTGAAGTGGCTTGCCCATGATCACACAGTTAGTAAGTGTCTGAGGCTGGATTTGAATTGAGGAAGATGAGACTTGCTGACTCCAGATCTGGTGTTCTATCTACTGTGCCATCTAGCTGTGCCTAATTTCCTTGATACTTTCCATTTGATAAGAATATTAAATTATATATACATATATGTATATATGGAGAAAGAGAGACATACTCAGAATGACAATGAGAACATATATCAGTTTAGTTCTATTAAATTGTGGCAAAATTAACAAGTAACTTAAAATATGCAGGTCATTAGAGTAGACAGCGAAGGGGGTGTCTTTGCCTTTGGAGATTTGTTCCTGACCAAAAATATTTCAGAAGCCACTGGTTTAAGGAAGATTTGCAAATATGATCATACCGAGCACGTAGGAAAGATTTCATTGATTTTATTATCTGTGTGGCTCCTAAGAGAGAGACAGTGGAAATATCTTAGTAGATTGGTTAGAATATTGTACTCATTTACAATATTAAGATTGAAGGTTAGATTAAGACTCCAGAGGTATGGAATCAGAAAATTAGAGCCTGGTTTCAGCCTCCTCCTTTTACAGATATGAAAAGCAATACTCAGAGGCAAGTGACCAAGTCCCTAGTGATTGACACCTGTGTTCTGTTCCAAGCCCATGCTACCCAGTTACTTCCTTGCATGTCTCTGAGTCACCTAATCTCTTAGACTGTCCCTCACTTATGACTTGCTTACTCCTGCCTCCAAGCCAAAGAACACTCTGTTCTCCCGGCTGTCCACCCCACCTCCCTCTTTTGCTCCTATCAAAATCACATCTGGTCCTCCCTCTGCTCACTGAATCTCTGCTGAAAACTCACTTTTTATCACCCTTTCCCAGACTAACACAGTGTCTCTGATCACTTCAGTTCATTCCAGCTATCCCCCCCCCGACCTCCCCCCCTGCTTCCCCCATCGGCCATTCTACCTCTTAAATTCACAGACAGGTACCTTTATTTTTCTGTTGTGCATTTTTGAGTTTGTTAGACAGCAAACACCTTGAAGGCAGGGGGCAGAGATGGACAGTGCTGTTCTGATCTTTGGAGTTCAATAAATGTGGTTGATTTCCTTAGGTGCCCTAATTTTTCTATCTGTAAAGTGGATTATAATCCCACTTTGTTTCTAGCCATATATATTCAATAGAACATACTGCAAACACTGGAGAGCCACAAATATGGAGCAAGGCTCCAGCTATTGTTGGCAAGAGAAACAATGAAAAAGGATTCTGCCTACTGGTCTTTTCACACTGAGAATTCCTGTACTTTTGGCAAATTGTTTTGGATTTTCCCCTTTTAATGTATTCTATTCTGTTGCCATGGTGGGTTTTGTAACAGCAGCTTTCCTTTGGATTTGTCCACAAGTATCTGTGTATGAATGAATAATCATGCTATCATGGTAGTACAATTTGGTGTTTATCTGGAGCCTCTGAATTCTAATATTAGGCAGTCAAGACTCCCAAGTTTTCCCAGGGGTTAATATCATGCCTCATGATTACCCAATGGGACTTAATTCCTTAGTCCTCCCCAGGGCACTTTTGCTTCCTAGGCTGACAAAGTAAACTGGGGATTTGCTTTGAAAACATTGGCTGCTGACAATGGAGCCAATCTGTCTGTAAACTGTGGGTGTCTAGAGTGACTGCTACTCACACCTACAGCCTGGAGGAAATTCATATCTGAAAGATCTAGAATTTTAATAAAGTTTAAAAATCACCTCTAGGGTGAGTGGGGGTGCTTTTGGACAAGGAGAGTTGGAAAATTCTTTGGCCAGAGAACTTGGTAGGGTGGGAAGGGGAAAGGAAGTTGATTGTAAAATGGTAGTCCTTTAGTTTCCTGCACATGAATTGTGATGATAACACAGTTGTTAAAAGGAAGGAAGCAAGCATTTATTAAGTACCTGCTGTGTGCCAGGTGCTTTTTTGTTGTTGTTCAGCTATTTTCAGTCTCGTCCAACTCTCCATGGACCCCATTTGGGGTTTTCTTGACAAAGCTACTGGAGTGGTTTGCCTTTTCCTTCTCCAGCTCATTTGACAGATGAGAAAACTAAGGTAAACAGAGTTAAGTGACTTGCTTAGGGTCACACAGCTAGTGTCTGAGACCAGATTTCAATTCAGGAAGATAAGTCTTCCTTATTCTAGGCTTGGCACTCTATTCACTATATTTTACATATTATTATATATTATTTCATTTGATCTTTACAACCACCCTAAGAAGGAAGTACTATTATTATCTTCATTTTACTGATGAGGAAATTGGATCAAACAGAGGCTTAAAGTGACTTGCCCATTAACTCACACAGCTAAAAAGTGTCCAAGGTAAAATTTGAACTCAGATCTCTCTTGATTCCAGTCCCATCATTCCATCCACTGAACCACCTAACTACCTCTAGGCTGCTCTGCCTGTTGTGAAACTAGAAATGACTGAGCCACCCATGACTATGATATTCAACTGATCTTTGAGTATTGCCTTCATGTCAGAGCTTGAAAGATCATCTATTGCAACTTTCTCACTTTACAGATAAGGAAACTGAGGAAGAAAACAGGGAAGCAACTTGTCTAAGACGGCATACCTAGTGAGTGAGTGAGCCAGGTCCCCTCGTGCCCAGTCTGGAGCCCTTGGCTCTGCCCTGTGAGTAGCTTCAGAAGGATTTGGTCATCTGAGAAAGAGGCCACGGTGTGGCGTTTGCATTTGGAGTCAAATCTGAGTTCACATTGCAGTTATCCCACTACTCACTGGCAGCATGATCTTGGTGAAGGCCCTGCTTTCTCTGGGTCTCAGCTATCTACTCCATAAAATGAAAGGGTAACAATAGGTCTCCAAGGCCTCTTCCAATTTTGCACACTATGAATCCATAATTACAGAGACAGACTAATAAACCTTACTCGTATGGCAATCACTTTATTATATTGTAATGAAAAGCAATGTGGTATAGGGGGCAGCTAGGTGGCACAGTGGACAGAGTGGATAGAATGTGCCCTCTCTCTGTCTCTGTCTCTGTCTTTGTCTCTCTCTGTCTCTCCCTCCCTCCTTTCCTCCCTCCCATTCTCTGTCTCTCTATCTCTCCTCTCTCTCTCTCTTTGTCTCTCTGTCTCTGTCTATCTCTCTCCCTCCCTCTCTCTCTCTCTCCCTCCCTCTCTCTGTCTCTCTCTCTCTGTCTCTGTCTCTCCTCTCTACTCTCTCTCTCCCCCCATACGTATCTCATATATATATATATATCTCCATATACATAACTAATTCAATATTCTTACTAAATGGATAAGTATTCAGGAAATCAGGGACAGCTAGAAGGCACAGTGAATAGAGCGCCAGAACTGGAGACAGGAAGACCTGAGTCCAAATCTAGCGTCAAACACTTCCTAGCTGTGTGACCTTGAGCAAGTCACTTAAACCTGTTTTGCCTCAGTTTCCTCATCTGTAAAGTGAGCTGGAGAAGGAAATGACAAACCACTCCAGTATCTTTGCCAAGAAAACCCCAAAAGGGCTCACAAAAAGTTAGATACAACTGAAAGGGCTGGGCAACAAATGTGGTGTAGTGCTGGACTTAAGGAGATCATGCTTCAAACCCCAACTGTAGCACTTAGTGTAACTAGCTACGGGATCATGGTCACCTTATTTTTCTGAGCTTCAGTTTCTTGATTTGCCAAATGGGAATAATAATGTATCACGAGGTTGTTGTGAGGTTCAAATGAGATGATATATTGAAAACACTTAAGAAAGTCCTTAAAGCATTCTATTAAAGTGGATTATGATTATAGCAAGCTGCTAGGCTACTAGCCCTGACCGAAATTTTGGTGAGGAAAGGAAGAACAGAAGGCTTCAGTGTTTCTTAGCTCTTCTTTCTGTCCCTAGCAACACTTCCTTCCTGTAATTCTGGGCACTGTGTATTTTTAGGATGCCTCAGCTTATCCTGAAACTAAGAGGATTTATCTAATCAAGCAAAGTCAATCAATAAACAAACATTTATTAAGTACCTATTCCACCCCAGACACTCTGTTAAGGATAGGGGTTACAAAGAAAGGCAAAAGACAATCACGGCTCTCAAAGAACCCACAGGCTATTGGAGAAGACAATATGGAAATGACAGTGTATGGGACAAGCTAGGGAGAGGATAAATGAGAAACAATCAAAAGAAGGCACCAGGATTGAGATGGACTTGGAAAGACTTCTTGCAGAAGGGAAGATTTTACCGAGACTTGAAGGAAGCCAGCCTTGAAAAGAGGATTTATAACTTCACTCATTATTTTTTTTAAATCAAAGTTTTGGTGACTTGATGTGTTTTTTCTTTCATTTTTTTTTTAAATTTCAGAGTACGACAGGAAGAGGACTGGTTTTTGACCCAAAGGAATAAATCTCAAATGGTAGATGGTTTGGCACTAAGGACTGGTGATCTAGCCAAACATTTGGAAGGGAGCGTGGGGGCTCTCGGACCACACTCCATAAGTTTTATGCCTTTTGGGAAGATATATAGCACAACTTGCTTTTCTTTCTCAACCTATCCACATAGGTATCTTTACCACTAATATTTCTTCCCTGTAAATTGGGAGCCATCACCCTTGCAATGATAGATAAAAGACTGATTCAGCTCTGCAAGCAAATAGACTCATCATTCTCTCCCAACCTGGTCACAAGCAAAGTGGTTCATAAAGTTCTCATTTGAAATCTTTATGGCTGGTGATTGCTATTGCAACTAGTGTGAATCATCAATCACTGAAATCCAAGAGTCTGTGGCTGGTAGGGGTAAGAGCAAAGGCGTCTTACCAAGGAAGGTCATTTAATCTATGGCCGTGGAGCAAAAGTTCACTCTGCATCTGGCTACGTCACACCAGCCGTCTTACTCATTCTGCTGCCCCTTTCGTTGATAGGTTGTTTCCTCCCAGAATCTCCATTTTAAGTGTAGCTCCATCTTCTCTGGACATGCCTCTAAATATTGTCTCCGTATTTGGAGACCTGGGAATGCTCAGATAAACCTGGGTTATGAAAAAAGAAGACAGTCATGTCCTCATATCTCTCTGCACTCAGCTCTTGACTCTCCAGATTCCTTTCTCCACCATGCCTATGACAGAAAATTGTTAAAATAAGAACAGAAATTGTTAATACCAAATGTAATATTACCTGCCACTCCCTAAATGACCCTAGCAATGTCAGAATGTCAGCAGCATTCCCAACAAGATAGTGGGGATTAGGTTGAGCTGAGTCAGACCTTAAAGAGTCCCATCCTGAGATCTCGCCTTGTCAGGGAACCTGGCTCAAGTTAGATCTAGGCCTGTGATGTCCTTTCACCCCTTCCTTTGGTATTCATGGCATGAAGGACAAAATGAACAGAATGAAGTGGTTCTCTTAGCCCAGATTGCTGGGGGTGTCTGGGATCTCATGACCAGGCCTTGTTACCTTGTGCTGCTTCCTCCTCTTCCCCTCGTAAAGGTATAAAAGACTTTTCCATGGGACTCAATTTTGGGAAATCCATGGAACTCTGCACATGTGGGTGACCCCAGTTTGCAAGCTTCTTTATCTTGAATAAAGATATATTCCTTTTCTCTTTCACTTGCATGTTTGATTTATTTCAGGACTTGACACCCACTAAAAGGTACCTTCTTTTCTAACTCCTCTCTTCCTCTGGCCTCCTTTTATGTACTGTATTTCCTTGTTAGAATGTGAGATCCTTGAGGGCAGGAACTGTCATCCTTTCTGCTTGTAATTGTATTCTGAGTATCTAGCGTACTGCCTGGCACATAGTAAATGTTTACTAAAAATTTATTGACTTGCCTCTCTCCTTAAAGGACAATACCCTTCATATTTTTTGATGACTACTAACTCCTCCTTTAATCTTCTTTTCTGATGAATTCCATTTTCCTGTATCTTTTCCCCTTAGGTATTAAAGTCTGGGCTTTAAATCTTTTTTTTTTTTTTGGTGGGCTTTCTGTTTGTGTCTCAGGCTATCCTTCAGAACTCAACAAGGTACTCTGGTAAAGGCCTGATGAAAAAAATGAACTTAAAAAATTGATCTTTGAGTAGATGCATGTTTAGAAATTAAAGGTAACATGCAGTTATTTTATAGCAGAGATTCTTTACTCATTTTTAAAAATTAAATTTTATGTTTATTTTTAGTTTACAACATGCATTTCCACAAGAGTTTGAGTTACAAATTTTCTCCCCGTCTTTCCTCTACCCACCACCCCAAAACAGCAATCCACTGAATACCCTCTCCCCCAATCTGCTCTCTCCTATATTCTCCCTCAACCCCCTCTGACTTTCGAGTAGGGCAAGATGGATCTCCTTACTCCAATGCCTGTATATCTTATTTCCCAGTTGCATGTTAATAATAATAATCATAATTTTTAAAAAAATCATTTGATTTTAAAACTTTGAATTCCAGATTCTTTCTCTTCTTCCCTCATCACCCACCCTTACTGGGAAGATAAGCAATTCAATATAGGTTGTACATGTGTAATTATGCAAAACATTTCCATAGTGAATATATTGTGAAAGACTGACTATGTTTCCCTCCATCCTATCCCGCCCCCCACTTGTTCTATTTTTCACTTTGTCGTGTGTGTATAGCAGAGATTCTTAACATTTTTACATCTTGGATAATTTTAACTAACTGGTGAAGTATATACCCCTTCACAGAATAATGATTTTATGTAATTAAAGGAAGTACTAAAGTTCAGTTAGATATTAATGAAAATAAAGAAGTAATTTTTTTTTTGCCATCCAAATTCCAGAACCCTCTGAAGTCTTTCTACCAGGTTAAGAGTCCCTTATTTATAGCATCATTTTTCAGACCTTATGGTGTCCCCAAGGACACCAAAGTGACTCCTCTATGGATAAGACAAGAAGTCATTAGCTGACTTGCTGCAATGTGTAACAATAATTTAGAAAAAATTCTGGACTATTTAAAAGCATATTGTCACAAGAGATTGTTAATATTGCTGCCATTTGCCTGAGACAGCAAGTTAGAGCTCTAGTTGGAAGAATATAGCCAAGGCATATAATTTTAGCCTGGTGCTTAATCTGATCAGTTCTTGTTCTGTCTGTTTGTGCAATTCCAGCTTGAGATATAAGCTAAATCCCCTAGTATTTGCTGATTAGTTTATTATTTTACCTGAGGTAGTTCTTCTCCTTCTGCTATTGGTTCTTTGATGTGTAAATCTTTACCTTCCCTTTTGCACTGTGCAAAAATTCCAGTGGAGTACATCCTGCCCTGTCCTATATGAGATTTTTGGAAGTGCTATTGGTAGCCCATTGGTTTTTGTGTACACTGGAACTGTGTTCTGAGCATATAATAGACTGGTTATTAAAATATCTGTATGTTGATAAATATGATTGACTATAGTGCCTAACAATGAAATCCCCGAATATATATTTATATCAATACTGATGTCTCCCTTCTTTGAACTTCAATTAATTTTGTCATCATAACACATGGTTTAGTATTTAGTTAACCTCTGTTAACTTGGGTTCAAATCTTGTCTCAGACACCTGCGAGCTTTGTGCCCCTCAACAAGTCCTTTACTCTCCCAGCCTCAGTTTCCTCATCTGTGAAATGGTGATAATGATAGCACTCATCTCAAAGGGCTTAGTATGAGGTTCAAATGAGATGTGTGTAAAGTGCTTTCGAATCTTAAAGTGCTATATCAGTATTAGCTACTGCCATTAGAATCATACCATTCTCTAGCCTCATAATGGCTGGTGCACCTTGCTAGGTAGATAGTCATTATTAAAAAGTGTTGAATTTGTTGCATGACTGATGGATATGTGTAAGGACTGTGAACTGAGTTGTTTCATTAAACTCTCTAATTTTTTTTTACACTGACGGAAAAATAAAACAAACCACAAACTCTAACAATGAATTTTCCAGCTACACTAAGCTTGTTGATTCTTTTTTAGTGCCAACATTTTTTTGTTCCAAATGTTTCCCACGGAAATCTTTCTGAAGTGTGTTATGTACATCTCTATGGTCTTGAACAGATTATCCTGAACGTAATCTTATTTAGGGTTTATATATACATATATATATATATATATATGTATGTATGTATGTATGTATATAATATACATAATGTATAATATATATGATATTGTATGTATGCATGTACCTATATTATACTACGTAATAGTTTTAGGGTCATCATTATGCTGGGCTATGCTACAGTAATATCCTTAGAGGTTACTGAAGTATGGTAGGCTATTTGATTTTTATACAGAATGACCCTAAAGTCTTGTACTTTTTGAGCTCTTTTGTCTGCTTTTTATAGTTTTTCTGTTTCTTCCATCTCTGTTAGGTTGTCTCCTTTTACTCTAAAGCCTGCCCTCTTCCGCAATGCCCAGTTCTAGTTTATTGGGTTTGTTCCTGTTCCGTAGAACAGGAAACTACATAGCCAAGCTTATTAAAATTGTGTGTGAAGTAAGAAGAATAAAACACGTTCTGAATGAGGGCAGAGGGGCTCTTAGAAGTCAAGCACAGGTGCTCTGGTGCAGCCAGAAGGACTTTTGATATGTCTTTTGGCCAACTTTATTCTCCCTTCCTGATTTTTGTTTAGGTCCCAAAGAATAGAGGTTCCTGAATGAAGAACAGAGATTGCTAGACAAGTGACCTTTGGACACCTGACCTCTGGATATTTGTCACTGGATGCCTGAGCTATTACTGTACCTTGGCTCTCTCAGTAAATCAGTAAATTCTTTTTGTTGTAAACCTAAAAAAACAGGAACTTAACCTGACATTATGCCATCTGATTGATTTGTTAGATTAGGGCAGGGTTGCTATTAAAAATCTAATGAAAATCTGATATTGTTTACAGCTCATGCATATTCCATTTTTGTTCTATGTTCTCAAATGGTAATATCCATTTATACAAATCCATGAACAAAAATGACTCGTCACTGAGACAGAAGGCAGAAAGGAATAGGCCACATAGCCTTTAATTACACTGGAGGTTTGTGTCCCCAGTTAACCAGCCCAGGTGCATAATAGGTAGGGAGGTAAACACATAGCAAGCAAAGACTTAGTGCATTTATATCAACACCCAAGGATTAGCAAAATGTTTAGCTGTCATTAAGCTCAATCCTCTAGGTGCTCCAGTTGGATGTTATATATAACTCTCTTTCATGCAGGCTGCAATCCAACCAAACTGAACTTTTTGCTGCTCCCTTATTTGCTATTCTTTGGACTCTCAGGACTTTGTTACCACAATTCAGCTGCCTTCTCACCCTGGAACTTCTCTTACTTACTGTTGTTCAGCTGTTTCCAACTCTTTGTGACCCCATTTTGTTTTTTTTTGGGGGGGGGCAAAGATATTTGAGTGGTTTGCCATTTCCTTCTCCAGCTCATTTTACAGATGAGGAAACTGAGGTAAACAGGATCAAGTGACTTGCCCAAGTTCACATAATTGCTAAGTAGTGACTATCTGACGCCAGATTTGAACTTGTGAAGATGAATCTTCCTTATTCCAAGCCCAGTAACTCTATTTAGGTTTAAAATAAAAAGAACGAAAAGAATTTACTGATTTACTGGGAAAGCCAAGGTACAGTAATAGCTCAGGTTTCCAGAGACCAGATATCCAGATATCCATTCCAAGCCTGGTACCACCTAACTGTCCATAGTTCACTTGTCACCTGGGGCCTTCTCTGTGACATCCTTCTGCCACGTTGGGCCCCTTTCTCCCGTTGGTGAGTTCCATCCTGTACATGGGCCTAGAATAGCCATGCATCATTCTTCTCCTGGTTGTGCTTCTGACATTCTACACTTTACCACCATGTCCCAACATGGGATCACCTTTTTTCCCCTCCTCCTGCCCCATTTCAGCTCCATTTCATGTGTTGTTTTCCCCTGTTAGAATGTAAGGTCCTTGAAGGCAGAGACTATCTTTTTTTTTGCTTACATTTGTGTCCCTAGAGCTTAGCACACTGAAAACAATGAACAAATACTTGTTGCCTGTCTTTCTTCCTGTTTCTCACGTACTTCACATCTCCCACATTTATGCCTTTGCATTTTCTGATCCTGCACTGAAGACTAAATAGCTTCTGAGACTTCTTCTTGCTCTAGACCTTTCCTGATCTTTACAGAAGCTAACACTTTCTTCCACATCTATATAAGCCAATATTTGTTTTGTATCTATATGTTTGTGTGTGTGTGTGTGTGTGTGTGTGTGTGTGTGGTATCTCCTGATAAAATATAAGCTTTTTGAGGAGGGGATTTGTTCATTTTTGTCTTTGTAAAGCGCGTAGTGAGAACTGAATAAAAACTTGTTGGTTGATCAATTGATCGGTGAATAGCATGGAGGCTACATATCTTTTTCCATTTAAGGAAGGAGCCCATATGAGAGCAGCAGCAGGGAGTTAATCTGATATTTTCCTTTTCTGGTTTCTTTGAGACCAGCAGGGGCCATCCTGCCCTTGATTAGACTGTAGAAGAGGTATGCAGGAGAAGTGATCAGGACTGTCCTAAGGATGGACAGTTCGGCTTTCTTACTAACCCAAATTGTGTATGAGGAAGGATTAGCATTAGTGGTTACCACATTTCGGTTTGAACTTCTGGGGTCCAAGGCTTTTCAGCAAGCAGTCATAAAGTATGGCTATTAGAGCCTGGCTAACATGGTAATATAGAGGAAAACCACTGCTCATTATAAGTCATCCTCTTATCTCAGCTTTCTTCTCTAGCTTCATATGCCAATGTAACAAGTTCTAAAAAAAGTGCCTGAAGTTGTGAGCTACACCCACATCCCTTGACTTAAAGTCAGCTAAACACTCGTGTGTGTGTGTGTGTGTGTGTGTGTGTGTGTGTGTGTGTGTTAATTGGAAAGTTCTTGTGCATGACAGTGGCAAGATATCCTTGCCTTATTACTAGCACCAGAATGTCTGCAATGCCTTAAAAAAACAAAAACAAACCGTATTATTATCCTTTGTTTTTATATCACCCATGTACCCCAATGTAACCCTTCATTTCTCCCCAGTAGTTCTTAATCAATAAGAAATTCCCTGTGGGCATATAATACATTTTCGCCATGTTTGCATCTTTTATCCAAATACCCTAAAGACTTTTGAAAAAAAGATCGATAAGCAGCATTTATGGAGGCAAAGAACCAGAAGACATTTTTCAGTTTGAAGCAACCTCTTGGGGAGGAGGCAAGGGGAAAGATACAGGTGTAGATCAAATCTTGACATTCTCCTCATCCTCACCCCAAGCTAAGGAAATCACAAATCTTCCCACCCTTTTTATTTCTCCAGGCAATTCATTTAAAAAAGGAAAACAAAAAAAAACAACCCAAAATACCAGCACTGGAAGATGTCATTTAGATGAGTCTTATTTCCACCCCACACACACAAATTAATGTTTCTCCCGGGCTATTGTTCCTTTAAAAATGACCCTGGCCTTGGCATAGAAAGGAACACTGCTCCCATAAAAACATTTTCCCACATTAAACAATTAAGAACTCATTTTTGTTGTTATTGTCATTTTTTTAAAGGAACTTGACCTCTTGGAAAATACTTTGCTGGAGTTTGGTGGTGTCTTATTTTGTAGCTGTCCACACAAATAAATGGGGTGGAGGGAGTTAAATGAGATGGATCAATTTGAATAGTACTTTATGCTGCCAAACAAGGGAGGATATGAAATGAGCAAGTCATATACACTTAGAATAAACTTCAAATGCTCCCATCCTTCTATTCGTGGACTCTGGCTCCTGATAAGTAGGGGTCTCTTCTCAAGCTTTAAGAGGCTCCTACCTGCCCAGAGTGCCCCTACCTGCTGTTCTCCTTTCAGCCATAGTGACTCCCTACTCAGACTTCCTTTCCTTTGGTTCTCCCCTTAGAATCCTCTGTTCCTTGTTAAAGCAGAATCCATTCATCTGATACCTGCAGGGACTTGGTTCTGTGATCCTAGTCTACAGATCTGATGGCTTAGAGTTGGAAGAGACCTTGGAGATCATCTAATTCAACCCCTTTATTTTACAAGAGCTGAACCTGAGTCTCAGAGGGATGATAGGATTTGCTCAAAGGTATACTGAACTGAAACCCAAGCCTGCTTCCTTTCCACTATATTTGAGATTTGTAACTTTTTGTTTCATGGATCCCTTGGGCTTTCTGGTAAAACCTATGGACCTCTTCTCAGGACAATTTTTTAAAAATTAAATTAACTTTATTCTGAACTTAAGAAATGAAACAAGTATTTCCATAACATAATAAAATAGAAAAAAAAGATGATTGTATATGAAACTGTAAGTCTATTATGTATAACTTGCTATTCCTTTTGAACATATAATAAAGTTATTATGAAAAAGTGTAATGTCTTTTAAATAATGGAAGGAAATAACAAATTTCAGGCAAAGGTTACCGAAAATAAAGGTGTTATTTTTTTTTCTCATCTAAGTTCACAGACTGTCTTCCCCTTCCTCTGAAATCAATCCAAGGATAACTTCAGGTTAAGAACCCATCCATAACACCAAATGGCTTCATCTTTCTAGACTTTGCCTCTCAGACACTGTCTCCAGCCTCGGCTCCTATGATACTTCCAAACCTTCTCATCCTTTCCTTACGGTTTCCTCTTATGTCCCCTCAGTGTAGGCTTATCCTAAGATTTTGTCCTATTGCCTCCATTTCCCCCCCTGTAGATCTGTTTCTTTTGCTTTCTCCCAGTCCCTCACCTTTCTGAATGGCAGCAGATCTGTCTTTAGTGCTTCTCAGAAACAATGACCTCTCACTGTCAGATTCAAGAAGAATTCCCTGACTCCAGCATCCATGCTTTTCTCTCTATCTCACGCAATGAGCAGTCCCCAGGACTTTGCCTGACCCCCTAAATCTGACATTTTCTGGGTGATCTTAGACACCTCTCTGTATTCTGGTTTTTTTTTTCTTTTTGGAGTGGGGAAGGCAGGGCAGTTGGGGTTAAGTGACTTGCCCAAGGTCACACAGCTAGTAAGTGTTAAGTGTCTAAGGTCAGATTTGAACTCAGGTTCAAACTCTATTCACTGTGCCACCTAGCCACCCCCTCTCTGTTTTCTTGTATACAGCCAGAGATTAAGTCTAACTATGTCACCTTCTGTAACATGGCTCACTCTTGCCTCCCATCTTAGCCTATACAAACATTATTAGCTTCTTCATGTCTATATTATTGCACTATTCCATCACCCATTCCACTTAACCACTTTTATATTGCCAAAAAGAAAAATTTTCCATGTCTGTTATGTTGCCTTTCCATTCACATTTACACAATGCTCCTCCATAACTTTTGAGATGAAGTATTAAATCATTTATTGCCTCCTAAATTCTCTACTCATGGGTTCTGCTCTAGCTTTCTGCTCTCAGTTCACCATCCACTCTGCCTGTCTTCCAGGTCTACCTTCTCCTTCTTGCTGTCTTCCTTCTCCCAGTTCCCCAGATAGGCATGCTAAGATTTCCTTAACTCACCTCTAAATCCTTGTTCAGATTACCCAAATGCTTGGACTGATTTCTTCTTTTCATGCTTGTACCAACTTATTCCTTCCTTTCTTTAAATCTAGTCTTGACTCACTGCCTTAGGAAATATTCCCAGATTGACTCCACTTCTTTTCCATTGGATAGTAAATCCATGGTCCTACACATTCTTCTTCAGTTATTACGCCTGTGATTGCTGTGTCTCTGCGCATATCTATCTGTTTTCCCTGTGGCTTTGACAAAAATTTGTCACAGTCTTTGAGGGTAAATGGAATACAAAATCTCTCATTTAGACCCTGAGAGTCTGTTTTTAATATAATGCAGCTCACAGATGATTTTTTTTTTTTGCTTTTTGGAGGGCAATTGGTGTTAAGTGACTTGCCCAAAGTCACACGGCTAGTGAGTGTGCCAAGTGTCTGAGACTGGATTTGAACTCAGATCCTCCGGTGCTCTATTCACTGCGCTGCCTAGCTGCCCCAAAGCCTACAGCACCTGGTATTTCGAGGCTGTCTCCCATCCCAGTACTAACCAGGCCCGACCCTGCTTAGCTTCCGAGATCAGATGAGATGGGGCTCGTTCAGGGTGGTCTGACTATAGATTCACAGATGTATTCCATAAATACAGTGGCATCCCTTTCTAGGGAAGGTACTGGAGAGTAGGGCTCTCGGTTCACTGTGCTTCCTTAGGCACTGTGAGGACACTATTTGGGGATGTCTCTACTAGGAAATGATTTAATTGATCTGAATCTACCAAATTATAAGTCACCAGGTTTTTTTAAGTCACTTTGTGTTTTGTTGTTAAAATATTTATTGACAAAGTTTGTCTTGACAGAGCATAGAAACTTCAAAAAAACTCACAAAGATCATTTGCAAATTAAAGCCACTGAAAAGAGGTGAAAACATAATAAGAGTGATTATGAAGAATAATAATGCAACTTTCCAGTTTGGTTGTTTATTGTTTGATGTTAGAATCAATGTTATTTTTGATCTGAGTTTTGTTCAATTTAATTTATTGTCTAATTTAATTTTAATTAAATCATTTGTTAATTAATTTATTAAATAATTTACCATTATTTATCATCTGCTATGTTTAAAGTACTGTGTTAGATTATGACAATATGAAGAAGAAAAGGAAATATCCCATCTCTCAAGAAGCATACATTTGGGGCATTTGGGAGGATGGTGGAATAGGTCAGAAAATTCCAGACTCCCCGACTTTCCCCCTCAAATAGACAAAACATTGCCACAAAATGAATGTAGAACAGTAAAAACAATAGGGTAAAGCAGCTGTCCTTGGAAGACAGCTTGAAAGGACCTCAGAAAAGACATGACCTCCAGGGTCTGATGTTTGATCTGAGTGAAATGTAAACGCTTTCTAATAATCTAATGGGATGCACAGTTGTGATTCATATGGGCAAACCAAAATATGTACAAAATTAATTTCCTTAAGGGGAGCTCTCAAGGGGGCATGGGGAAAGGACATATTTTTGGAGATAACACCTGAACTGAGCTCTAAGAAAAGTAGGAATTCAAAGGTGGAAGTGAAGAGGGAGAGCATTCCAGGAGTTCTGGAATTCCAGGAATGGGGGTACTCCCTGTGCAAAAGCATGGAGATGAGAGAGGGAACATCATGGATAGGAAGAGTAAGTAGGCAAAGTTGCCCACAGCACAGATCACTGTTATTATTCTTTTGATGGCACCTTTGTCACTCTGCATCACTTCATGCCAACCTTGCCATGGTTCTATGATTTGTTCATATTTGTCTTTCCTTTCTGAAATAATGCCATTTTCTAACAACCTTAAAATTTTTTGCAAAAGTAAGAGAATGAGGAAATAGACAGCAGATATGAAAAGTGAAATGGACCCAGTCTTCAAGAGAAGAAAGTAGGGGGTCATCATGCTTGGAACCCAGAACAGCATAAGGCCATATGACAATTAATGATCTAACTCATTCTGAGAACCATTCCCCAATAGATATCTGGTCAAAAGATATAAATAGGCAGTATTCAAAGGAAAAAAATCTAAGCAATCAAAACCATATGAAAAAGCATTCCAAAATCACCAATAATCAGGGAAATGCAAATTAAAGGTCCCATTTCACACTTGTCAGATTGGCAAAGATGACAAAAAAGGAAAATGACAGATGCTGGAGAAAACAGGCACACTAATACACTGTTGGTGACACTGTGTGAATTGATACAGCCATTCTGGAAAGCAATTTGGAACCATGCCCAGAAAATCACCAAATCAGGAATACCCAATCACTCAAAGATACCACTAAGTGTATAACCCAAAGAAATAAAAGAAAGAGGAAGAAGATCCACATGTACAAAAAAGATTTTTTTGTGACTCTAGTCTTAGCAACTAAAAAACCCTGGAAATTAAGAGGGTGTTTGCCTAGTAGGGAATAATTAAAATATTGTGGTATATAAATGTAATAGAATATTGTTACCCCCTAAAATGAAAGGAACAGTTTAAGAGGAAACTATTAATTGATGCAGTCTGAAATGAGCAGAACTAGGAGAGCAGTTTATACAATGACAAAATTATAGAAAAAAGCAATTTTGAAAGTCTTTAGAACTCTACGCAATGCAACGACAAACCACAATTCCCAAGGACTAGTGATGAAACATGTTATTTACCTCCTGCTGGAGAGGTGATGAGTGCAAAATAAGATGTTCAATTTTGGACAAGGTCAATGTGGGGATTTATTTCGCTAAACTATGCATGTTTGTTACAAGAGTGTTCTTTTGTTCTTTTTTTTTCCATTGTAGGAGAGAAAAAAAACCCTTATAAAACAAATAAAAATGTAAAATTTAAATTAAAAAAGCCATCAGAGACATGAACTACTCCATGTGAAAGACATAATGCACAAGAGGTTAATAAATAACATAATATAATATCATATATCATATAATGTCATATATCATATGATAACAATATAATGTAATAAAATATAACATAATATATAGGTTAACATAAACCCATGCACAAAGCCATCAAAGAAATGAACTCCTCTTTCTGTGAGAGAAAAACTGAGAAGTAATTAGAAGGGAAGCTATTAAAACCAGTGCCCTCTTTCCACAGAATTCTCTTCTATTTGCCTCTCTGATAATGGAAGAGGTGAGAGGGCAAAGGTGTAGGGAGAGAGGAGGAGAGAGAGGGAAAAGTACTTTCCCATCCCAAATACAAGTCTGAACATGAGACATAACAACTAGTTAAAAAACAGGATCAAGGAGGAAACTCTCTGGGTCTCATCAAATAGTTTGGACAGAAAGCAGCAGTAAGACACACCCCAGGACACCTCTCCCTTGCACATTGACGGTTTGGAGTGAGCTGGTCCTGTCTCTGTCATATTGGAACTCTCAGACAGGAGCTGAGTCCCAAAGAGGAACTATTTACTTCTGCCCAGTGGAGTCATGACCCACCAAAGTAAACATCACCAGGCTTTTCTGCAGTTTGTCTCAGATGTCTTCTTTAGTTGGGGCACACCTGGCAGCACAGGCTTCATCAGCCCCTGACTGCATTCCTTTAGAAACCCAAACCAAACTGGTCAGCAGGGAGGCAAGACAGTTGGCCATATTCCAGAAATGTAAACAATTGAAGCAATCATAATGCAGCATTTAAGCTTGTTAATTATATATTATCAGGCTAATATAATCTTCCATTTTCCCCCTTTTAACTTGACTTTTTCTTAAAAGGGAAAAAAAATAACTTCTTCAGTAATTCTGTTTCTACTTTTTGGGTTATGATACTGTAACTGGGCATTTCATAATGGGATAGACTAGAGAATAGGAACTGGACATTTCATTGCTATAGGGTTTCCCAGTGAGAAAACTCCTTCTGCCAGTGCAGGGCAGCACCATCTCTGCCTCTCAGTTATTTGGGGACAATGAGAAGTTAATGGTCGTTATACATCAGATGGAACACTTAAACTTAGGTCTCCCTAAGCCTGAGAGCAGAGATCTCTTCAAGGCCTGCTCTCTATCCAATGATGTCATACTCTGTCAATAATCGTTGGTGTTTTTGAGATCAGATTTCTCCCTATTCTCACCTAAGCTGCAAGTGAAGCAACCTTTCATGACCTGCTGCCACTAGTGATTGGCACAGAGACTTTGACATGCTCTATTTCCAACCTGGCCCAGTCTGCCGTAATGGTGTGGGCATTCTATCACCTTAAGCCCAGCACAGTTCAGAATGTCTAAACTCAAGTGATCCATCAGCTTTAGTGTCCTGGTAGAAGGAATCACTGGCCTAGCTTGTTCATCAGAAAAAAAAGTATGGAAAATTCTTTACTGCAGAAATTCTTGACTTTTTCTTTGTCACAGGCCTTTTGTTTTATTGTCTACATTAGTAAGTAAAGAAATAATAAATTTCAGTTAAAGATTAGTGAAAATTACGATGCAATTATCTCTTATCTAAGTTCACAGACCGTGCCCCTTATTCTTTCTACAGATCCCAGTTTAAGAACCCTTGCTTTAATGTGAGACCAGAGTGCAGGTAGTTTTGGTTCCCTGACACAATACATTCATTAAACATTTCTGACACATCCACTAAAGTTCTAATCTATTGGTTGATCATGGAACATTATTGACTTTTAGTTCTTAAAGGCTCTTCATGTGAAGCACACTACTCTTGTAGGTCTTCCAAGGTTTTGAGTACTAGTAGATTCATAACAAGGGTGGGACAACCAGGACTTTGTCCCAGGGTGCCAAAATTTAGATTCCTAGGATCCCATGATTCCTGGCCTTGAAATCACACTATATAGACTAACTATTCCTTTCCTTTCACATTTAAGTTCAGTTTTCAGCTGGAGGGTCACGGAGGGAGTAGGGTGTAGGGTAGACAAATGGTTCCAGAAGATCTTAAAAATATTAAACTTAAAATATTACTTCTGTCTTTCCCTAGTTTATCCCTCATGTCAAAAAGATTTTTGACATCACCTTTTAATGGTAATGGCATAGTGGAAAGATGATTGGATTTGGAGTCAGGGCCTAAGGACCTGAGTTCAAACCTTGGCTCTGCCATCTATTCAGTCATGGGGGAGTCACTTAACTACTCTGTGCTTTCATTTTCCCATACTTTTTGATGTTTCTCAGCACTAGAAAAAGTTGCTGAATTAATAGCTAATGTCCATATGACACTTTAAATTGTGCAAAAACGCTTTATAGTATTATCTCATTTGATCTTTACAATAATACCGTATGAGGTAGGGCTCATTATTATCACCATTTTACTACTTTGTTGCTTTATCATTCTACCATTCATCCAAATTGCACTGTGCTCCCTGTTATATGAGCGATTGCCTTTTGGTTGGTTTTCACTGTGATTGGACATAACATGGTGCTAATAAGGAAATGTCCATGAGGTTCCATACCCAGATGAGCTGAGTTATTCTAATCCAAAGGGTATATGTTAATACAGACTGTTCACTTAGCATTGTGCTTGGTAAGACACATGAGGAGGAGATGTGGTCCCAGCCTTGGAAGAACTTAAGACTACACAGTTGAGGAAATAAAGCAGACGTACATCCCACAAACTCTGAACTTAACTTTGGCTTTGCTCCTGTATCTTAGCCACTATACTTTCAGTATTCTTCTTTCTTATATTCAGAGATACCAATCTCTTAGAACTGCACCTTTGGCAATACAGACCATGGATCTCTAGAGCTGGAATGGAGCTCAGAAACCATCTAATATCCTCCCCCTTCAATTTTATAGATGAGGAAACTGAGGCCCAGAAAGTTAAGTGACTTGCCCACAATCACACAGACAGTAAAAAATATAGGGTTTGAACCCAGGTCCTCTGACTTCAGTTTCCACTCTATTACTGCTGTAGATTAGGTAAGAGAGTGTGGATGGGTCAACTAGTATGCCTATGTCTACTTCTAGAAAAGCAACTGAAAGTGTATATCTTACTGTTGGTGAATCAAGTATCACGTTTTTCATTAGTAAGTGTGATAATTTATTAATAAAACAACATTGGTATCTGGATTCTATGAGGCCTTCCATCAGACATAAGGAACAAAGTGAAAAGATGAAAAAAGAGTAGTATCATAGAGAACAGGATGAGAAATCAGTAATTCTATCTGTGCTGAGTTCCTACTATGTGCAAAGTGCTTTCAGTCCTTCCTTGCCCCTCACTCCCTATTTCTCTCTCTGGCTCCAATTCAATAAAGGAGACTTACTTAACTGGGCATGATGGATGGATGGATTTTCTGATCCAGGAAATCCTAGGATGGAACCTGAAAAGTAGAGCTGGGCAGGATTCTCAGAGCCAAAAGAAGAGCCAGAAAGCATTAAGGAAAGAAGACTTCCTAAAAGGTCATCCTCTCGCCTATGGACCAGACCATTCCAAATACTTATCTGGATCACTCTAGGAGCCCAATAAATAGTGTCGGGATCAGCCTAGGCAACAAATGGCCAAATGCATCCCTCTGAGGCACCTCTTTAGAGGCAGAATGTTTCTGATAGTCTTCCTATCTGATTGGGGTCTCTTCTTTTCTATCCCATCATGGAAGGGCCCTGGTCGTGAATATTCTATATTCTAGGCAAAGTTGAGGATAAGTGAATGAAAATAGGCTAATTTATAAGTATTTGAATAAGGATAATAGGCTCAATCCTCTTCAGTCAACTGATATCTTCTTTTCAGCAACCAAAGTCTTTGGCGCTTTCATTCTAGTGTTTCCTGTAATTAAGAGGGAAGTGTGGAGATATCTATCCACCTCCACATCTGTATATAGATAGAAAGCAAGCAGTAAGTATTTTATCAGGTGTCTACTGTGTACCTGTCACTGTGTTGGGTGTCAGGGATACAAGTACAATGAATGAAATAATCCCTACCCTCAACGAGCTTACATTCTAATAGGAGAGACAACAAGGACATATCTAAACATATAGAATACATAAAACTAATTATAAAGTAGTTAAATGCAAGATAGTTTGGGAGAATGGGCACTAGAAGTTGAGGGTATCAGGAAAGATTTTCTGTAGAAGGTGGGGTATACCTCTGGCTTGAAAGGGACTCAATAAAACAGAGAGAGGAAGGAGTGCATACCAGGCTTGGGGAGATGGGAAATGTATGTTTGAGGAACAAAGAGAAGGCTTATTTATCTGGATTGTGTAGTGCAGGAAGGGACTGTAATATGCAATAATAAAGCTGGAAAAATAGCCGGGGCCATGTTTGAAGGTGGAGGCAAAATAGAGGAGTTCATATTTGATTCTAGAGACTGTATGAAACTATTGTAGTTGATCAAGTAGGGGAATGATATAATCAGATCTGCATTTAAGGAAAATCACTTTGGTAACAGTGAGTGAGATGGACTAGACTGGAGAAAGAGTTAAAGCAGGGAGGGCCGTTAGGGGTCGTATTAGAATAATCTAGGCTTGAGGTGATGAAGGCCTGACCTGAGGCCATATGCTGGAGACATTTAGGAGGTAAAAAAAACTGCAGGATTGGACAACTGATTGTATATGGGAGCAAAGGAAAGTGAAGGGACAAGGATAATGCCATGGTTATGAATTGGTGGAGGAATGGTGGTGTCTTTGACAGAAATAGGTTGGATTTGGAGGACATAAAAAATAATTAATTCTGTCTTGGACATGTCAAGTTTGAGATGCCTTCAAGATATCCAGTTTGAAATATCCAAAAGGCAATTGGTGATTTGAGATTAAAGCTCAAGGGAGAGAGTAGGGCTAGAAATCTAGATCAACAGTGAGATAATGAAGACCATGGCAACTAATGAGATGACAGATGGACAGAAAGATAGACAAAGACAGAGAGAAAGAGAGAAAGAGAGAAGAGACAGACAGACAGACAGAGGCAGAGAGAGAAGTGGAGAGACAGAGACAGAGAGGCAGGGAGAGGCAGAAAGTCTGTGTGCTAGAGGTAGAAGAGAAAGGGGCCTATGAAAGAAATTTGAGGAACAGTGACATGATACGCATGATGTGCCAGCAAAGAGGTTTTAAGAATGAGTGATTAGGTAGGTAGGGGGACAGCCAGGAGAAAGTTGTATCTCAAAAACCCACAAAGGACAGAGTACTTAGGAGGTGTGGGTGGCCAGCAATATCAGAAGCAGTATGGTGCTAGTAAGGCTGAGGAGGATGGGGATTAAAAAAAAGACCATCAGATTTGGTAATTAAGAAACCATTAGTAACTCTGAAATGGGCATTTTTAGTTTAGTGATGAAATCAGAAGCCAGATTACAAAGGGGTGAGGAGTGAAAGGAGAAGTGTCAGCAACTGTAAACAGACTTGTCAGGGTGTTTGGCTTAGGAAGGAGAGATGGTACAGGATTTTGAGGGGATGATAGATGTTCTGTAACTCAGGCCCATTCTTTGGTAGTTTAGATTCGATATTGAAACAAAGTAAGACAAGTCACTTAAGTGAAGATTAACAGAGAAGAATAAGCCACAAGGATAAGCATTGAGGACACCTTGAGTTAATTCAGCTGAGTGAAGTTTCCATTACACATGATCCATCAGCCAAGCATCTCCAGCAACTCATAGATATTTTGTATTCAAGCAAAGCAAGGTCACCAATCTGAATCCTTAGTTTCCTGAGCCAACCAAGTCTCAAGCAATGTCTCAATACCTTTTAAGGAAAAACTAGTCTAATCTGCAAGAGAGGGGAGGGGTTAGGATATTGCTCCTACAACTGTAGGGTCTAGTGAAGGTTTTTTAAGCATGGGGAAGACTTGGGCATGTTTGATGACAGGAAAGAAGGAACTAGAAAATAGGAAGAAACTGAAGTTTTGAAAGAGAGTGGATAATGATCAAGATCGCAACCTGTTGGAGAAAATAGAAAGATACAGTTTTGAGAACATATGTGGAGAGGCTGACCTTGGCAAGGAAAAGCATCACCTCATAGTCAGATCACGGGGGAAATGAGGAGAGATTGAGGATGATCATAAAGGAATGAAGAAAAAGAGATGAGAGAGAACTCACATTGGACGGCCTCAATTTTCTTCGTAAGGTAAGAGTCAACATCCTTAGTTGAGAGAAAGGAGGAAAGAGATGTAGGACACTTGAGGAAGAAGAGCAGGTTTGTAGACATTTTTCAGGGAGTGAGATAGAGAACCATTTGGGAAAGAATAAAAGGATTGCTTTGCTGCAGTGACAGCCCAGTTGAAGTTGGATAACAGGAATTTATTTATACTCAGGCAGCTCCGTTTTATGACTTCCTCTAGCTCTGTCCAGCAGTATGTGAGTGGGAGCAGTAGAGGCAGATGGAAGGAGAAGACCAGGTCTTAGGTTTTACAAGGAATGAGCAATGATGGGACAAAGGATTAAGGGATTCAAGAATAGAGAACAATGAAGAATTTAACTGGATATGTATTATGGGTTTATTGAAAAGGGACGGAAGCATAGCCTGGTGAGGGGAGGGATGGGGAATAATGATCTGAGAAAGTATTGTGAGTGGAAGGATTAGAGGGAGCAATGAAGATGGAGAATGGGTTTAGGAGTGGAGAGACCTAAGGAGACATGAATGACAGAAGATTATGCTCAGATAGAAGAGTGTTAGAGTTTTTAAATAGTGAATTAGATCGCCTGTGGGTAATGGTGAGATCAAGTGTGTGACCATTATTCTGTGACTGATGGGTGAAGGAGTAGGTCATAGGATTTAAGGACACTGAGGAACTGAGAGGTAAGGGGAATTGAGGGAGCATCAGTGTGGATGTTGAAATCCTTTAAGATAAAGGCAAGAGTCGTGGAGGAGAGGAAGATAATGATCTAGGTGCTGAATTCCTTAAGAAAGGCAGGAAAATGTTCTGGAGGCTAGCATATAACAATCTGTCTCAGATGGACAGTTTCGAATCTATGAATTTCAAAGGAAGATAGTTTGCTGATGGATTGTTGTAAAAGGAGGGTCTGGAAGTGCAGTGAGGACTACTCTAAATCCTCCAAGGTCAGAGATGTCTGGCGCTATTGGTGATGATAGAATTGGTGTGTGTTGTGGGGGGGGGGGGGGGGGGGAGAAGGTGCAACGATGAATTGGTTCCATGAAGGAAAAAAATGTGAGAGAATGAGGAATCTTTAAAGAGTTGAAAACCTAGCTTGGATCTCCTTTTGTTTTTTATTGTTGCATGAAATGCAGCAAAATATTGTCAGGACAAGAAGTCTCATTTAGAAGCTGGCAACTGGTGCTATGCAGGTCTTTCTCATACCATATCCATTACATTAAATCATATCCATTATGTCCATACTCTGCCATCTTTGCTGAGAACTCCATAATTGACTCCGGATATGGGACACACCATTCATGTTCCCTGTTGTGTGTCCCCAGACAGAAGATACCAGGTACCAAATACTAAGTTGTGCTTTCTCCAGCAAGGCTCAGTTGAAGCTGCTTCTGCTGCTGTTGGATTGTTTAAGTTGTGTCCTACTCTTTGTGAGTAGAGTGTTTTTGGGTCTTCTTGGTAGAGATACTGGAGTCTTGTTGCCATTTCCTTCTCTAGCACATTTTACAGATGAGGAAACTAAGGCAAACAGGGTTAAGTGACTTGCCCAGGGTCACACAGCTAGTAAGTATCTGAGGCTGGGTCTTCTTGACTTCAGGCCTGGAGCTCTATCCAATGAACCAGCTAACTGCCCCATTGCTGTTGCTCCAAAGGTGAAAAACGTGAGATCCAAAGTGGGCCTCCAACATATACTAACTGTGTGACATTGGGTAAGTCATTTAATCTCTTTGAGCCTCAGTTTCCTCATCAGTCATATGGGGGATTTACAAAAAGGAAGCAAATAGAATTGGCAAACTATGGACCAATGACTTTGACTTCTGGTTGGTAGCAAGAATCCCAGGGTCCATCTGAGAACTAGCGATTTTGAGCTAATGCCCTTGATCCTGTGATGAGAAGACCAACAACCAGCAGCCTTGGAAGTTGAGATCTCACTCATACACTCATCAGTTCTTAATTGTTTGTCTGAATAGTTCCAGCTACACCATGGAGGAAGTCTTGGAGAAAGAAGGTCTATCATCATAGAAGCATAAGAGGGACTGCAATGATGAAGTCTTCAGAGCAAAGAGTATGGGTCTTATATTGCTGAAACCTATTCAGAGAGTAAGACCCAAGGTAGTAATTTTCCATTTTTGTTCGCTTCTTTCTTTCCCTATCTTCCCTATCCCTGGGAGACACTTCTATTTCTTTAAAAAAATTGTTTGCCTTTTTGGTTACTTTGTCTCTCAAACTAGCAATTGTGATCAATACTAATACCCACTGCATTATTAATCTAATGTGTCATTGTTCAAATACAGCAGAGAAGAGGTGATTGGAGGAAAGCTTCCCTGGAGAAGACAGAGAGATTTAAAACTGGTATTTTGCCTGGCTGCATTCTTTGGCTGGGGTCTCAGAGCACAAAATAAAACTATTCATTTGATTTTGTCATTTCAAGAGCAGAGTGATTACTTATTTTAGGGTCCTTCCCCAGGAAAAGAGAAACAGTGACTAGAATGGCTCAATTATCTGGGCTAGTACATAGGTAAGACTTCTGCCGTTTTAATTCCCATTGTTTCTTGTAGGTCCTCTTTGGAAGGAAAGCCATTCCTCCAGACGGGGAAGAATCAAAAGAGCAACTAGGAGGGAAGAAAGTCTTACCCAGGGGAAAGAGTAACTTGCCCATCAAAATGTAGAGTCAAGTGACTGGCAGCCTTGCTCTTGCACTCACCAGAATTGAATCCATGACGTCACTGCTATAAAGACCTTTTGCTGAGGAAATTTCCTCTATCAATGCAAAAAATTTAATGTCATAGAGAGTTGCTAGAGATAGTGGATAGAGAGCAGCTATCAGAGGAAGGAAGGCCCATGTCCAAGGCATTATTCTGATACCTCTTGGCTGTTGGACCTTGGTCAGGTCATTTTACAAAGTCTCTCTGAAGAGGAAGTAGGGGACAATTTAAATCCTCCTGAATCCCCGTTTGCTGATCTATAAATGAGGGGCCATCACTGACTACCTTCAGGGGGATTAATGACCCTCTCAGTTGCTTTAGAAAAACCCTGAATTTTACATGTCAGTGTTAAAAGACTAGGTTAAAGGCTATGCACATAATAGGTAGTCTTTTTTTTTTTTTGCTGGTGAATTTCAATGATCTAGCAATCATTGAAAGATGAAAAACTTCCATTTCTGTTCTAGTTTGTGAGAAAACATGCCATTTTAACTCCAAATGCCTTCATGGTTCACTTAAATAACAAAATTAACTTGGGTTCACTGGTTCTGGAATCTTGTTACATCCAAGGGCTAAATTGTATTGGAGGAATGAAATGAGTATCTGTGTGTAAAATGTATTTTTTTGAGGCAGATCCAAAAATGTGCATATTTTAAATGTCTCCTCCCATCCAATTCTCATGACAAATTCCATATATTTGACCTAGTTCTTCTTTGCTATGGTTTAATTTTTCACTTCTGTCATTATAGAACTTGGAATTACAAAGACCTAAATTCAAATTCTGCCTCAGACACATACTAGCTGTGTGACCTTGGGCACATTAATCTCTTCCAGACTCAGTTACCACAATTATAAAATAAAGGGGTTAGATCTGATAGCTCCTAAGGTCCCTCATACCTCCAAATCTATGTTCCTATGACTCAGAAGTCCTTCAAGGATATGACCTTAGGTTTAGAGGCAGCTAGGTGAATAGGAGGATAGAAGACAGGGCCTGGAGTCAGGAAGACCTGAATACAGACACTTACTAGCTATGTGGCCCTGGACAAGTCGCTTAACTCTGCCTCAATTTCCCCAATCTGTAAAAGAGGGTTAATAATAGCACCTCAGAGTTGTTGTGAGGACCAAATGAGACATTTGTAAAGTGCTTAGCACAGTGCCTGATACATAATAAATGCTTAATAAATGAATGATGTTTATGAATCTGGTATAGTAGAGGCTTGTTGATAAAGCACTGGGGTGATGGTTATTGTTGTGGTGGTTTTTGCTGTTGGCAGGTAGGTGGTGAGTTGGATAGAGCACTGAGCCTGGAGTCAGAAAGATCTGAGTTCAAATTTGGCCTCAGACACTTACTAGCCATGTGACCCTGAACAAGTCAATTAACCTCATTTGCCTCAGTTTCCTCATCTGTAAAATGAGCTGAAAAAGGAAATGGCAAATCACTCCAGTATCTTTGCCAAGAAAACCCCACAAAATGGGGTCCTACAGAGTCAGACATGACTGAAACAACGAACAACAAAAACATCGAAGGTTTGTCAATAAAGCTCTGGGATCATAGAGAAAAACTTAGAATTTCATCAAGAAGTGATCTTGGGAAGATTAGAAGAAAAGTAGAAAACTGAGAAAAAAGTTACAGCATATTTTTCTGATAATGGCCCTACTTCTCAGAAACATAGAGAACTGAGTCAAATTTATAAAAATACAAGTCATTCCCTGGTTGAAAAATGGTCAAAGGATATGAACAGGCAGTTTTCAGATGAAGAAATTAAAGCTATCTATAGTCATGTGAAAAGATTCTCTAAATCAGTATTGATTAGAGAAATGCAAATCAAAACAACTAAGAGGTACCACATCCCACCTATCAAATTGGCTGAAATGAGAAAATAGGAACATGATAAATGTTGAAGAAGATGTAGGAAAATTGGAACATTAATGTATTGCTGCTGGAGAGCAATTTGGAACTATGCCCAAAAGGCTATAAAACTGTTCATACTCTTTGATCTAGCACTTCCAGGTCTGTATCCCAAAGAAATAATAAAAAAATGGGAAAACATTTTACAATTTATAGTAGCTCTTTTTGTGGTGGCAAAAAATTGGAAATTGAGGGAATGACCATCAATTGGGGAATGGCTGAACAAGTTGTGGTATATGAATGTAACGGAGTACTATTGTGCTATAAGAAATGATGAGCAGAAGGACTTCAGAAAACCTGGAAAGACTTACATGAACTGATGCTGAGGGAAGTGAGCAGAACCAGGAGAACATTGTCTACAGTAACAGCAACATTGTATGAAGACCAGCTTTGAAAGACATAGCTCTTCTTTGCAATGCAATGATCTTAGACAATTCCAAAAGACTCATGATGGAAAATGCTATCCAAATCCAGAGAAAGAACTATGGAGTCCAAATGCAAACAAAGCATACTATTTTCTTTTTTGTTTGATTTTTGTTTTTTCTTTCTTGTGGCTTCCCCCTTTGTTTCTGATTCTTCTTTATAACATGACTAATGCAGAAATATATTTAATATGATTGTACATGTATAGCTTATATCTTGGGAAGGGGGAGTAAATTTAGAACTCAAAATCTTATAAAAGTGAATGTTGAAAACTAAAAATAAATCAATTAATTAATTTTAAAAACACCTAAATGAACTGACGCAAAGTGAAGTGAGTGGAACCAGGAAAACATTGTACACAGTAATAGCAATACTGTATAATAATCAGCTGTGAATGTCTTAGCTCTTCTCAGCAATACAAAAATCTAAGACAATTTTGATAGACCTATGATGAAAAATGTGATCCACCTCCAAAGAAAGAACTGATAAGAGTTTGAATGCAGATCAAAGCATATTTTTAAAAACTTTTTTTTGATCTGTGTCTTCTTTTGCAACATGGAAATAATGTTTTATATGACTACACATGTATAATCTTTATCAAATTGCTTACCTTCTCAAGGCAGGAAAGGAGAGAAAGATAGGGCAAGAATTTGGGACTCAAAATTTTTTTAAAAAATAAATATTAAAAATTGTTTTTACATGTAATTAGAACAAAAGAAATGATCTTGGATATCACTTAAAGATTAGATTCTAATCCAACCATCTCATTTTATAGATGAAGAAACTGAAGTGAAATGATTTACCCAGAAAGATTACAAGTCATATAAGTGAGATATGAACTCAGGTCCTTTGATTCTGAGAGTCAGGGTTCTTTGCACAAGACTAAACAAAGCAATGAGCTCATGGACCGGGTAGGCAAAGAGTGGTGGCAGGAGCTGAGTGCAGATGGACGCATGGATTTGTAAGGTAGAAAGGCACATATGGAACAGAAACAAGAAGGTAGAGATGTAGACTGGAAGACAGCCTGAAGCATTTGACTTCCTTTTCAGTAGATGGGTGCTCCCCTTTCCAGAGACCATAAGTAGACCTCAAAGAAGGTAAGAAGGAAGTGTCCAATTCTGTCTAAGGCACTGTAGCCATGCAACTGGTAGTCAGCCAAACAAGTCGGCAAATGGTTTCTTTGCTCTTTCCGCTTGATGAATATATGGGATGAGCCATTTCCCCAGTAGTGTGAATCTCATTTTATGCAGCTGTACTAGAAGAGGAACTAGAAACTGATACTACAATATGCTTCCCATCTCTCTACAAAAATGTCCACCTCAAGAAAGCCTTCTGGAATGTCCCCTTAAAGAGCCGTTTCTGTAAGCTGATGGCTGTGCTGTGGTGCACACATCAGGTAGATGTACTCACTAGATTCGGCCATGGAGTCAAAACCATGTTAGAAATTAGCAGTTGACTCAGGGTCACATACCAGGATACACAGCAGGCAAAACCTCCACACCACCAGAGGCAAGGCAGAGTGGAAGATTTTCACTGACTTTGTTAAGTTCTGGGAACTAGAAAACCACCATGAGGGAGGCTCATGTCCTGATTTTGGATTCCATGTGTCATTAAACTCTAGACCAAGCGTGCAACTGTTGCTATTGTCTCAATTAAGAGGTGACTTGAGTCTGCCCTAGATCTTTAAAAAATATAATTTAAATGTTTTCAAGTAGGAAAAAATATTTTTTCCCCTCTTCCATCATTTCCATTTTTTAAAAAAAGGATAACAACACCTGGGGTGGCTAGGTGCTGCAGTGAATAGAGCACCATCCCTGGAGTCAGGAGGACCTGAGTTCAAATCCAGCCTCAGATAACTTAACATAAAAACTAGCCATGTGACCTTGGGCAAGTCACTTAACCCCAATTGCCCTGCCTTGCCCCCTCCAAAAAAAGCAAAAAAAATAAAATAAAAAAGGATAACAAAACCCAAGTAACAAATGTACATAGTCAAGTGAAACAAACTTCTACATTGACCACGTCCAAAAAATATATGTCTAATTCTGCACCCTGAGTCTATCACCTCTCTGCCAGAAGGTGGGTAGCATGCTTCTTCCTTAGTCCTCTAGATTTGTGATTGGTTATTTCATCACTGAAAGTTCTTAAACTTTATTTCTTTTTATAGTGTTGTTATAAATTAATGTCCTGATTCTTCTCATTTCACTCTGCATCAGTTCATACAACTCTTCCCAGGTTTCCATGAAACCTTTTGTCATTTCTTATGGCATCATAATATTCCTTTAAATCCATATACCACAATTTGTTCATTCATTTCTCAATGGATGGGTACCCACCATCTGCTATAGATTTTGTAGTAATACAGGATAGGTGGGAAGAGATCTCCTTAGTGAAGTCTCCCCTCATTCCCCCAGCTGAAAGTGTTCTGTCCTTTCTCAACATTTCTAGAATGCTTTGTCTGAATCTTTACCTGCTTCCATCATGGCTTCCTACATATTCTCCTTATCCATCCATTTCTCTTTTTTTTTTTTTTCTTTTTTTTTAAATTAAATTCTTTATTAAA
>CM053580.1:311256445-311272137 GCA_028627135.1 Pseudochirops cupreus | reverse complement strand
GTAGCCGAGCTGACTTTAGTGGGAAGTATCTTTGTGTGCGTTTTGGAGTTCCAGGATTGGTTTAGAGTCCTATTTTATGGGTATTTTGGGGTGGCTATGTGAGAGCTGCGATGTGTTGCTGCTTCTACGCCGCCATCTTGGCTCCCTATCCATCCATTTCTCAAGCAAGCAATAAGCATTTAAATGTCTAATATGAAGCGTCACCTGACCTCACAGAGTTTACATTATATAGGAGACCATGTGCACACACATAAGTGTAATGGGGGTGATCAGGGCAGTCTTTTGCTCTCCCTGCTTAAGCTACTTCCCCCCAGAGCTGAGCATGCACCCTGGCCTCTTCTGGTAAGCAGGACCATTGTTTAAGGACATGTACAGCCAGAGATTTCAGCTTGCTTCTCTGACTGGACCATATCAGAAACGAGTGGTGTCTGAGTGGGAAGAGCTGCCTGCTCAGTAAATAAAAGTGGAGACAATGTAGAGGATCATAAATTCAGGGTTACAAGAGAACTTAGAGGCTAGCCCTTCTGGAACACAAAGATCAGATGATGTGCCCAAATTATGCAATGAAAAAGTGTCTGAGCTAAGAGTTGACCCCAAGCCTGTCTTGACTTCGAAGTCTAATGCCTTATCTACTATACAACACTGTTTTTCTTTCACTAATTTTCTTTCCCATTTGTCAATAATGTCAAACATTTGTATAATATTTTGAAGTTTAAAAAAGTACTTTGCATGTTATGCCATTTGAACCTTACAACAGCCCTGTGAAGCTGGTGCTATAATTATTCCCATTTTACAAATGAAGAAACCAACTTGCCCGGGGTGACACTGAAGCAGCGGGATTCTAATTCAGATCATCCTGAATCCAAGTCCAAGCCTTCATCCCTCTATTTCCCATCTTGTTGAGTTTCGGGCATGTTAGGACTCTGACACCTTTTTTATCTCCACTCCCTGACTTCTCAGCAGTCATAGTCCCTGCACTCAATGGCAGTTAAGGGCAAGTGCTTGTCCAGGTAGAGATCAAATCTCTGGCTGCTTTATCTGCTTCGAGTGTCTTCTAAGTGCAGATGACTGAATAACAATCCTGAGATGGATATTCTCAGCTGGGGTGGAAATTCTGTAATGGATCCTGAGAGTTCAGGGTCCAAAGGTTGGGTTCTTAAATAACTTCTTAAAGGAAGATGAGCCTGAAGGGAAATGTTGTGACTTACCAGAAAATAGGGGCCTTGTATGAATGGCTTAGAAAGGGGGCAGATGGTATGAAGGTACAACGCCTTTTTAACAATACCACAAAAATGTTTCCTTTTGTAACGTTTTAAGTATTAGCCTCCAAGAGAGTATATTAGGAACTAGGGGTAAATTTTGTCATTCTTTAAATATTTGTCAATAGGTAATTATGAATCTTTATTTTGAGTAGACAGCTAGGTGGGACAGTGGGTAGAGTACTGGGATTGGATTCAGGAAGATCTGAGTTCAAATCCAGCCTCAGGTACTTATTAACTGTGTGACCCTAGCCAAGTCTCTTAACTGCTGTCTGTTTCAATTTCCTCACCCATAAAAAACAGGACTATAATAGCACTAATCTCACAGGATTGTTGTGAAGATTAAATGAAATAACCTGGAAATTACTTTGCCAATTTTTAAGTGCTACCTAAATACTAGCTACCATTATTGTTATTTATGTCATGATGAAAGAAATAAATAGCTGTCCTCTACTTGATTGATTTTGTACATTGAGTGACTTTATGAAAGGTATTTCATTGATCCCTTTTGGAAAGACCCTATATATGATTTTATATATATATTTTTTATATATATAATGATTTTATATATATGTATAACATATATTTATATATATTATATTATTTATATACATAATGATTTTTATATATAAAATATTTATACTTTATATATGTATTATATAAATTTATCTATAAATATATAAAATTTATTTGAAAGATTATCCCCTCCTCTTTGTGGGGAGGGAGTGAAAGGGTGGTGAGAGTAGTGTGTGTAATGATCCAGAGACAATGAGAAAAATCTTGACCCCTCTCTTTAGAGGTCAAGCTCCCTCAGGGACTGAAACTAGTCTGTATGAACCCAGACCTAGGGCCTCTTAGTGTGAGGGGACAACCCATCATTAACTTGTGTCATTTAACTCATTGGTATGCCCAGATAACTAAGGAATTCTATGTTGCCAAAGGATATACCCTCATAAGTCTGGAAACAAAATGAAGCACCGAGAGACCACTGAATAATTTTTAAAATAGCAGCTGGGAGAATCAGGACAAACCTCATGGTCAAGGTAACCCTTGAGCTAAACTATGAAGGAAGCTAGAGATTCTAAGATGTAGAATGTTAATTCCATAGATGGGAGATGGAGTGCTGTGTGTAAGGAACAGCGAGAAAGCCAGTTTGATTGTACTTTACTGTGCAAAGAATAACGTATAAGTCTGGGAAGGTAGATTGGAGCCAGAATACAAAGAGCTTTGACTGTTATTCAGATGAGTTTGTATTTGGTCCTGTAGGCAACAGGGAGCCATTTCAATGTATTGAATGGCGGAATGATATAGTCAAACATACTCTTTAGGAAAATCACTTTGGCAGCTGTGTGGAGGACGAGGAGTGGATAGAGACTTGTAGCACGGACACAAGTGAGGAGACCATTTCAATCGTCTATTATATGTGTGTATTATATATAATGTATATATATATATATATATTATATATGTGTATGTGTGCATGTATATATATTTCCTTCCTAGCAAAGGGGCAGCTAGGTGGTACAGTAGATAGAGTGCTGGGCCTGAAGTCAGGAAGACTCATCTTACTGAGTTCAAATTTGGCTTCAGATACTTACTAGCTGTGTGACCCTGGGCAAGTCACTTAACCCTGCTTGCCTCAGTTTCCTCATCTAACAAATGAACTAGAGAAAGAAATGGCAAAGCACTCCAGTATCTTGCCAAGAAAACCCCTTATGGGATCACAAATAATCAGACACGACTGTAAAATGACTGAACAGCAACAAAGCAGAACAGCAGTTCCATGACTATGATTTTTTTAATCTTTGTGTCCCTAGCCCCTGTCATTGTACCTTGAATGTAGCAGGTAAATCCAGGATGAAGTAAATAGAACAGGACAAGTACCAGCAAAGGAGGGGGAAATGACTCCCATTGAAGCTGTTGGCAAATTTATCATTTGGAAAGCGTTCTTGGTTTAATCTGAAGCTTTCCTTCTAACCCAAATCATTCCTGCTACCTTCTAATTCAAATTCCTCTTTATGGGCCATTCAGAACAATCAATTAATACTCAGCTTATCTGATAATGCCTTTTATTTATTCAATAAACTTTTATTAAGAGCCTAGTATGTGACAACCTCATCTATCCAAACTTCCATCTATCTACAAACAACACAGTCATAACTGAGGGATTCCCCTTTCATGTTAAACATTCTTCATTACTCAACTCTTTCTCTCATGGGTATTATATTTTGAGAAACTACTTTAATAAAACACTTACTTGGACCTCTTCTGAGTTCTGAGCAAGACTACAGGGCTCACCCACCACCAGATGCTAATTAATAAATTCTTTTGTGGTTCTAATTTGTTGAGAAGTTAAAAAAAAAAAGCTGCCCACACAATCTTCCTTCGAAAATAACAATACTGCAGTAGAAGCTCTGCCCACTCTTAAGGACACCAAGTCTTCTAAACCATTCATCCTCTCTTCTTTCAATGTTAAAACTCCATGGAAGTTACAAAATTTGGCTTTGGATTCACTCACCATTTCAGTAAGTATTCTTGGGTGCCCCCTTTTGCCTCCCCCTCACTCCTACTTCTGGGCATCTGGACTTCCCCATTCCTGAGAAGGAAAATAACTTGTAAATTGGTGTTCCCACCCTTCTGTGATGTCCTCAAGCCAATGTTACTCTGTTGTATCACATAGGGTTGACAGTAATGGTTTGTTTTCAAAACTCTGAACCTGTGCATGGGTCATTAATATTCTGGGTGTTTTTCTTTTTATTAAACCCCAAAGTTTGAAAAGCAAGTCTGCAATATTTTTGACATTACTACCCAGAAGCATCAACTCTAGTCTGCCATTTTGTATTTTGGGTACGGTAGTATTTTCCCTGTAGGGATCTCATTGTAGGGTTGTAGAAACTAATACTGCATAAGAACCCTTTCTGAAAAGAAATGTTAGATTTTTTTTCTGGGCAAAAAAAAAAAGATTAATAGAGCCTCCTTACTGCCTTTGAAACTATTTAACTGTGAATGATGAGTAACAGAATCATTAGGTCAAAAAAGGCAGGGTAATATACTCAAGAAGTTTGGATTGATCCTTGCTCTGACACTTACTTACTGTATGAACATGGGCAAGTCTCAACTTCTCTGAGCCTCAGTTTCCTAATTTGTAAATGTGGTATCTCAAACAATCTATATAACAGACCAGAGGGTGCTCACTTTCTCCCACTAAGGAGCTCCAATTCTGGGTTGGAGCAGATTAGGTTCATTGCTGAGGAGGCCTGGCCTCTAAAGAGAGGGAACAGGCTTTCTTTTTTTTTTTTCCCATCACACTCTTTGAATCCTCATGTTCCCAAATGAAACTTCAGGGAAAATCACTTAAAGTTCAGATTTGGCTCACGTCTAGAGTAAGCTCAGAAAGGATCAAAAGAGTCTGTTCCAGGAATGCATTCCATGTAAAAAGTAGATCAGCTATAGGGCAGTAATTTATTTCCTCCACAAGGGAATATGCTTAAAACATAGAAGACTCATATTTATTGACAATGACTTAAAACATGAAACAGTAATCTATAACTACTCTCCCAGGAAGTTGATACTTAAAACATCAAAACATGAAACATGCTGAGGTACTGCTAAAGAGACATTTCAATTTCAATTTTGCTCTTCCCTGTCCAAATAATTCCCTCATGGGGGAAGGGAGAGGAGAGAGACAGACAGAGAGACAGAGAGACAGAGAGTTCCATGCTACACATTCAGGATGGAGAAGAAGAAGAAAGAAACACTGGAAGTTTTCTCTCCCATTAAAGTCAACTAAGTGGAGAACTCTTTCTGACTCAGTGGCTAATCATCTTTGATGTAGCCCTCTTCCCCTTCTGCCAGATGATGACAAATTACTGTCCTTCAGCACTGAACATGTATATGCCTGGAAGCTGCCAGTGGAATTCAGCTCAATTCCATGCATGCTCCAATGGGGTGTGCCCTAGTCAGACAGATGGGGCAACTGGGAAGTTGGGAACAATTATCTTCTATTGTATCTATATATGCAGTATCACAACAGCTTTGAGCTTGTTTGTAATTATCAAATGAGATAACATTAAAGTCTTTGTAAACTTCCAAAGTGCTATGTAATATATGTTGCGATTATACACTAGGTAGGTCAGATAATCTTCCTCTCTGGCTTTGGTCATGGAATTATATTTGCTAATTTTCTTCTAAGATACTTTGGAAGGGAATATGCATTTGTAGGAAGAAAAAAAAAGCTTGTGCAAAACAATTCCAAACTTTAAAGTAGCATGTCTTTTTCCTTTTTTTCTTCAACAATTTTCACTCTGATCCAATTAAATCTTCTCTTTCTTTCCACTCTCCCTCCTTCTTCTCCTTTACCCAAAATATATACAGGTTTTCAAAGCCACTTTATTGTTGTTCATCCATCATTCAGGAAGAAGACCAATGACAGCAGGAGGGTTATGTCTTGATTTGCAAGTGAATTGGATTTAAGTGAGGCAGAGCTGTGCAGAATCATCAGCCTCACTCTCTCCTCCAGAGTCATGGAGTCCTTATGTCAAGACAGCTGGTGGTGGTCCTAAGGCCAGTTGAATAAGGCTGAAGGAAAAAGCAAGTTCCTCACTATAGCCTGGCTTGTAATTGTCTAATAATTCACCCATGAGGCTTGGAGCATAAGAAATGGAATTTCTTTGGGATTTGACGTTGACAAACTGATAAGCTTGGCATGGCCAAATTTTCCCCAACTCTCACTGGAGAGCTGTTAGGGGAAAGCTAAAGGAGAGACTTATTTTTATACTATTACATAGAACAGATTGCAACAGGCTCCCTCCACCTTATTCTCCAGCATCAGTAGATGCTCTCTCAGCTTTAAGTACAGAAGGGTCTAACTACAGCCAACTAATCCATGTTGAGAATGAGAGGCTTTTAAGACTCTACTGTTATAGTCAAGATGAAAAAGCTGGTGGTCTTATCACCAAACTCCATAGACCTTATATTCTCAGTAGCCTGGGTCTGGGCCAATTTCATCCTATTATACCTTCTTTCCTCAGAAAGTGAAGCAACTTAATTTAAAACATATCTACTTCCTGAATTAATGAAAATTCCCATTAGCCTGGGAATAAAAGGACTCCATCCCTTAATCAAGGAGCATTTATTAAACATTTACTACTTGCTGGGCAATGGGGATAGAAAGATCAAAATAAAATAAACCCTGCTCTCAAGGAGCTTATATTCTGTCATAGGAAAGACAAACAAGGAAAACATAAATACATAGAAGTATATAAAATAAAGCTCTCTATAAAATAAATACAAGATAATTTAGTGAGAAGAAACTGAAAGCTGTGGGCAGGGAGGCTCAAGAAAAGCTCCATTTCAGGGCAACTAGGTGGTGCAGTGGATAGAGTGCAGTCGTGAAGATCTGAGTTCAAATGTGAGCTCAGACATTTTCTCTGTGACCCTGGGCAAGTCACTCAACCTTGTTAACCTCAGTTTCCTCATCTGTAAAATGAGCTGGAGAAGGAAATGGCAAACCACTCCAGTATCTTTACAAAAAAACCTCAAATGGGGTCACCAAGAGTCAAACATGACTGAAAAATGAATGAACAATAAAAAAGAAAAGCCCTTTTTCTTTTTAACTCATTTTTTTCCATTTATTGGAGGAAGATGCTAAACAGGAAGCTATGGAAAACCCACAGCTGCCAGATAATAGCCCCATTACTGATCAATAATAGCATCATTTATTTAGACCCAGAAGGAAACCCAGAGGAACCTTAGTCTAACTCCCTCATTTTGCAGAAGAGGAAACGAAGGCCCAGTGAACTTAAATGTCTTACCCAAGGTCACATGAGCATGAAGAGTCAGAATCCAGATTTGAAATCCAAGTCCTCAGAGGCTAGATCCTCAAGTCTTTCCATTATACCACGTTGCCTTCTTAAGTAAAGTTAGGAATTGAGTCAAAGAAAGGACAAGCTAAAAGTGATCAGTGAAGCAGTCTCTGGGCACATTAGGTGTGCTTTGGGGGGACAGATGACCACTTTGGGTGCAAAGTAACCTCACACCATGGTCCTATCACAATTAGAAGTCATTTCAATATTTTTTCTTTTCTGGAAAAAATGTACCTTTTATTTTATAGTTTTGTTTTGTCTTCCTGAATGAACCACAAATTTGGAGTGATGAAAGAGGGTTGTCAGGAGCCAGGAGTCATACCTGAGAAGTATGTAGTGGCAGCCTGTGTAAAAGCTAAAGCCTATATAAATATCGGTTACTATTAAATGTCTATTGTTTAAAGAACACTGTGTTAGACCCTTGGGGAGGTAGATGACTTAGATAAGACATGGTCCTTGCTCTCAGGGAACTTGGCTTAGTAATGTATGGCATGCATAAATAAATATAGTATAAAATTATACAAGATTCTTGCATAAGAGGAATGCAAACATGATGTGTGAGATCCAAGGGAAGAAAAGTCATTTACCACTGAGGAGAGGAGGGATCAGGGAAGAGGTAGAGGAGGTAGAATTTAATTTGATATTTAAAGGATGAGTAGAAAATGAGTAGGAAATGGGGGGTTGGTGGGGAGCTGGTGGTGGTGGTAATGGTAGTGGTGGTGAAAAACATTCCAGACTTAGGGAACAGTGTAAATAAAGACAGATATAGAAGTAAAAATGGTAAGTTTGTCATTGGGGGAAGAGGGATGGTGAATGACTAGAGTGTGGAGGAGAGGTTCTTAACTTGGGGGTCATGGGTCTATGGATAGGTTTCCTTTGGAAAGGATTCATGATTCCAGAGGACCAATGATGAAGCATCCCATCCACCTGCTGATAGAGAAGTGATACACTCAGGATGCAGGATGAGACATTTGGGGAGGAGGAACTCAGCTGATGAGGGAATTTGTTTTACTGGACCATAAATCTTTATGACAAGGATATACCCCACAAAAAAATTAGTCAGGAAGAAAAAATAGACTTATATCAATAAAAATTTAATTAAAAATTACTTTCATTTCAATATAATTGTGATCCTATGAATTTTATTTCATACATTTAAAACCATTATTCTGAGAAGGCACCAGAATGTCAAAGGGGTTCATGACAAAAACAAAGTTAAGAACTAACATAGAACACATGGAAGAGTATGTGATGAGGCTAGAAAGGTAGCGTGACCTCCAAATGGAGGAGGACTTGGAATGCCAGGTCAAGAATTGTGACCTTTATTTACTGGGGCAAGTAATAGGGAACCACTGAAGAATTTTGAACCAAGCAACGGCATGATTAAATTGATGCCTAAGAAAGATTACTCGGGCAGCAGAGGGATAAAGTGAATGAACTGAAGGAGGTGAATGATTAGAGACTGAAAGACTTGTTAGAAGGTTACTGCAGTAGCCCAGGCTAGTGATATTGAGGGACTAGATGAGGGTGGCAACTGTGGGAAGAGGGACAGAGGGATGTGAAATATATCGTGGAGGGAGAATTCAGTTCGACAAACATTGATTAGGGGTCTGATATGTGCAAAGTCCTAGTTTAGGCATTAGGGGTACAGGAAAAAAGAACAGAATCAACAGGACTTGGTAACTGATTGAGTGTCATAGATTAGGGAGAATGAAAACGAGTCCAAGATAACACCAAGGATTTGAATACAGGAGACTGGATGAAAAGTGGTGAGAAATAACAGTCAGGAAGAGGTGAAGGTTTTGGTTTGTTAAGTTTTGCATGAGATAATAATCTTAGTTTTGGATATTTTGACTATGAGGTACTAGCAGGCCATCCAGGCATAGACATCTCACAGGCAATTAGAAATTTCAATCAATTAATCAATAAACATTTATTAAGCACCTCCTATGTGCCAAGCATTGTGCTAAGGATACAAAAAGAGGCAAAAAACAAAACAAACCCCAAACCCCAAACAATCCCTGTCCTCAAGGAGTTTACAGCCTAATGGAAGAGACACTGTGCAAACAAATATACAGAAAGCATGCTATACACAAGACGAATAGGAAATAAACAAAGGGAATGCACTGGAATTGAGTGCTTGGAGACTAGAGTTAGAGAGTATGGTCTGGGCTCATTCTATATTCCTGGAAATCATCCACATAGAGAACATAATTAAAGCTGTGGGAACGAGTAGGATCACCAAGAGGAGAGAATATGGCCAAGGACAGATCCTTGAGAGATTGGCAAGGGGGATGAGTAGCAAAGAAAAGGGAGAGAGGGTATGATATTAGACAGGGAGGAGACAAGGACTATGGAGTTCCTGAAGTCAAGTAGGAGAGATCAGTAAAGGAGGAATCTAGAACAGGGATGAGGAACCTGCAGCCTTGAGGGCACACCTGGCCCTCTAAATCCTCAAGTGCAGCCCTTTGACTGAATTCAAATTTTGGATTCCTGATCTAGAAGGACAGAGTAGTTCAAAGAAAGGTCAATGAGGGTGAATGAGTCTTTGGATTTGGTGAGTAGGAGGTTTTTGAACTTTGAGAGAGAAGTTTCAATGCAGAGGTGAGAATGGAAATCTCTGTGCGAAGGGGGAAAATGGAAGGGTCAAGGCAAAAGGCAAAGTGGAGGCATTGGGTAAAGAAGCTGTGTTTTGTTTTGTTTTTCTCTCAAGAAGTCTGGCAATAAAGAAGAGGCAGAGGTAAAGATGGGGCAGTAGCTGGATGGTGGTGAAAGGGACAAGGGAAATTGGGATTGGGGTAACGGGCATATGGGAAGCAACCAGTGGAGATGAAGAGATTGAAGATGTATAGAAGAGTGGGTATGAATTATTTCTGGAATCTGCTAAAGTGCAGGCAGCTACCGCTAGGATTTGAAGGTTAATCTTAAATTTACAGCTACTCCTTTGATTATCTTATAGAAATAATTTCCAGGAAAAAATTGAATGTAATCAGAATCACATAGATCCAACTGCTGCTCTCTGGGTGACTTTTGAATTGAATTCAACAGTTGTCCTTTGAGTCTTGCTAAGTTTCAGCATGCCAGCTGCTTTGGACATAGTCATTTTTGAGAGCATGTGAAATCAGAGACTCCCAGTCAGACTGCCTTTCATTTCATTCCTTCTCTTTTGGTTCAGTTAGATAAAACTGGAATGATATGCAAGAGAAAACTAAGCTCTTAAAACAATTACAGTTAAAGTTTTTAGTAGATTGAAGGCATGATCCTCAAAACAAAGTGGAGTTTAAAACCAATGCCCATTAATTGTAATGAATCATAGAATCCATAGACTAGCTGGGTTGGAAGACACCTGGCCTATTGGGTACTGACAAAATAGACTGAACAGTCTTGCTTTTTCCTTTCCTGATAAGATTCCTTCCATTATTGAGATTTCTGAAGCTTAGCACCTGTGATTAGATGAATTACTGTCCACACATTGTCATGACTCTGTGGGAGGAAAACAGGAGGTTGACAATTTACCCTAAATCCTAAAGTCTCAGTGGGTCAATGATTTTTTGTCATATTCCTACCCTAGATTTCTCTGATTGCTTATAAAGGAAAACAAAACTCCACTCCCATCAAGATCTTGCTTTTTAAGTTAATTAATTTGAATTAATATTTCAGGATCCCAGTCTACTAGAAGTGAAAACCTCAAATTCATTTGACTGGCTCAAACAGATGACTTCTGTCTTGATTTCCATGCTATTTTGTATTTGGTGTACCTGTGCTTCAAGTTTATCCCTTGACTTTTATCGTAATTGCTCCTTTTGATCACCCTCCCCCCACCTTAATCCATGATGGTGTTTTTTAAAGGACCTGATAGGAATCTTGAGGGATCTTGAATTTAGATGGGTGGTAGAAGGGGAATTTCAGCCTGGATGGGAACCCTGGCCAACTGTAGCTCTCAGCCCTCCACTTACAGGGAATTGCATCATATTTGTTTGTTGGGAGGATTACAACTTACAAGGAAAACGGTGTGGAAACCCTTTTGCTTTGGGAGCGAATGTGGGACCCACTGGAAGCTTTCTGAGTGTCTCTTTGCTTGAGCAGCACCAGATCAACGGGTTTCTCTGCAGAGAGAGCCCCTTGCTCTCTCTGAGAGCTCTGTTATTACCCGGCTGCTGCTGGAGGTCATGCCAACTTCTTAATTACATGGAATGTTATAAAATTTCCAGGGCACCAGAACATTGTTTGACTGTGCATCCTAAAAGAAAATAAACTTCTTTTTTTCTAATGGGAGACATCTGCCAGTAAGCTACTGTGTCTGGTGTGACCACATGCATAAATCCTATCTCTGGCTGGGGGAGAACCTTGATTCACCTTTCCAAAGAGCACCAACGATCCTGAGTACAATAGAGCCATTTTAAACCCAGAGAGAGATTACATCTGAGTACTTCAAGTCAGACTTTTCCTTTCATTGAATGTAAACAATAAAATCTCTCTATGAAGTCTTTCCTGCTTCATTTAGAAACAGAGGACTACATTCTCACTGCGAACAGTCCTTTAAAACCCTGAGTTTCATTTTTTAAAAAAAGTGTTTTTGTTAAGGGGATGATTATTTGGACCTGAATTTTCCCACAATGCCCTTGGCCACAGAGAAAGGTTATCTGAGGAGGAAGGGTTGTGTCCAGGGGAAACTGAGTCTGGGAGGTGGAGTGAGTCTCTGACTTGGGGTTCATTCACCTGACATGACTTGGGAGCACAAAGGCATCTGGATTTCCCATGGTGCAGTTGTTCTGTCCGCCTGCATGCTGGGAAAAACAAACATTGTAAAAGTTTTTACCCCATTTGGAAAAAAGAGTAATGAAAACAGATCCTTAGAGATTCTCCTGAACGGTTTTTTTTGTTGGTTTTTTTTTTTTGTGAAGCATTAACTGCACTTTCTACAGGAAACAGCTTGCCCAGTGTGGAGGGTGGAGCCCTCTCTTATTTCTCTAAACACTTTGGGTGGGGGGGAAGGATAAGGTACAAATACCAAATGTTAGCTTTAACCCTCAAAGTCCAAAAACTCTAGGTTAAGGAAAGGTTACTTTCCAACATGCTGTAATGTATGGGACTAAGCTCAACCATCTGGTCATCTTCTGTCTCCTTGCAGAGGTAGAGGGTGTCTGTCTGACCCTCCAAAGAAGAGCTGAGCAGCTTGGGGGGTTGGGAGTGCTTGAATATTCAAAGCTGTCATAACCCATAATTGATTAAGTGGTAGGTTGTGTTGGTCAGGGGACCAGGTTAAATATTGCAAAAAGGTCCTCTCTCTGGTGTTTCTCCTTCCTGAAAGCTAATTTAGACCATATCAAAGTTTTGATTGTGTGTGTGTGTGTGCGTGTGTGTGTGTGTGTTTTAAATGAAGGCATTCCTAATGCCATTGTGCTATAAATCCTGTCTGATCCAACCTTCAAATATTTATGTAAACTGAAATATGTCTGGAAAGGAGTCAGAACAAAACAAATATGCCACACAGCCTCCTCATTCCGGCTTGTCCCTCCTCCCTCATTTACATGCATGCTTAAGCTTCTCCAACTGGCTCCCAACTGTTAGGGGGGTGGTTAATTAGTGATAATTGCTGAGACGATTCCTTTGAGTGCGCTGATGGCCTTCTGCCTTGCCAACCAATTTAGGCTGCAGATTTCGGCAGTTGTGAAATGCATTAACAGCATTTTCTTTTTTATTGTGTCAGATAAGTGCGATTGGGTTATCCTCCCTATGACTCGCTGCTGAAACAATTACTGCCTTTTAAATATACCTGTGAGTTAGTCACAGCCTGTTCCCTCTGTGGTGAACTCAGAGTTTGCTCCTGTCCCCCTTGTGATTAGAATGGGCTTTTCCCCTTTCTGTGGGTAGCACTGTGCTGTGCTTGCTAGGGCTGGGCTATGCCTGCCTCTGCTAATAACAATGTATGTCACTTTCAGATCTGAGCAACACTGGGATCCCATCATCTATCTTTTGGCTTGGGGAACTATACAATTAGAAAGAGAAGAAGGACGCTCCAGTAATGACTATGGTTTCATATTCCAGGTTTATGAAACCCCAAGGAAAGCAACTGCTCACCAGTGTGAATGTTTAAATGTTCCTTAAAGGACTTCATCCTGACCCTGAGTCTGGCATGCAGGAAATGAGCAGATACCCGATCTTGCCCTCAAGTAGCCTGTGTCTAACTGGGGAGAAGGAGTAGATGTAAATCAAAGAAAACATGACTCACAGGGCTGACAACACGTAGGTATGAGAGCTAAGGAGCCTGGGATGTGAGCAAGTTAAAAGATTGCTGGAGGAATGGAAGTCAATAGAATAGGGCTGTGATGGGGCATTTGGAAGAATATTCCTCACAACCTCTTTCTACCCAGACCCCCATTCAATTTCAATCCTAATCAGTGCTTACCACTAAAGGATGTTAGAGCTGGATGATAGATTATCTGGTCCAAGTCCTTTATTTTAAAAATGAAGAAACTTAGATTGATGAAGTGACTTGCCCAAGGTTTCAGGTAGTAAATTGCACTTAGAGGCAGCTATGTGATACAGTGGATAGAGTGCTGGACTTGGAATCTGGAAGACCAAAATTTGAATCTGGCCTCAGACAACTCACTAGCTGTGTGACCCTGGGCAAATCCCTTAACCCTGTTTGCCTCAGTTTCTTCATCTGTAAAAGGAGCTGGAGAAGGAAATGATAAACTACTCCTGTATCTTTGCCAAGATAGCCCCCTAAAGGAGTCACAAAAAGTCTAACACAACTGAAAACAACTAAACAACAGACATTATTTTCTAGCTGTGTGACCTTGAGTAAGTCACAGCCTCAGACTCCTCATCTGTGAAATGGAGGTAGTAACAGCCCCTGACTCCTAGGTAGGATCAAATGTTGAGGATCAAATGACATAACATATGTAAAGTGTTTTGCAAACCTTCAAGTATTATATGAATGCTTACCAACAGCAGTAGCAGAGAGTGTGGTAGTACTTGATCCAGGATTCATACCCTGGTGTGCTTTTTCTGGTCCTCTCTTACTTAACACAATGTACTTACCTAGTCTGCCTGGGGACCTAGCCTATATTAAATCCTCACTGGTCACACCCTTCATCTTTCTATGCATTAGGCAGTTGGAATTAGTCTGGAAAGACCTGATGGAAGAGTGAGTTGAACAGAATTCTGAAAAAGGGGAGGGGCTTTGGTTTGGTAGAAAGGAGGTGGGAAGGATGCTGGAGGTGGGAAGATTGGCATGTGGTTCAGGTGAGACATAGAGGGGGTGGCAAGCCATTGGAGCAGGGCCAGTGAGCTGGAGGCCAGTTATGAAAGTCTGCGGTGGAGGGCAGGGGTGTGGGGAATCTTTATTTGGATGTCAGCAAACCTTCAGTTTTCCAGACAGTAGAAGCTTGTGCTCGTAGGAATGACACTTTCAAGACAATTCTTGCTGCTGAGTCTAGGATAAAGTGATAGGGGTGGGGAAAGGAGAAGAACCAGAAGTGAGAAGGCTGTCATTTTCAGTAGTTCAGGTGCAAGGGAAGGAAGGCCTAGAGGAAACCATGTGACATTTTTAGGTACCTCTGAAACCATCTCAGTTTAGTGGAGGGCAGTCAGGAAGGCAGAGCAAATACTCAGTCTCTCTAAAACCAGAAACCAAACAAACATAGCAAAGAATTTACTACTACCCAGGGGTATTGAGGACCAGAGAGAAAACATTTTACCTATTTGTTTCTGAACTGTGATTTTTCCACCATCTGCTCACATATTCAATAACTGAACACTCAACTGGTCAACCAACAAGCATTCATTAAGATTCTACTGTATTCCTAACTCTGTGCTTGGCAATGGCAAAGACAAAAATGAAACTCCAAGAGCACAGTTCTATTGTGGGAGACAATATTCCCCCTTCCTCCCCAAAAAAAGGTTTTTTTAAATCCCATTCTGAAATTTGTAAGCTCTTAAGAAGAGTTGCATTGTGTGGATGGACGTAGGAAGAAGATGAGGCTCAAAAACAAAAAAGCTCGTGTCTCTAGATCTCTGTGTTTCTTTAGTTGTGGCCCACACATGGAGTACCATGGTCTTCCTCAAAATGTCCCTTGGTGGCACTATCAGATTCTGAATCTTAGGTGGCAAGAAGTATTGGCATGATCCAGGACCTGATCCCCTAATTGTTCAGTTGTAGTTCTCATTCTTTGAATACCTTTATATTTTTATATATTTTGCATTTACTTGTCTCTGTGTATTTTGTTTTCCCCAGTAGAATGTAAGCTCCTTGAGGGCAGGGCATGTTTTATTTTGGTTTTTGTATATCCAGCAGCCAGCAAAGTGGCTGATGGAGTAGGCCAGGGGTGGGGAAACTTCGGCCTTAAGGCCACAGGTATATCTAGAGCTGTGGTTTTCAACCTTCCTAATGCCGCGACCCTTTAATACAGTTCCTCATGTTGTGGTGACTCCCAACCATAAAATTATTTTCGTTGCTACTTCATAACTGTGATTTTGCTACTGTTATGAATCTATCTGATATGCAGGATTGTATCGGCAAGCACCCTAGCATACCTAGGGCGGCTACTAGCACAGGTTCTTA
>CM053580.1:311188873-311255945 GCA_028627135.1 Pseudochirops cupreus | reverse complement strand
CTTCCTTCCTTCCTCTCTTCCTTCCTTCCTTCTTTCCTTCCTCTCTTCCTTCCTTCCTTCTTTCCTTCCTCTCTTCCTTCCTTCCTTCTTTCCTTCCTCCCTTCCTTCCTCCCTTCTTTCCTTCCTCTCTTCCTTCCTTCCTTCTTTCTCCTTGAGGTCTATATCTAGAGTGAGTTCATTGGGTCAAAGGTTACAGAAAGTTTAGTCACCTTTCCTCCCAATTTTCCAATGGTTTTCTAGACTCACTGAAACCATGCGTAGCCTACCACCATTGTGTTAATGGGCTTCTCTCGCCGTAACCTTCTCATTATCGACAATTTTCATTTTTATCGTCTTTTTCAATTTTCTTGGTGTTACATGAAACCTCAGTTATTTTATTTGTATGTTCCTTATTGTTGCTGTTTTCTTTCATTTTCAAAAAGGACGAATGACAACGCAGGGTGACGTCTTGACTCCTGCGTGAACTGGATTTAAGTGAGACAGAGCTGCACAAAGTCATCAGCCTCACTCTCTCTTCCAGAGTCATTGCATAGCAAGACAAAGTTAAGACAGCTGGTGATGACCTGGGATGTAATGGATGACCTTGGCATCTTCAAAGTGCTCCATAGCTCCTGCTTCAGCTACCTTCGTGGCCATTGGAACAAATGCTTCTGCTGAGGAAGTTTTCACATGCTTAGGTAAGACACTCCCCAAATTCAATGACGGGTTTGAGGCTTGTCGGTTATCCTCAACCTGTCTGCCAAAATTACCAGGATGTGGCTGCTACACATGCTATTGCTTCTTGGAGCCACAGGTTAGAGTTGAGTGCCAGTAGATGCCAAAGATGAATGAGCAGCCCTTAAAAAAGCTAAGCAAGCCCTTATGCCAGAGATGCTAATCTTCTTTGAACACCGTGTTTTCATATGATTATTGTTAGTTTGAAATTCTTTTGAAAATTGCTTGTTCATATCTTTTGACCATTTATCTGCTATGGCATAGCTCTTGGTCTCATATATTTGTCTTAATCCTCTATATTTCTCGAGTACTAGACATTTCTCAGTGATATTAGATGCAAATATTTTCTCCACTCAATGGTTTCTCTTCTTAGTTTAGGTGTATCGATTTTGTTAATACGAAATTTTAAAAGTTTTATTTAATCAAAATTGCCTCTTTTAGCTTTTACAATCAACTCTATCCTTGTATAGATAAAACAAATTTCCCCTACCCCTCCTTAGCTAAAGTTATGAAAGGCGGCTTTTGTCATTCTTTCTCTCTGTCTTTTTTTTTTTTAGACTGACTTTTGGTAACCAAATCATACATCCATTTGTAGTTTATGATTGTAAATGGTGTAAGAAGCTGCTTTAAATCTGATTTGTGTCTTTCCCCCCCATTTTCCTAGTTTCCTAGCATTCTCAGTTTCCTAGAAGTTCTAGATATATGGGGATTCCATATATTAATATTTTCTGTTCTTGAGGTCACCAAAGACTGGACTACTGGGTTTTTTAATTGTTGTTTTTGCTTCTCATTTACCTAGTCTATTCTACTGATCTTTTCTAATTTTAATCTGTTCCAAATTTTGAAAGATTACTGCTTTATAATATAGTTTGAGGTCTGTTAATATCTCAGGTCTGTTTCCTTCCATTTACAAAAAGTTGCCCAAAGATTCTAGGCCTTTTATTCCTCCAAATGAATTTTTTCATTGTTTTATCTCAAGTTAACAAGTGTTTATGAAGAGAAGAGGGGGAGAATTACAAGCATGGTGAAAATGCAGAGTTGAGATGTGGGATTATGTGGTCTTTGAGGAACCCCAAGGAGGCCAGTGTTATTGTATAGCAAAATACATAAGAGGGCACTTGGGAAGGAGCAAGGTATAAAAAGACTGGAAAAGTAGGAAGGGAACGAGTTATAAAGGGTTTTTATTTATTTATTTATTCCTATTTATTCATAATGGATGATTTTATATCTGATGTTGGAGGAAATAAGGAGCCACTGGATAGAAGGAAGAGAGTGACATGGTCAGACCCATACTTTAGAAATATTATTTTGCTAACTGGACTGGAGTGGGGAGAGAGGCGAAACAGAAGGCTATCAGAGTAGTCCAAGTGCGATGTGATGAGGGTCTACAGTACAGTGGGGGCAATGTTAGAGAAGAGAAGGGGACCTATATATGAAAGATATTGGGAAGTTAGAAATGACAAGATTTGGCAAGAGATTGGATATGGGGAGTGTCTATTCTATAAACTGTCTCTTTGGTAACTTGATTGGTATAGCATTAAACTGATAAATTAAGGTTAGTAGATTTTAGACCTTTATGGTCTTTATGACTTCAGAGGTCATCTAGTCCAACTCCTTCATTTTTCAGATGAGGATTAATTGCTTAATCCTAAAGAGAGCAAGCAAGTTCCTTAAGAGAATACAAGTAGCAAATTGCAGAGCTTAAGGTCAATATTCTTCTCACCATGAGTTTATGTTTAGGGTCTTGGCATTATTATTTTCGACCTACCTCAGTTGCCCTCATATAGCAGATTATAGCAGTCATTATTAGTCAAACCTGCTCCACTTCCAAGACCCTAAACTCTTCAGTTCTCTCTGATGACGATTTCACGTCCTGCTAACTCTCTTACCCCCCTCACTCCTCCTGAGTAGCCTCTTTCACTCTCATTATAATCCACAATTCGTGAATCTCTTCCTTGTTCCCCTAATCCATTGCCCCTGTTCTGGCTTCAGTTACCTTCTTTCACAGTCTTGACAATATAACAACAGTTAGAGACAATAATTCAATGTCTTCCATCCTTGTATCTCTTTTCCCTTATTTTTTCACTGATTCCATCCTACAAATCTTGATTTATTAGGAGGTATGTGGTACTCTAATGCTCTAATCTTGCATTTGGCCATTTACAGTGATTAGAGTTTATAAGTGTTTAAAAAGGTTTTTGAGAAGTTATTTTTGTTATTGTAATTCTCTTTGTTCATTTTTTGATACTCACAATTTGACTTCTTCCTTTCTTTTTTTATAATCAAATTATCTAGTGACTTCTCTATTCTGTTTAATCGTGGGTGAGGGAAGCTAGCTCCTGATTTTATTTATTAATTAATTTTTTTGTTTTAAAGATTAACCTTTTTGACTTTCAGAATTTCTGTTTTTTTCATTTAATTGGGTTTGAAAAATTAATTTGTTTACTAGGGTTTTTTTTAGTTGCATTCCGAATTAATTGATCTGTTCTTTCTCTTTTGTTAATTAAAGTTTTAGAGATGTAAATTTTCTTCCAAGATTGCTTTGTTTGTATCCCACGATTTTTGTATGTTGTTTCATTGTTGTCATTTTGTTTGAATGAAATTACCTATTGTTTTTGGGATTTATTCTTTGACATATTAATTCTTTAGGATTAAGTCATTTAGTTGCTAATAAATTTTTAGTCAATTCTTCAGTGACCCTTTATGTTATGTATAATTTTTATTATATTGCAGTCAATAAAAGATATGTTTAATATTTCTGCTTTTTTGCATTTGTTTGTGAAGTATTCATGCCCTTAATACATGGTCAATTTTTAATAGTTTCCTGCACAACTGAGTAATATATATGCTCCTTTCTATTCCTTTCCAGAGAACTATTATAATCTAAATTTTCTAAAATTTTCAGGGCCTTAGTTTCTTTTTCTTTCTTTAATTTTTTTTTTTAGGATTACCTAAGTCTGAAAGGGGTTCACTGAGATCTTTTCATCTATTAGTGTAGTAGTCCTATTCAAGAAGAGAAATGAAGTTAATCTGTCATGACATGTTCTTGATAAAACCATGATGACTCTTTGTAATTACAAAGAGGCTGTCCCTTCCTACATGTTTGAAAATGGTTTCTTTAATGATCTCTAATGGAAATTTCCAAGGAATCAAGGTCAAATTCTGGCTTGTAGTTTAAAAAATGTTCTCTTCCCTTTTTAAAAATTAAGATAATATTTGATTTCTCTATTTTTGTGAGATTTCTCCCATTTTCCATGATGTTTCAGATTTCACTGACCCAATAATCACATCTACCATTTGTTTCTGATTCTGAGGAAGTAGTTCATCTGGGCCAGGTAACTTGAGTTGATCAAGGGCCATCAGGCACATTTTTCCTATCTCCTTACATATTTTGGATATCAATTCCCTTTTAGTTATTTTTGTTCTGTCATTTTCAGGGCAAATGTCAAATAGAAAATAGAAAAGTAGAAATAAAGTAAGAGTGAACAGCACTGCCTTTCCCCTCTTGTTAGTTATCCTCATTCCATCCACCTCAAGATCCTATTCTGCTTTTGATGAACATTTTTCTCCCAATATAGCTTAAAAAAATATTTTTGGTCTCTTTAGTTTCCATTGCCAGGCTAAGCTCATTGTCATACCTTACCATTATTTTACAGTACTTTACCATGTTCTTACTTTGCTTATTCCATTTTCTGTATATTCTCTAACTATATGTTGATTTGTGAGTTCCCTGTTCATCCACCTTGATATCTTCAGACAAATCCCATCCCCCCCTTTTGAAATTGTTTCCCTTTTGTGTCATTAGAATTTTGTACTTGAACATTTTTATACCCACAGAACTACTTTTCCTGAAGCATTTTATCCCATGGGATCCTATTTATTCTTGTTTGAGATGCTTTTAAATTGTATTTCTAAAATTTTGGATGAATAATTATGACATCTTGGGCAATAAATTGAAGAACATTAGGGTACAAATTGGGTTTTCCTCAGTGTTATCCATTGAAAGCAATACATTTTGGGTTCCTTTTGGAAAAATTGTATTTGCCCATATGAATCACTAGAAGTGGGCAGTTATTATCCATTTTGGCAAGTCTTGGGAGATTTTCTTATAGCTTTAGTACATGTTCTGGGAAACAAAATGAAAACAAAACCAGTCCACTCCATTGTGTTATCAGTTGAGAAGGCAATCACCAATTACTTTTCTTCCTCTGACTCTTACTAAATGACCTCTCACCTGACAGCTTTTCTGGGTCTACAATATCATTCTTTGGAGGACAAACATCTTCTTTATCAGGACATTCATATCCTTTTTCTTCTGGAAGAGCCTCAGATCTGTTTTTAGATTCTAATTGTACAGCTGTCCCTTCCTTCCATGTCTCTCATATAAGATTCTTCCATTTTCTTCACACTCTGACAAAGATTCAGTCTCCCCTTCTCCATGGCAGGTCCCTTTTCCTCCCTCCATTGAAGCCTTTTTGGAATATTTTCTCCCTCTAACAAACTGGACTGTGGGGAGGTATTCCTTGAGCCTCCTCATATCCTACCCCAGGATGTAGGTCAGCCTACACTTGGAACATAGATAACTGTAGTAAAATTACAAATATCATACACTCCATGAAAGTCACTGCACCATTTCTCCTGCTTTCTCTGGCTGAGATTTTAAGTTTTTAAAAAGAACTAAAGAAAAAAAAAACCACTTGTGGGTATTTACATTTAAAACCCTAAGTGCCTGGTCAAAACTTTTCACTAAACTGTTTCCCCTTGATAGTGACAGATATAATGGTATTCTCTTCTGTAATCTCAACAACAATTCTACATTCACACCCACCTCTTCTTCAGAAGGCAGGAAACAGGCATTCATTATTATGTGACAGGCGCTGTGCTAATCACCAGAGATACAAATACCAGCAAAAAACCCAGCAGCAATAATTCTTCACTAACCCCCTCTCTGCTTCGACAGTTGGCCCCAATCACCCATCCGCTTTATCAATTTGTGTTCCACTTACCTCATCTTACCTTAACTTGTCTCCAAACTACTTTCTTTTCCTTCCTGAGAATCCTTTTCACCATCTACTACCTAATTCTCCCTGAGCTTCCTCAGCACTTTTTTTTTTTGGCTTTTTGAAGTGAGGAAGGCTGGGCAGTGGGGTTAAGTGACTTGCCCAAGGTCCCATGGCTAGTAAGCGTTAAGTGTCTGAGGCCGGATTTGAACTCAGGTTCTCCTGATTCCAGGGCAGGTGCTTTCTTCACTGCACCACTTAGCTGTCCATCAACACTTCTTGAAGCTTAATTGTCCTTGATCCCACTCCTCTTTCAACCCTAATATAGATTCTGGACTAGTAATTGGTCATGGAAATTGTTCTCATTCAGATTTTCTTCATATTTCTTCTGAATTTCAGCAAATTTCTCCTCCCAAGATTCAACCTCTGACCTACTGCACTAATCTAAATCTCTCCAAGTCACCCACATCATTCCTTTCTCCTTCAGATTAAGCTTACATCCTTCTGTTTTCTCCTGCTACTTTACCCTGAACCTCCTCCCATAGAAGTCCTATTTTCTAGGAACTTATGATTAGGATAGAATGAGACATTTGATCTCATTAAAATCATCTGTTCTTGGACAATGACTCTCCTTCAGATCATGACTTCAGGTTTTGTGGAAGAATCAGATCTTACACTGTATATAGTATTCTACTGTAACCTTGATATGACATCCTTCTATATTGTATCCTATTGATTTGTGTGTGTATTTTATGCTTTGTCCTTGGATAGAAGCTCTGGGAGGGTAGGAGTTGTATTTCTTTTTAATCTTTATCTAGTTACCTTGTACAGAGTTTTGTGCACAATAGGTGTTTATCAACTCTATATTTAATTAAATTGAAGTGAACAGAGATAAGACTAGAAAGGAAGTTTGGGGAAGTAAAAGAATATGAAGGGAGGTAGAAGGGAGTGATAGTGAGTTCTGTGGATGGGGACTAGTAGAATAGGGTTACTCAGGCTATTGGGGTGTGTGTAAACTAAAGACTAGAACTGAATTGGATTTGTCCTGGTAAAGCATACAGAAGTGACCTCATTTCTACATTTATTAGAAGAGTTGAAGGAGAGTTCTCTGTTATTGACTGGGGGGTGAGTAGGGAGGATGGGGTAGCAGTATGTCAAAGGAGGGGAAGAATGAGGAAAGAATAAACAAGCTTCTCTCAAGAGGAAAGAAAGACTTGAGCTAGAAAGGGGGTAGCCTCAGGTGGCCAGACACCAGAGACATTCAGCACTGAAAAATTTGTGAGATATAACAACCTCTTAACCTAGACAAGGTTGGACTACATACTTTTATTATGCCTGTAACTTGTCTTCCCAAACACACTGTAGTTTGTTCTAGTAGAAATCCCCCCTGCCTGTAGCCAGTCCAGTTACTGCCACAATACAAACACACTCAGTCTGTGTTTGAACTGTGTCTGAGGCTGTTGCTGAGTCACTACAAATGGCTCTGAAGGACATATGGGTGAGGATTTGGAGGGGGTGGTCATAGCCCAAGAAGCAGATTTCTTTCTCTCTTCTCTCCCAGCCATAATCACTCCAAGGCCTGGGAAGAAGTTTTACCAAAAGTATCTAGTCTGAGCTTGCTTTTTTGCCACAGCTCCATGTGGTCCACTTTCCTCTCTCTATTGCCCATAAGCCTCCCATTCCCAGGATCATGATGTTGGCAATGTCCCCATACTAGCCTGGTTCAGGACTTCAGCCGCTTGGCTGCTATTTCCAGCCTTGTCCTAAGTGGAAAGACTATTGAATGTTGATTGAAAGAAGCCCTTCCAGATTTGAGGAATTAGTTGTGAAGTAACTTTTGTGATTACAATTTACAAGCTTAATTAGTAAGCTAGGAATTAAACCTCTGAAACCTGACAAAATGAAAATTTGAGATACTCCCAACAAACCCCTAAGGTTTCCCTGAAAGTTGCCTGACTCATCCATCTCGCTTTCTTCCCTCCAGCTGGTGTCTGGCACACCTTGCTCCTTCATGCAGAATTGATCCATTTTCTGCAGCTGGAATGTGTAGACTGCTGAAGTCATCAAGGACCCCATTCTACAGCTGTCTGCCAAAAGTAGTAGCTTAACAGAAAAACTCTGCTTGATGGGGAAGGTTGGATCATAAAGCAGAACAACACACCCTGAAAAAATGTACTTAGCCTACTTTAATAGAAATATGGTGTCTGGAACAAGATAGGTTTTGGTCTGTCTTGTAATTTCAAACAACATTGAATATATTGAATGCTGGGAGTCATGTTTGAGGCATGGCATTGCCTGAACATACCACATTCAAAAGAAAGTGATTAAGATGGTGAAGGGTACTCAAAACCGTGCCACAGAATTAAAACAAATGGGAAGGTTTATCCTGGAGGAGAAAAGATTTGGTGAGGGACACATGATCCCTCTATTCAGATATTTGAAGATGTTAGGGACCCAGACACTCATAAGGTCAGAAGTCCATGCCTGGGTCCCTTGGCTCCTTCCTGAGCATTCCCTTAATCTTCTCAAGAGACTGCCAGGAGCTGAGAATGCACTCCTTTGGGCATCAGAGAGCTCAAGGCTGGTGCACAGTAAAAGGAGCACTGGATTTGGACTCAAATGACCTGTGTTCAAATGCTGGACCTGGCATTTACTACCAGTGTGACCTTGGGAATGTCATTTGACTTCTATGAGAGATGGAAAGCTTGTGCTCAGTTAAGTTATTGATTTATGTTTTAAAAGTATTTGTTAATGAGCTTTTATGAGTTCATGAGGGTTTTTCACCTGAGTTTCCTCACTTGGTAAAAGAAGGGCTTAGATTAGATGTTTCCCCTCTCTAAATCTATGCTATTATATCTTCCCCCAAATTTGAGATCACTTTATGGGGCTTAGCTCTAGGACCCACTTATTTTCTGCTCTCTTCAGGGTGGCAAGGACGTATACCCTGCCTTAGCTTGGTATAGAAGCTAATCTCCATAGGTCCAATCCCAAATTGGTCCCTCAAATCTACATTAAAAGTTATACTAGTTACATCTAGATATATGTTCCTTTGGGTTTCCAAATATACAACTTCTTCCTTTCAATACAAATTTGCTTTCTCCTACCTACCCTAATGACTGGCAACAAGTTATTTCTCTGACCTCAGCATCCCAGAGCCAGATAGCTCTTACTCCCCTTCTGAGTCACAGGCAGTGTTCCTGAGGGGTTGGGTGTTTCTTCTTATTGCCATTGGCTCAAACCCCCAATGTCATGAGGTGTTCCCCCTTGTTAGTGTTAGGTGCTGGTGATTAGAGTTCCAGTTCTATTTAGGCAATTAATAAAATTAGCTTTTACAAAGGCATATTTGATTTGAAGATATAGCAAGAAAAAATTACAAATATTTCTCCATAGTTCCCCAGGGGCACAATCTCTACTCCCGCAGTCTCTGGGATAGGTGGGCTCAGACTGAATACAGTTTCTACATGGCATTGGTCCCACCAAGGTCACTTCCAAATGGGACAGCCCTGCTGTCTTTCTTGGGGCATTAGTGATGACTTGGCTGTAAAACCTGGCATGAATTCCACTCAGACTTCCAGATGACTTTGTATACTCATCTCCCCAAACTCACAAGGTCATAGATTCTGACCTCAAGTAAAATGAACAAACACCTAGACAGAGAACTGAAGTCCATTTTCAACTGGCCACATGGTAGCCCTGGAGAGGAGAGAGCTGAAGGTTTCTCCCCTTATAGAACTGTCTTTTATTAGATTCTGTCACTGAAGGAAAAGGACTGATCTAGAGAGGCTGACTGAAGCCTTTTGAAGGCACCCCCAAATACAGTCCTGCAATTGCAGCCAATCAAAGAGGACGCATTCACCACATGGTTAGCAGACCAGAACCAGTTACAAAAGGTCTATGCATGTTCCAGAGATTCTCCAAGGCATTTCCATGAAGCAGAATTAAGACTCTGCAGACACACTCTGCTCGCCAGCCTCTTCCTCATGAGGAGGTGCATCAGGCCAGCCTATCAATGCACTGTGTACAAGCTAATGCAGACTGCGCTTATTGTCCTTGGCAGTTCTCTGTTATACTGGGTATGGTGACGATGGCATATTTTGGCTCCAAAGTCAGTCATCATCGAGACAGGCAGCAGAGATCAATCAACAAATGCCTCTTGAACACCAAATCTGCACAAAACACCTTGGCAAAAATGGGCGTCAACAGATTTTGAAGACAGCGGCAATTATCTCCTGTATGTTTTGTGTTTTAGAAAAACTGCCTGATTGGTGTCCTGAAATTAAGGACAGACACACTGTGCATGACAATTTAAAACAACAAAACATTTAAGCCAGTGGTTCTCAACCTGTGGGTTGCAATCCCTTTGGGGGTCAAACGACCCTTTCACAGAGGTCACAGGGTCACCTAAGGCCATCGGAAAACACATATTTCCAGTGGTCTTGGGAACTGAGACAGGGCTCCTCTATCCGTCTCCAGGCAGGTCCACCCACAAGCAGATACACCCACATATGGGTATTAAAGGGTTGCGGCATTAGGAAGGTTGAGAACCACTGATCTAAGCAAAAGATCTTCCTTCACCTTGACTACACACAACAACAACAAAAAAAGAGGTTACATGATGAGGGACAAAGAGTTTGTGTTTGAAAACTGGAAACCCATGTTTTGATTACAACTCTGCCATAAGTTAGATGTGTGACTCTGGGCAACTTATTTAACCTCTCTGGGTTTCCTTTTCTTTAATTGTTAAATGAGGAGATGGGGCAACATAGTCTTTAGAACCCCATTTCAACTGTAATCCCTGTGACTGCAGGTTCTGCTGCTTGTTGCAGTAGAAAGAACATATTCAGTATCAAGGAAGTTGTCATTGTATTCCCCCACAGTGGGCAAGATCCCTATCCTTTTCTGAGAAGGGAAGAAAAGAGAGGGACAGGCAAGAAGATTTGAGAGATTTTACAAGTAAAAATTTTTTTTAAAAATTTACAAATATCATCAAATTTGAAAGTTTACATATTTCACAGAACAGAAAAAAAGAATTATACATGAAACCAGAAGTCTCTGTTATGGACAGTTATGGAGGTCTGTAGAGGGCAGCAACAAGGATCTGGAGGGAGCCTTGACAGAGCAGAGGTGGTAGCTGAGGTATAATGGCACAGGCCTAAAGGGGGCAGTGGGAAGCAAGGACTGGGTTCACTTCTCCCCCATTGTGTGCAGAGTGTATGAGAGAAGGCATGGCCTATATAGAAGGGTGGTGAGAGATATTGTGTGTTCAGGAGAAAGTGAGGTTTTAGATCATACCGGAAGATATCTGGGGAGAAGAGATCTAGATTCAAACATGAGGGGACGGAGAGAAAAAAGGATTACTAAGCACCCTCTATGTGCCCGGCGTTTTATAAATATTATCTTATTTGATCCTTACAACAACTCTGGGAGGTAGTGCTATTACAGCCCCCATTTTACAGTTGAGTAAACTGAGACAGAGATTAAGTGATTTGCCCAGGATCATAAAACTGATAAATGTCCCTGGTCAGATTTGTACTCAGGTCTATTCCTATTCCTTACTCCAGGCCCAACAATATCCACTGAAAAACCAGATCTAGGACTGGAAGGCATTACCTTAGAGGTCATTCAGTCCCACCACCCCCTTTTACAGATAAGGACACTGAGGTCAGAGTAGAGAAGTAACTTGCCCAAGGTCATTAACTAGAATGAGGGATGGACTCTTTCATTGATATCCCTAGTTCTTGGCTCACAGTAGATATTTAATAAATAAATCCTTGTTGATGGACCAGTAGTGACAGAGCTGGGACTCCAACCCAGGTCTCCTAACTCTTAATCAAATGTACTTCCTGCCATAACCCAGTGCTTTATTCATCATTTCTCTGAATCTATTATCTTAGGAGATACAAACTTAGCTAAACTTTCTGACTAATTTGATCTCTGGAGATAAAGGATATTTATAGAAAAGCTGCGATGAGAGAGTAGAGGAAGTGGTCCTACCAAACTCTCCCCAAATTCTCTTCTAAACAACTTAAAAATGGTGCATCAAATCAAATTCAGTAATGGCAGAGTCCACAAAAGGTTGGGGTGAGACATTTTTCCAGCCTAAGACAACTTAGGAGGTTGGAAGGAGAGGTCTGTGACATTGGAATAGGGTTGGCCTAGAGTCCATGCAATAGTGCCCACAGTAGGCCTTAGGGGTGGCCTCAACAACAGTAACAAGACAGAGAGGGGATCAGACAACTTGTCAGAAAGAGATTACAGGGGACCCTAAATTGATGCTGTATGCTATCTGGAAACTCCAGTTCCCACAGAGAGTTCTGGGTCTCAGGTTCAGAGAAGAGAGAAGTACTTGTGGTTAATCACAAGGGAGAAGGGTCCCTGGTCACAGTTTCAGGGTAGAGAGGAGCACTTGTGGTTTCAGGGGAACAGGTGACCTGGGCACAGTTCTAGGGCCAAGAGGAATGTTAGTGCTTATGGCCATAGGGGAGCAGAGACCCATCCTGGGTAAAGACCAGAGCACAGACCAGGAGAGCAGTGACCACAGGATAACCCCACATTGGAAGCATTGAAAAGTTGGCCCTCAGAACTAGCTCTGAAAATAGCAACATACAAATCTTCAAGCTTGGGACAGTGCCTTAACACTCTTACCCCAGAAACAGAGCCTAATGTTAACATAAAGTTCAAAGTCAATAAATAGTCTGGAAAAAGGAGCAGACAGCAATAATAAAAAAAATTTTTAAAGCTACTATGGGGAGAGAGAAGATCAAGACACAAACTCCAAAGAAGACAACAATATGAAAACAGCTATAAGCAAAGCTTCAAAGAAAAATGCACATTGGACACAAGCCCAAGAGGAATTCCTGGAAGCGTTAAAGAGAGAGGTAAGTGTGGTAGAGGAAAAAAATTGGGAAAAAAATGAGAGTAATGCAAGAAAATTATGAAAAGAACATTATTAACTTGGTAAAAGAGGCACAGAAGAATACTGGAAAAAATGACATCTTAAAAACAATTGACTAAATGGTAAAAAGAGGCATGGACATTCACTAAAGAAAATAAATTCTTAGAAAGCAGAATTGGTCAAATGAAAAAAGAGGTGCAAATGCTCACTGAAGAAAATAATTCCTTAAGAATTCGAATTAGACAAGTGAAAGCCAATGACTCCATGTGACATCAAAACATAATAAAAACAAAGTAAAAAAGAATGAAAAATAGAAGAAAATGTAAAATATCTCACTGGAAAACAATTGACTTGAAAAGTAGATCGTGGAGAGATAATTTAATAATTATCCAACTACCTGAAAGCCATGATTAAAACAAAATAGCCTAGACTTCATATTTCAAGAAATAATAAAAGAAAATTCCCCCAATATCTTAGATCCAGAAAGCAAGACAGAAGCTGAGAGAATCCATAGATCACCTTCTGAAAGAGATCCTTAAATGAAAACTCCCAGGAACGTTATAACCAAATTCCAGAATGCCCAGGTCAAGGAGAAAATATTATAAGCATCTAGAAAGAAACCCCTCAAATATCATGGAGTCAAAGTCAGGATTACATGAGATTTAACAGCTTCAATGTTAAAGGAGTGGAGGGTTTAGAATATGATATTCTGGAGGGCAAAGGAGCTAGGATTATAACCAAGAATAACCTACCCAACAAAACTGAGTGTAATACTTCTGGGGGAAAATGGGTATTTAATGAAATAGAGGACTTTGAAATATTTTTGAGGAAAAGACCAGAGCTGAATACAATAGAAAATTTGACACTGAAACACAAGATTTAAGAGAAGCATAAAAAAGTAAACATAAAAGAGAAATTATAAGGGACTTAATAAGGTTAAATATTTAATTTCTATATGGGAAGATGACACATATAACTCCCAAAAACTTAATCATTATTAGAGAAGTTAGAAGGAGTCTATATAGACAGAAGATATTTTGATTATGTTGGGATGATCTCAAAAAAGAAAGTGAAAGGGAGAGAAAAAGCGGTGCATTGGGAGAAGGGAAAAGGGAGAAGAAGAATGGGGGAAATTATTTCACATAATAGAGGCATGTAAAGAAGAAAATGTGGGTGGTAGCAGGCAATACTTGAAACTCATTCACATGTGAGTAGATTAATGGAGGCAGTGGTCAAATGAGCAAAACAGACTTTTGAGAAGGGACAGGATAAAAAGAGAGAAAGGTTAAACAGAAGAAGATAGGATGGAGGGAAATGCATAGTAAACATGACTGTGAGTGTGAGTGGGATGTATTCACCCATAAAATGGAAGAGGATAGCATAGTAGTTTAGAAACCAGAATCCAACAAGATGTTGTTCACATGGGATACACTTGAAACAGAAAGACCCACTCAAAGTTAAAATATGGGGCTGGAATAAAATCTATTATGCATCAGTGAGGTTTAAAAGAGAATTGGTAGCAATTATGATCTCAGATAAAGCAAAAGCTAAACTAAAATTAATTAAATAATTTAATAAATAAATTAATAAAAATTAAAAAGATAAGCAGGGAAATTATATTTTGTTAAAAGGTGCCATATATAATGAAGTAATATTAAACATTTTTACAGCAAGTTTCTCTGATAAAGGCCTTGTTTCTCAAATATATAGAGTGCTGAATCAAATTTATAAAAAAAAAATAAGATCTAGTCCCCAGTTGATAAAGGATCAGAAGATGTGAACAGGTAGTTTTTAGAAGAAAAAAAATCAAAGCTATCTGTGATAATATTTTTTAAAATGCTCTAAATCACTATTAATTAGAGAAATGCAAATTAAAACAACTCTGAGGGACCACCTCACACATATCAGATTGGCTAACATGACTGTATTGTTAATGTATTTTTTCCTTAATGGGAAAATCTTTCCCATACATTAATAGGCCCATGTGACATGCTTAAGTCACATGGAAGTCTAAGTCACATGAGTTTGAGTCACATGAGCCTGCGTCATGAGGGTTGCGATGCCCTCTGACCCTGAAGAAGTGTATATATACTCTGAGGTTAGCATTTTGCTTTGGAGCTCGCTCATGGGAACAATGTTCATATGATGTAGCCAGATGAGACTCTGGGTAGCCATTAAGGACCACCCCCCCTTGAAAACCAAGATGTTGGTGCTTCTCTCTCTAGTAACTATGTATGTATGTAATGGTCAGACAGTTGAATCTATTTGTTGATCTGTGATATATGTATTATTTGGTCAGACGGTTAGAAGCCCTGTCTGTTGGTCTTTATGCTATTATTTCTGCTTGTAATTTTCATTTGTATTTTCTCTGAAATTCATGGTGATGACTTTTTCCCCTGAGCTAAGTAAATGATTACATATGTTTGAGTTGCTTTCTTTAAGAAAAGCAGATCAAAGAATCTGTACTAGCAGCTCTCCTGTGTGCTAGTGTTATTGGTCTTATACCCCCACAGCAGCTGTAAGTAGCATTGCTGTTACAATGACAGAAAAGGAAAATGACAATGCTAGAGGGAATGTGGAAAAATTGGGACACTGATGCACTGTTGGTGGAGTTGTGAACTGACCCAAGCATTCTGAAGAGCAATTTGGAACTATGTCCAAAGGGCTATAAAATTGTGCATATTCTTTGACCCACTACTAGGTTTATATCCCAAAGATGTCAAAAAAAGAAAAGAACCTATATATGTAGAAAAATGTTATAGCAGTTCTTTTTGTGGTGGCAAAGAATTAGAAATTGAGGAGATATCCATCAGTTGGGGAATGGTTGAATAGTTGTAGTATATGATTGAGATGGAATACTATTGTACTCTAAGAAATGATGAGCAGAATGGTTTCAGAAAAATCTGGGAAAACATATATGAACTGATGCAAAGTGAAGTGAGCAGAACCAAGAGAATATTGTATACAGCACTAACAACACTGTAATGATTATCAACTATGAAAGATTTAGCTAATCTGATAAAGTCAATGATCCAAGACAATTTCAAAAGAGTCATGATGAAAAATGCTATTCACATTCTGAAAGAACTGATGAACTCTGAATGCAAATCAAAATATAATTTTTTACTTTTTTTTTGTAACATGGCTAATATGGAAACATGTTTTGCATGATTTCACAAATATAATTGATATGTTGTTTGCCTTCTCAATGGGTGGTGGAGGGAAGGAGAGAATTTGGAACTCAAAATATTTTTTAAATATTAAAAATAAATTAGTAATAAGTTTGAAAGAAAAAAGGCAAACATTACAGTACTTTTCCATTAAAAAAGAGTATATAGATATATTTCTGTGGAATGCTAGTTCTCCTAAGATCTTCATTTTGATTGTGTCAGTCAACAGGAAGGGAGAGGACATTTATTTGGTGATAATTGCTTTCAGATAGTACAGGAAACTTTTTGCTGAGACATAATTAACTCCTCATCCTCCAGCCTTTTGAGGGGGAAGTGCCCAAGTCTAGAGGAGTGAAGGCTAGAGGTGTGAATGGGTCTTTCTTTCCTCAGCCTTTCAATTAACTTTTCACCCACAGGCTTCAGTTAAATAAAATTCACACCTCCTCTCTGCTCCAATCAAGCCAGCTCTTCAGCCTCCAGTTGTGGAAGTGTGCCAGGAAGAGGGTGGGGGTGGAATTGTGTTTTCAGATGGGTGCTAGTGGCATTTTTGAGGGGGAAACATTCAAATAAATATGTCAGATAAAATTTGCATAAGTAACCTAAAGCCTCCAGAGAACTGAAGCCCATAAAATCAACCCTATATAAAACTGTTTTCAAGGTAGGAAGCCATCTCAGGCCTTTTCCACTGTCTTTCTCTGAGAATCCACTTTCCTGGTGGATTTTAAGCTAATTCAGTTGAAAGTTATACAGCCTATGATTTCCTTCTGAAAAGCAGGGAAAGGGGGTAGTAAAACGCTATGAGTAACTTAATTAGTTTGCTTTTATATTGTAAATAAATTTTAATTTTACATTTATGTGCAGATTTTGGACACATTCTCAGGAATCTGATAAATGTGTTTCAGTATTGTTGTCCATCCTCCTAATTTTATAGATGAGGAAACTGAAGCCCAGACAGGTCAAAATGCTTGGCCAAGGTCACATAGGTAGTAAGGGGCAGGGTCAGAATTTGAACCCAGGTTTTCTGACTTCAAATCAGTGGAATTCACCTGGTGTCAGTTCAAATTGGCTCTAGAGAGCTGATTATTAAATTTCCAGTGTGAGTGTTTAGGCCCTGGAAATTGACAAATGTTACAAAGTGAGACTTGATTCACTGTTTTGTTGATTCTCTAGACTTAAGAAAGCAATGGAGAAAAACATTAATAGGGAAGATTAAACTTAAAAGTGTGTTGTGAATACATCGCTGCCCCCGCTCCCTCCCCCTTTAAACATTTACTAGAACACTGATGTCCTAAATCCATCACGGAGCACCATCCACTGAACCATACCATGACATACCACTTTAATCCTTGTCTTTCAGTCCTCTTGTACTCTTCATAACCCCATTTGGTGTTTTCTTGGCCAAGATACTGGAATAGTTTAGCATTTCATTTTATAGAGGAGGAAACTGAGGCAAACAGTGTTAAATGACTTGCCCAGGGTCACCCAACCAGGAAGTTTGTAAGGCCAGATTTGAAATCAGAAAGATGAGTCTTCCTGACTCCTGGCCCAGCTCTCTATCCTCTCTGTACCACCTAGCTGCCCCTATAATACTATACCATACCATATTTTAGGCCTGCTAGCAGCCCAACCAGTTTTAATTTATGACTGCCAGGAGCTGAGGAAGTTTGAAGAAAGGGCCTTCACCATCCTAGATCTCCATGCAGTCCTTCTTTCACCCAGATATTCTATCAAAACTGGGTGCTAGGCAGAAGGGTGCCGCTGAAGGGTTGTATTCGGAAGCTGACATTTCTTCTCCTTTCTTAATCCACTGGCAGATTCTCCAGGCACCAAACTTGATTGGTACTCTTCCCATTTAAGGGAAATTTATGCTGTTTTTTGGCAAGGGAAAGAGGACTCAACATGTGTGAGATAGCATAGTTGTTTTCAATATTTGATGGTTCTACTTTGGGCCTCAGTGTATATTTGAACAGCCAACGTCAGATCTCTCATCAACCCCATTAACAAGTCCAACTCCTGCCAACAACAGTAACTGGGGCATGGAAAACAGGGATGTCCAGAAACATCAGTTTTGAATGTCAAGACCTCTCTGTGGTCTGACCCCCTTGCATTGTTTGGGAGCTGATTCGACCTTGCATATATGTCTACTTCCTGGTAATTTGTCTTAATGGGTGGAAAGCCACTGGGATTGTGTTTTTCCCATCCATCCCCTAGGATGAGTTACTGTGTGTAAACTTTTCCCACAGGTTTATCTCCCTTATTTTGTTTTTCTTTAATTTTAAAATGTGTCTGAGTTCCTTTCCCATGTGCAGGCCAGAGATTTACTGGGTTGCAGGGAGAAGCCAGCATGGGATTTAAAATTTGCCATAGATAAACTGCAAAATTGATAATCCACATATGGTGAATGTCAATTTAGCTGCAAAGCTAAACATGATATCCCACTCCTCTTTCTGCCTCCTTCCCCCCCACCCCAACAATGTAGTAAAACAACTAAAGTCAATGCTTTTTACCAGGAGTCATTATTACTCACCTCCGACATGTGTCTTTGCCAGTTGGAGGTCTTTTCTCCTTCAAAGACCCTCCATTCAGGGTGTTAGGACTTCTGTGAACTAATGGGAAGGAAAAGATGACTTAGGAAACTGGAACTTTACCAAATGGAGTGTCAGACCTGCTGGAGGTGTCCTCTGATTCACAGGCATCTTCCTGATCTGTTGAAAGGCCTGATCCTAGTTGAGGCTTCCTTTTCTTTTGCCTTCTGGGCTAGCAGATGGTGAAAGTATTGGCTTTTGGCATGCCCCTTTCCTATTCATCATTCTTTTGGGGGTTCATCAGGTAGATAGGCTTCTTTTGCTTTAGGATGATGCATGCAACAAGATTTGGAGTCAGAAGGCACCTCTGATGCTTACTAGCTGTATGACCTTGGGGAAGTCACTTTACCTCCTTGGTCCTCAGATTTCTCATGTGTAAAATGAAAAGTTGGACTAAAGGACCTCTGAGGTGCTATCTAGTTCTAGAGCTATGATCCTATATAGTAGACAGAATACTGGACTTGGGATCTATTAAGAGAGACCTGGGCTCAAGCTTCTCTTCTAATAATAATAATAATAGTTAATAATAATGATAGCAAGCACTCATCCACATCCAGAGAAAGAACTGAGGGAATCTAAATGCAGGTTGAAGTGTATTATTTTCACTTTTTGGATGGTTTTTTCTTTTGTCTGTTTCTTTTTTTACAATATGACTAAAATGGAAACATATTTTACATGATTGCACTTGTATAACCTACATCAAATTACTTACCGTCTTAGGGAGAAGGGAGAGGAGGGAGGATAGAGGAAGGGAAGGAAAGACCAGAGGGAGAAAATTTGGAATTAAAAATTTTTTAAAAAGTGAATGTTAAAAATTGTCTTTACATGTAATTGGAAAAATAAAATACTATTTAAAATGCAAAAATAATAATAACAAGCCTTTACAAAGCACTTTAAGGATTATAAAACACTTTACGAATATTATCTCATTTTAACCTAAAAAATAACCATGAGAGGTAGGTACTGTTATTATCTCCAGTACACATTAGGAGCAACTGAAAAAGAGGTTAAATGACTTGGCCAGGACCACACAGCTAGTATAATAGGTCAGATTTGAATTCAGATCTTCCTGACTCCAGGTCTAGCAGTCTAGGCCTCTCCTACTAGCCACAAACAAGACAGATCACCTCTCCAAGCTGCGGTTTCCCCATCTATAAAACTGCAAAATGCCCTCTCTCCCCCATAAATGTGCAGTAGGGGATATGCTGTATAAACATTACAGAGTCATATGTTGGACTATTCCCACTTTGTCCTTCATAGTTGTGCCGCAGCATGCTCTCGTGGGGGAGACAACATGGCAGAATGGGTAGAGCCCTGGATTTGGAGTCAGAAGGCCAGGATTCAATTCTTGATTTTGTCAGTCATTTAACTGTGAGACCTTGAACAAGTCATTTTTTTGTCTCTCAGGTCTTCACCTGCAAAATGAGAAGGTTGGACTATATGACCTCTGAGTTCCCTTTTAGCTTTAAATCTATGTTCATATGTGTGTGTGTGTTTATATACATGCTATATATACTCCATATATGTTCATATACCTATAATGCTTAGAGCACCTTTTCTGTTCCAGCTAAAAAAGTCTCTGCATTTGTGACTTTTTATGATATTATGACAGATGCATGTGAACTTGGTTCCCCTCGTAGCTCTGTCTCTTGTCATTGGCAGCAATAGACCCTCCTTTTAAAATATTCTGGACTTGTTGGTGTCTGGGTTTATAGAAAGGACTTCTGCTATCCTGAGATTGAATTGTAATGAAGAAAATTGACTGATTGACTGACTAGAAGACCTTGAAAGCAGGTACCAGCCTTCTTTGTATCTTCCACAAAGCCTAGCAAAATACCTTATACCCAGTAGGCATCCAGTATACATTGTACTGATTAATAACAGGAGCAGAATATTTTGAGCTTTGTCTTTTCCCTGTCCCATCATGCTAAGCCCTTGGGAACAGCACATGGAAAAGTCATCCATTCTCTGAAGCTCATTGTCCTCAAACTTTCCTTATGCCTTGGCTTCACAGGGAAGTAGGAAAGCCCATTGCAGTCATACTGTAAGGGGAACAATGCTGGGAAACATCATTGGGGTTCAGGCTGGTTTTGTTTACATGGCACATTATTTTTAAAGGCACCAATTTGGGTTAACAAGATTCTGCTGATAGGCTAAGAGGAAATAGGTTTTTCTAAGAAGGCACCTTGAATTTAATTTTGTAGCTCCCTTTTATACTGACTGCAAAGCAGAGGTTTCTAAAGTCAACCTGGGCAGCTGCCCCTTGACAGCTGTGCCTAGTACCTATACTAGCATAGAAGGGACCACCCCTCAGTACAGTTAAAAATAATAATAATATATGTTTCCTCTTTGTGAAACCACAAGACTCTGTGGGTTTATTAAAAGGCAGGAAATACAGAATAGTGTCAGCCCACCCAGTCAAATAGCGCTGAGCTCAGTGAGATCAGAAAGGAGAATCAAAGCCTTGAGGTTGTAGGCAGATTTATCCATTTTTAAAGCCAGAGTGGATGGTGTAAGGCCCTTCACAGCACTGAATTTTGTATCTGGAATGAGTGTTTCTGGGTTTGTTTTTTTACTTAACTGCATTATCTGTATAATAGTTTTTCTTTTTTTTTCCTCCCAAGTGTTAAAAGATCCTCATGATTTCTTTTGAAATGTGGAGAAATCTTCCCAGGCTTTTCAAGAACACTTGAGAAGAACTCTTGAGACCTTGGACAAAATCTAAGGTGTAGCTAAGTGCTAATCTTGTTGTTCAGTCATTTCAGTCCTGTCTGACTCTTTGTGACCCCATCTGGGGTTTTCTTGGCAAAGATACCAGAGTGGTTTGCTATTTCCTTCTCCAGTTCATTTTACATATGAGGAAAATGAGGCAAATGGGGTGAAGTGACTTGCCCAGGGTCACACAGTTAGTTAAGTGTTTGCAGTCAGATATGAACTCAGGTCTTCCTGACTGTAGGCCTGGCCGTCTATCCACTGTACCACTTACCTGCCCCAAGTGCTAGTTTTAAGGGGCCACCCCCCCAAAAAAAAACCCTAAAATAGAATCTAATCCAAAATTCAACAACCCCAAGCCCACTCTAAATTATTAGTTGGATTTCATAGTTCCTGAAGTCTGCATGGGGCAACAGTCATTGTAATATAAGTTGTACTTTAAAATTCAAATATTTGTACCAAGTTCAAATTAGCTGAAAGTAAACCACTTGGAGTATATGCAGAAGGAAAACACAGATGGGGCACCAGAAGAAAAAGAGGTTGTTTAGAGAGACTAGAAGGTTAGCAAATACCAGTGAGTAGACAAAATAGGATAATAATAATAATTATTATTATTATAATAGCTAATTTATGTATATATATATGTTATATATACATATAATGCCTACTGTGTGCCAGACAGTGTGCTAAGCACTTTACAATTGTTGTCTCATTTGATCTTCACAGTAACCCTGGGAGGAAGACACTATCACCATTTTACAGATGAGGAAGATGAGGCAAACACAGGTTAAGTGACTTGTCCAGGGTCGTACACCTGGTAGTTCTTAACTAGAAAGAACGTCCGACCCTGAGGCAGAAGTCCTGGGTTCTATCACAAGCTTTGCCAGTAATTTATCCTACAGCCTTATTATGCAAGTAACTCATTTTCTTCTTCTGTAAAATGAAGTGGTATAGTGTAAAGAGTGTTGTTTTTGGAGTCAGAGGACTTGAGTTTAAATCCCAGCTCTGTTCCTTCTTAGTTATGTGACCTTGGGTAAGGCAATTAACCTCTCTGGGTCTCAAGTTTCCTATCTGTAAAATGGAAGGGGAGAGTGAGACTATATTATACGAAATACCATTCATCCTATGACAATATGCCTTCAATTTTCTTTCTAATTTTAGCATTCTCAGTGTATTAATTGATCAGAACCAAATCAGTTAAGTCTTAAAAATGGAGGGAAGGGCTGTTTTCAAAGAGAGACTTGATACGTTGATTTTAAGTGAAATTCAAGGGAAGAAAGATTGGCTAAGTTGGAATTCAGAACAGAATTGGAACTAAGAGGATCAGAGCAAGGAAGGGTTGAATAATTCAAGGGCTAGGGATAAAGACATGACAACAAAACCCAAAGCCCCAGCCTTCTCAGAGCCTGATGCAGTAATCAGCCCTTGCAGACTGATTTCAGTACTGGACTATTTATGAAGACTATGTACTTTTAACTCATGTTATGGTTTGTGTTTTATATCCTGAGATTTCCTCATGGTATTATAAAATAATTTAAATGACTGACCAAGTGCTGTGCTCATGGGACCCAGTGGATCTGGGCTTGGCCCTTGCTGTTAGCAATGACATTGAGAAAGGCATGTGGTAATCTAAGACAGCTTGCTTATCAACGACACAAAGCTAGAAGGAATGGCTAACACTTGGAATAATAGAGGCAGAGTCCAAAAAACCAAATCAAAACAAAACAAAACTCAATTCAATAGACTGGAGCATTAGGCCAACTCTAGGAAGAGGAAATGCAATGTGCACCAATGTAGAGCCTTACAAGTTGGATTCCCCAAATCAACATCATAAATACAAGATACAGGAGATGTAACTAGACAGTCATTTGCCTGGAAAAAGTGTAGGAGTTTTAGTATTTGAATGACTACTATGACTACTATGAGGTAGATGAATTGATGGGCCTCCAGTCAGGAAGACTGGAATCAAATCCGGCCTCAGACCCTAACTAGCTGTATTTCCCTCAACAAATCACTCTGTCTGCTTCAGTTTGCTTAAGTTAAAATGTGAGAAGAAAAAAATAGCAACTACTCCCAAGGCTGTTGTGAGGATCAAATGAGGCAATATTTATAAATCCCTTGGCACATAGTAGGTGCTTAATAAGTCCTTCCTTCCTCCCTCCCTTCCTTCCTCCATTCTTTCCTTCCTCTCTCTCTTCCTCCCTCTCTCCTTCCTTCCTACCTTCCCTCTTTCCTTCCTTTTGCCCTCTCTTTCTCTTTCCCTCTCTTTTTCCTTCTTCCCTCCCTTTCTTTCTCCATTCTTTCCTTTCTCTCTTCCTCCTTCCCTCTCTCTCTTTCTTTCTTTCCTTCTCTCTTCCCTTCCTCCCTTTCTTCCTCCTTCCTTCCATCCTCTCTTTTTCCCCTCCCTCTCTTTTTCCTTCCTTCCTTTCTTACTTCCTCACTCCTTCCCTTTCTTCCTCTGTTCCTTCCTCCCTCCCTCCCTTCTTTCCTCTATTCTTCCCTCTCTCTCTCCTCCCTTCCTTCCTTCCTTTCTTCCCTTGCACCCTTCCTCCTTCCTTCCCTTAGTTCCTTCTGGCTCTTCATGACCACACGGACCATAGCAGTCCAGACACTTTTGTCTTCCACTGTCTCACAAAGTCTGTCCAAGTTCGTGTCCATTGCTTCCATGACACTATCCATCTCATCCTCTGCTGTCCCCTTCTCCTTTTTCCTTCAATCTTTCCCAAATCAGGGTCTTTTCCAATAAGTCTTGTCTTTTCATTATCTGGGCCAAGTATTTAAGTTTCAGCTTCAGTATTTGCTTTTCCAGTGAAGAGTCTGAATTAATTAATTTAAGTATTGACTGATTTGATCTCTTTACTAGTCAAGAGACTCTCAGAAGTCTCCTCCAGCACCACCATTTGAAAGTGTCGATTTTGCAGGGCTCAGCTTTCCTTATAGTTCAATTCTCACAGTCATACCTTGCTACTGGAAAAGCTATTTTGTTGTTGTTTAGTTGTTTCAGTAGTATCTGACTTTTCATGACCCCATTTGGGGAGGATTTTTTTGGCAAAGATACTGGAGTGTCTTTTTCCTTGCCATTTCCTTCTCCAGCTCATTTTACAGATGAGGAAACTGAGGCAAACAAGGTTAAGTGACTTGCCCAGAGTCACACTAAGTATCTGAGGTTAGATTTGAACTTAAGTCTTTGCTGATGCCAGGCCTGGTGCTTTATCTATTGTGCCACCTAGTTGCCCATAAAAGTCCATAACTTTGATTATATGGATCTAAGATATAAAATCTGACGCTGCTTCCATTTCTTCCCTCTCTATATGCCAGGAACTGATGGGGCCAATTGCCAAGATCTTAGTTATTTTTTTAATGTTAAGCTTCAAGTCAGTTTTTACACTTTCTTTCACCCTCATCAAGAAGCTTCTTAATTCTTCTTCACTTTCTGCCATCAGAGCAGCATCATTTGCATGTCTGAGATAGTTGGTATTTCTCCTGGCAAACTTGATTCCAGCTTCATCCATCCTGTCATTTCAAGTTAAATAAATAAGCCATGTTATATTCCTTTTCCAATCTTAAGTCAATCAGTTGTTCCATGTTCAGTTCTAACTACTGTTTCTTGGCCCACATACAGGTTCCTCAGGAGACAAGTAAGATGATCTGGTACTCCTATTTCTTTGAGGACTTGACATATTTTGTTGTGATCCACACAGTCAAAGACTTTTGCGTAGTCAATGCAACAGAAGTAGATTTTTTTTTTTCCTGGAATTCCTCTGCTTTCTCCATAATCAAGAGAATATTGGCAATTTGGTCTCTGGTTCCTCCATTCCTTTGAAAACTAGCCTCCGCTTCTGGTAATTCTCAGTTCACATATTGCTGAAGCCTAGCTTGCAGAATCTTGAGCATGACCTTTTTGGCATGTGAAATAAGTGCAATCGTTTGGTAATTTGAACATTCCCCAGGGTGCCCTTCTTTAGTAAACTGATCTTTTCCAATCCAGTGGCCACGGTTGAGTTTTCCATTTGCTGGCATATATTGAGAGCATCACTTTAACAGCATCATGTTTTAGGATTTTAGATAGCTCAGCTGGAATTCTGTCACCTCCACCAACTCTATTGTTAGCAATGCTTCCTAAGATCCGATTGACTTCGTTCTCCAGGATGTCTGACTCTAGATCAATAACCACACCATCCTGGTTATTGGTGATGTTAAGATCTTTCTTAAGTTGTTCTGTATGTTCTTGCCATGTCTTCTTAATCTCTTTTGTTCCTCTTAAGTCCTTACCATTTTTTTTCCTTTTATCAGGCCCATTTTCACATGAAAATTTCCCTTAATGTATCTAATTTTCTTGAAGAGACTTTTTGTCTTTCCCATTCTATTGTTTTCTTCTATTTCTTTGCATTACTAATTTAAGAAAAACTTCTTATCTCTCCTTACTATTCTCTGGAATTCTATATTCAGTTGGGTATATCTTCCCCTTTCTCCTTTCCCTTTCCCTTTCCTTCTTTTCTTAGCTATTTGTAAAACCTCATCAGAGAGCAATTTTGCTTTCTTGGTCTTCTTTTTCTTTGGAATGTTTTTGTTGCTGTAAAACATTGTAAACCTCTGCCCATAGTTCTTCAGGCCCTTTCATCTACCAGATCAAATCTCTTAAATCTATTCATCACTTCCACTTCATATTCTAAGGGATGTTATTTATATGTAAACAAGGGCACCAGAAAGGAATAAAAGAGGATGTTCCAAAACATTTTTCCAAGCTCCCTAGAACATTATGGAAAACAGAAAACTCTGTTTCCCTGGGTACTGGTTATAGGAGGTCACCAGAAGTGACATACATAGTGACAGACATAGACTCATGAAGAAGGGAAACACACTTGGGACTTGTAGACAGGCACACCTGTCACTCTCTCACTGGACCCACACTGTGTGGATAACGCAGATTATGGAATGCAGGGTCTGAGCCCCTTGCCCCTTCATATTGTGATTTAGTTCTGTCCTGATCCTCTGCCCTGCACAAGGAACTGTCATGAATGTTCCATTTCTTTCTCCAAGATGTACTTTGTTTGGGGCTTTGTTTGGGAATTTCCCCTTCTCAAAATAAAAAGCCAGACCTCAGAACTCTGGAACTCAGCATTATTTGCAAGGTAACCCCTGAGGCTGGTGTTGCTTGGGAAACTTCTGCTTTTCTGCTTAGAAATATCTGGCCAAATCCAAATGTTACCTCTTAGGAAAATCTCCTTTTTATGTCTAGAAGATGGTATCCTAGGACTCTAAAAGATGGAACTGATAAAGAAGCAACCCTCAGGAACACCCAGGTACTCTCCCAGAAAGCTGTAGTTCAGGAATTCACAATAACCAGACCACAAGCACAAGCACGTATTTTCCTTTGCCATGTGTTTCTCCAAAGCTACCATTAATGACTTCCCCTTTCCAATTACTACACTCTCAGGATCTCTCTGGAATGAAGGCTGAGGGAAAAAAAATGAAAAGGGCCCAGCAGGTTGGTCATCTTCCTTTTGGGAAGTTTGTTTGAAACAATCATCCCACAACATCGGTATCCAACCAATTCCCTTTAGGAATGCCCCTCATAAGAGAATGCCCTTAATATATGTTCCTTAAGAAATGGTGAGCAGGATGATTTTAGAAAAACCTAGAAAGACTTACATGAACTGACACTAAGTGAAATGAGCAGAACCAGGAGAACGTTGTAAACAGTAAAAGCCACATTGTTCGATGACCAACTTTGTTAGACTTAGCTCTCCTCAGTAATACAGTGATCTAAGATAGCTCCAAAAGACTCACAATGGAAAATGCTATCCACATCCAGAGAAAAAACTATGAAAATCGAAGCAGACTGTTCTCTCTTTTATTTTCTTTCTTGTGGTTTTTCTCTATTGTTTTGATTCTGCTTTCACTACATGACTAATATGAAAATATGTTTACTATTATTATACGTGTGTAACCTATATCATATTGCTTGCTGTCTTGGGGAGAAGGGAGGGGAGGAAGGGAGGGAGAATAAATTTGGAACTAAAAATCTCATAAAAGTAAATGTTGAAAATGATCTTTACATGCAATTGGAAAAAATAAAATACTATTAACTGGGGGAAAAAAAAGAGGAACACCCTTCATAAATGAAAGCTACCCTTCAAGAAGTTCAAAGGGATGGCTTCAAACTAAACAATTCATCTTTTTGAAATTTTAAATTTATTTTAAGTTCCAAATTACCTTCCTTCCCCCCCTCCTTTCTTACCCATTGAGAAGGCAAGAAAAACAAAACCTGTTACAAATATGCATAGTTATGCAAAACATACTTGCAATTTAGCCAAATTTCCCCACCTACCCTCACCCCCCCCAAAAAAAAGAAAGAAAAGAAAATATACTTTAGTCTATACTCTGAGTAGATCTGCTACTCTGTCTGGAGGTGAGTAGCACATTTCATCATGAGTCCTTTGATGCTGGGGTTGGCCATTTATGCAATTCATTTAAACTTCAGAAAGGACTAAAGAGTGTTTTCAAGAAAGTGTTGATGAGAATGTCTGGACCATTTATTCAAGTTATCTTCAAACTGATCAAGGAACACCTTTGATCTACCCCCCTATATTCTATAAGTGTATAAAAAGGAAATAAAGTGCCTTGGGATCATAGATTTAGAGACAGACTTTCAACATCATCTAGTTCAATTTTTTTTTTAAACTGAGTAAACAAAGGCATTAGACAAATGGCTTAAGGTCAAAGCCAGGATTTGAACCAAGGTCCTTTGGCTCTGAACTTATCATTCTACCATACCATACCTCCCATATGCTAGCTAATTCAGCTGGGATTATCTAGATAAGATACATGGGGGAGGTTGCATTTGATTTCAAAGGGCAAGTCACTGGGAAGGAGTATCAAGGGACAGGTAACAGCTTGAACAAATGCACAGGAGTGGAAAGAATAGGATATATTTGGAGGACATCATCTGATACAGTTTGACTGGAGCATAGAGTTAAATTGTAGAGGGCCTTGAATGACACTTAGGACTTTGGTCTTTATTCAATTGGTGCTTCCAAGTGACTGAAGTTTTTCACTAAGGGAATGACATGATCTGACTCATGTACTGAGGAGCCCCAGTCTGGCACTGGCATGTAAGATTAATAGTAGCCAATGTTTATATGGTGCTTTAAGGTTGACAAAGGGCATGTACTATTTCATTTTATCCTCACAACAACCCTGGGAAGTAGATAATATTATTATCTCCATTTTACAGAAGGGGAAACTGAGACAGAATGAGAGTAAGTTTTTTTTGCTCAGGGTCACATAGGAAATTGTGTGTCTGAGGCAGGTTTTGAATTCAGATCTTTTGAGTGAAATATGAAATTTCACTTTTAAAAATCCATCTTTCACATGGCTGCCAGACTAATTTTCCATATGGTCATGTCATATGTCGTTTCTATATGGTCTGGTCATGTCAATAATCTGCTCAAAATTTGAAAATAGTTCCTATTGCCTACTGAGTAAAATTTGAACTTCTTAGCCTGGGATTCAAAGCCTTCCATTATCTGGCACCAACCTATTCATCCCACTTTATTTATACTACTGCCTTCCATGTACTGTCTGTTCTAATAAAATTAGGCCACCCACTTTGCCCTGTATTGGATCAAACTATTCTCTATGCTGGGAATGCCTTTCCTCCTCTCTTCTTCTGTTGGAATCTTAACCCAGCCTTTAAAAGCCAACCCAAATCATGTTCCCTCTGGGAATGTTTCCCTCCCACTCTCACTACTGTCAGTAAAGATCTCTCATCCCTTGGTCCTCACATAACATTTTGTTGGTGCCTTCTTTGTGCAGTCATTAGGCATTATTTTGTATTAAGTTTTAGTCTATCTTCCTACTAACTTATTTCCCCCCAAATTCTACTCAAGCTACACCTTCTTTATGAAGACTCTCATGATCCCTCCTTTGCTTCTACTATCCCCCTAATTATCTTGATTTATTTTATATAAGTTTATTTATGCATATAGTTTCTCCTCTTAAAATGTAAGAGAACTATTTTATTTCTGGTTTTGTATCTCCAGTACCTAGTATGGTGACTGACTTTTAATAGAAACTTAATAAATGCTGTTGATTGATGAAGGTAGGGGTCCAGCATTATCTTAATTTTGTATGTCTCCCAGGGTCAGGAATAGCATTTCTAATCTAGTAATCCATAAGTCAGTCAAGAAACATGTATGAAGTGCCTGCTAGTGCTAGTCACTGTACTAAACACTGGGGATACAAAGAAAGGCAAAGGACGGTCCTTGCTTTCGCAATCTAATGCGGAGACAACATGAAAACAATTATATACAAACAAGACATAGACGGGATAAATTGGAAATAACAGAGGGAAGGCATTAGAATTAATATTTGTTGAATTAAATTCAGAAGCTGAAAGATAGCAAGTATATTTATAATACTGTCTAGTTAGAAGATGCGAAGAGAGGAAAGGTCCATACCTTTGGTTCCTGGCCATCTAAGCCATATGCACACTCATGGGGAGATATGAAGATCCCTACAGATCCTCTGTCTACAGCCCTTGTGTCCTTGAGATTCCTCCAAAGTCAGTCTTATCTGGGTGTATAACTACCATCAACCAGTACTATTCTTAGGAAAATATATTTGCTTATTTGAAGGGTAATTCCTTTCTCCTGTCACTTTATAAAGTGAAATATTAGTGTAGTTTTCTTTACTTTTCTTTACTAATTCTATTTCATATCTTAACTTAAAGCCAATTAACTCCTTTGCCTGGAGATAACTCTCTTTTTTTCCCACCAAATATAAATTCTGGGGCTTTCCATTGACTTCCTTCTCTTTTTCTTTCTTCCCACATCCAAATGGTTGCCAAAATACAATGCTTGGTTCCTTCACCAAATTTCTGAGTTCTGTGCTTTGTTTTCTGTCTTGACCACCACGTCTCTTTTGTCTGTCAAGATTGTTCTAGCCCTGCTCAATTGACTAATTTCTTTGGACCTTCAGTTATACACCCAGTGTCCCTTTCCCAGAACTCCAGACTCCTTAAATCATTGCCTGCCTATGTGGTCATTCCCTTTCATCCTCTAATTATTTCTCTGGAATCCCATGCTGGTTTCTAATCAACCCTTTATCATATTTTTTATTTGAAAATTTTTTCAATTAACAAGGATCTATTTTCTTTCCCTCCCACCTACCTCTCTATTGAAGACAAAGAAAAGCAGTAATTCAGTCTAACTGATGAGCATTGATTGTGTACCTACTATGAGCTAAGTAAGCTCCAAGAATTTTTTTTAAAAGCAAATGACAGTCTCTACCTTCCAGGAGTTCACAATCAAACAGAGGTGATAACACATAAACACATAATCCAAACACTGTATATTATACAGGATAAATAGGAAATAACCAATAGAGGGAAGGCACTACAGTTAAGAGGGATTGGGAAAGGCTTCTGTAGAAGGTGAGGTTTTTTTTAAGGTAGTCAGAGAGCCAGGAAATAAAAACAAGGGAAAACATTTCAAGTATGAGGGGCAGCCAGAGAAAACAGCAGGAGAGGAAAGAATGATGTGCCTTGTTAGGGGAACATCAAGGAGACCCATGTCATTAGATAAAAGACTATGAGGTTGGGGAGAAGATTGGAAAAGTGGGAGGGAGAGCTACATGATGAAGGATGTTGAATACCAAAGAGAGGATTTTGTATTTGATCCTGGAGGCAATGGGAGTTTACTGAGTATATGTATATGTGTGTGTGTATGTGCACGTGCCATGTTTGGACCTGTACTTTAAGAAGATCACAACAATCTGAACAATTCAAATGTTCAAGTCCTTATTTGGCAAACGGTAAAGCAAGCAAAGATGGAGGTCAAAAACCTCTAAAGGGCCTAATGCTGATGTGGCGGTAGTGAAGAAGGGGAAGAGAGGAGGAAGGGGGAGCCCGAACTCCAGCTTGCTCCCGCAAGAAAACTTGTGGGCTAAGAAGTTTCACCTTTCCCATTCAAGATGAGCTCCAGTCAGCTGGATTCCCATAATACCTTTCTATGGTTGGATTCTTTTTCCTTTGCTTGTTCCTTTGCTTGTACATTTTTTGTGGTGATGGTTAATTATTTGTAGTCACCTCTAGCCCTGGGATGTGGGAAATGGTGCCTCTTGCCTAGATGTTCAGTTCTCCCCTCTAGCCTGAAACCAAAGCCAATCCGCCAGCCTCCTGTAAGTGCCCATAGCCAGGGCCTTTCTGCCCCACTGCTTCTGCACTCACGGGACCTATGCTGGTTCCTTCTCACCCCCACAGCACAGGTGAGTCTGGCATTCCTGGTCAGCAGAGGTCCCCTCGATCTTCCTGGGCTTAAACACCCAACTCCCCTCACTATCCCCGGGGATAAAAGTTTCAGAGCCTGGGGCCAAGACAGCCTCTCAAACTAACTAATCCCAGGGGTTAGTTGTGGCTTGCTGTTAATAGGGAACCTAGCCCAGAGACGTTTACTCTTCACTGAGACCAAACCTTGCCCAGGGATTTTTCTTTTGATCTTCTCAAATTGTCCCAGAAGGACCCTGATTATGCCCATGTTCTTATTTCTCTCCACCCACACTTTGTTCTCCCTAAGGTGCTATTTTAACATTTTTGTAGGGGAAGATGTTATGAACTGGGAATTTTCTAACCTATTCCACCTTCCCATAATCCTCTGCCAAATTGTATATACCTCAAAGGGGAAGTTACTGAGTGATGAGAGTAATGGGGAAAATCTGGGCAATAGGGAGCAGTGAATATTCCAACTCCCCCACCTTGACCAATGAACCAAGGAGGATGAGTGAAAGAGCACCAAGTACTGGAAAGGGTGTCTAGGAAAGCTGTGTAATCAAGGGGGAGCCAGGTCTCATGGATGGCCAAGAGATGGAAGGAGGGCACAGAGGGATGAATGCGTGGTGCTTGATTGGGACTTTTGGAATAAGGGGACTGAGGGGAATGGGAATAAAGAATAAGGAAAAGGGAAATGAGAATGGGGGGTTGGAGGATGACCTACTAGGGCTCAGAATCCTGGGATATGTAGGCTATGACCAAGAGAATTTGCTAGTCAGTAAGTGAAAGGTGCCTCCCTTCTTCCCAATGAAGGCTAGACATAGGGCAGGAGAGTGGCTCCACAAGATAGCATCCTTTTAAGAAAGTAGCAGAAGAAAGGCTCACGGCCATATGGAAGCCCCCAGTTTTACCTCTCCTCTTTCCTCAGGCTGGATATCAGTTTGGAGATGCGGACAGCAGGAGAGGAAAGGTGCACAGTCAAGCAAAATGAATTCCCATATTGGCCATATCCAAAAATGTCTATGTATACTCTGAACCCATCACCTTGTTGTCAGGAGAGGAATAACCTAGTTCACCCTCAGTCCTCTGGAATCATGCAATTACCTATGTTTGGTTTTCTGGTATTAATCTTTCTCCCCTTCTTGTTCATCCTCTACACAAATGCCAAAGGGATCTGACGATGTTACAATGCAGCCCCCATTCCGTAAACTTTAGCGGCTCCTCCTCTCCTCTAGGATAAAATATGGAATCTTCTATCTGGCTTTTAAAACCTCTCATCACCTAACCCCCTTCTACCTTTCCAGTTTTCTTACATCTTCCTCCCCTCCTAGTAATCTTCAATTCAGACACACAGACCTTGCTGTTCCTCATGCAAGATCCTCCATTCCCCAACTTTGCACATTTTTCATTAGCTATCCCCTGTGCATGGGATGTTCTTCCTCCTCACCTCTCTCCCTGACTTCCTTCAAGTCCTGGGTAGATTCTCTCCCATGCCTTATGTCTTATCCTCTTCACACTAGTGCCTTCCTTCTTATCTAATTTATCTCCTTTATAGCAGTTTCCATGTTGCCTCCCTCATCAGATTGGGAGCTCCTAGAAAGAAGGGATGGTTTTATGCCTTTGTGTCCCTAGCACTTAGCACACTGCCTGGCACATAGTAGGCTTAGTAAATACTTGGTGACTTGACTTTACTTTATGGGTCATTGCATTAACCATAGTCCTTAAGCCATTCACAGTTGGTTAATCTTTAAAATGTTGTTATTACATATGTAGTGAAGCCACATGTGTGATAAGGTCTCCTGTGGGGACCTCATACAGAGATGGCATCGTGTGGACTGAAGGGGAACAGGATAGATATCTCCATCTTCTTCTCTCCCAATCCTTCTCCAAGGGAGGCTGTAATTCCTACTAGGAGGAGAGGCAAGAAGTTGGGACCAAAGGCCACCATTCTGCTCTTCTCAGACAGAGGGGTACCAGGCTAGAAGTATATCTTGTCTCTTAAATATTGTCAGTCTAGGGCAGCGCTTCTTAAACTGTGGGTTGTGACCCCTTATGGGATCACAAAAAATTCAGCAACAGTAAAAGCTTTCTGAATAAGCAATGACCAAAAATTAGTTAAAAATCAAATGTGTAATGAATCCAAGGTGTTTCTGGCAGCACTTGCCCATGTTGCGTAGTCCAACTTGACTGTAGCCTTGGTTCTGAACACAAATCATGTGCACTTTGCACTTCACATGTGCTCAGACCACACAATGCCAAGGAACACAGCCAATGTGAAAAAGGGTTATGGGTTGAAAAAGTTTAAGAAGTCCTGGTCTAGGAAAAGTGATTAGGCTCAAGCTAACTTCCAGTTGCTGTTTCTTTACTAGAGGAAGTAGGACACTGAGTTCTATATCCAAGGCTTGACCCTTTTTCTACCAAGTTCTAGGTTCTACAATGAACATACAGATAGCAATTAGCCAAGAAAAATCATTTATATAAGTAGCAAAACACAGATTAGAAAAAGTATGCACGCACACACATATATATGTATATGTACATATGTATATGTATATGTATAGATAGATAGATAGATAGATAGATAGATAGATAGATAGATAGATATGTATGTATATGTATATGTCAGTTAGGTGGAACGGTGGCTTGAAATCAGGAAGACTCATCTTTCTGAGTTCCAACTTTTCTTCAAACACTTCCTAGCTGTGTGACCCTGGGTAAGTCATTTAACCCTGTTTGCCTCAGTTTCCTCATCTGTAAAATGAACTAGAGAAGGAAATAGCAAATCACTCCAGCATCATTGTGAAGAAAACCCAAAATTGGGGCACAAAGAGTTGGACACAACGAAAACATCTCAACCACAACAATGTGTGTGTGTGTGTGTGTGTGTGTGTGTGTGTGTGTGTGTGTGCATGAGTATTTGAGAATATATGTTAGACAACACAGAGTGAAGGAACTCTCTCCTTGGGAGCGAGACAACAGCTCAATAGAGAGGAGAGAGACAGAGACAGACAGAGAGACACAGAGAGATAGACAAATACACACAGAGCCAAAGATACACACACACACACACACACACACACACACACACAGAGCCAGAGCCAAAGCCAGAGAGAGAGAGACAGAGAGACAGAGAGAGAGACAGAGAGAGACAGAGAGACAGACAGAGAGAGAGGGAGACAGAGAGAGAGAGAGACAGAGAGAGAGAGACAGAGAGACAGAGAGAGAGACAGAGAGAGACAGATAGAGAGGAGAGAAGAGAGAGAGAGTCTGTAGTGTAGTTAGGTGGGGACAGGGGCATGATGGATATTACTAAGTCCTCTCATGTCTTTCTTCTCAAAGCTGGAATCTAAAAGCCCTCAAAATGACTGAAATCTTGAGGAGAACTCAAGTTCACCTCTCTCCAGGTCTCAGCAGTTCTACTTCCCCCCTTATGCAGGTGCAGGCATTGATCTCCACCAATATGGAGAGAGTCTCATGCCAGAGGGCTTTGGGACTGGGGTCACATTCCAATGTGGTCATGGTTCTGCTCGCTTCTTGGCTCTCTATCATATTTCACCTACTTAATACTTCAAGAGCCTATAATTTTGGCAGCATAGGGAGCCCCTTAGCCATTGCAGTTCTTAACCCTTACATAACTTAGTAAATGGCCTCTGAGAGTGACTATGACCCCAAGTTCATCAGCCTGTGGTGAATAATGGTGATAAGTCTGTCTAGACTTGGCTAGGCCAAGCCACTAAGGCCACACTCAAAGCTTCTCTAGCCTCCCTGGCATAGACTTTAGGAATCTGGTGGCTTCTCTACTCCATGGTAAGGCACTTGAGTAATAAGTTCTCCTAATAATAATTCATATTTCTTTAAAGTTTAGAGAGTAATTCCCCCCCACCCCCCAGCAATCACGATGAGAGTTAGTATTGTATAGTGGAAAAACTTGTGAGTTTAGAATCAGTCTGTCTGGGTTCAAATCTTATCTCAGCCACTCATTCTCTACATGACCCTCCCCATGAAAGCCTAGCACATAGTAGGCACTTAATAAATGTTTATTGAATTAAAAAGTAACAACCTCTCCAGGCCTGACTTTCCTCAGCTATGAAAGGAGATGGCATCAGAAGTCCCTGATTCTGTGTGAAGTAAGTGTATTCCATTGTTATTACCCCACATTAGAGGTGATGAAATTGAGGTTTAAAGTAGCTAATCACCTTACTTATTGTCACATACCTCTGAAGTGTTGAAGTTGGGATTTTAGCTTAGGTCTTCTGATTAATATTCCAGTGTTCTTTTCACAGGACACTGAAGCTGCAGTCATGAAGAACTGAGTTCAAATCTAGTCTCAGAAACTTACTAGCTGTGTGACCCTGGACAAGTCACTTAACCTCTGTTTGCCTCAGTTTTCTCATCTGTAAAATGGGGATAATAATAGCACCTGCCTCCCAAGGTTGCTATGAGGATCAATTGGAATAACATATGTAAAATGTTTAGCATAATGCCTGGCAAATAGTGGGTGTTATAAAAACTTAACTACTATTATAATAATTATTACGGTTATTGTTAAGTAGATAAACTACTTAAATTCTTGCATTCTTCTCTCTCTCTCTTGCTTATTGATCAAGACACCATTTTCCTTTATTCACAACTGACCAGCACTTTTTCATCATTTGACATTGAGCACCTATTAGGTGGGGTAGTTTGGCACAGGTAATACTGTGCTCACTTCAGAGTTAGGGAGTCCTGGATTTAAGCTCCCCCACCTTCCTTCCATAGTAATAATCATTCTTTGCCTTGTTCTCTCAGTGTCCTGGCAATTCTCTGAGATTAAAAATGAAAAGGGACCAGAAAAGGAGTCTCCTTAAAAAAGACAGGGGGTTCACCTACATTGGTGGAGGGAATCTCTTTATGGGAGCTCCCTATGCCAGTGAAATCACATGTCTAGTCCAGTGTGAGTGTGTGTGTGTGTGTGTGTGTGTGAGCGCGTGCACACGCGTGCAAAGCATAGTGGTAGAGGCTGGGGTTTTAAAGAGAAAAAAGTGAAACAGTTGTGTTTGTCCTTCATTCTTGAAGAAGACCCTGACATTAGGGAAATCATGACATGACTTGAAGTTGATTTTTATTTGAGTGAGGCAGGGCTGTGCAAGATCACCAGCCTCACTTTCTCCTTCAGAGCCATGTGGGTCCAGTGGCCAGATGTCCATCAGGATGACTAGAGATGGCCCAGGATGCAATGTCATCATCTCCCTAATGTCATGGCCCTCTTCAAGAACCAAAGGACAAACACAACCTGTAAGTGAGTAGTAGCACCCCCTCTTCTCCCCTCCCTTCCTCTCTTCTCCCCTCCCCTCCTCTCCTCTTCTCACTTGCAAGGTGCCCAGAGATCAGTAACAGAATTTCTTATCTGTGCGTCCATGGGAGTACAAATACCCCCCATGACCTGTCCATATTCAAGGCCTTTTCCATTTTCTTGGGTCTCAGACACTTGTATTTTCCTAAGTAAAATTATGGTAATAGGGAGGCAGTAGTTTAACAGACAGTCCTAGGATCTTCCTCACTGGTAAGGAAAGGAAAGCAGAGGAAAGGATTGGGAGGGTCCACCTCCCAGTCTGGGGCCCTCAGGAGCTCTGGTCTCTGGCCAGATTTAAAATGTAAAAACAACAAAGGCCAAACTCCCTCACCAGCATTAATGGTCAGGTGCTGTACCCTGCCATGTAATCAGTCAATGCTAGCAGTCCAGGTACTTTCGTGGGTTAAGAATGGGACAAGAAGTACAGTTCTGGGTTATTTTCCTGAACATCTATTAACTTGTCCTTTCAGTGAGTGACTTTCACCACATAGGCCGGGAAAGCCGTAATCTCTTCAGAACTGGACTGTGGCCCACAGCCCCCATGATTCTCACGAGATGGAATTTATGAATAAGATGAAAGGGAAGTGGTCAAACCCATGAGTGCTTGGAGACCAGCGAGATCTGGGGCCAGCAGCCACAGGCAGCACCTTGGGAGGCAGCCCAGAGGTAGGAGGATATTTTGGTGGAAGAGGCTTCTCTTTTCCTTAGGGTGCAGGTTCAGAGAGAGAGAGACAGAGCGAGAGCGAGAGTGAGAAAGAAAGAGAGAGAGAGAGAGCAAGAGAGAGAGAGAGAGGGAGAGAGAGAGAAGCAGCCCCTGCTTAGATCCTGCTCCAGGACACCCATTTGGCTTGGAGTCTGAATCCAGGGGTCCCACCCTCTCCCTTTGGTGCTCAGAGATCCGGCTGACATCAGCTCCTTGTTCAGCAAGAGAAACCCAGGCTATGCCAAGAGGAGATTAAATGGTCATATATGAAGAGTGAACTGTTTCTGCTGACTGAGGAGGGATCCAGGAGGGGGTCAAATAGGTTACTCTGTAAGCTCTTGTATTTAGGTTTATGAGAAGAATCAGGGAAATGGAGACCCTCACAGTTGGCCTTGATCCCTTATCCTCACCCTTGGGCCTAGAGACTAAAATGAATTTCATCAGCCACTGTTATTCTTGTTGCTCAGACAACCAAAGGAGAAATACTCTACGCCCAGTGCAGGTGCAAATGTCTCCATTATTATTTCCTCTGGGATTGTGAAGCAGAAACTGGACACTACAGAGACAGAGTGACCTCAGGTCTCTTCCACAGGATGGCCAGTTTAGACTCCTGCATACCTAGAGGCTGAAAGGCCCTGAGTCTGTAGGAAGCAAAAATCTGGGCCTTCCATGGCCTCACCCCTCCTTCATTTAGCACTTGTCCCTTCCATGACCCCCTCCCCGATACACCCTTCTGCCTTCCATTCCCTGGTTCCCTCCCAAAATGTTGAACTGTGTGGTGTTTCCTCCATCTGAACTTCCAGCTCTTTCTTGAAAGTCTGATGTAAAATATCAGTCACTGGGGCTGCGTGCTGGCATGGGAGGTCATTGGGAAGTCCATCCCAACATCTTGTCTTCTCTTCCTCATTTCTATTATGGAGTAAATCACTTTACTGTGGTCTCACAAACCACATAGTCTCTTATCTCTAAGAACCAGAGTTCTCAAGCTATTAGATTTCTGGTCTGTCCCTTTCTTCCTTCCAGAATTTAATGAGCTCGCCTGAGTCTGCTGTTTTCGTTGTATGGAGAGAACCTAGACCCCTTCCTTACTCCCAAGATCCTGTGCTTTGGATTTCTAGGATTGAAGGGAGTATTTTTCTGAAGATGAGAAGGAACTAGGAAGAAATTAAATGTTATTATTTTACATTCAGTGGAAATTTCTCTGGATATTTGTGAAACCTTACTTCAGCTTTCTCTAGGGATGACTCTTTAGAGAGCAATTTGGTATAGTAACCAAAAATGCATCCCTAGATACAGCTATGCTGAAAACTGCCCTTGCAATGACGGGAAGAGGGAGAGAAGGAAATTAAGAATAGGGCTTCTTTTCTCCCCTTTCATGTTAAAATCATTTTTTTAGGCAGTACACTAATGAGAGTTCCCATTGCAAAATTTTACTGGTCATAATGCCAGATTTTAAATTGAGATCCTTGACATTGTCATGTACACAAAGGCCTTTAATCTGCATGGTGGTTGCAGCCAGGGGTAATTAATATAGCTACTTAAGGCATAACACACAGGTGGCCATGATGAGAAGCATTTTAAAATATCTCTTTTGATTTAGTACCAAGTTCTTACAGAATGTAAGCTCCTAGAGGGTAGGAGCTATTTTCTTTGTGATTCAGTATTCTCAGAGCCTATCACAGCACCTGGTACCTGGTATGTACCTAATAAATGTTGATAGATTATAAATGTACAGGTTATAATATTAGAACATTTTTCTCTTTCAGGCACTTAGGTGTTTATTTTGTGATGTCTTGTGGGTTAGAGGGAAGGCTGAAACTTTCCAGTGGACAGTTTGAAACCTCTGTCTGAGAGCAGGGGTTCTTAACCTGGCATCTGTGAAGATCTGCTACACTTTTTGGTGGAGAGGAAATTGTGGGGGTCCATAAAGCAGTGGAAGAGTTGGTGATCTGGAGAAAAAGTTATTTTGGGTTGTGAATAGCCCAGGATAAAAATGTAATATTAGCTGCAGATAATGTGTTGGTCTTGCTGTCTCCTCTATAATGCTCTTCAAAGCAGACAGGAAAAGATCTCATCATATACAGTTAAATGAGCAAACTATGGGAAACCGGCAAAAGGGGCATGGCGCTACTCATGGAAGAAAAACTGTAATTTCTAATTTTTCTAATTTGAATAATCAAAGGAATTCTGTATTTTCAAAACACATGTTGTCATTTCTAAAGAAAAAAAAATCTACCAAGGAACCCAAAACTCAGTCTCTCCATGAAATGTGAAAAGAAGCTCCCACCCCATTATTAAGAGGAAAGAAAAAAAATGGATGCAGCTAACATAACATGGGGCTTGCCAAAATCATCCTGCCCTAATTCTCTTGTCAGCAAAGCCACTTAACTGAAGAACTATTAACCCAGGGCTTGTTTATGTGAACGTGCCCACCCCTTCCTCTGCAGAAACCTCCCCCTCCCCAGCCGGGTCCCCACCCCTGTCTCTGTATTTTCATCTTTTAGATATTCTTCGGGCTCTGGGCCAGGGGTAAGCCACTAAGAAATTCCGTTGAGAGCACAATAAACTAACATCAATGCGTGTGAATGGCCACAAATGTCACATTGCTTATCTTGCTCTGGGAAACACCAAGCAGCTGCCGGCCTGAAACATTCGAGGAGGTAGCTGCGGCCCCTGTACAGACCAGTTAGTCATACAGTGCTTTACTCTGGCCGGAGCAGCTGATTTCAGGACAAGAAAAGAACAAAACCAGAGCTGATGACTTTCCTCCTGAGATGGCCCCATATCCTTCCTTAGGCAGGAAGAGCAGGTGAATAGGACACAGGACATTTGGCCGCTCAGAGGCTTCCCTGCTTTGGCACACTCTCCCCTGGTTTGCATGGGGGAAGAAAATGACCTTTGCAGAGATCTCTGACCTCCCAGCAACCAACTCAGCAGTGAGCTCCGGAACCAAAACATCCCTCTTAACTTCCCCAGTGGCAAATAAATAGAAAGGGAAAAAGGGAAGGAGAGAGGGAGGAAGAGGGAGGGAGGAGGGAGGGAAAGGGAGACACACAGAGACAGAGAGAGAGACAGAGATACACAGAGAGACAGAGACAGAGAGAAAGATAGAGATAGAAAAACATAGAGACAGAGAAAAACAGACAGGAGAGAGAGAGGAGAGAGTAAGAGGGAGACAGAGAGAAGAGAAGCAGAGAAAGAGGAGGGTGAAAGAGAGAGAGACAGAGACAGACAGAGTTCTGCCCAACTCCTGGAGCTGCTTCCCCCACCCTGTAATTAAGGCAAGAAGTAAACATTAAGGGAATGCCAAACTGCACCTTGATGCCATAATAGGTGCTTTGGCTGAACCAGTGCCTGTTCAGACCTGCGCCTTGAGACAAAAGAATTGGCTCCCAGGTGAGGGCTACCTCTGTGCTGCCCCCAGAGATGACACGGCCACCATGAGACCAGAGGCCACAGAACTGGAACATGGGTACCCATGCATGGCAAGGTAGGGGCAGCTTCTCAGTCATAGCCTAAACCGAAGTCCATATATTATCAGGCATCCTGGGAAGAAGCAGACAAAAGCTTTCCTCCTTCTCAGACTAGTGTTCTTTTTAGCTGCCCTGAAAATCCTTCTGAATCTAGATTGTAAACTGGACAGTGGGGGTCTCCCTAGCAGACCCAGCCATGGGCCCAAAGAACACAAAGCACTCTCTCCATGAAAAGCAGGTCACCCTTTTACAAATGCATTGGAGAAGTCAAGCCTTTTACTCTCAGACTGTCTTTTGGGTGACTTAATCTCACTTAAAAAAAAAAATCTAGGGTGGCTAGGTGGCACAGTGAATAGAGCACCGGCCCTGGAGGCAGGAGGACCTGAGTTCAAATCGGGCCTTGGACACTTAACGCTAGCTGTGTGACCTTGGGCAAGTCACTTAACCCCAATTGCCCCTCCAAAAAAACCAACTCCTATTTCCTTCCAGTTGTAGTTTGTGGCTACCAAAGCATTTTACCGTCAAGGTCATGGTTAAACACGTTTTAATTAGATTAGAAAAGCACAGTAAAATCTAGAAGCCTACACTTCCTAGCTCCAAGACCACTCTTCCCTCTTCAGTCTCCAGGTCTCTGGAGAAGAGTTGACCAGGAAGTTCATTTATTAATAAAACTCCTGTCTCAAAAATCCTAGGACTGGGAAATTATAGTTGCTATTCATGCTCATGATAATAATAACGATGATGATAAAAATGTTAACATTTGCATAGTGCCTACTATGTGCCAGGCACTGTTCTAAGCACTTTACCAATATTATTATGTTTGATCCTTACAACATCCCTTACAACATGCCCACAATATAGCCCAGACTGAGGGGATACCTGTGTCCGTGGTCCAGGAAAATGAAGGGATATCGGCCTGGATGTGCATGTCCAGCAGGAAACTCCCAGAAGGTGAATGTTTCTTTGGGCCCCCAGATTTCTCAAATTGTCTATAAAAACCCAACCTTTTGTGTAGTCATGGCAGTAATAATAATCAAATATTATTACATTTGATCCTTACAATAGGTGCTATTATCAATCCCGTTTTACAGTTGAGGAAACTGAGGCAAATAGAGATTAAGTGACTTGCCCAAGGTCACACAGCTAAGAAATATCTGAGTCCAGATTGAATTTGAGGCTTCCTGACTCCAAGACCAATGCTTTATCCACTGTACCACTTCACTACCCCCGTAGATATAACTATGCTGAAAACTATCTTTATAAAGCCAGGCAATTGCCTTCTCTGGGCTGGTAGAGTGGCATGTGTTGGTTTCCATGAGCCAGTCTCTACCAAGCTGCCTTCTTCAGGGTGGCCTCATGCCTCTTCATCTTTTTATGACACCCATCTCTGCTCCTCATAGCAGAATCTGGCTCAGATGTTCCCCTCCTACAGGCTAGCAGACCAGGGTATTCCTGGATTCTCAGCGGTGGAAGAGTCTTCTCTGTCTCTCTCTCTCCCCCCTGTCTTCTGTCAAGAACATTCTGCAAACCAATCAATCCAACCTAAGTCCATTAATAGATGACTTCATTAATTGCATAGCAGGGTAGTAATTGCCTGGGTTTGGGTGTGTCTGTGCTCCAGGCCCTGGAGGCCTTTTCTTATCCCCCTCCCCCCTCCCCAAATTGGCAGGGCCCTTTGTACATGTTTTGTGTTATTTTGCCTGTGTGTGTAGTGGTTCCCTGTCTAGTAGCATATATCTTCGTTGGGGACAAGCACGATTTCTGTGTGTGGATGTGTGTGCATATGTGTGTTTTTAAAATATCTCTAATGCTTAGTACATAGACAGGCACATAGCAAGTACGTGATAAATGCTTGTGGAATGAATGAATGAATGAATGAACAAATAAACAATAGGCTCAGCCTCTCTACACAAGTGAACAGGGAGCCAAGCAATACCTATTATCAATGGAGGAGACAAGGAGTCCTAGGCAGGACAGTCAGGAGAAACTGTAGAGAGAATGGCCTTTGCTGTAAAACCCACATAACACAGCCCCGACTGAGGGTACCTGCATCCGTGGTTCAGGAAAAGGAAGTAATATTGGCCTGGATGTGCACGTCCCATGGGAAACTCCAAGCAGGTGAATGTTTCTTTGGGTTCCCGGATTTTTCAAATTGTCTATGAAAAGCCAACCTTCTGTGAAGTCATGGCAGTAAGTCCTGAAATTTGCTTTGGGGCCTCTGGAATCACTCGTATATGGACAAAGGATAGGTAAGCCCTGCAGGGATCTTGGAGATCTGTCTGCCACACTGGGTAAGAGTCCTGGGTAAGAGCATATCAGCGACATCTCTTTCCCCCTGTATATTTCCAGGTAAGCTGCAGATGTTGTATATAGGAAGAGTGGATACGCTTCTCCATCTATGGGGTCCAATACATTTTTCCTCAGAGGTCTTCTCTGGCTACATGTCTATTAAAATGTCAACTGGCAGGGCAGGGCATTTTGGCATTTCTGTTTCCCAATAGTTTCTAGGAATCTTCAAATACTTATTTCCCCACCACCTTTTCCCCATCTCCCAGCCCTGTTTGTTCACTAAATAGTAGTTAAATGTCCACTGACTATAGAGCATTGAGGGAGATACAAAACTTAGAGGTGTCAAGCTCCCAGTTTAAAATCTAGAATTAAGTGAGAACAAAAACAAATATCTCTAATACATAAGATTACAGGATGAGTACATTAGAGAGTTGAAAAAACTGTATTGAGGTCAGAGAGTGAAAGTTATTACTGAGTAATCAAGGAAGGTTTCATGATGGAGGTGGCACATAGCTGGATTTTGAAGTCTAGGTAAGAATTCAACCTGAAAAGAGAGAAAGGATTTTTTTTTTCCAGATGCAGAAAGCACAATGAGCAAAGACACTGAGACAGAAAAGGGAAAGGTATATTCCTAGGGGAAAGGTGAGTCAAATGTGGTTATGTAGAGTAGAAGGTGGTATTCATGTGATATTTGATATGTGATATGTGATATGTGATAAGGTTGGAAAGATGGAGTGGTACCAATTATGGAAGACCTTGAAAGGTAGGAAAACTAATTTGAACTTTGTCTAGTAGGCAATAGGAAGTCACTGATCATTTAGATGTGTGCCTAAATAGATATTATTCTAGAAATAGTGCAATAGTAGGAATGATAGATTGGGAGATAACTCTTACAATTCCTACATTCCTTCAAAGTTCAAAGCTCAAATTTCACCTCCTACAAGAGACTTTTCCTCTTTTCCTCCTTTCTCCTTCAAAATCACCTTGTATTTGTCTTGCACGTGTTTTCATATCCATCTATACTACATATGTGCATGTTGTCTCTTCCTATAGAATTTAAGCTTCTGGAAGATAGAGACAATTTCATTTTCGAATGGAATTCAAAAGGGAAGGCATTTCAGCAAAGTAATTGGTACTTATTGTAGGTCCTTAACAAATGCTTGTTGATTGATTGGCTAATGTGATAGAAAGGGAAAATGATAAATATTGGAGAAGATGTGGGAAAACTGGCACACTAATGCATTATTGGTGGAGGTGTAAACTGATCCAACCATTCTGGAGAACAATTTGAAACTAAGTCCAAAAGACAATTAAGTTGTGTATACCATATCCTTTGATCCAACAATATCACCACTAGGTCTGTATTGCAAAGAGATTTTTAAAAAGGTCTGTATTGCAAAGAGATTTTAAAAAAATTAAAAAATATATTTGTACAAAAATATCCCTAGCACCTCTTTTTGTGGTAGCAAGTGAATGAAAATTGAGGTGATGCTCCTCAATTGGGGAATGGCTGAACAAGTTGTAGTATATGAATGTAATGGAATGCTATTGTGCTATAAGAAATGATGAGCAAGAGGATTTCAGAAAAACCTGTAAAGGCTTACATGAACTGATGCAAAACGAAGCGAGCAGAACCAGGAGAACACTATATATGGTAATAGCAGCATTACACAATGATCATCAACTAGGAGTGACTTAGCAATAGAAAAGACAATTCCAAAGGACTCATGAAGAAAAATGCTTCACATACAGAGAAAGAACTGATAGAATCTGAATACAGATCAATGCATACTATTTTCACTTTATTTATTTCATGTTTTTTTTTCTTTTGGTCTGTTTCTTCTTTCACACATGACTAATATGGAAGTGTTTTACATCATTATACATACAAAACCTACATCAAATTGCTTACCATTTTAGGGAGGGAGGGAGAAAATTTGGAACTCAAAATAAAAAAAGATTGTTAAAAATTGCCTTTATGGATAATTGGGGAAAATAAAATGCTATTAAAAATAAATGCCTATTGATCGATTGCTCATAGGAAGACCAATTAGGAAATTATTGCAATAATTCTGGTGGTGGTAATTGCAGCCCATATTAGAATGGTATGGCAATGGGAATGGAGAGGAAGGAATAGATGTAAGAAACGTTACAGAGCTGGAATCAACAGGAAGAATAAAAAAAGAACAGATTGAAAGGGAAAGATAGAGAGTTTGGTTTGGGATCTATTAAGTTTGTGATGGTGGTAAGGAGAAATTTAATGAAGATATAACACAGGAATTCAGAATAGTAGGCAGAATAGTGTGGTATGGTAGAAGAACTGGATATAGAATGGGTGACCATGGTTCAAATCCTTCCTCTGATACTTACTACCTGTACAACCTTGGACAAGTCACTTAACATTCTTGGGCCTTAGTTTTCTCATCTATAAGATGAAGATGTTGCATTAGATGAATTCCAAAGTCCCTTCCAACTCCAAGTCTATGAATCTATGATCTTTTGGGAAATAATTTCCTATAAGACTTAGTGTGTGGTTTGAGTTTAGGTTTCAGTAGAGTCAGTCAGAATGTGAGGATCTTCTGAAGCTTTCAACGTGGGCTTGAAGGCAACTTCACCTAACCTCCAAACTTCCTGTCTTCTTTCCTTGTGCTATGGGTGCTCAGGCAGGATTGAAGTCCTGGGCTCCTGGACACCGCCATCACAGTCCTGGATGTTGAATGTATCGTTCTTCAAACTCCTGGCAGAAAAGACATTTTCAAACCCTATTGACACAGAAATCTTCTTCCTCCAACCAGAATCTGCACTTTATGATATGGTCTCATAAGAATTGAAGTTCTGGGCCCTTCAGTGAAATCTGTGCTTGTGGTCGGGACGTCAAGGACAATGTAGTCCCATTGCATCTTGCAGCCAGTCACTCACTCACATAATGTATAGACAGGAAGGGAGGAAAAACAAAGGCGGGCCACCTGTCTGCTACATAAATGCTAAATGGAATAGCTTTGAATCCTGCTGTTCTGGAAACGTGGGACAATAACCATCTACCTTGGAGAAATGAAGCAAATTACTTAAAGTGCCATGAGTTTTAATGGAAAGGATAGAACGACCTACAAGGGAGTAAAGCACAATTGTAGCTCACTGTTTATCTTGAGAAGACAAAATAATCCACTCAGTTTAAATTGCTCTTGAAATGAATTTTGTATTTTGACAGTTATTTGCTGCACATCATATATACAACAAAACCCACGTGAAAAAGAGCAGAGGGCAAAGAGTTATGTAGTCTGGGTTTCTTTAGACTAAACAAAAGCTATAAGTATGCTTGCTTTCATTCCTTCCCAAAAGATTTTCTGCCTTTCTTCTCAATTATCAGAGGATGAAGTTGTAATTAAATTGGAAAAGTTTTGGGTCGAGGATTCCTCATTATTTCCATTTGTGGCACATCCTTCAGCTTTGTGTGGAGTGAGAGAACTAAATATCACAGAGCAGATTGGTAGGAATGCAGACAGTGAATGTTTCCTCTAGATTACAATTGATTCTTTCCATCAAAAACATTTTTCTGGGCAAGTAGTTCTCTTATTTATGTACTTTGAGGACCCGCAAAGTTGCTGGGAAGATAAACATTGATTGTGAGAAAATAAATAGAAATATTCATAAGATGGAAACCAAAAACAATTGGGAAACATTTGTGATCATTGCAGGGAAATCTCTGTCAATATGATGTTGATGTTGTGATGTGCATCATTGTCAAGACTGAATCAAACTTGGAATTCCCATTCCTCTTGCAAGGATTGATTTCTAAGCCAATATACTTGCATTAATTGCAGAACTCTTCAGCATTGCCTAGCCTGCCCTTATCATGTATATTTGAGACTTGGTTTTGATATCACATTAACTGGCTTTTTAGCCTCCAGACTCCTTTTTCAGTAGGCTTGTGAATTCGCTGAGGCCTCTTCAGTTGGGCATCCTTTTTGTTGGGTTTGTCCTTCGTTCTTGAAGAGGACCAGGACATCAGGTAGATGATGACTTGACTTTCAGTTGACTTAGATTTGAGTGACAGAGGGCTGTACAAAGTCAGCAGCCTCACTTTCTCCTCCAGAGACATTTGGGTCCAGTTCATCAGGATGAATGGAGATGACTCAGGATGCAATGGGAGACCCTGGCGCTTAATCCTAACTTATGTTGACATACCTCTTTTTTTTTTTCTGCTTGTCATTGAATCCCCGAGTCTTCACTAGATTCCTTCATCTAGTGTCTTGGAATCTTGGTTTTCTAGAGCTATGGTAATGTTCCCTACCTACTGTATGTGCTCTTGGACTCCATGGTTTAGCTTGTTGTTTAGTGTTAGTCATTTTTTTCAGTTATATCTGACTCTTTTTGACTCTATTTGAGGTTTTCTTGGCAGACACTGGAGTGGTTTGCCATTTCCTTTTCCAGTTCATTTTACAGATGAGGAAACTGAGGCAAACAGAGTTAAGTGACTTGCCCAGAGTCACACAGCTAGTAAGTATCTGAGGTTGGATTTAAACTCAGGAAGAGGAGTCTTCATGACTTCAGGCCTGGCACCCTCTCCACTGTGCCTCCTGGCTGCCCCTTTGTGGTTTAGATTACCCTTCAATCCAGATGCTTCAAATCTAGGGATCATAGTTTTGTCTTCTCTATTACTGCTAGACTCACAGACCCAGCTCCCATACTTATGATTCTTCACCATGTAAGAAGTTATAGAAGTAGTGTGGGATGGTGTGTTGCTCGCATACTTGGGGTTGAGAAAAAACTCTCCTGATTCAACCACCTATACACTAACCTCCTATATACTACATCTATTCTCATTCTTCCTCAACATACATAGATTTTTTTTTTGTAAGAGTTGGAGAAGTTCATTGTTGTGGAGATGTCTATATATACATAGATACATACACACACATACACACACATAAACAGAAGGTAGGTGGCTAGCAATGGTTTAATTGTATATTTTAGCTACCTATTATTTTGCAAAGGGATGAGAGGTTACTCCAAACCATTTCCCCCAGAAATAGTTTCTCAGTGGAAAGGCCTCCCCCTTTTTTAGTGGTGGTGGTGGTGGGAAAGAATTTGTAAGGTCCTCTCTGGGATACCAGGCTTCTACCCCTGGCTGTTAGGTCAGTGATAGTTATTTTAGATACCGTTACATCAAGACTAGCATCTCAGTCTTACAGTTAAAGGAGTCACAAATGATCCCTTCTACCAAATAACCAGAGAAGAAAAGCTTCCTTATGGGGTGCTATGGCCAAAGAATTTGTCCCTGGAAGGCCAACATCCTGGGCTTTTCTGCACTAGCTCATTTTTACTTCTGCCAAAAGAGAAAAGAGCTACTGGGAGAGAAGACGAGAGAGAGAGAAAGACAGAGTGACAGAGAGAGAGAGACAGAGAGAGAGAGAGACAGAGACAGAGAGAGAGACAGAGAAAGAGAGACAGAGAGAGACAGAGACAGACAGACAGAGAGGTAGAACTTCTGCAAATCACAGGATTATAAATCTGGAGTTAAAAGGGATCTTAGAGGCCATTTAACATGACCCCCTTAATTTTCAGATGAGGAAATTGAGACCCATAGCAGTTAAGTGACTTTCTAAGGGTCACATAGCTAGTATATATCAGAGATAGCATTTGATTCCAGACCTTCCTGATTCCAGGTCCAACACTCTATTACAACTCCACACTCCCTTTCTGTTAGAAGTCATGGTAATTGCCTGTTTGAGACAGATTTGGTAGGTAAGTCTTGAAAATTAGATCAGTGGTCTCCAAAAACTTTAAATTGTTCACCCTTATAAGTAAAAAAAAAATTGGACATGTACTTCCCACATACTTATTTGTACTGTTTACACTGTATATAAAATGTTATGCATAAAGTTAGTAAGTTCTAAGTTCAAATCCAACTTCAGATTCTTGCTAGCTGTTTGACCCTGGGCAAGTCACTTAATCTCTGTTTTCCTCAATTTCTCCCACTGTAAAAAGGGAATAATAATACACCTACTTCACAGATTTGTTGTGTGGATCAAATGAGAAAATGTTTATTAAAAAAAAAAACTAAAAGTGCTTAGCACAATGCCTGGCACAGAGTAAGCATTGTATAAATGCTTAGTCACTTCCTAAAATTATATACACAAACTACTGCATTAATAATGATGCATATCAAAATATAAATTTTAAAAGGAGGTGATGATGCTATCTGTATCCAGAGAAAGAACTGATAAATAGAAGTATGTATAGAATAATTTTACATATATATGTATACATACACATATGTGTTTGTATCTAACAGTAGCTACCCCTAGTGCAGGGTAGGGGGAGAGAAGAAAAAAAGAAAAAAAAAGAAATTTATGTGATTTTGTTCTATATGAAAAGAATAGCAAGTTGTGCATAGTAGATTCACAGTTTCATTTACAATCATCTTTTTTATTGTACTATGTTATGGAAATGCTTGTTTTATTCCATAAATTAAAGATAACATTTTTTAAAAAGGAGGTGGCAGAGATAAAATTTAAAATTTGATTGTAGCATCAATAGTGAGTTCTTGGAGTTTATTGAACAGGGGAATGACAGTGTGGTCAGACCTGCCCTTTACTTGCAGTTGCGGGGGGGCATCTAAGAACCTTCTGCAGTAGTCTAGGAGGGAGCTGTTGGGATTCTCAAAGAGGATGGTGGATGGCTATGTGATAGAGTGAAGGGAATAAATGCAGAAGATATTGTAGTGGGAGAAATGGCAACATCTGGCAACCCACTGAATATGTAGGGTGAGCGAGAGTGAGGAGCAGATGAGAACACCTAGACTGTGAAACCTTGGTGCTTGGAGGGATGATGGTGATCTTCACCATAATTCTGGAAAGTTTGGAGAGTGTTTGGGAGAAAAGATAATGACAAGAGGTCATTGGTGCAGGTCATATTTCACCCATACCTGTTTATCTCGAATGACTCAGTCTATCCTATCCAAAATGAAAAGGGGGAGTAGGACTTTTACTCACCAAACTGATAAGGCTTTGAAGCACAAAGCCCGCTCTTCAAGCAGTTCCTGCAGTGGGGTGGTGGTTCAAGTTTCAGGACTAGTTCTCTGAAAAGGTTCAGTTTTTGAACTTTTAAGAGTAATCTGTATTATTTATATTTTCTCTACTTTCTTAAATCTGGGCAATCAATAAAACAATAAACTAAATCCTGATTTGCTGATTTCAGAGGTGTCAATGTTTATAATGAAAATCTATTGGCTCACTGAGCTGAATCCAGCATAACCCTTGGGATCTACCACAATCATGTAGGGGACAGAGGTAGATATGCTGGGGGCTAGAAGGAGATTTTCCCAATGGTACCTGAGCAGCTGCTGCTGTGGGTACCTAGGCAAAAATCAGATTATAACAGCTCAGAGAGACTGAGACCAAACTCCGAAGGAGAAAAGTTAGGAGCAGATGGAGGAGACAGACTAAGAGAGGAATGGGGGATAAGGATAGGTGTGATTGTTTTGGAGCCAAGTTATGTGAAAGGTCAGACATAACCCATCTCCCCACCCCCTGATTGGTTGATCACGTACCCCTTGGGTTCATGCCATGGCTCCTTAGGAGTCTGGACCCCACTTTGGATACCATTATAATAGAGGACAGATCTAAACTCTTTTGGCTTTCAGTTCTTTGAGACAAACATCAAGCCTTAGTCATTGAACTGCAGGAATTTTCTGAATGCCTTTCCATATACAGCTTGGCAATCACTATTTCAGTCCATTCATTCTTTTGGAAAAATGCAAAATTCACTTTTAAAAAATGACTTATTCAAATGCAGTAATAATAGGATACACATAAAAATTTCCATGTGTATACATAGAAATATATAGTGTATAACTAGAAATGATCTAGAATCTTCATGTTGGAAAGTTTCACAGGGATTATCTAGTCCAGTATCCTGACTTACTTAATATGACCTCCTCTCCTGCACCTTGGACAGGTCCTCACCCAGCCTCCAGTGTTCATGTTTCTTGAGGCTTCCTCAGTTTTAATTGTTAGAAATTCTTTCTTACATTGAAATGGCACCAGTTTCTCTGTAACATCTACTCTTGGATCCTTGGGAGTTTAAAAGAAGTCTAAACCTTCTTTTACATCAGGTCTTCAAATATTTGATTATATCTTTCCCTCACCCAATGTTCTCTTCTCCAGGAGACTTCATTCCAAATTGTTCCACTATTCTTCATATTATATAATTTTAAGTTCTTTCATTATTCTGGTTACTCTTCTCTGAATGCATCCCATTTTGCTAATATCCCTCCAAAATATGTCTCCTAGAACTAAAAATCTAATCCTCTACTTATGTTCTAACCAGGCAAAGTACGAAGAGATAATAATTTTTCAACCAACAGAGCTTACCCAACACAGATGAACACAGTCTCTTTCAAAGTAGTCCCCTTGGGAAGCTGCGCATTTATTCTTATGTTACGGCGCTGCTATTGCCTGCAACATTTCTGGTGTTTGTCTTTGGAGCTGCCTTCACAACCCGTGGCGCACTTGTTTGTATGGACTCAGTAATAACATATTTTCCTTTCAGGTCTTCTTGACTCTTGGGCCTAGATTTCTCTCCACCATAGGCACTGCTCTATAGCTTGGCAGAATTTCTTAGTATCAGATTTAAAGTCTTGACATAGGATAAGGTGTCAGTGTGGGGCAGCTGGGTGGCGCAGTCAATAGAGTGCTGGGATTAGAGTCAGGAAGACTCATCTTCCTGAGTTTCAATCCAGCCTCAGACACTTACTAGCTGTGTGACCCTGGTCAAGTCACTTCACCCTGTTTGCCTCAGTTTCCTCATCTGTAAAACGAGCTGGAGAAGGAAATGGCAAACCCCTCCAGTATCTTTATCAAGAAAATCTCAAAGAGTTGTACATGATTGAAATAAGTGAACAATGATGACCACAATAACAAGGTCTCTGTATCTGAGATTGATCATAGGCAGCAGATGTTCAGATATATCACGCTTTTATAAAGGACTTTGTTTTTCTCTACCTGAGATTTGGGCTTCCAACAACAAAAAGAAAAGGACCACATAGCATTGTCCTATTTTAGGAATGGTGAATGTCAGTCCTCTATGGCCATAAACAGTGTATTCACCTTAGCTCCCAGCTGGTTCTTTAGCATAGAGGTGTGTGTCTGTCTCTAGTGTTCTCTCTGGTCAAAGGCACTTAGACACTATGTGAGACAGAACAGGGCACTCCTTACCCCCTGGAGGGAACTCCCCCACCCCCCGTGCCTCCTCAGTACCCATCAGCATCACCATTCCTGAAGAATAGTCCCAGATCCTTGCTTTCTCCTATGATGGGGTGTTCCTATATGTGTATGGTCTCCCCTCCTACGTCTGCCAACCTCTTCCTTGCCTTCTGTTTTTCACCTAAGTCTGCTTTTGGCCCTACCATCTCCCCCCAAAGCTACTGCTCATTATCTATGTTTAGAGAGCACTTTATGGTTACAAAGTGCGATGCGTAATGGAGCATGCACAGATATTCCTGGCCTATTTCCAGCCAGCCACAATGGTGTCTCAGCACTGGGGCCCCTTGGAGACCATGAACTTCCTGACTTCTCCAAGCCATGTGGTGGGTCAGTGCTGAAGGCCGTGGAGGTTTTCAAGTGACAAAACAATCTTTTCACAGGCTGTTGAGCCAAAGGAGCCAGTGATTTAGTGGAGGGTCAACTTTAAAAGGAAAGATAGATTAGCAGCTGGTAGATGGTGCACTGGATAGAGTGCCAGGATTGGAGTCAGGAAGACCTGAGCACAAATCCAGCCTCAGACACTTATTAGCCATGTGACTCTGGCCAAGTCACTTAACCCTGTTTGCTTAAGTTTCCTCCTCTGTAAAATGACCTGGAGAGGGAAATAGCAAGCCATTTGTATCTCTGCCAAGAAAACTCCAGATGGGTTCGTAAACAGTTGGACAGGACTGAAATGAATGAACAACAATAAAGGTGGTCCAGCAGAGAGCTGGGTCTGGGGTGAGGAAGATCTGAGTTCAAATTCAATCTCAGATTGTGTCACTGTGTGACCTGTGTGACACTGTGTCACTGTGTGACCCTGGGCAAGTCACTAAAACTTCTATTTGCCTCAGATAATAATACCTCCCCAGGACTGTAGTGAGGATTAGACAAGATAATATCTATAAAGTGCTCAGTCCAGTACTTGACACATTGTAGGTACTATATAAATATTAGTTATTATTATCATCTGGCTCTAGCTCTTACTTGATTTCCATGTCACAAGTAGTATGCTCTGTCTCTAGAGTCCCTCTGAAACTTTGGGGAAATGAAATGTGTTCTTTCCCTGTACCCCAATGGTGATTCCACACCAAGCATGGATTCATGCCTGTGCCCTGGATGGGCTTTTTTATTCTTATCTCTCTTTATGAACGGGCAATTGAACATCATCTTCTAGGTGAATGTGTCCAGGCCTGGAGGCGACCTTGTGAGTTTGAGAGACTCAGAAGTCTTTAGTCTTTGTGATCAGAGCTGGTTTGCCACAAGGAGAGGAGTCCCTGGCAAATATTCCAGAAGAAATTGTCCAGAGAAGACAACAGCCAACAAGAGGATTGGCCCATGCCTGGCCCATTTTACCAGTAGGAGCAGAAATTAAGGAAAATAAAATGTTTTTATCTGAAAACATGGACTTAGAATTATTGGGACAGAGCCCTGTTCAAATGTGAAATGTCAAATGTCTATTTAGCAGTCCTACAAACTGCTTTGTGTATAACAATTATTATTATAAGTTGTAACTGAATCCTGTTCTGTTGATCTGTCAGTACTCACAGTATCTTTCATGCACTTTAGCATTTCTTTTGTGTCAGTCAGTCAAGAAACATTTATTTATTAAGTGTTTGCTACATGTTAGACTCTTGGGAATACAAATTCAAGAAAAAAGAAAGCCAGTGATCTCCTCATGGAGCTCACATTCTAACAAGGGGAGACAATAGGCAAAAGGAAGTTGAAGAGGGCTTGGGGGCAGGGAGAGAAGATTCATCCAGAGTCAGAAGTAGAGCAGGCCCTCCAACGAGGCCAAGCCAGCTCAAAATGGAGACACTTCTTCAGCAATGGAAGAACCCCACAATGGGAAAAGGGTACTGCAGCAATGGAGGCAAGCTCTCGGGGAGAAGCTAAGGCATTTTGTTGAAGTTCAGAGAGCTCAGCAAAGGAATGGACAAAGGATAGCCTGGGCCCCTTCCCCAAGGGAAGCTAGACACAAATGAGAAACTAAGCTTTAAACAATTTGTCTCTGGGCCTCCAGGGTGGGATTTAAGACCTATTATGTGGGAACAAAGGGACCCCTCTTATTAGAGGCCAGGCTTCGCCAAGACTGAATCAGATCCAGAATGTATTGAGGGGTCCAGAGCAGAAGAATCCCTTACTAGACACAGGAGTCAGTGCAGTGTCTCAACATGCGCTAGCCTTTTGCACATACTATCTTGAGAGGCAGAGAGCTGGTTTTGTGTTCCTGAACCTGAGTTCCAGTCTTACCTCTAATTATCATTTGTTTGACCTTGGGCAGTCACTTAACATTTCAGTGACTGGTTTGTCACTTGCAGAGCAAGTGTTGACCTGCTTTAGTAGAGGAAGTTTCTTTATCTGGAGTTCCCTATATCAATGACATTAAAGGTCCCATCCTCATCCTACCTCATTTGATATCACCAGTCTTTTCTAAATGGGTAAACACTCAAATGATTCTCAATGACTTGACTCCTTGGAGCAGGGATTGGCCACAATTTCACCTGGGAGTGTGTAGTCCCACTTAGTTGTATAGTTAGACCAAGTCCTTGAGAAAGATGGGGAGTGGGATAAAAGGGCATCTCAGACTCTCCACCCACTTCCTTGCCCCAACATGTGGCCCTGAATTTCTAGTTGAACTGGATGTTCAGGGGTGTGACTGGGACTACGGTATCTGCCCTGAGATAGCACTCCTGGGCAAGGAGGAGCAGGAGGAAATTAGCTCTCCTTTCCCTTCCTCTGCTTTCCCACTCTGAGATCCAGGAACTGGCCCAAGGCAGTGAGTAATAGGGTCTCTATCTTCTCTTCCTCTCCCCAGAAGTCAGTGTAAGTTTATTCTCAGGAGGACCTGTAAGTTTCAGACGACCAATCCTCGACCTCAAAAGCGTGACCATAGAGGGCTTGTTCTGCATGTTTTGAACAATGACCAGCTTATTGTAAAGACTTAATAAATAGAAACTTGTGCTGAAATTTAATCAATTAAACAATTACTCACTAGGGAACATTTATTAAGTGCTTATTATGTTCTAGGCTCTGGAAGATATGGAGACATGAAGACAAAAATAAAAAACCCCCGACCTTAAAAAGCTTATATTCTATCAGGGATAATAATAATCCATAGAAGCAATTTTAGAAGTGTGGTCTAAGGACCCTTTCAAGTCAACAAGGGACTTTCAGGAGGTCTGCAAGGTCCAAACTCTTCATACTAATATTAAGACAATTTTATCTCTAATAGGGTAAATATCAATAGATAAAACCCATAGGGAAAAAAAAGTTCTTTGGTCATCCTTAATAATTTTTAAGAATCAAAAGGGATGGGTCAGCTAGGTGGTGCAGTGAATAGAGCACCAGCCCTGGAGTTAGGAGGACCTGAGTTCAAATCCGACCTTGGACACTTGACACACTTACTAGCTGTGTGACCTTGGACAAGTCACTTAACCCCAATTGCTTTGCTTTCCCCCCACAAAAAAAAAGAATAAAAAGAGTTCCTGAGAACAAAAAGTTTAAGAATAGCTAATCTACAGCATACCGTTATACTTCATATTTCTACAAAGGAATTAGAGTTATTATTGTAGTCCAGAGGAACCAGAGGTTTTTTGAATCTAGTCCTCTTTGTCCAATGGGCTGTCCACTCTTTAGTCAGCTCCTCTTCTGTCTAGAATCCTCTTCCTTCGGCCCTTCCCATTTTCTGGTGCTCTCCTCTCTCCCTGCTAGAAACTTTTCTATATGTGAAACATTCTAAGCTGGAAACTGCTAGTTTTCTTGCTGATTTGGGGGTTCCTTGGCAGTAGGGTAGGAGACTAAGCAGATTCTCTGTAATGGTTCTGGGGATTTTGTGAGTTTTGTTTGTGGGAAGGCTAAAGAATAGTGTGGCTCTCTGCTGCATTGTGGTGTATTAACTTCTATGTTGCTATGATGGATTAGGGTTCCTGGTGTTGGGATTTGGTTTTCTGGTATCTGAATAAATGTTTTGCTTTTGTCTTCTGTATGGAAAGTCGGTTATATTTTGAAATTGAGCACTATGCCGGCATATTCACAGACACTGTTGGTGCCATGAATATTGCATTAGCCGCTATACGCTCCCACACAGGGATCTCCTTTTGCCCTCTCTATAAAAACACTTGAGCAGCTATCAATTTGCTGTCACATCAGAACTTATCCAGGAGAAGTTCTGACCTCAGAGCTACTCTGACACATGGAGCTGGAGTCCTAGACCTCACCATCTTCCTGTCATACTGAAGACCAGCATGCTTTAAGCTCCCCAGCAGCACACTTGGTTATATTCCTTCTCTGCTTTTCCCACTTCTTATTTGTGGATATTGGTTGTCGTTAGTCTTTGCCCCAGTGAGAGGGCATAGGAGGATTACTCTCATTTGGAAGTGTCAGTCCCCAGTCCCACTATGATCAAGGGGTGGATGGCCTGTCCTAGTTTGGAGAGGCTGTTTCAATATCCTGACTCGGTTCTGGGCTGTACTACACTTCTAATTTCTTGATTCTCCTATTCTTGCAAGCTTCTACTCCATGGTTCTCAGTCCCTGCTCCTCTGATGCAATAGAAAATAATACAACTTCTAGCATTTCTCTTTCCCTGAGTGTTTCCAACCCACTAATCACTCTGACTACCCTTCTTATGTATTCCCTGATCTGGAGACCTCTCTGTTGCTGACATTCAGCCTAACTCTACTTCTTGATAGGTTCCACTTGCCTCTTTAGCTTCTACTCTGACATGCCTGGTCCCTGGAGGTTTGCCTCATATTTATTGCCTAGCCTGAAAAAATTTGCAATGGACTTTGGTCCTTTGGAAGTTGCTTTTCAACTTGGAATGTGCATAGGATTTGACAGCTAGGCTATAGGAGCCAGGAAATTAATTAGGGAAGTCCTAAAAAAAATTTTGTGTCAATAAGGGACCTACTCTGTTAGGGCAGGAAAGAGTACAATGTGTGAATGAGAAATTGATCTTTTTACCAATAGTCACTCTCACCATTACTACGAGAAGTTTTAGAGGAAGTTGCTTTATGGCTAACACCATGGAATGTCAGCCCTTTCCCCTCCCTCTCTTCTTTGAACCTTCCATAAGGAGCTGTCAGAATCATCAGTTGGGCTAGCCACGTAGAGTACACAGATTACTTTACTGTAGCCTAGGGATTCTCCCCCTGTCAGGAAGCCAGTTGCAATGAAAAGATGAGAGGGCAGGCTCTCATCAGTTGGGGAGTGCCTGAAGAAATTAGGGTATATAAATGTTACAGAATATTACTATGCTATAAGAAATGTCAAAAAGGAAAGGAATGTGCATTTATAGAGCTCCTACTATGTGCTAGGCATTGTGTTTATCACTTCACAAATATCTCATTTGATCCTCACAATGACCCTGCAAGGTTACTTGAGGTTACCTCAGATGGAGGGACTCTTTCAGAATTAAAAAAGTTCTGTATAGCTTCCTAGGTAAAGACCAAGTCCTAAAAATGGGAGTTAAAACTGATCCTACAATCACTAATTGTTTGATTAGGAGAGAAATATATTGATATGTCTGCAAAAACCAAGATCCAGAAGCTAAGCAGGATCATGAAGGGAGCTATTTGAAAGTCATGTTTTTCCACAATTCATCAATGAAAATTTTAAAATTTGTGGAAACAAAGTACTTGGGGAGGTAGAGGTACTGTTATGTTTATTTTGCAGCTGAGAAAACTGAGGCAACCAGCAGTTAAGTGGCTTGCCCAGGATCACATAGCTGGTAAGTATCTGAGGCTACATTTGAACTCAGGTCTTTCTGACTCTAGGTCTAGTACTCTATTCACTGCACTACCTAGGGATGATTTCAGAGAAACTTGGAAAGATTTGCATGAACTGGTACACAGTTAAGTGAGCATAACCTAGATAACAATTTATATTATAACAACAATGAAAAGACAAACAACTTCAAAAGACTTAAGAACTTGGATGGATGCGATGACTGCCACAATTCCAGAGGACCAGTGATGAAGGGTGCTACCCATCCCCTGTCAAAGAGTGATGACTCAAGGTGCAGAAGAAAACATACACTTTTTGCTCATAGCCAATTTGGGAATTTGCTCTGCTTAGCTATGTGTATTTGTTACCAGGGTCTCGTTTTTGTTTTTCTTTGGGATGGCAGGGGGGAGGGGGGAGAAGAGAAAATAAATACTTGCTAATTGAAAAAATTAAATTTACACTCTAGCAATAACAGCAGAAGAAAGCAGGCTTCACAAAGACTCTGACAGTGGTCAACATGGGGAGAATTTGGATCACTATTTGAATGATAAGAATACTGAAGATAGGGACAGCTAGGTGATACACTGGATAGATAACTGGCCCTGGAGTCAGGAAGGCCTGAGTTCAAATCCAGCCTTAGACACTCACTAACTATGTGACCCTGGGAAAGTCATTTAACCCCAATTATCTCCAAGTGGGGAGGGGGGAAGAGCATTAAAGATATCAGGGCCTTACTCTCATCAAAACTAGCTCAAAGAGGGAATAACATACACACTCAGTTGGATATAGAAATCTGTATTACCCTACAAAGAAGTAAGAAGGGACAAGGATAATAAAAGGGGAAGGGAGGACTGATAAAAGGGAGAGTAGATTGGGGAAGGCATTGATCAGAAGTAAAACACTTGTGAGGAGGGGAAGGGTCAGGAGTAAGAGAGAGGGATATAAACAAGTAAAAAATAGCGTGGAAGGAAATATATAGTTAGTTATCATAACTATAAATGTGAACGGGATGAACTCACCCATAAAACAGAAGCAGATAACAGAGTGGATTAAAAACCAGAAACTTATGATATGTTGCTAACAACAAACACATCTGAAGCAGACAGATACACACAGGTAAAGGTAAAGGGCTGGAGCAGAATTTATTGTTTCAGTTGAAGCAAATAAGCAGGAGTAGCAATCATGATCTTAGTAAAAGCAAAAACAAAAATAGATTTAATGAAAAGACATAAGGAAGGAAACTATATCTTGCTAAAAGGTATGATAGACAATGAAGTCATATCAGTTCTACATATATATGTATCAAATGGTATAGCATATGAATATTTGAAGGAGAAGTTGAATGAGTTACAGGAGGAAATTGATAATAAAATTATACTAATGGGGTATCTCAACTTTCCCCTCTCAGAACTAGATAAATCTAACAAAGTATAAACAAAAAGTTAAGAAGGTAAATAAAATTCTGAAAAAGTTAAATATGATAGGTCCCTGCAGAAAACTGAATAGGAACAGAAAGGAATACACCTTTTGTTCAGCAGTACTTGGTACCTAGACAAAAATTGACCAGGTATTAGGACATAAAAACCTCACAACCAAATGCAGAAAAGCAGAAATAGTAAATGTAATCTTTTCCAACTGTAATGTGACAAAAATTACATTCAATAATGAACAATGAAAAGAGAAATCAGGAAATAAAATAATCTCATGCTAAAAATTATGTACAGTCTCTATTGAATTGCTTGTCTTTCCAGTGGGGATGGGTGATGAGGGAGGTAGGGAAAGAATCTAGAATTTAAAGTTCTAAAATCAAATGTTTGTGTATGTATATGTATATACATATATATACATATATGTGTGTGTGTATATATATATATATATATACACACATACATACATACATATGTTGTTATTATTATCATTATTTACATGTAACTGGGAATTAAGATATACAGGCACTGGGGTAAGGAGATCCATTTTGCCCTACCAGAAAGTCAGAGGGGTGATGGGAGAAGATATAGGAGAAAGCAGATTGGGGGAGGGGGTAAACATGGGATCGCTGTTTTGGGGTGGTGGGTAGGAGAACTATGGGGAGAAAATTTGTAACTCAAAATCTCCTGGAAAGGAATGATGTAAATTAAAAATAAACAAAAGTTAATTAAAAATAAGTAAGTCAAAGAACAATCATAGAAACAATTGATAACTTCATTAAAGAAAATGGTAACAATGAAACTCCATACCAAAACTTATGGGATGCAGCCAAAGTGGGACTTAGGGGAAAATTTATATCTCTAATTGCTTACTTCAATAAAACAGAGAAAAAGTAGATTAATGAATTGGTCGTGTAGTTAAAATAACTAGAAAAAGAACAAATTAAAAATCCCTAATTAAACCCAAATTGGAAATCTTGAAAATCAAAGGAGAGATTAATAAAATTGACAGCAAGAAAACCATTGAACTAGTAAATAAAACTAGAAGGTAGCTTTATGCGGGTGGGGGGGGGGGAGGAACCCAATAAAATAGATAAATCATTGGGTAATTTGATTTTTAAAAAGAAGGAAAATGAAATTACTAGTATCAAAAATGAAAGGGATGAATTTGCCACCAAATGAAGAGGAAATTAAAACAATTGTTAGGAGCTATTTTGCCCAATTATATGCCATTAAATTTGACAGTCTAAATGAAATAGATAAATATCTACAAAAAGATAAATTACTCAGATTAACAGAAGAAGAAATAAAATACTTAAATAATGCAATCTTAGAAAAAGAAATTGAACAAACCTTCAAAGAACTTCCTAAGAAAAAAACCCCCAGACCAGATAGTTTCACAAGGCAATTCTACTAAACATTTAAAGAACAACTAATCCCAGTATTATGTAAACGTTTTGAAAAAATAGGTGGAGTCCTACCAAGTTCCTTTTATGACACAAATGGTGATGATATCTAAACCAAGAAGAGTCAAGACAGAGAAAGAAAATTATAGACCAATTTCCCTAATGAATATTGATGCAAAAATTTTAATTAAAATACTAGCAAAGAAATTACAGCAATATATCATAAGGATCATATACTATGACCAGGCGGAATTTATAGAAGGAATGCAAGGTTGACTCAATATCAGGAAAACTATCAGCATGACCATATCAATTACGAAACCAACAGAAATCATGTGATCATCTCAATAGTTGTAGAAAAAACCTTTGACAAAATACAGCACCCATTACTATTAAAAACACTGGAGAGCATAGGAATAGAGTTTTCCTTAAAATGATAAGTAGCATTTATCTAAAACCAGTGGCACACATTATCTGTAGTGAGGATAAGATAGAAACCTTCCCAATATAATCAGAGGTGAAGCAAGGATTCCCATTATCACCTCTATTATTTAATATTGTACTAGAAATGTTAACTATAGCAATAAGAGAAGAAAAAGAAATTAAAAGAATTAGACAAGGCAGTGAGGAAACGAAACTCTCACTCTTTGCAAATGATATGATATTATACTGAGAAAATCCTAGAGAATCAGCTAAAAAACTATTTGAAATTATTAACAATTCTAGCAAAGTTGCAGGATAAAAAATAAACCCATACAAATCATTAGCATTTCTATATATTACCAACAAATAACTGTAAACAATATAAAATATTTTGGAGTCTACTGGCCAAGACAAATTCAGGAATTATATTAACTATAAAATACTTTTCACACCAATAAAGTTAGATCTAAACAACTGGAAAAAATATTAATTGCTCATAGGTAGGCCAAGTCAATATAATAAAAATGAAAATTTTACCTCAATTAATGTATTTATTTAGTGTCATAACAATCAAACTATCAAAAATAATAGCAATTCATCTGGAAGAAGAAAAGCCCAATTACATCAAGGGAATCAATGAAAAAAAATGCAAAAGCAGGTGGTCTAGTCATGCCAGATCTCAAATTATGTTATAAAGCGGTAGTTATCAAAACGATCTGGTGCTGGCTAAGAAACAGCGTGGTGGATCAGTGGAATAGATTAGGTACAAATTACATTACAGTAAATAACCACAGTAATCTAGTATTTGTTCCAAACTTTTGGAACAAAAACTCATTATTTGACAAAAACTGTTGGGAAAACTGGAGAACAGTATGGCAGAAACTAGGCACAGGCCAACATCTCACACAATATACCAAGATAAGGTCAAAATGAGTGCATGATTTATACCTAAAGGGTGATACCATAGGCACATAAAGAGAGCATGGGGGGGCAGCTAGGTGGCGCAGTGAATAGAACACCGGCCCTGGAGTCAGGAAGACCTGAGTTCAAATGTGACCTCAGATATTTAGCACTTACTAGCTGTGTGACCTTGGGCAAGTCACTTAACCCCAAATGCCCTGCCTTCCCCACTGCAAAAAGCAAAAAAATCAAACAAACAAAAAAAAACCATGAATTAGTAGTTTATCTGTTAGATTTATGGATAAGGGAAGAATTTAGGACCAATGAAGATATAAAAAGCATTACAAAATGTAAAATACGTAATTTTGATTAGATAAAATTAAAATGTTTTTGTACAAAACCATTTTAACCAAAATTTTAAGGAAAGCAGAAAGTTAGGGGAAAATTTTATAACAAGTATCCCTGATAAAGATCTCATTCCTCAAATATATAGAGAACTGAGTGAAATTTATACAAATGCAAATCATTCCCCAATTGATAAATGGTCAAAGGATATGAACAGTCAGTTTTTAGATAAAGAAATCAAAGCTTTCATATGAAAAAATGTTCTAAATTACTATTGATTAGAGAAATGCAAATTAAAACAACTGTGAGGTACTACCTTACACCTATCAGAGTAGATAACATGACAAAAAAGGAAAATATTGGATGTTGAAGATGTGGTGAAACTGAGACATTAATGTATTATTGGTGGAGTTGTGAACTGATCTAGCCATTCTATAAGCAATTTGGACTATGCCCAAAGATCTATAAAACTCATACACATACACACATATGTATATATATATATATATATGTACATATGTGTGTATAAATGTATGTATGTATGTGTATGTGTGTGTATACATATATATATATACATGTATATGTATATGTATGTATGTATATGTATACCAATGTGTAAGGGTCACAAATAAGTGCCAGATTGAAAATGGTAATGTTGAGACACAGGGATGTGTTTGAGGCCCCGGAATTGGTTGGGTCACGTGGAGGTCAGAGCGTATTGCCCCATCCCTGGACAGGGGATGTTGCAGTTGCTCAGAACTTTCTTGCGGTGGGATGCCTGAGGTCCCCAATAGATATCTCCACACCCTGGGGTCTTCATGCTGTTGTAATTACGATTTACCTCCCCTCTCTTAATCCCGCTCAGCTGTGCTGTGTCACGTGTGGGGTGTGGATCTGGGGTAGATAAAAGGATCCAAGCCTTGGAGGGGCTGGCGGCTGAGAGCCCAACTTTAATAAACCCTCTTAAAAACATCCAGAGTCGTCTCCTTTGAAAGAGTAAGTACCTTCTGCCCCTTAGGGCAGGGCTTTCGAACACTGACACCAATGTATATATATTGGTCCAGCAATACCACTGCTAGGTCTATGTGGCAAAGATATCAAAAAAGGTAAAAAGGACCTATTTGTACAAAAATATTTATAGCATCTCTTTTTGTGGTGGCTAAGAATTAGAAATTGAAGGGATGCCCATCACTTGGGGAATGGCTATACAAGCTGTAGTATATGATTGTAATGGTATATTATTATGCTATCAGAAATGATAAGCAGGATGATTTCAGAAAAACCTCAAAAGACTTAAATAAACTGATGCATCATAAAGTGAACAGAACCAGGAGAATGTTGAATACAATAATAATATAGTTCGATGAAGAATTGTGAATGACTTAGCTATTCTCAGCAATATAATGATCCAAGACAATCCCAAAGGACTAATGATGAAACGTACTATCTACTTCCAGAGAAAGAACTGATATTGTTTGAATACAGGCTGATGCATGATATTTTTCACTTTTTTTCTTTTATTTGAGTCTTGAACAAAATGACTAATACAGAATTATGCTTTACATGATTGTACGTGATTGCTTACCAACCTCACTAGGAAGAAGAGAGGGGAGGGAAGAAGGGACAGAATTTAGAACTCGAAATCTTAAACTCAAAACTTCAAATAACGTTAAAATCTTAAAATATTTTTAAAAAAGATATCAGGGGACCTGTACTGCTTTGACAGTTGGAGAAGAAAATGTACCAATGTAAGAGGGAATCTCTGCATGGATTAAAGTCATTCATTTTGTGCCTAGTCTCTCATTATTTATGGGAATAGAAACCAACTATAAAGCCCAACTTTCTAGGGGCTGGAGAGAGTTGTAGTCAAACTGGACCAGGTTGTTCCAGGATTGGAACAGCAGATCAGGAGATCTGAGAATGCCAGGAAAGTATAACTGAGGGCAGCTCACTGGCCAGAGACCAAGCTTATACATAATACTCCAGAATCATTGGAGCAGAGATTTAGAGTTAGAGCGGAAGGAATTGGCAAAGAAGTTATGTTACAAGATAGTGCTCACTAATAGAGCATATGTGACGTGTTCTATGTATTTATAGGGGGAACTAGGTAGTACTAGGCAAAGAGCCAGGAAGGCCCAAGTTCATATTTGACTTCAGATACTTAATAGCTGTGTTAACCCTGGGCAAATGACTTAAATTCTGTTTGCCTCTGTTTCCTCAACTATAAAATGGGGTAATAATAGCACCTACCTCCCAGGGTTGTTGTGAAGATCAAATGAGAGAGTAATTGTAAAATGCTGAGCACAGAGCCTGGCACATAGTGAGCACTGTGTAAATGTTCACTATTATTATTATTATTATAGCAATATTCTAATACCTTGCCTTCATGCAAGTTAGGCTAAGTGTTTGTTTGTTTGTTTGTTTTGTTTTGCTTTGTCCTTAAAAAGATGGGAACCATTCGTGAGACTTAAATAACTTAAGGCACCAAAGGCTCAATCTGATATTTCCTGGTGTCCTGAGTACAAACAGACACGAGTATCTCCTGACACTCTTTGATATGTGGGTGATGGACCACAGTAAGAAACTCAGAGGCAAAGGAATATTGCTCAACTGAATCACATTGTGTAGTCCTTGGCACATATCCCATTGAATATCTTTGCCCTGTGATGGCTAGGCAAATCTGCTTTAGCTAACAGTTGAATGAACCCTCTCCCTACTCCAGCCCTTAATTGTCACCAAATTGATTTTCCTAAAACACAGGTCTGGTCATTACACTCCTGCTCCTACTCAATGAACTCCAGTGGCTCTCTATTGTCTCCAGAAGTATGTACAAAATGTTCCGCTTGGCAGTCAAAGCCCTTCAAAATCTAGCCCCCTCCTACCTTTCTGGTCTTCTTACATCTTAACCCCCAAGGGACTCTGGCCTCCTGACTGTTCTATAAACAAGAGCTCCATCTCTAGTTCCAAGCAATTTCCCCAGTGTCCCCCAAGGCCTGGAATGCTCTCCCTCCTCCACTCCAACTATTGACCTCCCTGGCTTCCTTTAAATCTCAACAAAAATCTCACCTTCTACAGCAGGTCTTTCCCAAACTTTCTTAATTTCAGTGCTTTCCCTCTTTTAATTTATTTCCTACATGTAGCTTACTTTGTACATATTTTAATGTTTTTTTCTACCCCCATTAAATGGTAAACTCTTTGAAGGCAGAGACTTTCTTTTGTCTTTTTTTGTTTCACTAGTGCTTAGCACAGTGCCTGGCACAGAAAAGACTCTTAATAAATTTTTATTGGTTGGCTGATTGATCCCAATAGTGGAACTATTTTAAACTACCAGGGGATTGACCCTGCCAAGTACGATGTTGCATATGATCTCTGTTTTGGTCCATCCTATGCAATTCTGTTTTGTGCTGTATGTTTACATGAGATCTGGTCTATACTTGGTCTATTGTACTTGCTATGTATTTCATTTCTTCATTGGCTTATATATTCAGTATTACACATGCAACTCTAATTACTGAATGTTAAATTATGTTAATGTTATGAGCTATATATTAATGACAACTATCAGTGAATAGGAAATGTGCAAATTAATGGATGCTTTGATATGCATCTGTGAACTGTTCCTCTGGAATTTGCAGGGCCTACAGATTTATTGCCAGGAGGAGTGTTAGGGGAACAGGAATTTTGTTCCATAGTGTCAGGAATATAAAACAAAATATGCCAGCTCTGAGCCTCCTCCTCCTCCACTAAAGTTTCAAGGTCATTTGCATGACCTAGGAACTAGTTGCCAGGGACAAGACAGACATTAAAAGGATAAATGAAAAGTGATACTTTAGTTTATCCTCAGGATCAGAAGGACTCATTGGAAGTATGGACTGCATTGGGTCTGAGGCATGCAAGTGGAACTCTAGGGAGGGGAAGACTATATTGGTCCTGACCAAACTAGAAAGAAGTACAGGAAGAGTATGTAAACTATATCTGTGTTTGAGGTCTAAATATAAAGACAGCGTTTCTGGGATAAGAATTCACTACTTGACAAAAACTGCAGGGAAAATTGGAATATAGTATGGCAGAAACTGGGCCTAGACCATCATCTAACGTCATACACCAAAGTCAAGTCTAAATGGGTACATGATCTAGGTATAAAGGCTGATGCTGTAAATAATCTGAGGAAGCAAGGAACAGTTTAACTGTCAGATTTATGGAGCAGGGAAGACTTTATGACCAAAGAAGAGTTGGAGAGCATTATAAAATGCAAAATAGATAACCTTGATTACATTAAATTGAAAAGTTTCTGTACAAACAAAGCCAATGTAATGAAGATTAAGAGGGAAGTGGGAAAATGGGAAAGAATATTTACAACTAGTGTCTCTCATTTCTAAAATATACAGGGAATTAGGTAAAATCTATAAGAATACAAGTCATTCCCCAATTGATAAATGGTCAAAGGATATGAACAG
>CM053580.1:311069606-311188373 GCA_028627135.1 Pseudochirops cupreus | reverse complement strand
AATTGAAAAGTTTCTGTACAAACAAAGCCAATGTAATGAAGATTAAGAGGGAAGTGGGAAAATGGGAAAGAATATTTACAACTAGTGTCTCTCATTTCTAAAATATACAGGGAATTAGGTAAAATCTATAAGAATACAAGTCATTCCCCAATTGATAAATGGTCAAAGGATATGAAAAGGCAATTTTCAGAGGCAGAAATTAAAGATATCTTTAAGCATATGGAAAAATGCTCTAAATCACTATTGATTCGAGAAATGAAAATCAAAACAACTTTGAGGTATCATATCTCACCAGTCAGATTGGCTAAGAGGACAAAACAGGAAAATGACAAATGCTAGAGAGGATGTGGAAAAATTGGAACACTAGTGCATTGTTGATGGAACTGTGAACTGATACAACCATTCTGGAGAGCAATCTGGAACTATGCCCAAAGGGCTATAAATAATTGCATACCCTTTGACCCAGTAATACCACTTCTGAGGTTGTATCCCAAAGAGATCATAGAAGTGGGAGGAAGACCCATATGTACAAAAATATTTATTGTAGCTCTCTTTATGGTGGCAAAAAACTGGAAATTAAGGGGATGCCCATCAATTGGGGAATAGCTAAACAAGCTGTGGTATATGAATGTAATGGAACACTATTGTGCTATAAGAAATGGGGAGGAGATGGTCTTCATATTCACCTGGAGAGGTCTATACAAACTGATGGTAGGTAAGAAGAGCAGAACCAGGAGAAATGTATATACAATCACAGACACATTGTATGTGTGATGACCAGCTTTGATAAACTGGACCCTTCTCAACAACGCAAGGTAATAAGGCAATTCTACAAGTCTCAGGATGGAAGGACATACCTACATTCAGAGAAAGATCTAGAAAGACCAGAGTTTAAATGGAGACTGAAGCAATCAACATGCTATGGCTCTTTTCCATGTTTGGTTTTGTTTCTTCTTTCCCATTGTTCACTCCATTGGTTGCAACCCTTCTATACAACCAGACTCATGTCCAATGTGAAAGTATTTGCAGATCCTATACTTGATTGCATGACGCCAAGGGGAGAGATGCGGGGGAAGAAGAGAAAATTTGAAATTCAAGGGATTGTGGAACTGAATCTTGTAAACTAAAAGTAAATAAACAAGTCAATGAAAAAAGATTAAATACAAAGATAGCTCAGATTGCATGTCAAGGATAGATAGTTAAACTGGGATATGGCCTACCTCTCTCCAAAGGAGACCTGGGTTTTTGCTTTTGTGAGCAGCAGAAGGAAAGCTATGTTAGGGTGTTAACTCCTTCCTTACTCTGTCTCCAAGAGGAATATTGGGTTTGAATTGCATCTATCTAACACACCTCAAATATTGGTAGTCTATCTGCTTAATACCTGAGGCCCCAAGATAAATGCCAGTTTCCCTGATTTATCTCAAGGTGAAGGTAATGTTTAGTTTATTATTACCAGTTTAGCTCCCTCCCACTAAACATTGATGGAAATAGGTAGTATATCTCTTTATCAAGGCAAACAGTAAATGCGTCTGGGAAATTACGTGGATTCGGGTAGATCAAAGGTAAGAGTAAGAGCTCTTTGACTTGTGTATAAGATAAAACCACTTTAGCTCAATAAAGGAGGGTAGGATCCAATCCCTCTTAGCAATCTCTAAGATTTCAAGTTTTAAAAATCAAGACATGTATTGGGTGTTAGCACTCTTCACGTCTGTGGCTCTTGGAAGATTTCAGTACTTGCCTCTTTCAATGACCTTGCTCAAAATTTTCCTACTGCATGTAACTGGGGAAAAATAAAATATTATTTATAAAACCTTCCAACCACCTAAAGAAAAATACTTTCTCCTGTTTGCTCAGTTGATAAGTCATACCTACAGGAAAACTGCCCAGCCCTAGTAGGAAGGGGTATTATATAAGCAAAGTCCTGATAGTCACTTGAGTAATATCTTTGTGTGTCAACAGGATGTGGTACAGACTAACAAAAAAGCAGAAAATGCATTTGATTAGTTCTGATTTACTATACCAAATTTTGGGTAGCAAAAGGTTCCAGAGAAGAGTTGGATTCCTTTTATGTCAGTATCAACTATATGGCAGATAAACACATTTTAATCCAACCAGTGCCTCTGTTATGCCATGACTATAAAATGTTTAAAATTTTTCCTCTATTCTGTAACTTCCTTCAAGTTAATCTTATCACCATCAACAGTAATTAATACTTTAAAAATGATTCATCTCTGTAAATTATTCTGGTAGATGCTAAAAACTATTGCAAAGGTATAAAAGGATATAGACATGTATAAGGTATATAAACCCATGCCCTCACAAGAGGCTAGACTCTGAATCCAGTGATAAATCATGCCAGTTGATGGTTTGTCCATTATGAATTTACTTTTCCTAAGAAACAGTTGGCCCACTGGATAGAGAGTTGTCTTTGTAGTGAGGAAGAACTGGCTCTGTGACCCTGGGCAAACCAATTTACCTCTTGGTGCTCTACATAATTACCAAAGACTGTAAGTTTCAGAGAAGGTGCCAATCTGCATTGGTAGATGGAACTTTCTCAGTCAAGAGTACCCTAAATTGGGAGTGGCTAGGTGGCACAATGAATAGAGCACCGGCCCTGGAGTCAGGAGGACCTGATTTCAAATCTGGCCTCAGACATTTGACACACTTACTAGCCATGTGATTTTGGGCAAGTCACTTAACCCCAATTGCCCTCCAAAAAGAAAAAAAAAAGTACCCTATGTCAAAGAAATCACCTGTCCAGTCTCTAGTCTAAATTGGAAAGAGAAAGTCATTAAATCTATACATAAGGTGACTCCTGTCTATATCAAAAAAGCATCTGGAATAATACATATAAAGATGAAATTTTTACAAAGAAGGCTCATAAAATCCTGGCTTAGAAGGTTTCCTTAACCCTGGAGTTACATCATTAGGAAATAGCTTAACTGGAAAGCTCCTTCCTGGGCCAGGGCTCCCATTCTACAAACTAGACAAAATGTTGAGCATTATAGATTTCTGCATAAATTACCCTCTCTCCAACTTGTCTTAAGCACTGTGTTGTTTAGTCCTGTCCAACTCTATCTGTCCCCATGGACTTTATTCATGGGGTTTTCTTGGCAAAGATTCTGGAGTGGTTTGCCATCTTTCTCTCCACTGTGTCCACATTTCACAGATGAGGCACTGCATAAATAGGGGTTAAGTGACTTGCCCAGGATCACACAGCTAGTAAGTATCTGAGGCTGGATTTGAATTTAGGACTTCCTGACTCTAGGCCCTGTACTCTAACTGCCATGCTACCTAGCTGCCCCTCCAGCTTATTTTAGGTATTTAAAAAAGTAGCTTCACCTTAGCTTAGCTATGGTAACTCTTAAGACCATCTACATACCTCTGAAAGGCCGGGACCAAATTCCAGTTGAAACTCATGGGTTATCTAAAGGTATGTACAAAGGCTCATCTCTGTTGGGACCACACGTGACACCTCTCAAGAGCTAGATTCTCTTAGAAAAAATGGGGCTGTCTTGTAACTTATCTGTGACTGCATTTCCCCCGGAAATTCAGTGGCTACTTTGTCATCCCCGCTGTGACTTTAGGGAGGTGTACTCTGGTGCACAAAATCAGGACCAAAGGCCTGACCCCCCAGAAGAAAAGCACATTCCATGTATTTCCCAGATGCAGTTGGTTTCTTTTGTCCTGATGCATGATTTGTCCCGGCAGCAGGTTGGTTTCTACAAAGGAAGTGAAAAGAACAATTCTCTAGGAAGGAATAGGAAGAATGAAGGATGATTCACCATGTTTTTATTCCAGTTTTCCCTGTCAGTCACTGGGACTGTGTGATGGCAAACAACCCAAACAGAACAGAACGTGGCAATCATTAGATCTCCCTGCTCTGGAAGAGGCAGTGAGGGTCATGGATATGGCCTGAACAAAGGAAGCAAGTATGACCTGGTTGAAAGGGGGATGCAGTGATTGGGACAGGAACCCCCTCACACATCTCCAGTCTGTTGAGTCTCAGGAACTGAGGCAGGTGAGACTGTTAAACTGGCAAGAGAAAGTTAGTAAAACCAGAGACACAGCCCTAAGAAATCACTCTTAACAGAATAGCTGGAAAGAAAACAACTGAGCCAGCCTCAAATATGTGGATTAGGATATACATACTTGTGTAAACAAAAACATATCCCAAAAGCTTTAAAAAAATTTTTTTTTACTAATAACAACAGTTGAAACAATGGACTATAAACATATTAGCTTACTCCATTATGATTACGATGACAGAAATGTCAGTTGTCATCTATATATAGAGCTTTAAGCTGGCAAAGTCCTTCCTGTCCATCATCTCAGTTAAGCTTCCTAACAGTTCTGTGAGGCAGTTTCTATAGATGTTATAATGCCCATTTTATAGATGAGGAAACTGAGACTCAGAGATGATATGACTTATTATTGGTCACACAACTAGTAAGTGTTAGAGGCAGGATTTGAATACAGTCCTCTCCTGACTCCAAAGCCAGAGCTCTATCCACTAAACCACTTTTCCTCTGGTCAAGGAGAGTAGAAACCATGTCACTATGCCTTTAGCTGGTGCAAAGCATAGTTCGATTTCATTGCCATCAATATGAAGAATAAGTTTCTTGAGATCAGGAAGTGCCTTCCTTTTGTATGTGCATCTTTAGTGCCCACCATGGTGTCTGACACATGCTTGGTGCTTCACAAATGCTTGATATACCTATCACAAAGAGAAATTAATTGCTGTTGATTAAGGTAAGGTCTGCTTTCCCTTCTGGAGGAAAAATGCAACGATGCAGAAAGTTTCTTCAAAGATCCACTGTTATCCTGTGAGACAGCAAGAGAAACACGCTTGCTGGTTGGTTCACTATGTCTCCCCTCCACACATACTCTGTTACAGAGAAACTGCCCATGGCTGACTTCTGTTGAGTATTCTCCACTCTTGAATGATCACCTTTCCCTTCTAGGCTTATTGAATTCCCACCCGTTCTTTTAAAATCCAACTCCATTGCCTTTCTTCCTCCTTTATCTTCTCGGACCCCTTCAACTTTTAGTAATTCCTTCTCCTCTTAGTCTTCTCCGCTTTGAAACTCACATAGTCAATTGTTTTCCCCTCTCTGATACATTTATCCTGTTGTATTGTTGTATATGTATTTCCACCTTTTCTCCCTGCTCTGTTGCAGGAATGTAAGCTCCATGATGCAGGGAATGTCTTAGATCACAAGAGGGATATGGACCCAGGTCCCTCCTGACCAAAATCCAGGGCTCTTTTTACTATGGCACACTCTGGGACTTCATCTTTTAGTTTCTTTTTTTGGCCTTAGGGTTTGAAAACCTCATTGGCACCTAATTTAATTTCACTGAAAGAAAAAAAAACTTACTGGTTTACAAAGTATTCCAACTGTTCAAGTTTGGAAGCTCCAAGTTTTTTCTGTTGCTTTCCAGTCCTTTTTCAGTTGTCTGACTTTTCATGACCCCATTTGGCATTTTCTTGGCAAAGATACTAGAGTGGTTTGCCATTTCCCTCTGCAGCTCATTTTGCAGATGAGGAAACTGAGATAAACAGGGTTAAGTGACCTGCCCAGAGTGACACAGCTAGGAAGTATCTGAGGTTGGATTTGAACTTGGGAACATGAGTCTTCCTGACTCCAGACCTGGCACCATGTCCATTGTCTTACCTGGCTGACCAAGTTTCTTCTAAATTTTAGTAAAATCTTTCATGTTATCCTTAACGAAAAGTTTCTGAGGTAGAGGCTAGATGATAGGACAGTTGGGTAGATTTAGAAGTGGTTGGTTGATCAGACATAAAAAGCAGTTCCTAATGGCTTAATGCCAATTTAGGAGAAGACACTAGCAGAGTTGGTTGATCAGACATAAAAAGCAGTTCCTAATGGCTTAATGCCAATTTAGGAGAAGACACTAGCAGAGAGCCCCTGAGGGATCCTGCTTAGCCCAAATGTTTCACATTTTTATCAGTGACTTATGTGAAAACCTAGATGACATCCTTACCAAGTCTGTGAATCACACAAATCTGGGAGGGATAGCCAAGACCTTGGATGACAGAGCAAGGATCCAAAAAGATCTTGACAGGAGAGAGCTTTGGGCTGAATCTAATAATATCCAATTCATTAGAGATCAATGTAAAGTCTTAGAGTTGGTTAAACAAATCAGCTCCATGAGTACAAGATGAGGGCTCATCCATGTGTCTATCTGAAAGAGATCTGAGGGTTTCAGAAGGAAAGTGATCACAAGACAATTATAAGATACGGCAGCTAAGAAAATGAATGTCATCTGTGGCCACATTAAGAAAGGAGTAGTGTCCAGAGCAAGGGAGGTGATAGGCCTACCAGAGTGCCACATTTTCACGAGAAATAATCTAAAGAAAGACAACCAGTGAAGTGAAGGATTTTAAAATCATACCACATGAGGATTAGATGAAGGAATTGTGGTTGTTTGCCCTGGAGAAGAGAACTGTCAAGGGCAGGGGAAGGAACATGTTGTGTTAAAGTTTCTGACACATACTGAGTAAAAAAGGGATTAGACTGAGCAGCTAGGTGGAGCACTGGTCCTGGAGTCAGGAGGACCCAAGTTCAAATTCAGCCTCAAAGACTTACTAGCTGTGTGATCCTGGGCAAGTCACTTAACCCCAATTGACTCAAAAAGGGGAGTGATTAGATTTGTTCTATTACTTCCCTAAGAACAGAATCTGGGAAAATGGATAGAAATTACCAAGAGGGAAATCTAAGTTTCTAAAGAAAAGGTTTCCTAACAAGTCCCAGCTAAAATCCTACTTTTTTCAAGAAGTCTTTCCCCATCCCTCTTACTGCTGGTGTCTCCCCTCTCTTGATTATCTCCAATTTGTCTTGTAAATGAATATCTTGAATGTACCTAATTATTTACAACACATCCCCACCACCACCACCTCTACCTCATTAGTCTGTGAGTTCCTTAACAGAATGGACTAGTTTTTTCTTTTTTTTGTCTCTGTTCATTTGTTTTTCCTTTCTTTGTATCCTCAGAGCTTAGCATTTGCCTGGCGTATAGCAGATGCTGGATAAATACTTGACTTGACTAAAAATTAGGACTGTCCCAAAAGTGATATGGGTTGCCTTTTAAGGGTAGTGAGCTCCTGCTCAAGTAAAAGCAGGATGACCATTTTTGATTATATTGTAAAAAGGATCTTTGTCCAGGGATTCTTGTCCAATTGGACCATTTGACCTCTGAGGACCCTTCCAGCTCTGAGTGAACTTAATTTTGATTCCTGCTTAGGTGTTTCAGTCACACCAGAGCCTTCTGAGATTGCATGGTTTCCAGCACAGACCTATCAATTCCTCTTTGGCACTCTTAAAGCACCAGGATGTCTGCCCATCACTCAGCCCTGGGTTCAAGTTACAGTAGTGAGCTTGGGCCAGCCTTAGAATTCATAGCAAATGAGGGATTTCACCTAGATCTGGGTTTCCCTACTGCGGCCCCTTTGCAGGGCTGGGATCAGAGCTTCTCATTTACATGAGTTTCTCCTTTCCCTCTAACTCAGATACCTACTCACAACGAATAAATTAGTGCCCTGGAGGCTGGTCACCTACCTGGTCATCTTCATTCCAGGTTCCTGAGAGATGGGCTAGATAGGGGCAGAGTTGGGTAACAGGAGATAATATTCTCTTCCCTCCCTTCAAAAGATGCAATTTCAGTTGCTCCCATAATATGTTTTTATTGTACAGTAAATGTAAGAGCCTCCATTAGTGTGAGAACCTAACTGGGCTAAGAGAAACAAAGGGATGGCCCAGTGCCTGAGAAGATCCCTTGCTCATTTTTCAACAGCTATGTTTAATGCCTTAAGAACTGAGCTTGTCAGGGGTTGGTAGGGCTCTACAATCCTCCCCCTCCTCCCCAAACCATTTCAAGTGCAGACACTGAGCAAGGATATTTGGCCAAAGTGAGGCTTTAGTGCTTTAAAAGTAAAGTCCTGCTCAGAATTGTACTGGGGTGCTCATGGAGTCCCAGGGGAGGAGCAGGAGCTCCATTGAGTCCACTGACTTACACGCTTCTCTGGCCTGGCATTTGCAGGAGCTCAGCTGTCTCTGATGAGCTTTTGGGAGCTTTCTTATCTAGCACTGGCCAGTTTTGTTGTCATATGCCAGTGGTGTTCAGAAATGCTCCTGGGCTAGGGGCTGCCTTGCAACAGCCTGTTTCCTATTCTGGAGCACTTTAGTTGATCTTATGATTACTTAACAGCCCAGTGAAATCATCTCTCATCAGCCCTGTCAGAGGTCCCTCATGGCCGTTGTCTCAACCATATAATGTCCCAATACCCCAGGGTCTTAGGTTTTAATCTGAGTGCTAACACCAGGCCACCAGGCATTTCCCTGCGTTGTTGCTTGCAAAGACAGTATTTAGAAATGGTTTGGAAAGTTATTTTTGGTGCAAGGCCATGCAAAATCTCTCTAATTGTCACTTTTCCAAAATTCCAGGAGACTCTGAGGGCATTCTGTCAAAATGCTGCAGACTGAAGCCAGTGCAGCTGTTCTCTGGAATATTGTCCCAACCTCTTGACAGGCAAGGTGGAAGCAGCATCCTTTGGAGTGGCAATGCTGTTTCTGTTTTAGTGCCTGTTACCACTGCTTTGCAAGGAGGCTTTAGCTCCTAGAGGATGAACTGATGGTATGGAAGGGCTGGTTTTCCAATGTCTTTTTTTTTTTCCTCTTTTCACTCTGTCCTGAGTGCTTTAAAGTTGGCCCAGATAAAGATAAAGAAAAGATTTTCAGAGGTTACTCATTTCATTCTGCTGTTTACAGGTAGAACACAGGCAGATGGAAATGTAGATTCTTTTTAGAAATATTCCAATTATGTTCCAATTCAATTCAACTAGCATTTATTAAAATCCTACTGTGTGATTGATACTGCGCTTAGAGCTGGGGATAAAAAGATGAAAGGATTCTAAAGAAACATGAGATATGCAAATTTAGAGAATTCTCCCCAAATGTTCACATTGCCTATTTATGCCCAACCTGTAGTAGAGCATTCTCAGCTCTTTTTGGTCCGATTAGCCACAGTTGAACACACTGTAACTTGACTCTAGCAAAGTGATGTCATTTTGGTCCACTTCAAGAAAGGACAACAACAAAGCAAGAAAGACAAACTGAGGGACTCCTGCCCTCATGGAGTTTAAGCCCTACTGAAGCAAAGCAAAATATTCACATAAGTTAATAAAATATGTATAAATTAATTTCTTGGGAGAGAGCTAGTATCTAACATGAAGGACAGTTTGTTAGCAATAGAAGAGAGTTTCTAGTAGACAAAATGGAAGGGTAGGGAAGAGTGTGAAACACAAGTAATGAGACTAACATGGATGGGTATTAGAGAGGAAGAAACGGTGGTCAGAGAATAAAGTTTTGGCTTAGGCAGTTTACAACTGATAAATACAGGGATTTTAAGTGAAGTCATAAGGCAACTGATTGTTGTGCCCTTCACAGTTGAAAAGGTCATGTTGATTTTCAATTCCGGAGAAAGAGGTGTGGGAGTATGAAGGTGTGTGTCATACATTTCCAGAGCAAATGTCCAGATCCTGATCCCATCTGACAGCCAAGATAACAGTTCATGGAGTGCTGGGGCCAGGCTGATTATTAAGGGAGGAGGCATATTTGAGGAACTGCTCATCCTCAGCCAAGGCAGCCCTGCCCCAGGACTCACTCCGATGTTGAGTAAGTCTTATCCCCCAGGGCAGAGGTGGAGGTGGAGGCTCTCAAAGGTTTTTGTTCCTGACCCCAGGGCCCTATGGAGTGGAAGGTACAGTATGATGTTGGGTAATCTTCCAAAGTGACCCCACAATATTATTTGCTTCTGTCCCTTCCTTTTTATTCCCACTGCCATAACCCCAGGATATGCCCTTATTTCTCATCTGGATTTTTGTGGTCATCCCCTAATTGGTATTCCTGACTCAATTTCTCTTTTCCTACAATCTATCCTTCATACCATTGTCAGACTTATCTTCCTCAGGCTGCTCCTTCACTCAAGACTCTTCAATGGCTCTGTATTGTCTACTGAATAAAATCCCAGCTCTTAATCCTCACAGTCCAAATCTCTCATAGTCTGGTTCCAATCTCCTCACTATCCCTTTGCATGAACCATGTACAATTCAGGCCTCATCTATCCATCCCCTCTGGTGTTGTAGCCAGTAACTCTATGTCCACATTTCTGGTTTTGGAAAGAAAACTGTTGCTCTAAATTCCATATTTTTGGGCCAAATTATCATTCTTTCTCCTCTAAGTTTTCATCTGAGAACTGGTGGATATCTCAACACTTGATATTTTCTTTAGACTTCTGTCTCAACATAATGGTAAGAAGGGCAGTTTGTAATTATTTTTTAAACATATGGTGTTTTTTAAATCACACATACTGCTCTGTATACAAAGTGCCAATGGATTAGAAGCACTAGTTTTTGCCTTTAAGGAGCAGAGGACAGTGTTGAGCTTAGTGTTAGGAAGATATTGACTTGCATTGATAGAGGTAGATTCCTCATTAGAGATTTTGCTGTACTAATTAAATCATAAACTCAGGCCCTATCATAATAATCATATAAATACCTTTGACCTTGACTTTTTGTCTTACTCCCTTCTACCCAACAAAAACAGACTGATTGATGAAATCCTCTTATGTAGCTTAAAGGAATTCAAAGACTTTATTTACCATCTTCTCTTGCCAAGTTCACAGATTCATTTAACTACTTTCCTACGTGGAATCTCTCTTTTTAACTTGCCTGGAGCATAACTGAATGGAAGAAGATGAAAAGAAGAAAATTACTTTATGTTGGTGCTATAGGGTAGGCTGCTAGGTGGTGCGCTAGAAAGAGTCCCCAGCCTGGAATCTGGCCTCAGATATTTACTAGCTGTGTGACCTTGGGCAAGTCACTTAATCCTATTTGCCTCAGTTTCCTCATCTGGAAAATGGACTGGAGAAGGAAATGACAAACGACTCCAGTATCTTTGCCAAGAAAACCCTAAATGGGGTCACAAGGAGTCAGGCATGACTGAAAAAACAACTGAACAACAACAATTGAAAGTTGCTGTAGTTGTAGCCCTGAACTTGGGAGCTGGGAGCCTTCCCACCTGGTAGTCCTCAGTATGGCCTTGGATTTAAGAAAGACTTTTGCAGAGGTTCACCTGAATAGGGGAGAGCTCTATTTTTTTTTTGAGTGGACAGATTTAGTAGTTGATTTCATAGTTTGGCAACCATCATTCTAGGTTAAAAACAAAAAATCTTTGCCCACACTTGTTTGTGAAACCATACAGGCATCTAAGGAACAACAGTGATGTTCAAACATGCTCGGGGCTGGCATGGTTTAAACAGAAATATAGACAGGGTTTTAGAAGCCTCTAAAAGTCTCCTCATTACAGTCTCTCTTCCAGGATGAATGCACGGAGTCGCAAATCCTAATGACGCTTGTACATGGATCCAGTCCCATTATAGTATTGTTGAGTCATTATTAGATTATCATTTTTATGATTCTGGCTCCATCTACTCTCGGGTTTAGATTAGAACTGCTTATACTTACTTCCTTTGTTTTGGAAGTAAAGGTCAAGTCACTATTACTAACAATTCTAGAATGGAATTCTGGAAAAAGGGAAGCTAGAACACAGGGCTTCTGAAGAAATCTGAGTAGAGATTTTTGTATCTGTGGCAAGAACCAGGAAAGATGTGGGGCATTTGAGGGAGAGGGCAAGGCACTAGGACAGTGGCATGAGATATGGAAGCTGCCTGTAGATCACCTGGCAGTCCAATCTAATCTAGTCCAATCTAATCTGATATGATAAACATGTATGAATACCCATTAAATACTGAGGATACAAAGACCAAATGCAAAATGGTCCCTTCCCTCAAGGAATTTATATCCTATAGCAGGTTTGGGCATTTGGTGCAGATGGGAATAGATGATGAGTTTCATTTTGAACATGTTGAATTTGAAATGTTCACTGGGTATCCAGCTGGAGATATCAATTAGACAGTTGGTGAGGTGGAAGTGGAACTCAGGAGAGAGATTAGAGCCAAGTAGATATGGTTGTCAGCATAAATATGATAATAGATGTCATGGGGACTGAGGGGGGTCTCCAGAAGAAAGAATGTAGAGAGAAAAGAGCAGAAGTTCCAGAATAGAAACTTGGGAGTGGGGAGAGCCCATGGTTTCAGGATGGGACTTGAATGATGAGCCAGCAATGGAGGCTGAGGACTGACCAAGTAGGAAGAGAATCAAAGAATTATCACAAAAGCTGAAGGAAGAGAAGGTATTTTGGGACATTGGGATGGTCTATGGCAGGCATTCTCAACCTGTGGGTCACGACTCCTTTGAGGGTTGAACGACACTTTCATAGGGGTAACAGGGGTTGCCTAAGGCCATCGGAAAACACATATTTCCAATGGTCTTAGGAACCGAGACACGGCTCCTCATCTCCAGGCAGGTCTGCCCACATGCAGATACGCCCACATACGAGTTTTGTTTTGTTTGAAAGAAATTTCCTTTATAATGGATTCAGAAATGATGTAGCTAAAATTTAACATCTTCCCATGCAAGGAGAAAAAATAAATAAATAACACTCCTCTCCCTATCATTTGCATGATTGAACATATATGTCAGCAAAATGTCACCTTAAAAACTGGCTTCTAGGTTTTCAAATAATAATCAAATGAGATAATGTATGAAAAGCACTTTGCGAGTCTTAAGGTGCTATGTAAATATGAGCCATTATTATTGTTGGGATAATAGACCCAATCTGTGATTTTACTGTTACAGTCAACTCCCAGATGAACCAATTCCCATTTCCAATGTGGGTCTGTACCTTCCAGACAACTTATAGCTTATGTGAGTTTCAGATATCCTATAGCTATAAGACTGAATAGAGTTCACTACTGGGGAACAGACCCAGTGAAAGTAATGTAATTATATCACAAGAAAATGTTAATCATCCTATAGTGCCAACGGTATAAGTTCTCCATACAAATACACTGGTCACTTGTATTCTTGTGTATATGGCCTACATGAATGTGATCCCTAAAGTATGCCCATCCTCCCCACCAATGGTGCGTATATTTATGGGAGAGAATATACTAAGTATATCACAGGGAAAATCCTATTGTGACTTTTCTTACTATGTATTTGATTCCATGTCGTTGTGTCTTTTGTCTTACTCCTTTTTCAAAAAATAAATTTATTTATTTATTTTCTTGTTTACATCATTCATTTCCATGAGATTTTGAGTTACAAATTTTCTCCCCATCTTTCCCCTACCCACCACCCCAAAACAGCCCTATCCCACTGTATACCTCCTCCCCCAATCTGCTCTCTCCTATGTCCTCCCCCATTGCCCTTCTGACTTTCTGGTAGGTCAGGATGGATCTCCTTACCCCAGTGCCTGTATATCTTAATTCCCAGTTGCATGTAGTTAATAATAATAATAATTATATATATATATATATATATATATACATGTATATATACATATATATTTTAACATTTGATTATAGAACTTTAAATTCTAGATTCTTTCCCTTCCTCTCTTGTCACCCACTCCCACTGGAAGGACAACCAATTCAATACAGGCTGTACATGTGTAATTACGCAGAACCTCTCCACAGTGGACATATTGTGAAAGACTGATTATATGTCCCTCCTTCCTATCCCACCCCCCCCCTTGTTCTATTCTCTACCTTGCCCCTGTCCCTTTACAGAAGTGTGTACTTCCACACAGAAAACACATATTTCTGATGGTCTTAGGAACTGAGACACTGCTTCTCTCTGTCTCCAGGCAGGTTTGCCCACATTCAGATATGCCCACATGCAGATACACCCACATACGAGTATTAAAGGGTTGCGGCATTAGGAAGGTTGAGAACCACTGGTCTATGGGGTCAAAAGCTGCAGGGAAGTCAGGAAGGATGAGAACCTAGATTAGCCCATTGGATTTACCTATTGGTTGGCTTGGAGAGAACAGAAACTTAGATGGGCAAGAGATTGAGAAGTGAGTGGGAGGAGAGGAAGTGAAAACAAGAAGTGCGTGGACTAGTTTTTCTAGTAGCTTGGTTGTGAAAAGGAGGCAGCTGGGTGGATAAAACGCTGGGCTTAGTCAAGGGAGACCTGAGTTCAAATCCAGATTCAGACAATTTCTAACTCTGTGACCCTGGGAAAGTCACTTACTCTCTGTTTGCCTCAGTTTCCTCATCTGTAAAATGAGAATAGTAATGGAACCTGTCTCCCAGGGTTGTTGTGGGGATCAAATGAGATAGTCATTGTAGAGTGCTTAGCACAGTGCCTAGCCCATAGTAAGTGCTATATATAGATGCTAGATACTACTAACTGTATTTTTAAAATTCTAACTAATTATTCTTTGTAACTAGGTGCTACTTAGGCCATGATTAGCATTTTAACAATCAGATTAGAAGAGGTGGTCCAATTACCTCTCCTACCCACTTTCTTCTCCCCTTTCTCATCATTCCTATCCTTTTGTAGGTGGAACCCTGACTCTCCATCTCTCTGTCTTTGCACAGATGACTACTGAGACCCAGAAGTAGCAAATGTCCAGGTCCCTTCTCAGAGGCATGAGGGTGGCAAAAGTAGCAGTTTACCTATTGATCCAGTCCAAGCAGATGTATGCCCAAATGGCAGTTGGCGGTACCAGAGGGGAGCCAATGGTTAGAGCCTGATGCATTCTCTCTTAATGTCCTCATTCTGCCTAGCTGCAGAGGAAAGGCCCATGAGGTGGAAGAAGGTAGAAGCTTGTGGCTGTCAATGCCCTCCCTCCATGTGGGTAGGACCACCAACTCCTATTGGTTATTCTGTTCCATTGGGTTCTCAGCCTCTGAGGCTGACTCCAAGCCTCCTATCTATCCTTCTACCATGAAGTGGAGAGTAGGGAGACAGGTGACTAAGGCCCATTCTGAAGTTTGCTTTGATGGCAAGATAACACCATGGTTACCCCACTTCTCCCTTTCCCTATGTTCAATTACCCATTTTTCATGTGGTGGAGGCTTAAAATTGGTTGCCACCCAACATTTCCATCTGCATATCCCTTCCTGGCATCAGCCCAGACACATGCTGAAGTCATAGCAGCAGAGAGGAAAGGTAAGATACTGTCCCTGATTTCCCCAGGCTTCAGTGGGAGGGTGATAACTATCAAACAGTATGCTGTGGAAGACTTGGGAGTCTTTGTGGCCTTACTCTTTGTGTGTCACTCTCTTCCAAGAGGATCCGTCACTGCTTCTCTCACCCCTGAAGGGTCATTTTGGTGCCCTCTAAATCTGATCATACCTGATGTTTTGTCCTGCCTGCCCTGCTCCTGCTTCAGCTTTGTTTAGACTTCACTTCTGGTGAATGATTCCTATTAAACCTACTGTTTAGCTGAAATATTTGTTCATTCATTCATTTATTCATTTGCTTATGTGAATAAGGCTAATCCACTTTAACATCATAATAAGTGCTGAAGACTAGTTTTGGGGAATGTTAAGCTGCAGATGAGTAGCAAGCTTTAGTCAGGGTCACGAAGAGAAATCTACCTATACTGGAAACATTTTTGTAGAATATTGGTCATTATATAGGAATGAATAAAAAAATGTAAGTGAGACATATATATGTATATATATAAAAATATATGTGTATGGATGTGTGTATACACACATACACATATTCTAATAGGGACATAAGTTTGTTTCTAAAACAGAGAATGACAATTAATAAATGGATTATTATTAACACATCTTTAATGAAAGGTAACAGTTTATTCTAACTTAGATGTTCTGTACCTTAAGCATATACAAATGCAGATGGAACATAGTCAAGGAGACAACTCTGTTTAACCACACTGATTACCCATAATTAAGTGAGGCATAAAGCAAGGTGAGGTATATTCACCAAAGGTGTTCATCATTGGCAGGTGAGATGCCTTCCTGCAGACAATCCAAATGGAAGAGGGATTCTTTGGATAGATGGTCAAGTCCTCTTGATACTTTGTTTGTGTTGACTGGATTATCCCCAGAACATTACAGGATCTGTTCAATGAGATCTATGGATCTATGTACACTGGAAACAAAACTGGTGCTCATTGATTGGGGCATGTAAAGTTCTGCCTTCACTGAAGGCCTTGGAAGAAAATGCATTTAAATGAGCACAAGTGTCTCTGAAGTGTGCCTTTCATTGCTTACCATGGTGGCCCTGAACATCGTAGGTACTCAGAAAATATTTGGTGATGATGATAGTGATTTTGAAGGGAGAGAAATACGTTCATTTCACATTTTTTTAATGTTCATTCCCATATTAAAAAAGAAAAAGATGAAGGTGAGTCTACTTACTCTCATCTTTTTGGGACTGATTCTATGATCGCATTGGCTTAAGGACTGCCTCTCCCAAGGGAATTCCCTTCACCTCTATGGATAAGTACTTGTTCTATAGCTCTTAGACTCAACACTTGTCTGGGGCTCTGGGTGTTGAATGACTTGCCCCTGAAGGATGGTTTACAGTTCAGAAAGAGTGGAGGCAGAGAGACCCTTCCAAGGTCCAGGATGGTGGCAATGAGGGCCTATCCAGCAGTGTTTGCAAGTTTATCTACTTTTGTTACTATTCTGGGAGCCATAATATCTTTGTCCCTGTACCTCTCTTCATCACTCTATTACCAGGCCTAATAGAAATATAGGAGCAGGTGTTCTCATATTTATTAATAGCGGGTATGTACATGCCCAAGCATACCATTAGACTCTGACCAGGCCTTGTGCCCTAGGCTTTGCTCTAGGTAATACTGATGTAGTGGATGAAGATAAGTTGAAGAAGATCTGTATCTCTGCTTAAAAAGAAAAAAAAGCTAAAACAGCTCCAGATTTTATGGCTTGTTGATTCTCTGAGAACTATAGCTACATTTCATACTCTACTAACCTCTTATTCTGGGTCTTTCAGTTGACCTTTTTAAGGGCACTATTTCAACTAAACATAGAGACTAAATTTAATTTGACTATTTTAATGTACTGTAATGTAATTACCCTGCAGTATCACCCAGGGTTCATCTGGCCTGCAGAAATGAGTGTTGTTAATAGAAAGTAGCTAATGGCAAACAGAGGAGGAGCTTCTCTGATAAATAAGAGAGGACCAATATCTTTCCCGAGGCAGCTTTATGAGCTTAGACCACCCAGGCAATCAAACTTACAGAGATTTAAAATATTTAGGATGTTTTCTGACAGACTGAACTAAGTGCTCTGCAGTCTTTCTCCTGTTTATATCTTGGCCAAAGATCTTTCTCTAACTCTATTTTTCCCCATTCCTCTTGAAGTGTGCTATGTGGATGAGAAAAAGCATTTGGCTTAGTCTAGAACCACAGATTTTCAATTTAGAAGCACATTTGGAGAGTTTTGACTAACCATCAACTTAGGCCTTGATTTCTCCTTCCTGGGATTGCTCAAAACTCTCCTGTTCCATGACAGGGGACATAGACTGTAGTTATGATTTCACTGGTATAGGGAATTCCCGGGTGACAGAGCTCCCTCTACCATTGCAGGGCAAAACCCTTCTTTGCAATTTAGAGCACTGGGAAGTTAAGAGCCTTGTCCAAGGATGCATGCAGAGACTTGAACCCAAGTTCTCCTAGTTTCTAGGCCTAGTCTCTCTATTCCTTATGCCACTCTGCCTTTCATAAAACCTTCTTTCCTTCCTTCCTTCCTTCCTTCCTTCCTTCCTTCCTTCCTTCCTTCCTTCTTTTCTTCTTTCCTTCCTTTCTTAAATTACTGATTCTCTTTTCTTTTTTGGTTTCAATACTATCACTTCAGTGATTTTCAGTGAGTTCTGCTCCCTTCCTCCTCCAACAACCCTTCCTTATAATAATTCAGCACAAGCAAACAAAACAGTTCAATGTATAAGAATCAATCAACCATGATACATTTATCAAACACTTGCTATGTGCCAAGCATTGTGTTAAGCACTGGGAACACACACACACACACACACACACACACACACACACACACACGACAATCCCTCAAGGGGCTTGCAATCTAATAGAGAAACTTAGAATTTGTCCAGACTAACACTATCTAGATTCAACACCTTCAAAAATCCCCTCCCACCTATTTTCTGCCCCCTTAAACATTCAACGCCCTGGACTCTCACTATTTAGCACATGATACCTAGCTCTTACTGTGCGTGCACATTCACATGGTTTATCATTCACATGAGCTTGCTCTTTCCCATTTTTTCAAGGTCAAAGACTGTGGTTCCTGCTTTCTCTATATCAGAGGTCTAAAGGAGAGGGAAAATGAGGGGGGGGGGCCTTGCTCTAGGATGCTGACATGAGGAGTTCCCTTTCTCCCCATAGTTTGCCTTATACCTCCTTAGTCCTCCATTGTGAAGTGATGGCTTCACTCCCTTCCTTGCCCTGAGCTACCTACCACCTTCACAATCCCTTCATTATGACATTATTTTCCAAGGGCTACTTTCCTCTTCCCTTCCCAAATTCCATTTGCTTACTCTCTGGGGAAAGGGCTGCCCCCTCTCCCAGTGGTCTTGCACCTATGATTGGACTGTCTTTTGCACCATCACTCTATACCCATTGGCCTGTCCTTGCTCCCCTGGCCTTCCCAGTCCAATGGTCCCCTGTTCCATCATCACTGGCTCACCCCTATTTTTACTGGGAGTGAAAGACTCCCTAGTTCTGCTTTGCATTTTCTCATCAAACACATTCTGCTGCTGTGCCCTCATGATTGAGGTAGGGAAATAGGGACAGGGATGCGACAAAAGAGGCTGTTCTTTGCAGGCTTTCATTCCTATGTATTTGATAATCAGCTCTGAACATACCCCTTACCTTTGGTTCCTCTTCTCTACTCTGTCCTTCCCCTCTTCATTTTCTCTTCCCTGTGGACAGAGACAAGAAATGGAGTCAGGTTTGTTGGGAGGGAGTGTTGGGGAGAACTGATGGGCATCCTGGATCCTCCTCCCCCAAACCCACATCAAGAGTTAATTTTAACCTTTTTTATGAAAATGTATTTTGTTCACTACTTTGTGACTAATTGGAAAGGCTCTTGGGCTAGGAATGTAAAGGTTTGTGTTGTAATCCTGGTTCCTTCAAATGGGAAAAGTTAAAGAGATAAAGTGACTTGGATGGAAATTTTACACACAAATATATACATATATATATATGTATATATATATGTATGTATGTATGTAAGTAAATATATATATATATATATACATATATAGCTTTATTATCACTAATCTCTCACTGAAATTTAATATTTCCTTTGATTATGAGTGTAAGCAACAAAACATAATTCTAAGAAGGGGTCCATAGGCTTCACTAGGCTTTCAAAGGGGTCTGTGACACAATAAAAGTGAAGACCCCCTGGACTAGAGGTAGTGTGGTATAGTGGACAGAGCCCCATTCTTGCTGTCAGAATACCTACGTTTAAGTTCTGACTTAGCCAAGTACTAACTATATGACTATAAACAAGGCATTTAAACTCTTTGTTCTTTATCTGGGTTTCAAGGCTAATAACTATATTCCTTATCTTACTGGGATGTTTTAAGAAAAGTGCTACATAACCCTTCAAGCATATATAATTGTAAGCTTATATCAGACTTAAAACTCTAAATGCAACAAAACAATTACCAAAATTGATGGAATAATGAGTCCAGTTGGGGATATCTGTGAGGCCTGAGAACAATAAGCCTTAAGTTTTGGCATTTGTAGGAAGCAGTTTCTAAGCTGGTATAATAAATATACATTTTCTCCATCCTCCCAAACCTCTGCACGTCCCTCTCAGGTTGTAGGCTGAAAACAAAGAGCCCCACAAGAGTTATGTCTTGGATGTGGTTTCTCATTACCCACCAAAATAAACAACTCTGTTCAGGGAACACAATTGGGGAGATAATTCTCACCTCTGCATTTCAAGGGACAGAGGCAGTCTGCATGTCCACGTTGGCCTCCCCAAGACCATGATCCAAGTCCTGCCTTCCTGAGCTTGCTTCTCATTGGGCGTGTTTGAATAGCCAGAGGCCCTCCCAAGTGTTCCGGTGAGGTTGTTTGTAATTGAATCTCAACATGATGCTTCACGGGGTGATGGAGTTGCTGCTGTTCTGTGCCAGCTTTAGCTCCTCAAGTTGGGTTCTTGCAACATGAATGGTTCTTGCTGCAAGGATTTCCAGATCTGGTGCCAGAAGATAAACAACGCAGCAAGACCATTCATGAAAGTCTGGCTTGTGGAGAGAAGAGGGGAAGAACTGGTGAGGCAAGAGCTCTCATGATCAGGCACGTTCTGACAGTGGCCTCGTCTTCCACTTCCGTGACCTCCCAGAACTTCATCATCATTAACACCAACACCAGCGGCAGGTCTTGGGCTGCCTATGTCTTTGGACTTCTGCATAGTTCCCAAGCAGTTTCCATCTTAGTCCCAAAGTGTTTACTTATATTAATATGGTGCTTAAAGCTTTATAGAATGTTTTCTTACAACACTAATTTCATTATTCCCATTTTATGGATGAGGAAACTGAAGCTTATAAAAGTGAGTGAATTTGCCCAAGGTCAGATAGCATGGAAATGACTAAGCTGAAATTTGAACCAAGATTCTTTGATTCCTTTAAAAAAAGTTTTATTGATATGTTTTGTTTTTATATTATAGACATTTCCAGATTACACTTGTGCCATGATAGTTCTCTTCTAATAAAGTAAAAACCTCATCTGAAAATGCATACAATGGTCAATATCTGTAGCCTCCTCAATTTCTCTATTTTTAGTGTTTTTTCTTTATAAATAGAAATCTATTCCTCTCTCTCCTACCTCATTGGAAAAAAAGAGACAAGAAAAACAAATTAATTGTAACAGACTTGTGTAATGAAGCAAAATAAATTCCTTCATTGGTTGTACACAAATACACACACACACATCATTCTGCACCTTAAAGTCATCACTTTTCTGTCATAAGTTGCATAGCATGTTGCATAATTGGTCCTTTGGAATCACAGAATGTCATTTTATTAATCATAGTCCTTATGGCTTTTAAAGTTGTTGGTCTTTATAATGTTGCTATTTTGTAAATCATTTTTCTGATTCAGTTCATCAGCTCACTTATAAAAATCTTCAAAATTGTTCATTTTTATAATATAGATGTGATAGTATAAGTTAGTCTCCTGGTTTTGCTTACTTCACCCTACATCAGTTCATACAAGTGTTCCCTTGCCTCTTTAATATAATCTATTTCCTCATTTCTTAAGGTACAGTAGCATTCCATTGGGTCCATATACCACAATGTATTCAGTCATTACTCAACTAAAAATGGGAGTCCATTTAGTTTCTAGGATTTTTTTGCCATTATATAAAGAGTTGCTATAAATATTTTTGTGTATATAAGGCCTTTTCCCATTTCTTTGATTTTTTGGAAGTGAAGATGCAGCAGTGATATAACCTGGTCAAAGGGCATGCTCTGTTAAGCAACATTTTGTGTGTAATTCCAAACTGATTCCTGTTATGGTTGTACTCATTCACAGTCTACCAACTGTGTATCCAGGTGCCAGGTTTCCCACAGCTTCTCCAACATTTACTCTTTCCATTATACCATCCTATTTCCCAGTAGACTCAAAGGGGATCAGCACAAATGAACTCAAGTCTTCTCCCTTTCCTGCCCACAGCAAAAACAATCAAACCTACTAGAGAAATGAACTAGTCCCAAATAAGTAAGAATAGAGAATCATGCAAAATCAGAACTAGCCCAATAATCTAGTCCAATCACTTTATTTTATTGATAAGGAAACCGAAGCTAGAAAATTTCCCAGAGTTATATGGATAGTAAGTGACAAAGGTGAGACTTGAGCCCAGATCTTTTAACTCCCAGTCTAGTGCCCTTGAAGAGGAAGCAGCAAGGTACAGTGGAAAGAACACTGACTGGGAAGTTGGAGGACATAGGTTCAAATCTTACCTCTGACATGTACGGCCTATGTGACTTTAGACAAATCACTTAGCCTCTCTGGACTTCTGTGTCCTCATAAGTAAAGTGGGGCATGGTTGGGAGTGAGAAGAGAATGAGTGAAGCCCTCTAAGGTCCTTTTAAGCTTTCCCTGATCTTAAATGTACTATAATGGAAGAAAAAGCTGTGGGTTTGGATTTGAGTTCAAGTCCTGACTCCAATGCATGTGCTGCTGGGCTTTTGACCTCTCTAAGTATCAATTTCCTTGTCTGTGTAATAATTACTCTTCACTGAATTGACTGGTGGTGTAATGAATTCTTGGACTACACTTTAAAAAAAAAATCTCAGATCCTTGAAATAATAATGTACAGGGTGGTTGTAAGGATAGCTCTTTGTAAACCATAAAACATGAGGCAAATGTGAGTTAATACTAGGGATGGGAAATGGACCTGTGATTTCATTGCTATAGAGAATTCTCCAAGGTGGAAACCAAGCTAGATTGTCACCTTCTCTGCAAATTAGAGTTCTAAAGAGTTGCCGGGGAGCACTGAGAGATCACTTGCCCATGCTCACACAATCTAGCTGTATTATAGTTCGGATTTGAACCCATGTCTTCTTGGTTTAAAGTTGTCCTATCCACTATTCCATACTGCCTTTAATAATAACTTACTGTTATTATTTTATAAACCAAATTAACTCCAATTTAACAAATATTTTTGAACGACTATTATTTTAGGCATGGTATTATGATGTCATTTGATAATGATGATGATGATGATGATGATGATGATGATGATGATGATGATTATATTTAGGGCCATGCTAGGCTTAGGAGATTACTTGGAGCTTCACACTAAAGGGCACCCTCTCTGAGGAAGGAAGAGGGTTGAGGCAAAATGACTCATCCCCTAAGGTGTTGAGTGATGACCATCCCCAAAAGAATTCCCCTCCCCCTCCCCACAGATCCTCCAGTGGGTTCTTTTCACTAACAATAACAATTAAAAAGCCAGGGGAAGGCCTCAGCTGTCTTGCCTGGATCTTCCACCAAGGATTTAAAGAAAAACATGTATGAATTTTCTACAGGATGGGGAAAGGGCTGGGTAGAAGGAAAAGAGTCCTTGTTCTGCAGTTAGAGAGTCTGGATTCAAATCTCACACCTGACACTCCTATGTGACCTTGGGCAAATCACTTAAAACTTCCCATGTCTTAGCTTCCTTACCTATAAAAGGAAGGTGTTGGATTAAGGCTCTCAGGTTATAATCTTGTGTGAGAAAGCATGGAAGAGAAACAATCTGCGGTAGTAAAGAGAGGGCCCACATTGATGGAATCACAGACCCATCAAAATATTGAAGAAAAATTTGGAGGGAGACACAGGCATAGAATATTATTTGCCCTTAGCCTGGCTGTCTACTGGCAATGAACCTGTGAAATAAGTCTAGCAGAACACCACCAGGAGTTGACACTCTAACAGAGAGTCTGGGTGGTAACAACGGAAAGAGTACTAGAGCTGGAGTCAGAAGATCTGGGTTCAGAGCCTAACTCTGCCCTTCTTACCTGTATGACTTGGGACAAGACACTCCATCCTTTTGGCCCAGTTTATTCATCTATAAAATGAAAGGGTTATATATTAACTTAGGAAATCACATCTTAACATTATCTACGTTGTACTGAATTTTTATTTATTTTATTAATCATTTTCCAATTCCATTTTTATCTTACTGCACCCTAGAGTTTTATGAGCCATGCAGACAGTGAATTTGACACCTCTAGTCTAGGGGGTGATGGTTTGAGAACAAAAGATGCTTCTCTTATCTCTTAAGGGAGAGGTTCTCCATTTAGATGACACTTGACAGTTTAGCCCTTTTTCAACAACCATTGGTTACTCATAAGACCATCGTGACTAGCAAATGTAGAATAAGTCCATTTATCAGAACAAAATAGCAAACAGAAGTTAGAGAGGTTATACAGATTAGAACACCAAAGAAAAAGACTTAATAACCTTTTAATTTGTGAGGGAGATCAAGATCTTACCTCAAACCAGCAGAAAAAGAGTAATTTTACTAAGATGAAGTCCATCCTCAGAAATCCAAGGAACATGATGGGACTCTTTTCTCTTGCACTTCTACCATTTCAAAGTTTTTCTTTCTCTCCATTGCCTCCTTGGCATGTTCTTTGTCCATGTATCTCTCCTAGGAATTTCTGGAGCCAAGTCCCTTACACAGGTACACAACATTCCTCCCAGCATTCTCTCCACCAATCAGGAGTCACTTCCCCCTCTTTGGATGGAACATGCAGCACAAGGCCATCTTTTAGGGATTTGGCCAAAGAAGTGTTACAAGTACAAATATGCAAATTAATTTTTATTGTGTCAAATGCTTTTATTATAAGGGAAGTTCAGAGGAGGGAGTAATCAGTAGAGTTAGAATGATTGGGGAAGACTTCCTGGAGAAAGTAGGACCTTGAAGAAGAAACAGGACTTAATTCCATTGAGAGGAAAGAGGAAACCATTTCCCCATGGGGGAGGATGAATAAGAGCATTAGCAAATCAGTTGAGAAAAAAAGATATTCCAGATGAATTCAGAAAGAACATATTGGATTATGAGATCATGAAAACACCAATTTGTTGATGGCAACACCTTCCTGGTGTCCCAGAATGTAAGCTTCTTGAGGGTAGGGAGTGGTTCATTGCTGTATTTATATACCCAGCACTATAAGCACTTACATACCCAGTAATAAGTGCTCGTTGATTGATTGATGGTACTATACCTTAGAAGGATTTCCTCATCTTTTAAATGTTCTTCCCAGATAAGTGCCATTGTTCTTACTCTTTATTGCTAATGGTGTGCATGCATTTGTCCACCACAGAATAGAGAATGTCTCTTGACAGAACTACAGAGAACTTCTACTAAGCATAGGGGGAGAAAAGATGCATAATGAGACATATGTTTTTGGGCATGGCCAATATGGGAAACTGTTTTGTTTGCCTGGACTTATTTGTTATACAGATTTTGTTTTTCTTCTTTTTTTCCTCAATGGAAAGAGGAGATAGAAAGGAGAAAAAATAGATGCTTGTTCATTAAAAAAAAAAGGTATGTTTTTAAAATGGGTGGAGATTTTTCCTTCTGAGTTGCAACTCTTATAAATTGACTGAGCCCGATATTTATATTTCTTTTTTGAAGTTCTTTCAAAACAAAACAAAACAAAAAATTTCCTTCCTGGTGCCTCAAGAGTAGGAGTTCTTAACCTGGGATCTGTAAACTTTTTTTAAAAAATCTTTTGATAACTGTATTTCTACACAGTTTCTTTCCTTTGTAATCTTATGTGCTTTATTTCATGAATTTAAGAGCTTTTTTTTTCAGAAGCATTCCACAGGCTTCACTGAACCATCAAAAGGGGTTATTACACAAAAAAGCATGGGGACCCCTGCTATGGAGGATTGTGTGTGAGAAATGAATGGTTCTCTCTTCCTACCTTTGCGACCCTGGCAGGTCACTTCACTTCCCTGAGCCTTAGTTTCCCCCCTCTGTAAAATGAGGAGGTTGGGTTATAGGATCTTTGTGGTTCCTTTGAGTTCAAGATCCCATGATACTCCAAATAATCACTTCTCCCCACCCCATTCTTCCATAGGATAGGCTGCATTGCTGTAGTTTTGTGTTCTTTGAGAACAGAAATTTGTTCCTAAAATTTGTCATTAAGTTCTTCATTTGAACAATAACAACAACAACCACCAGGAAATTTCTCAGATAAGTGTCAGCCCTCGGGAATGTTTAACACCCTTCTGGTTTCCTATCATGCTTTAACCATTTTGTTCAGGACTGGCTGCATTTTTGGTATAGTTCTGGAGAGCTCAGGAAGGTCTAGTTGCTATGGCTACTGAGGGGGGAAACAACAACAGGAAAGTCTTTCCTTAGCCAGACTCTTTTTGAGGGGGGGGAAGGGGAAGAGGGATTGGAAAATTGGAAATTTTCCAATTTTCAATGGGAAAACCTTCCCCTTTTATTGCCCAACATTCAGTCCAGCATCTCAGGGAACCCTTGGACAGCTCCCTCCCAGTTTCCCTTCTCATCTCAGAACTAGGGATTCCCCTCCTCTGTTACCTGAACTCTGGTTGAACTGCTTGGACCCATCTCCATCTGTTACCACAGGGAAAGCTTAATAAATGCTTTTCCTACAGAATAATCATTCATAGACCATACAGACCTCAGAAACAAGCAGTCTGTGTCTTCGTGTTCTTTTGATACAGGGCAAGCGTGGCTGCCCTTGGAAGCTGATCCAATCATTTGCTGGAGCCCTACACCATAATGAAAAAATCAGCATTAAGCAACCAGTCCAATCTGAGACAAACATAGGAAGCTTTCCCCTGTGGAACTGGCCCTTCATGCACACTAGAGGTGATTTGCCTACCCAAGGAATATTTTTTGAGAGGCAGAGTGCTGTAGAGGATGAATAGCTTTCTCTGACACATAGTAGCTGTGTTACTTTGTGCAAATCCCTGAAACCCAGCTCTCTAAAAATATAAATCGGACAGAAAGTTCTGATGGGTGTTGTTAGAGTGAGTTTTTTCACTCAGGGGTACTAATAAAATCGTAGGTCTAGTCTTTCATAAATATTTTTGTACTGGGACTTTTCAAATTGCGTTTGTGTTTCTGAATTTAAGATGCGTGTTTTGAAAAGTAACATGTTTTTTGCTAGAAGTACAGTATTACCACATCTTTGGCAAGATTGTTAAGCAAAGTGTGCTTTATAGTCTATCTCCATTTGGGGAATTAGTAATAACTTGCAAACCTGGCTTGAAATTATCAAGGATGTCAATTTCACTGTTGTCATGGCTTGTAACTTGCAGCTGATTCTAGTTCCAGCTTAGTAATTTACAAGCTGTGTGACCTTGAGCAAGTCACTATCTCTCTGGGCTTCATTTTTCTCATCTGTCAAATGAATGGTTGGATTACATAATCTCTAAGGTCTTTTTCAACTCTGCCATTTGGAGATATTGTATATGACCTGTATATGATTTCTTATGTAGCTGAGGTGGGGTGGGAAAGCAAATTAGAGAAAGAAAGCTTTGCTTATAGCAAATCATTGACCATATCCTCAATGAAGCCAAAGTGGAATTTTTAGGAATTACTTTCTCTCAAACATGCCTAATTATGTCACAACAGATTTAGCATATAACCCTTTAGGCCGCAGTGGTTCTCAACCTTCCTAATGCCAAGACCCTTTAATACTCGTATGTGGGTGTATCTGCATGTGGGACAACCCACCTGGAGACAGATAGAGGAGTGGTGTCATGGTTCCTAAAACCATCATAAATATGTATTTTCCTGGTGACCTGGTCATTCGACCTCCAAAGGGGTTGCGACCCACAGGTTGAGAACCGCTGCTTTAGGGAGCTGTTAGGATAATTTATCTCATTTCAGGTGTCTATCACTAAAATGTATTTCAAAGACTTGGCTCACCCTTGCAGGATAAACCAACATTTCCATCTGCCCATGACTATGCCCATACATCTGATAGCAGCTACATAATATCAACTAAAGACCTTATATTCAAGACTCTGATCAAGGATAGCCCATTTGGGGAGGTCAGAGAATCTCTTGGCCAAGGACGGGGAACCTGCAGCCTTGAGGCCACATGTGGCCCTTTAACTATAGGGCCACACTAGAGGACCTAGAGGATCACATGTGGCCTCAAAGTTGCAGGCTACCCACCCCTGCTCTGGGCTATAGGTTCTTAACCTGGGGTCCATGAACTTATTTTAAAACAATTTTTTTGATAATGATTCCAACAGAATTTGCCCATTTCATTTTGCCCATTTAAAAACACTATTCTGAGAAGGCGTCCATAGGCTTCATCAGCCCACCAAAGGGTTCATGACACAAAAAAAGTGAGGAACCCCTGATCTAGGAAATATAGATATTAAAACAAATATTCATTATACCCCTTTGGGCCTCCAGCTGTACTAAACAGAGCTGACCCTCTGAAACCTCCTCACTATAGACTCTGGTGGGGATTTGCAGTGATAATGAAGGCAGCTTACTCATCCAGAAATCAGATAGGTCAAGCAATGGACAGCTGGGAAGGTAGAATATTGAAAAATGGCCTGTGAATTTCTCTCCCCTTACCCTTCCTTTCCCTTTTTTGTAGGATGGAGTAGGAGGAAGAGATAGAAGTAGAAAGGGGGTAGAGGGTTTTGGTGGCTCATCAAGAGATTTGGAAAGTTTGGAACTGAAATACTCCCTTTTATAAGATAACTCTTGCTTTTGCCAAAGAGCTTTTCAAGTTGGAGCAAAGCAGACTTTGCCATCAGCCAAATGCAATGCTGTCCAAATCACTCATCTCAAAATAAAAAAAAAAGTTAAAATTAAAATAAAAAAAACCCAACTGAGCATTTTACTAGTAATGACAACTTATCCAGAATCTGCGTTTGTCCCAGAGCTAGATATACTTGGCTTCTATCCCAAATGTAATTCTAAATTAAATAACTGAAATAGTTAATAACAATCAAACCACTTAGGGGCACGTTCTCCCTTCACTCTCCTTGCACCCATTAACACCACCAGGAATCAACTCTGACACTCTTGACACCACCACCGCCACCCCCAAGAGAAAAATTCAAGAGCTTTTGCTGGTGGTCTCTCAGTTATTTTTCTGATCCAAAGTTGGGCTGAGCCAAGGAGTGGGGAACTGAGCATTCAAAACCATGTTGTCATAGCTGGTAGCTGGCCATGATGGAATAGCAATACAAAATGATGCTTTTAGGAGATCAGGCAATTCTCTGATTCAAGCACAGGGTGTAATCAATATTCTTGGCTACTTGCAGATGATAGTTATAAAAATAACTCACTATAACCACAACTCTTTACCAATGACAGCCTGTGCAATGGTTGAGCAAAATTATTATTCCTATTTTATTGATGAAGAAACTAAAATTCATAGAATAAGAGACTGGAAATTAAGCATTACAATTTTTATAAAAAAAAAACAGCTAATACATATGTCCAAATAACACATATTTATTTATAGATAGAATTCTTTACCCATAATTACCCAAAAAATAACTATGAACATGTTAATAACATGATGAACGAGCTTGGTTTTTTGCTATAAAGTTTGTCAAAATCTGGTGTTACTGATGACTTTGCTACACACAATTTTTCATCCACTAATTCTGACTGATTTTTGTTTTTGATAGCCACAGCAGAAAATCACTTTTCACACAAATGAGATGTTATGAATTACAGTAAAATTCATATCAGGAAACTATTCACTTGTAGCCCAAATACAATAGGATTTTCCATCTCAAAAGCTTGTTTCAATATACTATAGAGAACTGTCTTAATGTGGTCAAAAAAAAAGCAAGAAGAGATACCTCTGGAATATTCTCTCCTCTCCTTTCTACAAAGGAGTCTTTGATTCCTGCTGGGAAGGGAAGCTGGAGGTTGGGGCCAGAGGCTGGATGCTCTATTCCTCTCATAGAGAAGGGACTACCAGGCTAGAATTCTATCAATTTCATTAAATATTATTAGTCTAAGGGATGTTATTTTTATTTTCAAGCTCAACTACAACATAGAAATCTTTTAAAAGCATACATGTATGGGAATATGTACCAGACAATACGAATTGACTGAGCTCTACATTTGGGAGAGAAAGCTCAACTCAATCAAAAGAGCAAGTCCCAGATTTCACTCACAGGGAAATTTCTAGGGTAATAAACTGAAGATAGAGATGTTATAAAGACTGCTGACTCCTCTCATGTTGGCTTCTCCTCATAATCTTTCTCTTCCTTCGGTGACTTGAAAAGAGATTGGAATCATTATCTTCACTCTCAAAGCTGTGAGGTAGAAGCATAGGATCTTAGTCTTCTCTTCTGCTTTCATGAACTCTCCATACTCCTCACACAGTCATGGGTCAGTGAATAATCAGTCTCCATCCATGAGGAGAAAGTCCCACACAGCAGGTCCTTGAAGCCAAGGATTGATTACAATACTTTCATAAGACAAGTTTGTTGGCTATTCTTGCTCAGAGGAAGTAAGATCAAATGAATCCTACCTGTCCATGGTAAATGGGTTCCTTATCCATTCATATTTAGTAATATTTATGTCCTTTAAATTAAATGAAAATTACTTTTGTTGATTTGTTAAATGATTAATAAGAAGGACTTTAATTTCTCCTATTTTGTTTGTAAGGCAGACTTTTTTCTAATTGGGAGCTATATCAAAATAGTATTTTGTTAATTTATTATCCATAGCACTAATTTAGTCTTTTTTTGTGAATTGGCTGATTTTTAAAAAATTAATTTTATTTATTTTTGTTAACATTTTAAGTTCTAAACTGTCTCCTTCCCTCCCTCCCTCCTTACCCTGCACTAAAGAAGGCCATCGTTTGACACAGATTTATAAATATATGTAAAACCAGTCTATGCATGCTTCTAATGATCAGTTCTTTCTCTAGTTTCTTCTTTCATGGATCCTTTGTAGTCGATTTGAAGAATGACTTAGTTGTTCACAATTATTCTTCAAACAACTATGTTCTCTTAGTTCTGCTTATTAGAAATATACTTAGTCTAGAAATAAACAATATTCATCGGAAAGCCAGGAAGGTTTTCATTACATTTATTTTACATTTATTCTTTCTGAATAAATGGTTAATTCCCTTAATGGACTACAGGGACTCAGACAAATGTGAGCCCTTTAATGCTGCTTCCATTGCAATGTCCCGCCTTGTTCTCCATTGATTACCTCTTGAACTGCCCACGATCATGCCCACCTCAAACAGCTCGGCAAGCATGCGTACAAGCCCCTAACCCTCTGCCTGATCAGAAGCCTAGCTCTACTAGATCACAGCTCTGATTAGAACCAGTTACACTTTTAATTATGTGGAAACAAAATTCCTCCCCGTTGTTTCTCACATGCTCATTTCACTTTTCATTATTTCATTCAAGTTTTTCCATATTTTTCTAAAATCAACCAGCTCATCATTTCTTATAGCACGGTAAATATGCCATTGTGATCATATGCCAAAATGCAGTCACTTTCTCTCTCTGGATCAGTGTCACTATGAGGACTTTTTGCCAATTTTTTTAGATAACTTAGTTTTTCTGAATATTTCCACCAAATACATACATTTCAGAAGGGAATCTTTGTTATAAAATGAATTTGCTCTGTCTATAGTAGTATAAATTTTTAAAATGGCAGTTTCTTCTTTTTGTTTAAATATCATTCAAAGTACTTTGGCACTGAAAAAAGCATTATTTCACAATACTATAGCTTTGCTCCATCCCCATACCATCACATGATTTTACAAAGACTTGTTTGTTTTTAATAGTCTGTTTTTCAAATAATTTGATTACACTTGTGTAACTTTATGTGCCTGCCTGAACATAGGCTTAAGCTAAAAGGTGAAAAGGGGAAAAAAATGTTCTCTCTACCCTGGTCCCCGCTTTTGGAATGTGGGTACTGCATTTTATTTACTCAAGGGGCAGTTCCTACTGTCTAGTCTGGGACCTCAGCTCCATTCTTGCAGGGTGTTTTCTCTAAGCATGTGTAAGGGAAAAGAGAGGAAAATGAATAAAATAATGTGGCCTGACTGTCCAGCCTCATCTCAAACACCAAATAGCTAGGTATTTTATCTTAGCCTCAGGGCATGACTCCAAATCAATTTGATTCTACCTTTAGAAAGCCTATCAAGAAAATTTTAAAAACCAAATACAGATGATCATCTCTCATTTTTAGCTTAGAATCACCATGTGTGATTAAAAGACAACAAGAAAATCCTAGAACCCTAAAGTTTAAGACAGTGGTTCTCAACCTTCCTAATGCCACGACCCTTTAATACAGTTCCTCATGTTGTGGGGACCCCCAACCATAAAATTATTTTCGTTGCTACTTCATAACTGTAATTTTGCTACTGTTATGAAGCGTAATGTAAATTTCTGATATGCAGGATGTATTTGCATTGTTACAAATTGAACATAACTCACAAGTTGAGAACCGCTGGTAAACCCTAGTGGGGTAAGACTTCTGTTTTGTTCTTTGTGTTCCAGTATCAACACTGTTTCTCTTTTCCTTGCAGCCTCTCTGTTAATTAAGAATATATAAAATTAAGGACATTTGAATCCGAAAGAAGTTTTAAGATATGAATTTTATCTAAAGAAAGTTAGCTTTGGCATTACTTAAAATAGAAAGTGTAAAGATAGCTTTAAAGGAGTGAAAAACATTTTGGAGTAAATATCTGCCCTCAAAGGAGTCAAGAAGGGGGGCCAGAAAAGTCACTTTTTCATATAGTACCTAGTCTCCCAAATGGAAAGACAGGAACTTCCATCCAATTCTGGCCACCAAGCAGAGACAGCTGCTCCACCTGGGGCTTGGGCAGCTGCCTATAGACACCTGCTTCTTTCTGAGTGGGAAGAAGGCAAGGCTGTCACCTTGAAAATTATCTCTGCAGGAAGTCACATAGCAAAGTTCTAATCACTTTCTCCTTGCCTTAGGGACCTTTCTCAAAAACCAGTTAAACTTAATCTAAAATCTCATATGTTGGTCAACACTTTTTTTTTTCTTGACCCAAGTAATTATGAGTCATACAATGCATCCGGATTGTAGTATGGCCCACATTGTTTTTTATGGTTCCAATTTTAAATAGACTTTATTCTCCAGGACAATTGCATTTCCACTTGTATACAGTACTGATAAAGTGCAATGTTGTTCACTTTTCTCCCTCTGCACACATTCAAGTATTCAGAATGCCCAGATTTACACAGTAGCTTAAATGTTACTTTTAAACTGCTACTGCCTTGGCTACAAATTTGAGTCCTTCAATTTTTGGAAAGCTGAGTGGAATGCTCTTTCTTCTGGTGTGTTTAGTCGACCTCTTCAATGGTGGGTCCAGAAGCACCTCCAGATGGGGCTGCTCTACCCCCTGGAAACCCACCAGGCATGCCTCCTGGCATGCCCCCTGCACTCTGGTACAGCTTAGCTATGATGGGGCTGCAGACCTTCTCCAGTTCTTTCTGCTGATGCTCAAATTTTTCCTTCTCAGCAGTCTGGTTCTTATCCAGTCAGTTGATTATTTCATTACATTTGTCAAGGATCTTCTGTTTGTCTTCATCACCAATTTTGCCTTGCAGTTTTTCATCCTTTACAGTTGCTTTCATGTTGAAAGCATAAGATTCAAGAGAATTCTTGGAAGACACCTTGTCTCTCTGCTTTTTATCCTCAGCCTTGTATTTCTCAGCCTCCTGGACCATATGCTCAATGTCTTCTTTGCTCAGACATCCTTTATCATTGGTGATGGTGATCTTGTTCTCTTTGCCTGTGCTCTTATCCACAGCAGAAATATGCCATTTGCATCAATGTCAAATGTTACTTCAATTTGAGGAATACCCCTGGGTGCTGGGGGGATTCCTGTGAGCTCAAATTTGCCAAGCAGGTTGTTATCCTTTGTCATTGCTCTCTCACCTTCATAAAACTGAATAAGCGTACCTAGCTGTTTTTCCTAATAGGTGGTAAAGGTCTGAGTCTGCTTGGTGGGGATGGTGGTATTACGTTTGATCAGAACAGTCATAACTCCACCAGCAGTTTCAGTTCCAGGGGAAAGAGGAGTGACATCCAACAACAAGAAGTCCTGCACATTCTCAGATTTATCTCCAGACAAAATGGCAGCCTGGACAGCTGCACCATAATCAACAGCCTCATCGGGACTGATGAGCTCCTTGCCATTGAAGAAGTCTTGCAGAAGCTTCTGGATTTTGGGGATTCAAGTGGAACCACCCAGCAGGACAACGTCATGAATCTGAGACTTATCTAGCTTGGCATCTTTTAAGGCCTTCTTCACAGGGTGAAGTGGAAGAGATCAGGGTGCCATGGAAGAGATCAGCATTCAGCTCTTTGAAATGGGCTCAGGTGATTGATGTATAGAAGTTGATACCTTCCTAAAGGAAGTCAGTCTCAATATTGGCCTGGGTACTAGAAGAGAGGATATGCTTTGCATGTTCACAAGCAGTGCAAAGACAGCAAACAGCCCTCTTGTTCTCACTGATGTCCTTCTTGTGCTTTGGCTTGAACTCGGCAATGAAATGGTTGACCATTTGGTTGTCAAAGTCCTCCCCACCCAAGTGGGTGTCCCCAGCTATGGACTTGACCTCAAAGATCCTATCTTCAATGGTAAGAATGGAAACATCAAAAGTACCACCTCCAAGGTCAAAGATCAACATATTTCTCTCGGCACCAACCTATTGGTCCAAGCCACAAGCAACAGCAGCATCAGTTAGCTCATTGATGATTCAGGGCACATTGAGACCAGCTATGGTTCCAGCGTCTTTGGTGGCCTGACATTGGGAATTGTTGAAATAGGCTGGTACTGTGACCACAGCATTTATGACGATCTTCCCAAGGTAAGCTTCAGCAATTTCTTTCATCTTGGTCAAGACCATAGAAGGTACTTCTTCTGGACAGAAACTTTTGGTCTCCCCTTTGTACTCCATTTGGACCTTAGGCCTCCCTGCGTTATTCACCACTGTAAAAGGCCAAGGCTTCATGTCTGACTGCACAACTGCATCATCAAATCTGTGACCAATCAGATGTTTGGCATCAAAAACTGTGTTGGTGGGGTTCATTGCAACTTGATTCTTTGCAGCATCACTGATTAAACTTTCTGTGTTGGTGAAGGTGACATAGGTTGGGGTGGTCCTGTTTCCTTGGTCCTTAGCAATGATCTCCACTTTCCCATGTTGGAAGACTCCCACACAGGAGTAAGTGGTGCCAAGATCAATGCCAACTGCGGGTCCCTTCGACATGGTTGCTGGGGAGTCGGGGGTCGTAGCTGACCACAGTGGAGAAAGAAGGGGTGCTGCTGTGCTGAGTAGCATGGCCCACATTTTAAACTACTTCTTGTGACCCTGAATTTTATCTTGACATTGATGGAGCTCCTTCAGTCTAGACTCCAATGAAATTCTCTCACTTTATTTCATTTTAATTTATATCAAGTTTTTTTCTTGATGTGGCATTACCAATAGGTTTTCAAAATAACATATCTTTCTTAACCTGTTTCAGCGCCATATCATTTGCCATCAAATGAGCATCATCAACTACATATGTTTCTTCGTTGCAATACAAGATAGGAATATTTTAGTGTAATTCAATCCCGAAGTCCATTGGTATGTAACTCTCTCCTTGTTGGTGGAGATAGTATCCCATGCCTCTGTGAAGGGAGTCTTCTCCAGTCTTCTTTGAATCCTCTGGTGTTTTCTTTAGAATGAACACAGCAGTAGCAAACAAAGGGGTATGTGCTCACAGTCATGGTGGTAGGGTAGAGAAATTGGGCAGCTGGAGATAGCAGACCATTGCCTGAATTGGGACTATCTTTATTCCCACCTGAAGACTTAAAATATTTCCTTTTTCCACACTCAAAAGCCACCAGGGAAAAGAGAGTTCTTCCATTTATTCAAACCTTTTGCATATACACTTACGTCTAGGCTCATTAGCAGGTTCATCAAGCTTCCACATGGGTTGATACCAGGCAGAATATATTATTCATACTTTAGTCATCTCTCATTGACTGGTCCATCAATTAAATTTGGTTTTGCTTATTAAAATGCTCTTATTTTCTCTGGAAAAATTTTCTTGTCTTGCCAATATATTCTCCATGTACATTTTCAAGGTGTCATTTTCACGCACTATATTGCTTGCTATCCAACAGCTAAAGCATTCCTGCAAAGCAAATACGATGGTCTTTCATCCTCGTCTATAAAGTTACTTGTGAGTCTCAGTGATAAATATGAAGAATTGTATTTTCTGTATTTGAGTTTTTTAATCTTGTGTTTTTGCATCTACACTACTTAAATCATCTTTATTGTCTTCGATTATAGTCATTTCAATTACTCTAGTAGATTTTTCTCATCCAGCCAGTCATATTTTTATCCAGTGCCCTATACAGTTTTGAGCACAGAGTAGGCACTTAGATGCTCATTGATTGACTGATCATGAAGGGATCTTATTTCACTTAAAATGAGACAAAAAACTTAGGACAAATTGAAACATGTTAATTTCAAACAATTATCTACAACTATTCTTGAATAGTTTGATTTTTACAAAGCTATCAGTTTTTTGGAAAACAGCTTATTATTTTGTATTTTCTAAAATGTGTGGCATTGAGGATTATCATAGATATTGTAGGACTTTTAATTTCCAAGCTTCTAATAATAAGGGCAGTATACTCTTCCTACAATTCAAAATTTTTTTCTATGAAAATGTTCTATCATCTCCAGGCTACCATCAGAGTATCCGTCCCTCTTGGGTGCCCCACCTAGCAGTAGGGAAGACCTAAGAGTTTCTCTCTTAGTCAGGCTAGTGGTTTATACTTACTTTGCACAGATTTAAGCTCTAACTTCTCCCCTTCAGAATAACTCTCTACAAAGCTGATCTCCTTCAGAATTTACCTTCTGCCTACCATTCAGGTGTCAGGTCAAGGCCAAGCTGCCACACCCAACCTTCGTTGGATGACCTCCTTCGCCTCATGACCTTGCTGACTGCCCTTCCCACAGATTGCCAGGTTGTTTGAATACTCAGTCAATTGGTACTTTCCCTGTTCTAGAATAAACAATGGATAGGGACTAGATTTCACTGATATAGGAAACTCTCCATGAGGAAATTCTCTTCTACCAATGCAAGATGGCATCTTCTCTGAAACTTATAGCCTTAGCTGCCCAGAATATGGCAAATTTCCCAGAGTCTCCCACCCAGTATATGTCAGACAAGACATGAACTGGGTCTACTAGGCACTAAAGCCAGATATCTACTCAATGTGCCACAGCCTATCCTAGGGCTACCAAACTCTTACCTCCTGCCCCCCTAATTCCCATGATTCAGAAGTCTGAGTATGTGGAGATTAAATAAACAGACCAAACCAACAATAAACCTATCCTGAGCCACCTCTCCCCTTTCATTCTCATCCCTCTCCAACTTGGTATAACCTATTCCCAGTTCTTATCTTCCTCTGCCCTCCCATTCCATCGTGCCTTCTGGACCAAACTACACCAAAACACTTGAGGTCAGGGACCGTTTTTGTCTTTTACCTTTTTGTTTCTCTGTCTCCTGTGTCTATCACAGTTTGGGGAATATAGTAGGCCCTAATCAATGCTTATTGATTGGGTGTATTCCTTCTTCTCATACTCTTACCATCTTCTGATTTTAGCAATAGTGACCTGGCTTTTTCTGGATGACACTTCAACGAGGGTTGATCCTTCTCTCCTCTTTACCTCCCAGCAGCTTCAGAAAGAAGAGGACATATTTCTGACCCTTCCCTATCGCTGCCAGAGCCTCTCTCTGCACATACTATTCTGCAATCCCTCCTCCTCTGAGGTTTACCCCACTCATCCTTATGTCTCTGCCCAGATTCTTCTGGTCATCCACAGATACTGAACACTGCTGGAGGAGTAGGAAAAGTCGGGAGGAAAGGATTTTCTACTATGTTACAACAATTCTTGGGGGGAGATGGTGTTTTACTTCTCTGAACCTCACTCTCATCTGCATCCTGGTAGTAATAATAGCTAACTTTCACACAGCATCACGAGGTTTGCAAAGTACTTTATAAATTTGTCTTATTTTAATCCTCACAACAATCCGTGGAGATAGGTGCTATTATTACACTCATTTTACTGAGGTAGGAAAATAATGCAGATGTAGGTAAGAGGCTTGCCCAGGGTCACACAGCTAGTTAATGTCTGGAGGCTGGATTTGAACTCAAGTCACCCTGCCTACCCTAGGACCTAGGTGTTATTCTCATTTGATATATGAGGAAACTGAGGCAGATAGAGGATAAGTGGTTTGCCCAGGATCATAGTGTCTAAGGCTATATTTGAGCTTTCTTCTTGATTCTAGGACAGTTAGATGGAACAATGATAAAGTACCAGGTCTGGAGTCAGGGAGACCCATGTTCAAATTCAGCCTCAGACACTTATTAGCTGGGTAACCCTGGGCAAATCATTTAACCCTGTTTGCCTCAGTTTCTTTATCTGTAAAATGAGTTGGAGAAGGAAATGACAAATCACTCTAGTGTCTTTTGCCAAGAAAATTCCAAATGAGTCCAAAATGACTGAACAATCACAACAACTTCCCAAATCAAAGGCTAGTGCTATACTTACTGTGGCACCCAGATGCCTCTAATAACATTTGTATTACCAGCTTCAGTGGACTGCTGTACAAAAATTGTTTTATAGCACCACAGAAATGTTAGTTATAATCATTATTTTGGGTTAAATACATTGTAATTGCAGGGACAAAGAGTGCTGCTAATTTTTTAATTTTAAACAGTATACACTGAAATCGTGTGTTAGAGCGGCATGGATTGTCAACAGAATGGAGTGAGGCATCAAGATAATTAACCATATAACTCTCTGAACTTTACCTTAAAAACTTTACCTTAAAAACAATCAATTGCTGAACAACTTCTTGTTGAGCATCAACGTTTCCAGATAACAGTGGTAAAAGCTGACTTTGGACTTGGAAGACTCAGGAGCTTCACATACCTACTTCACTTTACAGATGTAGACACCAACAGATAATACCCTTCATGGAGGATGGAAGGGGAAAAGGTGGAAATCATGAGCAAAACATCCCAGGCTTGTCACCCAGAAAATGTCCTGACCTGAAGTTCTTTTGTATTCCAGGGATGGTCAAGACTCATATTCCAAAGCAGAAAGTTTTGTAATCTCTCTGCCCTCTGTGGGAGCCATGCCCCCATGACCCAAGCCTTGTTGCCTTATTCCCAATAAGATAACCTTTCAAGGACTGTGTGAAGGCAGCTGCCATCCAGCTCAGGGGTTGTGGACTGTCACATTCCAGGCTCTCACACCTCACAAAGATATCTTAGCTACACACAGCGCCCATGTGCTGTTACAGCTGTGAAGTAGCTAACTTTGGTGGCTATAGATCACAAAGGCTTCGTCTGGGAGACTCAGAATAACTTTTTCGTTTCATAGAAGGGGAAAGCCAGTAAAGTTGAAGGAACAGTCTGATTATTCCAAGAGACTTTAGAAAGAAGAGAGACTCTCTCTATATTAAAGAATCATTCTAATAGTCACAGATTAAATATGGAACTGGGTTTTTGCCATATGACTGTTTAGTGCAGGACTTGAAGCAAATCAGGGACATTAAATGTGAAATCAAAGGATAACTATTACATCATGCTATCCGCCCAGGTATTGTGACTACATTTGGGAAAACAAAATAGTTGGCCCATTGTAGGAAGGTATCAGCCACTGCCAATAGCTCTAATAAGGGCATTTGCCTTTCTCCCAATCAACCAACCAACAAGCACTTATTAAATGCCTCCTATGGACCAAGTGGGGTTACTAGATGACTCAGTGGATAGAGCACTGGGCCTGAGGTCTGGATAGACCTAAGTTCAAATCCAGCCCGAGACACTTACTACCTGGGTGATGCTGGGCAAGTCACTTTCTTCTCTGATTGCCTTAATCCACTGGAGAAGGAAATAGAAAACTACTCCAGTATCTTTGCCAAGAAAACCCCATGGACAGGGTCACAAAAAAACAGATCTAGCTGAACAACAATGTACCAGCACTGTGTGAAGCAGCCCCTGGCTTCAAGAAACTTTTATTCTAAAGGGGGATAAAATTTGCACATGCATAAAAATATGCAAAACATTTGCCAAATGAACACAAGGTAGTCTTGGGAGGGAAGACACTCATAGCAAGGAGATCAGGAAAAGCTTCATGTAGAACAGTGATTCTCAACCTTCCTAATGCTGTGACACTTTAATGCAGTTCCTCATGTTGTGGTGACCCCCAACCATAAAATTATTTTCATTGCTACTTCATAACTTTACTTTTGCTACTGTTATGAATCATAATGTAAACATCTCATATGCAGGATGTATTTAAATTGAACATAACCCACAGGCTGAGAACCACTGATGTAGAAGATGGTAGCTGGGCTGAGTTTTGGAGGAGACCAGGGATTCCATGAAGTAAAAATAAAGAGGGAGAACATTCCAGTCATGGGGGATAGTCATGGTATGGAGCCAAAAAAAGATTGGAGAAGAAAGATGAACTGTTGTGTGGGAGGAACAGTAAGAAAGCCACTGTGGCAAGAACATAGTGTGTGGAGGAGAGTAATGTCTAAGAATGTTGACTAGGTAAGAAAAGGTTGTAAAGAACTTTAGTTGTCAAGTATAAGAGATCATATTTGATCCTAGAAGTATGAGAAGAATGAGATTTGGAAATTAATTAGATATGTGGAATGAATGAGAAAGGAGTCAGAGATGACACTGCATTTGAGAACCTGGGTGGCGGGGAAATATAGTAATACCTTTGACAGTACTAGAAAAGTTCAGAAGAAAGGAAGATTTGGTCTTGGCTTACAAGACCTTGTATGTTGGTATTCCTAAGCTCTCCCCTTGTACTGTGGCTTTCCCTCTGATTGTAGTGATAGAAAAGAAGGCAAGAAAACCAGGTGAGACCCCTTCTTCATAGAGCTGGATGGCACTGAAAGTGTCTGGTATTCCATGATTGCTTTGCCTTTTTTCTGTGTTTGTCATCACCTACACCATCTGTGTACAATGGGGAAGTCAACCAAATACTCTTCTGGCTACTTGAGATCTTTGGCATGAAAAACATGGGCAAGGTAATTGAGATTTGCACCTGGGACACTTCTTCTTTGTCAGAGGTTTTTGAGACCTACCATTTCTTGTGCAAATGTATTTTGGTTGGGATAGGATGGCAAGGGAGGGGACAATACCCCCAAACTCCCAACAACCTGATATCTGACTCTCTCATTCCAAAAATCACAGGATTTTGTGGTGGAATGGACTTTAGAGAAGACTTGCTTCAACCTTCTAGTTTTATAGATGGGGAAACTGAGGCCTCAGGCAGTAAAATGACTTGTCTAACCAAAGTTACATAAATAGGATATGACAAAGCTGGGGTTCAAGAAGGAACTTATCATTATAGAAAAAAAAACCCTTTATTCATGCTCTGTGGAAACTATAGATCTGAAAACACATGACTTCTGCTCAAAAATTATCAGTGATTTCTTATTATCTGCCAAGCTGAGTTCAAAGTCTTTTGTCGAACTTTTGGTGTCATTAACCAAGCCAGTGGGTGATTAAGTCAATCCTACTGACTTCTATCACCCACCTCATGGGCATTTATGGCAGTCAGCAATAAAAGATTGATTGAGGAAGAGATAAGAAATGCTATAAATGCCATTTTAAGTAGTTGTCAGCATTTCTGGTTAAGGGTCTGGTGGTGGAAGGTGGGGTTCAGTATGAAGAGTTGAAACTATTGACTAAAATGAATTTTTTATTCCTTCCCATTTCCATTTCCCATCAAGCAACTCTTCAACAGTTAATACTGAGGATGGTTATTCAGCCCTGTGGATTAGGAGTGAGGTTAGGCTATTTTTCCATCATACATGCTGAAAGGAGTGCACCCAGATACACACTTTTCAAGGAGAGGAGGGTATTACCTCTGAGTCAATCTTTCTTATCTAAACTGAAGAAAACCTTCCCTCAGGTGCCATCTGGAAGCCTGCCTTGGGATGAACATCATCCCCAAGACTATGACACCTCTCAGAAAAACAAGTCGCCATATAAGGAATCCTATTTCGTGAAGAAAATAAAAAGGGGATAAAGAAAAACTTTGACTCACTGTTTCCACTGTGTGACTCAGTCGTTCCCACCCAATCAGCATTATGAGCCAGAGAGGACAGGCTCTTATCTACGTAGATGCCCTAATGATATACAGGAGACATTTCTCCCTTTCCTCCAAACCCCTTTTTATTCCCTCAACACCCACTTTAAGTCCTCCCTGTGCTTCTTTGCCAGTCCTTATTCATACACCTGAAAACTTTCTACTTTTTTTAAAAGAAAAAGCAAACAAAATATCAGCTCTCCCACTCTATGACAAGGCTATTCCCAGGTCACTCATCCCTCATCCTTCTTCCATCCTTGGGCAATGCTAACTCTACAGGTAAGAAGAGGTCTCTGCTGTCTGAGCAACATGGTTGGGAGAATCCCTCAAGGCTCTTCTCAGAGCATCATAATTAAGGCCTGCTCTGATGTCTGAAGATCTCATCACAAGATTCACGGAATCTTAAGGCTTCAAGGCATCTTAGAGATAGCCTAATCTAACCTTCTCATTTATTTTTAACTAAAACCCATATATTTATTTTTGTAACGTACAAATTTTTATGAGGACAATCTGTGCAAGCATTGATGGTATACTTGATGGAAACATGAGATGTGAAGGCTTTTGCAAACACCTTTTGCAAATGCAGGCAGGCAATAACATTGACCCAATTAAACCAGAGGTATAAAAAATAAAAGATCCTACAGTGTTTATTGTTTATTTCAAAATGCTGCCTTAAAGAAGCTTCCCATAAGGTATTGCCCAATCATATGTTGAAATAAACAACTATAACATCTTCGTTGTACACATAAGGAATACGAGGGTAGATGATTCACTCAGGGGCACCCCAACCCATAAGAGGCAAAGCTTGGAGTAGAGCTCGGGTTTATTGACTCCAGGTACAGCTTCATTACTATTACAGCAATCACAAAGAAATATCAATTGATCAAATAACAAGTATTTATTAAGCTTATATATATAGGTGCTTAATAAATAGTGCTGAGCACTATGCTAGGCACTGGGAATACAAAGAAAAGTGAAAGCAGTCTCTGCCTTCAAGAAGTTTGGATTTTATTGGGGAAGACAATCTGTTGACCTCGGGTCATTGTCGTTGCAGTTCTGATCATAGAAATAGAGTAACAGGATGGGACAACCTCTCAGGGAAGTAGGATCTCCAGACGTAGAGCTAGGGGGGACTTGGAGGTAATCTAATACAACCTCTTCATTTTTACCATTGAGGAAATTGAAGCCAGAGAGACGAACAGATTTGCCCATAGTCAGACGAAGTCCGCCTCTGTGGCTTCTCTCTCTGATTTACTTGTTACTCCCATAACCTCCATTTTAAAAGTGACTCCCAGACCAACCATGTCTTCTTTCCTCTCCAGGCTGCACTTTTGAATTTCTGAACTATTTTTTAGCTTCTTTTTATGTGTTTTCTTCCCCAATTAAAGCGTAAGCTCCCTGAGGCCAGGGACTAGCTTTCTTTCTGCTTAGATTTCTATCCCCAGGGTTTAGCAAAATGCATGGTACATACTAAATACCTAATTAAATGTTTGTTGACTTGACTTACTGACTAGCTGGCAGAGCTGAGAGTTCAATGCATTTTCTCTGACTTCAAATCCAATATTCTGCTTTACTAGGATAGCAGCTATTACCCTACACTGTGGATTACATATAATGGATTAAAAAATGTTGGGATAATCAATATTACTAACAGGTCCCTATGCTCTATTGAATTCATCAATCATAGTCCAGTACTTAGCATAGGACCTAGCACATGGCAGACATTTAATAAATACTGTTGACTTGATTTGACTGATTGTATATCCTTCCCATCAAATGGAAGTACCCAAAGAAAGTGAGAGGAAATAAGGACAGGGAAGTATCATAGAAACCAACGGAGGAGAACATTTCAGGAAAAAGAAAATAATCAACAATCAGCAGTATCCAATGAAGAAAGATCGATAAAGATGAGGACCATGAAAATGGATAGATCACTGGCTCTAGAATTAAAGGAACTGGATTCAAATCCTGCTTCACAATCTCCCTGGACCTCAGTTTCCTCATCTTTAGAATGAAGGGGTTGGACTAGATGGTTTCCAATGTCTCTTCTAAATTTAATATCTTATGATCCATGTCCTATATTTATGATGCTATTGAAATATGCCTGTAAGATGAGAAAAGGCCTTTGGATTTGGCAATTCCATGCTCCACTAAGGACCTTTGAGAAAACAGTTTCAGATGCAGGGGCTATATTACACAGGTTTAGAGATTGAGGGACTGGTAAAAGAAGTATGGACAGTGGGCACTACCAAACCTCAGAACAATAAATAAGAAGAAGAAGAATGATAATTCACCTTTATGTAGGACTTTGCATCTATTATAAAAGGATGCCCTTGAAAATCCTTCTCTACAGTCATGCCCATCTACAACTCTATATTAATTTTAATACATTTGGGTTTTTTAAATCTTTCATCTTCAACTTATCCTCTTCCCAAATCCAGAATTAAAGGCTATTTGCTTTGTCCCAATTGTTAGTTCAAGAATAATAGATTTGGAGTCAAAAGTCTTGCATGGGAGTCTTATCCCTGACACTTGTTTTCTGTGTGACTTTGTGTGTTTAAGTCACTTATCTTTGGACACTTTAGTTTCCTTGTCTTAAAATATGGAGGATGGGCTAAATGACCAGTACTCTCCTTGATACCAAGCATGAAAGTACTCTCACTCAATCAATGGGAACTAATTAAGCAGAGAGAAGCAGCCATGTGCTATCAATAGATGTAGCCTCAACACCCAAAAAGAACCAGATTCAAGTCCCACCACCATCACATACTAGTTGTATGACCCTGGGCAAATCATGTAAAGAGACAGTACTTTGGGCATCTAAGACTAGAAGTTACAGAGGAAGTGCTGACCTGCATTGGTGGAAAGATTATAGTCATGTGGGATTTTCCTATACCAGTGAAATCACAGGTCCCTATCCAATGTGCCAGGTACTATGTTAAGTGCTGGGCACACATGTATCTTAGATTACAGCTCTATGTTTGCAGATACGTATGCGATATATATTTATTAATAACAATAAATATAGAATATATATAAAATAAGTATCTATTTAATAATAACAAATATGTAATTATATATAATAAAACCATAAGTAAGAATAGGGACTGGACTTATACTTGGCACCTTCTGGCTTACTGTGCTCAAGGCTTCTGTTAGACGCTGCAGGATATAAAGATGAATGTCAGTCCTGAAGGATCTCCCAGAGAGGAGAAAAGACAGATAAATGAGGTTACTATGAAACACAAACGTGATGTCATCAGGGTGCAAATCAAGAGCTGTGTGATTTACGAAGCTTATGCTGAATCGTTTGTAGACAATGGAAGGTCATTACGACATGACAGACTGGCTAGGGTTACACATGGCTTGCGTCTATGGAGCAGCTTTTCTGTGTCTAAAGCTACATGGCCCAGACAGATATTTGGCTTCCTAAGTTGACTTCATTAACACAGGGCCGTAACAAACTGAGTCCAGGATCCCAGGGCATAATGGTGGAGTAGGCAGTCATTATAATAAAATGTCCTTTCCCTTACATGGAAGGCAAACTCTTGGGCAATTCAAGGGCATTGTAAGAACAGTGAGGATGTTTGGAGGGGATGGGGGGAAGCGGACAAGGGAAAACACAGAGAGAGCATGAATGTAGGCCCATTGTTCCCATGCACAGCAGATCCGTCTTAAATTCCCAAGACAAAGCTCAGGAACCTACAGCAGGGACCCTCGCAGTCATGTGACTCTAGACTCACATTTGAGGAGACTCCAATAATTACAGCTGGTGGTACCTTATAGTTCACAGACTGCTTTCCCATATTTTCTTCATTTGGTCCCATAACAGCTCCCAAAGGGAGGTGATGCAAGGGTTAGTTTTCACATTTTACAGATGTCAGACCTAATTAAGGGAAGTTAATTGGCCAAAACTGCACAGTCAGTAAGTGGGCAGGATGCGCCTCAAACCTATTCCCTCTGACTCCAAATTCAGTGCTCTTTTTTTGAGGGAGGGAGGGAGAGAGAGACAGACAGAGAGACAGAGAGACAGAGAAAGAGAGACAGAGACAGAGACACAGAGAGAGACAGAGACAGAGACACAGAGAGAGGGAGAGAAAGAGGGAGAGACAGAGAGAGATAGAGACAGAGAGAGACAAAGATAGAGACCAATAGGGAGGAGAGCTCTGGTCTCTCTTTTATATCTCTGCAACTGTTTCAGTTACCTCTGGCTTCCACTTCTGAGAGAAGAGACTCAAAGAAAGTCATGAGACTGAAGAGACCCCTTTCTCCTTTCACCAACTCTGCCCTGCCCCTCCCTCCCTAAGCCTGGGGCATTGATATCCCCCAGAGAGGAACAAGTCCCATACAAATGGGCTTTGGGACTTGGGTTATTCCAAAAAGAGAGTTACCCAAGTCATTTCTATTCAATGCAATTGAACAAGCATTTCAAGCATTTGTTAAGTCCCTCCTGTGCCTCAGATACTGTGCTAGGTGTTAGAGATACAAAGATGAAAACCCTCAAAACTTTGAAATTTCCCTGGAGTTCACATTTATGTCTGAAGGATCAAGGCTTGAGGTTGAAATGGAAATGGTACTAGGTTTCGATCTGGAATTTCTGGGTCTGGATTGCTATGCTGTTCCCTATAATCTGTTTGACCTTGGTTAAATTCCTTAATCTTTCTGAGTTTATTTCCTCATCTAATAAGAGGGTTTTGAATAGCTAATTTCTGAACTTTTTCTACCTTTAAATCTGTAATCCCGTGCCTAGGGAGAGCAGTAGCATTATCTAGTCCATGGTATTAGAATCTTTGATGGGTTAAGTGACTTGACTGAAGTCCCATAGAAATATGAAAGAAGAAGGGGAGGAGTCAGTCAGAAGGCTGGTACTTAAGTTTCTGTCCAAATTGTTCCCAGCATGCCCAGAGGTCAAATGAGAAAGCAGAAGCCTTGCCATGTGTAGGCACTGGGGCAGAAGCTAGACACACAAAGCCAGCTCAGTTCCAGGTTGAAAGCTTGGCACTTTGATGTACTCCTCAAAACATCAAGCAATGCTTTGGGGCTTGGAAGATACATTGCAAAAGCCTGGCATCTGCATTTGCAAGCCAGAGGGATTGGGGCTGCCATATCACACAATACGCTGGTCTCACTGGTGTCTGCAATTGCAGAGTAATGCTAATTATACTAGACGGCATTGCACAACACCCCCATCAACCTATATTTTGCAAAAAGCCATGAAGTTTTAATAGTTGGCTGCCTTGAGAGAAATCTCAGCTTTTAAGCCTCCGTTAAAGGAGCCTGGTGAGAGCTGGGTTGTAATTATAAAGGTCGAGAAGTGCCTGAGAATCCTTTAAATGCCAAATAAAAAAGAAACTCACTAACATCCAGAGCTTGTAGCTCTGAGGTTCTTCCATCTTCCATTGTACCTCATTTGGTGCTTGATTCAGCTGATGATGTCACAAGACAGAGACTAGGTGCCCAGTCTAGAAGTACCCACTGCTAGATCTTGACTTGTTGACCCTGCTGACCCAAGGAGGCCTAAAATTTATATTTACTATTTGCTTATACATTGATAGGTGGAACAGTGAATCTTGGAGTCAGGAGGATGTGAGTTCAAACCTTACCTCAGACAATTCTGTAATGCATGGGATAGGAGGAAAATCAATTGACATATGCTTGTTAGGGCTGACAGTACCCTAATGACACACTTACCAATGCATGCAATCAAACTTTATTGATTATTCGATAATACAAACATCAAACCCTCTAGGAACAAACCACCGATCTGATTCTTAAAGGTCTCAATAAGCAACTCAGGCCTGTGCTCATGATAAGGTTTCCTCTCTGCTCAGCTAGAGACAGAATATCTTCCTCTAATGTGCCATTCTAGCGGATCTTAAAATTCTTATTATTAAAGCCATCTTTTTTACTTAAGACATTATTTTCCAGACCCCTTATTTGGGAATGACATGCTTCAATACTCCAGAAGGATAGAGACCCCTACCTACATGGGCACAGTGCCTGGAGTGCACCAAGGACTGTACCATGACTCATTGAAAATGACCAGTTGGCCTAAAAACAATCCTTAGTAGCCATATATATCTCCTAGTTAAGCAGGTGGCAACTTAGATAAGTGACCCTATATTTGTAACCTCTAAACTTCTCTAAGAGTCCCTTCTCCCCCCCCCAAAACCCCACCCAAACCTTGTTTATTTCCATTGCTTAAGGTTAATTTGTCTCTGAATTCCTTCTGTATCCCATTAAACCTATTTTAAAACAGATCTGTGAGTATTTCTGTAATTCCTGTGAGTATTACCGCCAGTCATACAGATCATAACCCATGCATCTCTTCCCATCTTGTGGGCCTCCCATTAAATCCATGAATGAATTGGATTGAGAATATTTGGGTTTGAATTCTAGTTGTCTCTTAAAATTTTTGTGAGCTTGAGAATGTCATTTAACTTCTTATGTTGCAGTTTCCACAGCTGTAAAATGAAGGAGGGATCTGAACTAGGTAACCTATAAAGCCCTACCAGGGTCAAATGGGGCTATAGGTACACAGCACTAGGTAAACCTTAAGGTATTATGTAAGTGTTGGCTAATATTGTTCCAGCTCTAAATTCTATGACTCTGAACTGTGACATTCACAATAGGAGCTCCATGTTCTAGGGGCCTTTCTCAAGTTCTCCTCATTTGGTGAGGGTTCCAAAGGAACATGTGGGATCTCCCTTGGTTGACCATTACTCAATCAGTCCATCTTTTCTCATCAGACATTTCTCTGATGGTCTCTTTTACATTGACTCCACTGGATAACTCCTTACTGCAATGTGTTGCAGCTACCCTTTATGCACCATCAGCCTCCATTGCCCTCTGCGTGATCCTGAACATTGACTCTTCAGAGGTTATGATAATCCATGCCTCACAGCTATACATTATCACTAAAGGCCACTGTTGAAAAATGGATCTCTGTTTTAGAGAGCTTAGGGTCATTAGAACTGTGCCATTTCCCAAAAGCAGCCCACACTTTACCTTCCTGTTCAACTCTACTCAAGTGGACATTCTTACCATTGATTTTCAGTGTCTCCCTATATATACTGATGAATAAGCTCTATAGGTTGACCATTCAATTCTATATCATGGCCATTTCATGGTTATATCATTGGGGATTTTTCATCCACTTGTTTTTCCCTGTGTGGATAGTTAGGTCAAATTCTTTTAATAGTTATGAATCTCACTTAGATGTCTCTACAGTGTTTCAGGCTCAATGTTATCAACTCAAAGTTGCCCCCAGACAGCAGGCATCTGGAAGATTTCCCTTTGCCTCAGCCCTGGATCCCTTTTACAATGATATTAAGCATACATCTCTTGTTTTATGTATCATTTGATATTAATAATCACATGGTTGTTGGAAAAGTAATCTCCATTGCTACGTCATTCTCTGTTTTTTATCTTATGTGATAATGTGATGCATGGGAAACATCTTTTTAAAGGAAAACTTTGAAGGCAGGGTTTCTCTCTATTGCTTCAAATGCTTTAAAAAATCATCAGCAAGCAACAAGTACACTGAGATCTTGTATTCTCTTAGGTAATTGTTCATGTAATGAGGAAATGGGGTCTACTGCGGGATATTTCTTGCAGAACTCTGACTTCATTAATATCTGCATCAAGGATGGACATGCAAGATTATTCCATTAAAATGTTGTAGAGATGGGAGAGGTGGTCTATGAATCAAAAGATAATGATATTCTCTAAGTTGCTCTTTTTTAAAATAATAATCTGAGATTTTTTCCATTCTTTGGTGTCCTCTCTTCTTTTATGTACATTGAGAATTGGTCCCTCCTTTTTGTGTGTGTGTTTGGGTTAGTCCACCTGCTCTCCCTATATTTGTTCAGTTTGGTGCTGTGTCCATTTCTTCTGGCAGTATACCTTGGACAAGGACAGGGGTTCAAATACCATAGATCCCTGTGTTTGTTGTAAGAGTTAGGTATCAAAATATTTGCCGATCTTTTCCATGTCTCATCTGTTGTCCTCCTTCTGATTTTATTTTTATGTAACACTGCCTCCAATTCAGGTGTGGTGGGCAGTTTTTTCTGGAGAGATAACTCTTACACAGGTACACAGCATTATTACTTCAGAGTGGTTGGAATGTCTTTGTTTAGGTGGGCCCTTCACCAAGAAGAAGACCCAGGATATGCGGTTTGGGGAAAGAGGAGAGGAAAATTTCATGGAATGTACATTGTCAGCAAGAGAAGTAAACTAAGGAGAGAGGTTAGCCCTGGGTGATCAAAGATCAAGATGAGCTTTGGGGTCCTATGTGGGTGTTAAAAAGGGGAGAAGCAGGGGCCACAAAGAAGAGAAAAAATAGGGAAAGGGATACCAAAAGCAAATGCTGTCTACTTCACAGTTTTTCTGAGGGCTAGCTCTGAGATATTTAGCATTTTGTAATTTCATATATAGTTTACATATATATAAATATGCATATATATGTGTGTGTACATATACATGGTCATATGTATATGTATATGCATGGTACATAAGTATATATGTTTATATGTGTGTGTATATATACATATGTGTGTATATATGTGTATATGTATGTATTTTCTCCTCCACACTTACCCTAGTATTCAGGGAGAGTGACCTGTGACTTGTGGCCTACTCCAAGCCGCCCTTTTCTGTCTATTGCTTCGGACCCTTAATAAAAGGAAACCATGTATACTCCAGTTCCTGCTTGGTCTGGGATGCATTCCCTTTGAGCAGGCTTGCCACCCCCTCCTATTCTTCCTAATACATTTGTACAGAAAAACTATTCCCTCCCTTCCTGCTGTCAAGTGCCAGGGGGCCCTGAACAAAGACAACTCCTGGCACATCTCCAGCTCAGGGCAAATGGTTGCCTTGGGTAAGAGGGGCAAGAGAGAAAAAGGAAAGCGACTACTTACATGTGAGCTATTTTTATTATTACTGCTTTTTAAAAACCCTGACCCCAGGGGAAAGAGACTCTGAGTAATGCATGCATTCCACTCTCTTTCATTGTGACTTGTACACTGGTGTGCTGTTCACTGTGTATACTCTTCTGGGAGCTGTGTGTCTATGGCTGGATACTGGGCTATCCTAGCCATAAAATTAAGACAATATGGCTTTAGATAGTGGTCAAACATATGACTGATAAAGGCTGAAATCAGATTACCACTCACTAAAGTATTTCCCAGCTCTTGCCCCTAGCCTAGATTTCTAGTTGCCATAGCAGAGAAACCAATCAGGTGCAAAGATTGTATCCATCCCTCCTTGGTTTTTTTTGGTATTTGTAATTGGAAAACATGGAATATAGTGCCAACTTCTAAACACAGCCTTTATTAAAGACATGACCTTCTGAATCTGTACATCTTAGGTAAATTAGGAAAGGGGAACATGGAACAGGACAGAAAATGCAGAGGCTCTGTATATATAAGACTACTAAAAATAGTTTCTTTTCCCATGAAAAAAAATTGACTATGAATTTTGACTTTTCTATCTATACTTTTCTGCTATAAGGAATGTCACATTAGTCTCAAGGGTCTTGATTAAAATATCAAATGATATCATCAGCTATACAGAAGAGGTGAAAGGGGAAATGGAGAGATCAAACTGGAAATCCAAGATTCCATAGCCAAGTCTGCTACTCATATGTTCCCTACTCAAAGTTCTTCTGGGTCTTTCCCCACCCCCAACACCTTTTCAAAATCCAGATGCCAGTAGCAATCACCATTTCCCTCTCTCATGTTAGCACAAGACCAAGAAATCCACATTTTAAAATATTTCATTTTCTTCAGAAAAAAAACACTATCCAGATGAAATCAAAATTGAACACCAATAGAAATCTGCCCCCATTTTCTAGAAAGCCCCTAGAGAGCAAGACTTATTTTTTTTTCCTGTATCCTCAACACTTAGTACAAAAGAATCTCAAAAGATTCTACCTCAAAAGAACTTAAAACATATTCGTTGAATTGGATTGAATTTCATTCAACAAATTGTCTAAACCTCAATACATCATTTCATGTTGTAAGCATCTATTCTAGACCAACAAACACAAGTTGAAATATAGGGAAACTCTTTTCTAATGTCTTCTCAAGGATGAAGGCAAAAAAGCAATTGGAAATTGGAAACTGTAAGATTAGAGTATATTATTTAGCGCGCCTATTAGTCTACATCTTTATGGAGAAATATCCATCCTTTATCTTGGTCAGTCATTATATAGGAGAGCAATGCTAGCAGGCCTTTCTGCATATGATACTGTAAGTCTGAAAAAAAAAACATTTTTGGAAACTTATTTTAAAGTAAATATAGTATGCTGGTAAAACTAGAAAGCAATCTGGTGAAAAATAGCTTTAGTCTTGTACCTTATACCATAGAGTTTGAGACTGAACTTGTGGTTTTTATTGATATAGGGCATCTCTAAGATAAAAGAAACTCTCTGAAACAATGCAAGCTGTCAGCTTCTCTGCAACATAGAGAGTTGTCTACAGACTAAGTGGTTAAGTTACTCATCCAGAGACATAAAGATAGTGAAGGTTAGAGGTAGTTCTTAAACTCAGGTCTTCTTGGCTTTGAGGCCTGCTTTCTATCTTGTAGGCCAAACTTCTGTATATAATAAAGCCCCAGTGGATAAACTATCTAAATATAAAAAGCCACAGTATAAAAAAATTAGAGTTGGGGAGGCTAGGTGGCACAGTGAATAGAGCACTGGCCCTGAAGTCAGGAGGACTTGAGTTCAAACCCGGCCTCAGACACTTAACACTCATAAGCCGTGTGACCTTAGGCAAGTCGCTTAACCCCAATTGCCTTACAAAAAGCAAAAAAAAAAAAATTAGAGTTGACTATATCTTTCATATCTATTGATAGGGCAGAAATCCATAACCAGATAGGGAGATAGGGAATAAAACAGAAAATATAAAATGGACACTATTAATATAAAATTACAAAATCTTTTGCACGAATAAAATCATGTAACCAGACTTAGAAGCAAAGATATAGCTTGACCAACATCATTGTCTAAATTTAAGTTTTAGTTCCCTAATCTGTAAGGTAGATGAATTGTAAAAGGATTTTCAGATAATATAATCTATAAACAACCACCTGAAAATAATATCCCAAATCACTAATAATAGAGAAGTGTATATTAAACCAATTCTGAGGATACATTTAAACTCATCATGTTAGAAAAAACAGAGCGTTCTCTGAAGGAGAGGTTATGGAGGAAAATAAAGCTAATTTACTGCTGGTAGGAGCTATGCATTGGTTCACCATTCTGGAAAACAATGGGAATTACGTAAGAAAAATTACTAAATTGCTTCTGCCCTTTGACCAAGAGATTCCGCTACTGAGACTATGCCCTAAGGGTGTTATCTACAGCAAGAAAAGACCCACACATACTAAAATATTCATTATAGCATTATTTTAGCGATAATAAAAAGTCATAAATAAAATATGCCTAGGTTGAGGAAGGCAGTACAATATTACTATAATGTAAGAAACTGTAAGAGGAAGCCTCCTACAGCAGATAGAGGATCTATCTCAGAGCTGGAAAGACCTAGGTTGAAATCTTGTCTCTAAGGTATATGACTGTGTGATCATGGTTAAGTTCTAGCTCCCCAGACAACTCTAAGACCCTAATATGCAGTTGAGATGTTGTTCTGCTTCCCTGGAAGGAATTACCATGCTAGAAGTTCCACATACTAATGAAATCACATATGTGGACAAAACATAACAAGAAGTGAAGAATATGAGGTATTTTGAGAAAAGGAAGACCAGTATGAAGTAATAAAGGGTGACCAAAACAGTCAACCCCACCCCACTACCACCACCACCACCAGAACCAACAGCCCAACATTTACTGTGGTTTATATATTGCAAATAAAGACAACATGGAAAAACAACAAAACCTTGGCCAATTGCAATGGTCAAAGTTACTATAATATCATCAAAATTAAAGATACATCTTCCCTTTCGATTAACAATAAACAAACTGTTTTGGGGAGTGTGGTTTGTAGAGAAGTTTGTTTGGGCATTTGTTACCATGAAGTGTCTGTTGTGTCTTGGAACTCGGGCCCTGTTGTTCCTGTCCCCCAAGAAAAGGCCCACAAAGTGGGGGTCTTCCCTCCCTTCGAGGGCACTGAAGGGCCTGATCCCCACTCTTTTCCCACATCATTACAGAATTAATATTCCAAAAACATAGATTCTGACCACTTAACTCTCCTATTCACAAATGTTCATTGACTCCCTATTGCCTCTAGACTTAAATACAAAATCCTCAACCTTAACGACCAGGCTCCCACTTCCATTTTCACTCTTTTGTATTTCTGTCCTTCATGCACTCTCTATTCCAGTCAAACTGGCCTGCTCACTATTCCCCATGTTTGACACTCCACCTCTCACCCCCATCTCTTTGCACAAGCTTTCTCCATGTCTAGAATGCACTCACTCCCTAAGCCTGTGTTGTGCAATGCCTAGCTTTATTCAAAGTGCCTTTTTCTACACTCACAGTTCTCTCTCTTTGTTTAAAAATGGCAAATAGCACAGCATGAATCTTCACCTTGAGGAATAGCAGCACACTAAACATTTAAGTTGGCAACACTAGGAGATTCTGGAGACCTGCTGGTATCATTACAGGTGTAACTACTGAAGGACCAGCTAATGAAACTCTTGGTCTACCCTTGGAGATCCGCTCTTCTACATGATTCCTCCATTAGATGGCGTTCTCTCTGTCCAACAGGAAATTATTTTACATTACTTTGTATATACTTTTAAACACTTGCATTTATTTACTTGTCTACATGTTGTTATCCTTCCCCCCAAGAAGAATCAATCAATTGATCACACATGCATTAATTGCCTGCTGTGTGCCAGACACTGTGATAGGGGTTAATAGGTGTTATTACATATGACTATAAAAGTCAGATAGCCCCCGTACTGAAGGAATTTATATTCTACTGGGAGGCTGAGTGGGCAGACATCATCATCAATTGAGCCTGCTTACCAGCCCCTTTCCACTCCCCTCCATTACAGTAATAAGAGAGACAACCCATGTGTCTCCACTTATTAGTTTCTTCAACCCTGGAACACAGGGAGAGAATACATAGTTGTCCCAAAAGTCTCAGTAACAATAATAATTAAAAACGCTTCTGTGGTTTGGAAGTATTTGGGGGTTGGCTATCCATAAAAAATGCTCAGATTAAGGGTAAACTAAGTGGAGTGCTGGTAGATTAAGAGAATTTTGATGGTGTATGATTTAGGGTATCATAGTAGTTGGGGAAAAAATTCTAAAAATTAAAATCCTCCACAATAAATGTCTTATCTCTAGGATCTTGAACTTCTAATATAGGTACTATTAACAGAAGCACTTTCCAAAATGGCACATAGGAAAGTGAAAATCTGCCATGATATGGAAGCTGACTTGACCGTAATTATGACAATGACTTCATTTTAAGAAATAAGATCATAGTTTTAGAGGTGGAAGGGACCTCAAAGGCCATCTGTTCCAAAACCCCAATTTTATAGATGAGGAAACTGAAGTCCAGAGAGGTTAAGTGACTTGCCCAAGTTCATATAGGTCTTCAGTGGCAGAGCAGAGATTTGAACCCAGATCCTCTGAGTCTAAATTTCTCTATACTATAGAGGTCTGTACCATACACTTTATTCATACATACTCTATTGCCTGTCTATATAAGGTTCTGAAGTTCAAAGGTCTCTTGAATATTTTCAATTCATTTACAATGACATCTCAGGGCAGGAGATCATTGTGATGTTAGGGATGTGGAGACCCGGGCAAAAAGTTTGCTTCAAATCTCACAATGATTTCATTGTAAATTACAAAATCAAAGTTGCGGCATTATATTGTCTGCAAGACCAAACAGGGACATACTGTGCTCTTCAGGATTGAATCTGAGGTCAATTTAGCCTTTAACTTTAGCAGAGCAAGTACAGGGAGTCCTGTTTGGCTAAAGGAATGGTGAGTTTTTTGACTGTCTACTAAAAACAGAAGTCCTCTCTGCCCTCCTTGGACCTTGACAAATCCCTTGAACAGACTCTCAGATTGCCTCAGTTATAGGACCACTACGAAAGACCACTCTGTTTATCCCTTTGGAATCAATTGTAATAAGCTCATAAAATAAAAGTTATTCAGTTAAGGAATATTAATCCAATATCTTTGATGAGAAATACAATGGAAAAGCAACAGAAAGCTTAGTAAAAGTCCATCAAATACATGAAATACAATTTAAAAAAAGTTTTGAATTGTTGAAATATGAGACAACTTGTAGATAACATTCTAAAAGTACAAGACAGAGTCCTATGGAAAATATTTATAAATAGATTTGATCTTTAATTTCAAATCACCAGATTTTTTCCCTCTGAGCTCTTCACTTTTTGCTAATGAAGGCACAAGCTTAAGTGTTAAAAAAAACCAAGATTTGTATTGCTTTTTATCCCAACCAATAAGTTCAAGAATAAAACTGGCTCAGAAAGAGTCACAATTAGAGAAGTTCAGAGTTAGATCATTTAGTACAATCACCTCATTTTATAAAGGAGGGACTTACTGAAAGACACAGTTATTATCATTATCAGTCATCCTTTAATATTCCAAAGATAACAGCATCACCACCTTCACTCATGCTTGGAATATCTGTGTCTATACACATCAGTCTTTAAGTGGTAATGGTTTGGGGGCCTGGGAGCAGGAAACAGCTTAAATTTAAATAGGAAGATAGGAAGCTAATGGTCTGGAGCAGAAGCACAGAATTTGAGAGTTAGAAGGAACCTTAGCTCTTAGAGGCCATCTAGTTCAGCCCATATAAAAGAAATCTCAGTAAAAAGCAATTAGTTGTTAACATAATACACCTGCTTGGCTGCCTGAACTTGGCTGTTACAAGCTGGTTTGGGTGTGACACCACCAGATAGTAAAAGCATTTCAACCAGCCGTCTTTATTATTCATGTGGCCGCCTTTTTTACAAGGGCCTCTGTATAAGACTATATATAACTACATTTTCTGACTTCAGTATTTTTTTAAGAGTAATAAAATTCATATGATCAAAGACGATTGACCTCTGAATTTAGAATTTAATTGGTGAATTACTATGAAAAGAATGTGAGTCTACCTGAGGAGTTAACAATTAATGGCCCAAGGTGGAAAACAGGATGGGGTTCACCTCAGCATATCCTCAGATAGCCTAGAACTTGGATCCCTGCCTTGTTTGGATTCTGCTTATCAGAATATGGAGGGACAGTCACTTTTTAACAGCCTAATTTGGTTGTGTCTGGAGTATTGCTTCACAGGTTTATTCAAGCTGCCTCAATCATTAATGAAATGTTGGTCAGTTGCTTCAGATAAAGAAGGAAGGTCAAGAAAGTAAGGGGAAAAAAGACGACCAAGTAAAAAAAATATCCCCAAACCAAAAACAAGCCTGTGGAACTCTCAGGGCACATTGAGTTTAGTAGACCATCCCTCCGATGGGAGTGGTGGGAAGGGAAACCATTGCTGCAACTAGTGCCCATATAATGCCAAGCATCTTCATGTTAAATAAATTCCTTAAGAACAGGAGCTTTATAATTTTTTCCCTTTGTACTACCAGTGACAAATGTAGTTTTTGGCACATACTGGATGCATAATACATGATTATTAAATAATAAAAATTGAGATACAAGCAATTGTGCTGATATTAGGTCTACCCAATATTAAATATTCAGATTTTCATTGAATTTTTTAGTTGAATTTCAAAGATTTGTTGGAAATACTGAATTAATCTTTAGGTTGTGGGGGTTTGTTATGTTTTGTTTTTTTACTTTTTTTTTTATTTCCTCCCCATGTTTTGTGTCTCCAGTGGCTAAGGGTATTTCCCAGCTTGCCATTTACAGGAGGATGGTTTTGACAATGGACCCAGTGTTTCATTTAAAAAGTACTCATTGTCTAAAACCCAAACCAAAAAGACATAGGAGGCTTCCACGGTGGAAAAGACTGAAATATGATTCTAGAGACCAGGACTACTCTAGAGTGACATCCTTTGAAATGGAAGAGATATATTCCAATCATTTTGACAGTAAAGTGATTTTTGATAGAGTATAGCTCTTGTTACATTCCTTTCTAATGCAAAATTACATAATTGACTGGATTAAGAGCTTTTAGCTAGAGGGGATCAAGTAAGGCAATGTGGCTGGATCTTTAGATAAGGTCTTCCTGGTGATGATTTCATAGTTCCTAGGAGAACTTTCTTGCCTCTGATACTTCCCATCCATTCTTTTTTTTTTTCTTCCTGCCCTTCTCTTAAACTTTTCATCAAACTTAAGAATTTCTCTTGGGCCTTGTGGTTTCTTGAATCCATTCTTCTACTTGCCTAGAACTGAAGCCCTCCTTCCCCCTCTTTCTAGAAGTATGTACAGGTCTCTCCATAGAGCTGGGCTGTAACACAACATTCTGCTGCTAGGTGCTATGATCTTATAAATGATATACCATGCTGAAAACTCCAACTCCCTCTTGTCTGAAGAGTAGAGAACTTTCAAATCTGTTAAATAAATGTGATCAGATTTAATATCTAATAGATACAGAATTTGATAGATTATTTGATAAATTACTCAATAGCTATCAAATTTATATGCTCAAAAATCTGTAATGAGTTTCCACAAAGTGATGAATAATGCAATGGGGTGATAGCACATGATATTTCTCCATATGGAAGATAATGGAGAGCTGTTTCTGGAAAAATTGTGATGATATATAAGGGAGCCTTGGAGAGACTGGAATATGAATAGATATTCAGTAATTATTTCTGATCACTTAATGAAGTGTTAAAAAGGAGACCCTTTGAATGGTTTGTAATCTTCAACTCTGCTCTCTTTGTCTTAATCAGATCAGAAGGATCCCAAAGACTCTTTCCCTCATGGCATACAATGAAGGGAGTAGAGGTTCCAATCTTAGGAGTTTCAAAAGATCAAGAGAGGAAACCATGTGTTCTTTGCCCATTGAAATCTGGGACAGTCTTATCTAGCAGAGATACCACTTTTGAATGTGAACTTGATGGGACTAATACTATATAAGAATAGGTCTCCCCCCAGAGACCAAAGTGTTATATGGAAGAGTATGCCCCAAGGTATTAAATGAAATGTTTGTTTTGACTATGTCTTTAAAGAAAGGCTTATCCTTTTGTAAAAACTAATTGATGGTAAGTGGTTAAACGGAATTGGGCTGCTAGTTATGGTCCCTTAAAATGGGGGAATGTAGACAATTCAGGTAGTAAAGAAAAAACCACTCCAAACCCCTCAGAGTACTCTGAAATCCTAAGGGAAGACAGGACATTACTTGACCTTAAGAAAGTGCACTAGAACATCCCTATTTCATGTGCTCACAATTCTTCCCCAAACAGCTCCTTAGAGGCTTTCCCAGATGATCTGGGCAAGCAACAGACCCCCATTACGATGGATATGTGTCATTCAGAGCAGCAAATTCAGAGATCATTTATCAGGCTGTAGGTCTTTGAGCCCCAAACCTGGCTTTACCCTTTACCATTCAGGTTTGTAAATGGTCAAGGGTTATATAAATAGGGGTTATTTACCACTATCATATACTGTCCAGTTCTAACAGTAGAATGATAAGCTCAAAGGCTCTGAGGTTCCTTCATCTCCCATGTAACACATTTTGTACACACACATACACAGGTATATAAAAATTATATAGAGTCTGCCAAGCCATGTCTAGTCTTCTTATCATTATCCATGACCTTCCAGTATGTGTAGAGCATACACTATCTGTACAAGAAGAAGGAAGGGTAAGTTTGGAAGCAGATAAAAACATACAGAGGGTAACTCACATGACGCACAGCGCCCTACACCTAATTAATGTTTATTGATCCATTTGTTTATTGGCCATCTAAATCATAGTTTGAGACACTTTTTGAGATCTGAGTGCTAATGGTCCCATAAAACACCATGTCTTGAGTCTTATTTATCGTGCAGTCTTACTTATTAGCTCTTCACTCTTTCCACCTCCTCATAGGAGATTTATATCTTAATTTGGTCCAGAGCCATAGGTAATGAAATAAAAGATCTAAAGGGACTTTCCTTTGAATAGTAATTCAGATTCAGATAGCAATATCTGCTCTATGAGATCTCTCCTTCATTGTCTCTCTGTGTCTTGGTTCTTTTCTCTGTCTCTCTTTGCCTCTGTGTCCATCTCTGGCTCTACTCTCTCTCTCTCTCTCTCTCTCTTGTTTTCTCTCTCTCTCTCTCTCTCTCTCTCTCTCTCTCTCTCTCTCTTTCTCTCTCTCTCTCTCTCTCTCTCTCTCTCTCTCTTTGTGTGGTCTGTGTGTGTGTGTGTGTGTGTGTGTGTTTCTCTTTGTCTATCAGGATTATTACTGAGTTTTGGGCCTATTACTGAGTATTTCACTCAGGGTCATTATAGCATGAGACTCTCCCACTCCTCCCCACAAAGCAGGAGGACATTTTTGCCCCTTTCTCCAAAATCTGAGAACCCAGGTGCTTTTTTACACATTTGACTCTTGGGATGACAGGCATCTGTGCCACTGCCTAACCAATCTAAGAGTTTCTACCTTTCCAAGTTGTCAGAGAGAATCCAGCCGGGCCTGCTGAACCCACCTTTTGCCTAATTGCACAGTCAGCATATTGTGCATTGAGGGCAAATGGTGGTTACTGAGTGTGGGTGGGGTGTAGTAACCCAGTGCCAAGAGTTTCTGAAACCCCGAACAGCTATAAAATAAAAATGACAAGCAACATAAAATGAAGTTGGCCTCAGTTCCCACCCCCATGGAACTGTAGACACCAAGTTAGAACAGAACCCCCTGGCAGATGCTGTTGGAGCCGCTGCTGACTGTGGGCTCTTTTGAGCAGAAAGCTTTAATTTTGGAGGGGAGCATGAGAGCTTCTCTAGGTGAACCACAGAAACACACTGAGATGAATAAAACAGACTAAAATTAGTGATGACATGTCTGTGGCTGAAGGCAATATATGCTACTGCCGAATGGGGAGATGTGAGGGTAAAGGGGGAATTTTCATTTCTGCCTGCAGTTATATCTCTCAAAGACATGACCTGTGGTCTTCATGTGATCGGCTTCACATCCTCCTTCCATGGCCATAATGCTTCTTTTCTTTTCCATTTTTAGCATTGTGTGTTGGCATTTGTACTTGGACTGATGAGTAGGACCTCACATGGCACCTTCCAAGTATCAAGTGTATGGCAAATGTTTGTTGAAGGAGTCTTGCTGAATATACTGGGGAGCTTGATTTGGTGGGTGACGGATGGCAAACCTGTAGTCATTACAACAAGCAGTGAGTTCTGGAATTCTGGGCATCACAGCTCTTGTACTAGATAGATGCCCGCAGAAATATAGAACATCCTATTCCTTACTTCTACTTGGGTAAATTAGCTAACTTGGTTATAGCACAATGTAACTGAAGCCAAAGTCACAGGGAAAATCTATTTTGTAGTTGACCCTCTCCAAGTCAGCCATTACACTAGTGTTTGCCCTGGGATACAAGGGTGAGCAGTCAAGAGGTGTGGATACCTCATCAAAATAATTCTCTCATTAGTGAGTTGGGTTCACAACCTTCATTGTCAAAGACCAACAAGCAGTTTGCCTAGTGAATGGAACAGAAGACTCAGAACCAGCAAGATATGGGTTTGAATTCTGTTCCAGACGCTTATTAGTGGTTGAGTCACTTAATTAAGCTCTCTGAACCTCAGTTTTCTTATCTGTGAAATGGGGACAATGATAACACTTACCTTACAGGGTTGTTGTGCAGTTCAAATGAATAAATGAATTTAAGGTACCAAAAACATATCAGCTGTTATCATATCATAAATAGTAACTGGCAACCCTTATGAAATGTGAGTTTTACCTAAGTGCTATCCTACTCTAGTGCTGGGCAGGAAAATGATATCCAGGAGTTCAGGGAATGGGAAGGATCTTTTGCCTCTTATTTCTCCTGTCTGTTCTACCATTTGTAGGTCCCTCAGATTATTAGCAAACATATCCTTTCCATTATCCTAAGGGAGGTATTTGATTGATTAATATTTTGGCAGGAGATCAAGCAACAACTATTTATTTTTTAATATTTTTTCTCTAGTTACATGTCAAGAAAATTTTTAGCATTCATTTTTACAAGATTTTGAGCACCAAATTTTCTCCCTCTCTCCCCTCTCCTCTTCTGAAAATGGTGGGCACTTTAATATAGTTTGCACATGTGTTATCTCATGTAAAAGTATTTCCATCTTAGTTACAGCTGTGAAAGAAGAAGCAGATTTTTTAAAACCATGAGAAAGAATACAGTAAGTGAAAAAGCATGCTTCAATCTGCATTCAGAATCTATCAATCCTTTATCTGGATATGGATAGCACTTTCCTTAGTGGATCTTTTGTATTTGTCTTGGCTCATTATGTTGCTGAGATGAGCTGAGTTATTCATAGTTGATCATCACACAATGTTGCTGATATTGTGTACAATGTTTTCCTGGTTCTGCTCATATAAGTTTTGCATAAAACTTGCATCAGTTCATATAAATCTTTCCAGAATTTTCTGAAATCTGCCTGTTCATCATTTCTTACTACACAACAGTATTCCATTACATTCATATTCCACTGCTTGTTCAGCCATTCCCCACTTGATGGGCGTCCCCTCAGTTTCCAATAATTTGTAACCATGAAAAGGGCTGCTATAAATATTTTGTGTATATAGGCCCTGTCCCCTTTTTTATGATCTCTTTGGGATATAAACCTAGTAGCTTTGTAGATTAAAGAGTATGCAGTTTGGTTGCCCTTTAGGCATATCAACAGATATTTATTAAGCATTTATTACATGTCAGGCATTGTGCTAAGATTGAAAAGCAAAGTAATGAGCCTAAAATGATGATGAGATATGGGTAGAATTATGGTTTGAAATGAGAAATGGAGAAAAGATATAGATTTCAAGGGATTGTACCATCCCCATTCCCTAGCAGCAAGGATGATAGAATGTAGGGCCTTGGTATACTATGGGGCACCTAACTTAAGATGTGAAGTGCCTACCCTACTCAAAGTAGCATCATCCAATCCAAAATTCCTCCATGCTTTCTGGGTGAGTTTGGAGACTGGAAACTGGAATAAAATCAGAGGATCTATTTGGGTGCCTCTCAATGCCACTTCTTCCAAATCCTCTTGACTTTCCTAACTTCACCTACCTTGGCTTCCATGACCCTGTGTCAGTGGTGTACTAGTAAATGTTTTAAACTAGTTCTCTTTCATTGAATACGATTTTATTTTCCTCAAATTCCATGTAAAAACAATTTTTAACATTAATTTTTTTTTAATTTTGAGATCCAAATGTTCTCCCTCCATCCCTTCTTCCCCTTCAACAACTAACACTTTGAAAAAAAATGTACAAAAGAACCATTATTTAGGTCTAATATACTTTAACATTTCCCATCACTATAAATCTAGACCATCAACAGAACAACAAATTGAGCTCTATTTGTAAGCACTTGAGGATTTCCAAGGTGTTAATACCTACACTGAAAAATTTAACCCTCTGCTCTCCAGAACCCATGCTCCTCACCCCAAAGAAAGCTCATAGAATAAAAAATGTATTAAATCACATAGTGGGCAGCTGGGTGTACAGTGGGTAGAGCACTGGACTTGGAGTCAGGAAGACTCATCTTCTTGAGGTCGAACCTGGCTTCAGACACTAGTTCTATGAGTCATTTAAGTCATTTAATCCTGTTTGCCTCAGTTTCCTCATCTGTAAAATGAGCTAGAGAAGGAAATGGAAAATCACTTGATTATCTTTGCCAAGAAAACCTGAAATGGGAGCACAAAGAGTAGAATATAAAAGAAAAACTACTGAACAGCACCAAAACAACATTAACAAGCATAGTAATGACAGGATGAGGAGGCAGGATACTCTGGTAGGCAGCATGGTACTGGGCTCAAAGCTTGCTTCCTATACTTACTCCCTGTATGATCTTTGTTAGAAATGGCAAAGAGACACATATAGACTTGATGTCAGAAAAAAGAAAACAAAAAACAAACACACAAAAATTCTCAGAAATTAGAACTCTCCCAAAGTAGAATCAGCTAGAGGCAATGGACCTCATTGGAGAGCTGGAAGCAAAGACCAGATGACTACTTGTTTAGATATATTGTTGAAAGATTTCTTTCCAGCAAGGGTTGGACTAACTGGCCATGGAAGTCCATTCTAATTCTAATATTCTGTGAAGTCACTTAAACTCCCTGGGTCTCAATTTCCCCATTTATAAAATTAGATGACAGAAGATTGCCTTTGAGGTTCTTTCTAGCTCTATCTCTATGAACCCAAACTTCTTGAAGGAAGGGACTCTCATGTTTTATCTCTGTGTCCCCAGCACCCATCAAACCTATCTTGACTTAATAAATGCTTCTTAAATGAATAAATGAATGAACTAATGAATGCATAAGAGGAATTTGGTTTTCAGTGCCTTGCCCATACTTCCATGCATGGTTCACTCAAAGGGCGTCAGATAGAAAAGGAAAGAGAAGATGTTGACCTGAAATTCTGCCTACTCCCTAAAGTCATAAATCACTGAGCAGAAGGACTAATGCAACTTTAATTGAAGCATTGCACACAGAAATGCCTATTAGCAGCTAGCTCTGGGGCAGCTGTAATTAAGGGACTATCAAATTTCTATTTCAGATCTCATTTTAAGAGATTTAAAATCTGTCTAACATAATCACCCTCAGGCTGGGGATTTGGAGTGGAAGGTCGCTGCCTAGAGAGATATTTTTTTAATCACATTTTTAAGAAAATCCATTTTGTTCCTTTTGGGGCAGAATAAAAGGCCTCTTTGGTGTTGCATAACTGAAAGCATTCTCCCACTCCTGCCCCCCAAAATAAAAGGGTGAGCAAACAAGATTGCAAGTGGTCTGGATACTTTGGGCATTTTCCAGAATTGAATGTGAAACTGCTGAGACTCCAATCTTGACATAGCATCATCTCTATAAGCAACTTCCCATACAGATTTTTATTCTGCATGTAGGAGCAAGTCTGTGTCCTACGTGCAGTTACTAGCATGAAATTTCTTTTTTTGGCAGCTTCCTGAATTCAATCCCCTTCTCCCTTCCCACTAGCCATCTCTTCCCATCTCCACCCTCTGAATGAAACCCACTCAGATGCTAAGGAGCATGAAAGAGATCATGCTAAATTAGCATTAATGGATTAGGATTCCCAAACCATAAAATTGGGGATTGGGGAAGCAAATGAAACCTAATCTTAGAAATCTCATGGTTGTTCTTGGGTTTTGCACAAGGCTTATACATGTGTGTCTCTCACAAGCCAAGTTCCCCCAGAGTGGTTTAGGAGCTAAATTTTTTTTCCTAATTTGAATTTCCCCAAGTTGACAGGATGAAGTCACATTTTAATATGACTTCAAAATCCTCTTCTTGACACTAGGTATGACCTGAAGAAAGTCAGTAGACTGAAATCAGCCGGCAATCTGGGATTGGGAGGATGGAGGAGGAAACTCTCTCATCTTCAGTTCTGAAGCAATCATTGAAAAGTAATTTTTATTGATGTCTTGTTTTTATATCACCAAAATTTCTCCCAGTATCTCTCCCCTTCTCCCTTCCCACCTCACAGAATCATCCCATATATCAAATAATTTTAAAAAAAGAAAATCAACAAAAGAAAAAATACATTGAAAAAATCTGAAAGTATGCTAAATATTCCACATCTGTGGACCTCTTACCTCTGTACAGGAGTGGGGTAAGAGTAGGGGTGTCTTCTCCTACCTATTCTTTGGAGTCATCTTTGTTCTTTGTAATTTTACTATGCACACTTTCTATTGTCTTATTGTTCTTTCCATTTACATTGTTGCAGTCACTTATACAGTTTTCTTGGTTCTGCTTATGTCACTCTGTATCAGTTCTTTAAGTCTTTCCATACTTCCCTGCATTCATAACATTTGTCCTTTCTTACAGCTAGTAATATTCCATGACATTCATGTAACACAATTTGTTTAGCTCCAGTTAATGAGCATCTCCTTTGTTTTAAGTTCTTTGCTATGAAAGTAGTCGTGTTAATGGTTAAGGAGTTTGGGGTTGTTTTATGTCTTGAGCACATGCTTCTTTCTTCCAAAGCTTTGAGACCTAGGCAGAAATTTTATTTTTCCAAGTGAAAGTGTGACATGGCAGAATTAACTTCTCATTTGCTCTCTCCTTTAATTAAAAAGATTAATTCTTATTCTTGGCTAACTATAACACATATGGCCCTAGAGAACTGGGTTGTTCCTGGTTTTTAACCTGTGTTTTGGAAGGCTGAGATTGAAGGAGTGTGTATCAAGCCTTCTCACAAAAGTGTGAACAAAGTCAGCAAATTTACTGCAAAAGTGAAACTAACTCTGGAGGCTCCAACTTAGAGAATAAAGCCTCAAACTGGGGGACCCCAAGGGATGGATCCTGTCAGCAGAGGGATTTAACAGATTATAGGGTGCAACTCTAGAGTTGACCAACAAACTCAATTGAGCCCTTAAAGACCCTGGAATGTAACAAAAACGCTGTCCAAGAAAACATCACCCTGCTAAGAACAACTTCAGTAATTACTTAATTGCACCCTGCCAGCACTGGACCATTTCTGAATACAAGCAGCTATACTCAACAATGTATTTACATATTTCGACATGGTGCCATTCCAATGCCTGTATTTAGGGGCAGGAGGTCACAGTGGATAGAAAGCAGGCCTCAAAGTCAGAAAGACCTAAGTTCAAATCTTGCTTCTGACATAACTTTGCAAGGAGACCCTGGGAGTCACTTGTCCTCTGAGTGCCCCAGACTAGGGTTTCTTAAACTGGAATGTGACCCCATATGCGATTGTGAAAAATTTGACAACAATAATAGTTTTCTGAATGTGCAATAACCCAAAATTAATTCAAAATCAAATGCATAAAGAATCTGAGGTGTTTCTAGCACTTGCCGAGTTGCATCACTCAATTTCACTGCAACCTTGGTTCTGAATACAAAGCATGAGCACTTTGCACTGCATGTGCCCTGAATACCATGCAAAGCCAAGGGATGCTGCCTAAATTGAAAAAGAGGTCCCAAGTGGAAAAAGTTTAAGAAGCCCTGATCTAGGCAACTCTTTGAGACTGATACAGATTAGGAAGTTAGATCAGTAGAGATAGTTTCCTCACCAGAAGTCCCCTATACAAAGAAAATCATAGATCCAGAAGACAATCTTAAAAAAAAAGTTTTTGTGCTGGTCAAGAAAACAGGGTAGAAGTTAAATTGGAATAGAGGCACAGAGAAGAAAAAGGCTTTAACCACATTCATGGGGTCTGTAAGTGGCTAATTTAGGAACAAGAAGGCTTCTTAACCTTGTCCTTTCCCACAGTGATGGTGGATAAAAGAGGAACGCAAAGGCCTCATGCTTTTAGAAATCCTGATTTATGACCTGGCTTCATGGTGGGCATTGGTCCATCTTTGCTGAGATTGTGCTCTTGTCGTGAAAGGAAGCGATTGTGGTTATAACAAATAAAACTGTGGTATTTGTCCCATGCAAAGGTACCTCATTGGTGGCTAGGTGGCGCAGTGAATAGAGCACCCGCCCTGGAGTCAGGAGGACCTGAGTTCAAATCGGGCCTCAGACACTTAACACTTACTAGCCATGTGACCTTGGGCAAGTCACTTAACCCCAATTGCCCCGTCCTTCCCCCCTCCAAAAACAAAAACAAAAAAAAACAAAGGTACCTCATTGTTTATTGATGAAGCCACCTCTAATGGCAGTGACTAGTAATTGCCCAGAAAAAAATACAACATTTATAAAACGAATTATAATCCAGAGCTTCAGTCTGAAGGAACAGTGTGATGTAGTAGATGGAGAGCTGACTTCAGCAACAAGAAGACCGCCTTAAGTTCCATCTCTGACATATACTTGCTGTATGACCTCACGCAGGTCACTTGATTTCCCATTGTCCCAAGCAACTTCCTAAGACTTTGAGTTATGGAGGAGGTACAGAGGTCTGTTTGAAAAAAAAAAGGTGGGTGACAGAGTTTACTTTCTTTGCTTTCTCCAAGCATATCTTTTGAAAATCTTTGAGTCTATGAGCACAGGCTTTGCTTGAACAGCCAGACTTATGGGTCATTTGAAGGGCTATGTGACAGGGAGAGCCAGACTCTTCTTCCTTTTATTCTACTCTCTGAAATGGCCCTAGGGGATGTTGGGCCAAAGTAAACAATAATATTCCTGGGATCAGGGAGCAGGATGTCACTGTGGAAAGCCAGGCAGAGAGCCAGTTAGATAGACAGGATGAGGGGGGAACCGCCTCCCCCCCCATACAACAACAGCTCATACATCGTAGCTCAGGACAGAAATGACCAGAAGTTTGGCTATGCATAAAATGACATACTGATATATGCACACGTACCTGCATGTTAAGGTTCTGGGGAGTCCCTGGCTTGGTTTCTCCTATCTCTAACTGGGCCCTTTTTATCATTCCATCTTTCTTCACATACAAGGTAAGATATAAAGTAATGATATTGATACATTAAAAGCAAACAAACCAACAAATCAGGATATGTAAATAAATGTTGTTTTCTTCTAAGTTATCACCTGGGGAAGCTATGAACTTATCCAATGATATTGCCATTGCTCAAAGCATTTGGTGGGGAATTTCAGATCTCATTTAAAAGCAAGGACAGAAAATCAACCTCTTTATTTATAGTCACATCTTGCATTGTTTTATTTTTATGAAAACAACTGTTACCCAGCTCAACCTCCTATTTCAACTTTTTCAGATTTTTAAAAATATTTATTTTTCATTTTCAACATTCACTTTTTGAGTTTAAAATTTTCTTCCCCTCCTTCCCCTCTCCCCTCTCCAAGACAGCACGTAATCTGATAAAGGCCATACATGTACAATAATAATCAATATATTTCCACATTAGTCATGCTATAAAGAAGAATTAGAATCAAAGGAAAAAAACACAAGAAAGAAAAAAACAAACAAACAAAAGGCAAAATAGTCTGCTTTGATCTGCATCCAGACTCCATATCTCTTCCTCAGGTTGTGAACAGCATTTTCCATCATGAGTCTTTTGGAATTGTTTTAGATCATTGCATTGCTGAGAAGAGTTAAATCTATCAAAGTTGGTCATTGTACAATGTTGCTGTTACTATGTACAATGTTTTCTTGGTTCTTCTCACTTCACTCAGCACCAATTCATGCAAGTCTTTTCAGGTTTTTCTGAAGTCCACCTGCTCATCATTTCTTATGGAACAATAGTATTCTATTACATTCAAATACAACAACTTGTTCAGTCATTCCCCAATTGATGGACATCCCCTCAATTTCCTATTCTTGGCCACCACAGAAAGAACTGCTATTAATATTTTTGTACATGTGGATCCTTTCTCCATTTTTATTGTCTCTTTGGGATACATCCCAGAAATAGTATTGCTGGATTGAAGGATATGTGTAGTTTTATAGCCCTTTGGGCATAGTTCCTAATTGCTTTCCAGAATGGTTGGATCAATTCACAACTTCACCAACAATGCATTAGTGCCCCAATTTTCCCACATCTCCAAAATTTATCATTTTCTTGTTTTGTCATGTTAACCAATCTGAAATGATAAATGTTGCAGAAGATGTGGGTACCTCAGAGTTGTTTTAATTTGTATTTCTCTAATCAATAGTGATTTGGAGAATTTTTATATGACTATAGATAGCTTTAATTTCTTCAGCTGAAAACTGCCTGTTTATATCCTTTGACCGTTGATCAATTGGGGAATGAATTGTATTTCTTATCGATTTGACTCAGTTCTCTATATATTTTGGAAATGAGGCATTTATCAGAGACAACGGCTGTAAAAATTGTTTCCCAGCTTTCTGCTTCCCTTCTAATCTTGGTTGCATTGGATTTGTTTGTACAAAATCTCTTTAATTTAATGTAGGCAAAATTATCCATTTTGCATTTCTTAATGTTCTCTATCTCTTGTTTGGTCATAAATTCTTCTGTTCTTCATAGATCTGACAGGTAAGCTGTTTCTTGCTCTTCTAATTTGTTTATAATATCACATTTTATGTCTAAATTGTGTATCCATTTTGACTTTATCTTGGCATGTGGTATAAGATGTTGGTTTATGCCTAGTTTCTGTCATACTACTTTGCAGTTTTCTCAGCAGTTTTTTGCCAAATAGTGAATTCTTCTTATCCCAGAAGCTGGAGTCTTTAGGTTTATCAAACAGTAGATTTCTGTAGTCATTGACTACTGTGACTTGTGTACCTAATCTATTCCACTGATCCACTGCTCTATTTCTTAGCTAGTACCAAGAAATTTTGATGATTGCTGCTTTATAATATAGTTTTAGATTTGGTACAGCTAGGCCACCTTTCCTTGCGTTTCTTTTCATTAATTTCCTTGATATTTTTCAGATGAATTTTGTTATTACTTTTTCTAATTCTATAAAGTAATTTTTGGTGGTCCATTTCATTTTTTAGACTCAGCTCTGAAGAATTTGGTTTCCCCAAATCAAATCCACCCCCAGCAAATGAAGATTTGCCATCATTTTGGACACTGGAGAAGAATGTGCTTTGGGCTCTGAAGGCCATAGGAAAGAGTACCTACTGAAATGCACTAGCAGCACCACCAAACCACCATGGTTTCCTGAAAGGACTAGTTCAGAAGAAAACACTCATTTGAATGGGTAAGTTCTGACTTGGTTAAAAATCAGAGGCACTGATTTATACTATAGTTAGATGGGAATAATGGAGAGAGTGCCAGTCAGAAAGACCCAAGTTCACTTCCTGTCTCATACTCTCATTAACTGTGTGACCCTAGGCAAGTCACTTAGCCTATCCTAGCTTCTCCCAGTCTCTCCCAGTCTTAGTTTCCTCACCTGTAAAGTGAGAATAATAATAACACCTATCACCTCTCAGGGTAACATGAAATAAGGCTTTGTAAACCTTAAAGCACCATTGAAATAGTTATTATATGTAATATAATATTATGTATTATTATCACCATCACATGTGATACACGTGAATTTTGAGGAAGTAGAGAGATGGATCTATAATTTGGGTTTGAAAGCAGGTAGCGTAGGTATATGACATAAGAAAGAACACCTCTCTCCATCTTTAGGCAAACATGGGGAAAAGTACATTGGCTTAAGTACCTTATCCCTTTTCACCTAGCAGCCTAGCCTAGTTCTTCTCTCCACCTTTTCTTCTTCATCCTCTCCTTTGTTGGGGGTGTGGTAATATTGGTTTGTCCTGCCTCTGCTAGCAGTAAGGAGAATGGAGTAGAGTTAAGAGAGCAGAAAGGAGAAGTAAGCAGCCACTATGTTAGCTACTATGCTCTGATGTGTGAATGGTGGGCTGCTGACAGCAGTGAGTCATGGGTCTTTGGCATTCCACAGTCATTCAAAGGATCATTTGGGCCAACTGGTTAAGGCATCCCCCCAGCCACCCTTCATCATGAATTCTGAAATGCAATTACGTGGTTTTTTGCAGTAGAATTCTAAATATTCTATTTAGAAATCCTCTTAACACAGCATAGGAAAAAGCCAGCAATGCTGGACCCAGGGCAAAATGTACAAATCAGCATTGCCACTGACCCCAGGGGCAGGAGGAAATAGTACAATATGGGAGGACCTCAAGGCTAGAGGGAAGGCTGCTTAATTTCCCAGGACTCTCAGCAAAATTTCCACCCATCTGACCATAGGTCAGGAACCTTCATCCATTCCCAAGTTAACTCCATTGTTTTCTGATACTTCAGTCTTAACACCTGTTGGTCTCTGTTCCCAAGGGAGAGAATGAGAACTAGTATTTCTGCTTCACAAAGAAAATATTTACAAATGGATGAGTCCCTGAACACCTTCCATCCTGTGGGGCAAGAGGCTTGCTTTTGTGCAGATGAAGTTGGAAAGTGCCTTGGAATGAATTGTGGGAATATTCCAAGTAGGGACAGTAATGCTTTACAGGGTTCCTATCCCAGAAAATCTGTTAGGAAAGCAGTGGCAGCAAGGAATACATGAATCTCTACTTTCTCCAAATGTTTTGTATTTACTGTTTCCAGTGAAAATTTTCATATTTTCCTAATTCTCTAATTATATTGTACAATTTAGTACCGTATTATATATCATCTGTTGTCTTCCATTGTTTTAGCTTACATTTATACACTTATTTTGGATAGGAACTGCCTTTACAATTTTCTTGTAGCCTTCAATTGTATGGTTACTAGGGACATAGGAGGTATTTAATGAATGCTCATTGAACACTGGTTGATAAATAGAAAAAAAAAAGTTTCACCACTCCCCCTCCCAAACCCCAACCTCAAGTCAAGTTTAGCTGAAAAGGAACTTAGATCCACCTTCCTAAAGAAGATTTTTAGATATGGATTGTTTTTTGCCCTCGTTGTATACATTTGAAGATGGGAAGACTCTTATTTTAGAATGTGTTTGTTTTAGGGACCTGCTAACAGCACTATGGTAGGCCATTCTGAGTGTGCTGGTAAATGTTTAACAACCAGATCTGGCGGGGGAGGGGGGGGGTGTAGGGAAGTTACATAGCGCACACTATGCAATTTTTTTTTAAATTTGCATTATTAACATTTTTTCCCATCACTTTCTTTAGTCTGGACAAACCACAAAGCAATAAATCAGGCTCTGATTTGTGGTGTTTGCCCATTTCCAAGTTATAAATGCTGACTGAACATTTAACAATCTTTCTTGAGCTGGTTCGAGTTGGCCCCAGGACACTTAGACCTGAACCTTTACAAAGAACTATTAATTTCTGTATCGTTCAAGAGCTGTACAACAAGGGCTTGCTGAGAGTCTTTCATATAAAGCCCTGGGGAGAAAGTAAAAAACATGATGTCTGAGCCTCCTTAAATCACAAGAGAGTTATATAGAATTGGGAATGTTCATATACAAACCAAGAAGCACTTTAGTTGATTTTCTGGGTACAGCAAATATTTACCAGGGGAGAGAGTGCAAAGGAGGTCAAAATGGACGCATAAAATATATATTTACACTTCTTTGTTCCTTAGGAGTTGTGAAGAACCATCAAATTTTATAGAATTATAAAATGGTTAGCCATTGGCTGACTGAAAGGTCAGCAGCACTACTGGTAGCCTTTAAAAAGAAGGCTTATCGACCCGAGTTAGTCATGATGGTGATCTGTTAGTCAAGAGAAGGTCATCATCTGTGGCAAATGAGAAGAGTGTGTTATAAAGGAAGAAATCAAATCTTGAGGGGCAGTTCTCCTCTGCATTTTAGCTTCCCTGTCTAACAAAGTGAAGTGGGTAAGAGAAGGGATTTTCTTTCTTACCCCTCTCCCTCATTGTCAATGGCATAATGTCCTGGAGCAACTCATGCCATAGGAGATGCTGCAGCCAGCAGAAATTAGTCCCAGCGAGACCCTTTGTGGAGTTAAGTTCAGTTATGGAGAGATGCAACCCCGGGGAACCCAGTTGAGCAAGCTGCCTAAGAAAGAAATTGTGTTTAAGGGAACACACTAATAGGGGCTTTTGAGCTATATAGTATTAGGAGAATGGATCCACAGAGTATTATGATCCTGAAGTAGTAATCCCTCCTGGGGACCCAACCTGTGAATGAGTGAGTGAGTGTGTGTGTGTGTGTGTGTGTGTGTGTGTGTGTGTGCGCATGTGTATCGCCTAGAGAAGGTGATACATGTATATGAATGGTAGATACTGTCGTGATGAATCAAATACAAAATCATGCAAAAGCTTTATTAAATTCACGGTAGCCTGGTGTCACTGTGTATTTTTTCAAATTAAGATATTAATATTACAACTATTCTCAAGTAGGATTCTACAAAATCTTTTAACGTTAAAATAAGGCTTTTGTACTCAACCAGGTTGCTTCAAGTGATGGGGAGCCATAGGTTTATGAGAAGGTGGTTAGTATCAGATACTGCTTTCCAGCTATGCTGCTTGTTAAGAGGGAATAGGATCCAGGATGAGTACATTTTGATCATGGGAAAGCATGGAGACAAAGGCCTGAATGAGAAGCTAACCACAAGTGTGATCACTGTAAGAGGACCATGGGAAGTGAATGGGAAGAAGTGTCAAGATGGTTCCAAATCAAACCTGTTTATAGCCCCTAGCAAGCTCAGTTTTAATAGTTCATACTAATTTCTCACCATCCTTGAAGACACATATGGTTTCTATTGGGATGGTACCCAGGATTTGCACAATGGGGCCATTGTCCTAGAGCCTGTGCTTAGAGAGGGGATGGCACAGGCAAGCTAGCTTTAAGCATGAAAGGAGATAGGGAACATCTGGTGACTTAAATAGAATGAGCATCAATACTGTAAAATTGATCACTGTAAAATACAGTGAAACTCTTGTAGTTCATTTATTGCTCCCTTAGACAGATGAGTGTCTTTTAGTGATGACTTCTTCACACAATCCTGTGTTCCTGTCAGGAAAGGTCATATACTCTCTCTGGTCCTCAGTTTCCATATCTGTAAAATGAAGGAGCTAGATGAAATTATCCTCAAAATTATTTTCATTATAATATTAATATACTTTAATTTATACTCTAATAATAAACAATATAATAGTTAATTTAATTAATTTCTAATATAAAATTTAATTTATAATGATATAAAATGTAATAATTTATCATTATAAACAATATATTTTAATTTTAATTTCTATAATTATTATAAAAATAATGTTATAGTAATATGATACATGGAAATATCAATGTAACCCACATAATCAAAAACACTTTGGGAATCCTCAATAATTTTTAGGAGAGTAAAGGGATCCTGAGACCAACAGGTTCGAGAACAGCTGCTGTAGCTCATCACTCCATCTCCTGATTCTTTGCCTTACCAGCGACCTCCATCTGGGCCTAGAATGTGCTCTCTCCCTGATTAGGCCTCTTGGCTTTTCTGACTTCCTCAAGATTCAGCTCAGATGATATCTTCACTAGGCAGTCTTTCCTGGTCCCACCAGCTGCCAGTGCTTTTCCTTCTCAGATTACCTTTCATCTTCTCTGTCTATAGCTTGCTTTACCCACTTATTTACCTCTTGTCTAGCCCACAGAAAGTAGGTTCCTTGAATACTGGGATTGTTTTTGCCTTTCCTTCTATCCCTAGCTTATGAACTTAATAAATACTTGTTGATAGACCGACTAATTGACTTCAAGGTGAACTCAGGGTCACAATGACCATGGCAGGGATATAAAGAAGTTGCCAGAAAGCTTTTAATAAAAGACTCAGATTGGAATGGCCTTGACCCTTGAGTAGCATTTTTATTAGTACGATGAAGGAAATCTAAATGACAGGAATAATAGGAATCAGTGGGAGTTGGATCAGAGGATCTGAAGAAGTGAAAGTAAATCTGTTTAGTGGTATGTGATTCAGCCAGTTGATAAATGTCAAAGCGACCACTTTGAAGGTGAATTGTTTCCATCTCCTCTTAAATGATCTCTCTGGTAAGGGTTAACTTGGGAGTAGTACCAAACTCATTGAAATTACCAGAGAGCAGGACTAGGACTCAGATATGAAAATTACTGGGAACCAGATGTCTGTGTGCTCAATATAAGAAAGAATTCAATAATTTCATTCAACAAGTTTATTAAGTCTACTATTTGCCAGGTACAATGCTAAGCTTGGGACTATGTAGACCAAAAAAAAAAAAAATCCTTGCCCTCAAGAAGCTTAGCACAGTGCCTAACACATAGTAGGTGTGACTTACTGACTTGAGCATGTGTATGGAGGTAGACAGGAACAATGGGTACACAGAGAAATACGTGCACAATAAATGCAATAGAACTGAGATGAGCAGCATTAACAGCTGGGATGGGGGGGGGGGAGTGGCACAGCAATGAGCCTTGGAGGAAGCTGGCTTGCTAGGTATCTAGACTTATGCAAAAATGAAATAGACTTCCTCATTCAATAGTGAATTCCTCTTCATCTGAAGTGTTCAAGAAGACTCTGGATGACAACTTAAGGCAGCGATGAAGGCTGGATAACCACTTGTCATTTAAGACATGGTTTGTCCAGGCATGGGTTGAACTAGCTCACCTCTGAAATATTATCTACCTTAAAGATTATTTGATTTCTTGCCCAAGGACATCTTGATTTTTATACAATTTTAATTAACATTATGTGGCTTCCAGACCCATAATACCTAAGAAAGTTTGAAAGGAGGAATTGTTTTATTTGTACAAAATAATTTTATATATATATATATGTATATATATATATATGTGTGTGTGTATCCATCTACATACAAATATGTGTATATGTATATGTGTATGTATTACGTGTTTGTATGTACACCTATTTGTTTCTAAAGATGACCATCTCTAGGAAGAGGGTAGGGATGGAAGAAAAAAAAAGAAATTTACATGATAACTTTATTATATATTTAAATAACATAGTAGATTTGCATTTTCATCTGAATCATCTTTTTATTTTACTGTTATGGAAATGTTTGTTTTATTCCATAAATTAAAAATAATAATGTTTTTTTAAAAAGAGGAAAAAAAAAGAAAGGAAAAATTGGTTATGAGTGACTGGATATATGAAAAAGGCAAAAATACCTGTGTAGTTTCACCAGGCTGCATTGCCTTAGTATGAGGATTCTTAACATGGTGGCCACAAACTTGCTATTTTTGATTAAAAAATTTTGAAAACTGTTTTTCAATTTAATAATACTATGTGTTTTATTTCAAGCATTCAAAAGCAATGTGAGGAGGGGGTCCAGAGTCTTCATGAGACTCCCAAAGAGACCCATAATGCCCAAAAGGTTAAAAACCTGTGCCATGGTCAGGGGAGGGCCCCACAGCATTCCAAGGCCTTCAGGAGGAACATCTATTTGTCCTGAGCTGCCTCACCTTAGATGTCTGAGTTAACATATTTTGCCCATATGTGATTTGAATCCCTTCTATCTTTATGAGAGTCCGTACTCCTGGATCTGCTCATAACTCCTTGTTTATTTTTCCTTATTCTTATTCATTCTGACTCACCTGAATGTTCTTTGTAGGAGAAACTTGGTTTTGCTCCATGTGGCTTGGCTGAAACGCCCCCTTCAGCTTTCCTTGTTTGCTCTTCTTGGCAGAGCAGAAAGGAAACAGTAAAGAGTGTTCATGGCCATGGCGTGTGTGTAGGTGTCCAGTACGTGACTACCCTTTTCCAATCAGGAGGTTTCTCTGGCAAGCAGCCTGACTCTGCCTAACTCTCTCTGACCCCCATGGCTGGTATAAAAAGTAATTTGCATTAAGTTACTCAAGATTATCTATTAACCACCCTGGAAGGCTCCTACCTCTTTCTGTACCTGATTCCTGGCAGGGCCATATCTTTTTTCCAGAACTTATGTTTTTAAATACTTTTAAATGGAATAGTTTTGAAACAGTGGTTTCCTCAAAGACCCCCAAAACATAGCCATTCTGTAGAAGTCAAAGAATTTCATGACTAGAGTTAGCACTTCGGTCCATCAAAACCTAGGGGCTTGCCCCACTTGATTTTGTATTAATAATAACATCTACTGATAACAATGTTCTAATAACTAGACCCCCCTCGTCTTACTCATCAAAACCTGCTAAGTCATATTGTACATATCAGTGTCATTTGGACAACCACAGAAATAATGCTGTATTGTACTTAGATAACAGTTTTACTTCCAACATGCTTGTGTATATGTTATGAGTATAATGGAGAGAAAGTCAATGAAATCCTCCTGACCAACTTGAGCTAGATAGAGTATTCTCTGTGCAGAAACGGTGCTGAGACCTTTCCAGTTCTGCAGGTGCCATTTTAGGAACTAGGCCCCTTCTGGTAATATATTTGCCTTGTCCCTTTCTTATGGGTCATGTATATTGGCCCAATGCTGAAAGACTTGGCACTTTGTAATGAGACCAAAATCCCTTGGGCCCCACGGGGAGGAACCACAGCATGGGGATGGAGCTGTACTCTAGAGGATGGAGGATTAAAGCAGAGTCACTCACTCAGGAGACCTTCAAAGGAATAATGACCACTGGTGTTCTTTCTGTCTTTCTCCAGAAGCTGTAGAATGAAGCCCTGCAACCCCAGCTCAATCTCTCTCTCTCTCTCTCTCTCTCTCTCTCTCTCTCTTTCTCTCTCTCTCCCTCCCTCTGTTGTCTCTCTCTGTGCCTCTTTGTGTCTCTCTCCCTCTCTCCCCCTACTCCCCCCTCTCTTCTTCCTTTCTCTTTTTCTCCCTCCCTTCCTCTACACCTCTCTTCCTCCTCCCTCTTCCACTCTCTCCCACACTCTCTCTCCTTCTCCCTCTTTCTTTCCCTTCTTCCCCTCTCTGTGTCTTTCCCTCCCTCCCCCTCCTCTCTCTTACCTCTCTCTTCATGGGGAGGAGAGGGCACTTCCTTCTTCCCATCCCACCTATAGCCACCTTTCACACATGGCTGTGGTCCCTGCATATCCTTGAAGAGCCTGAGCCTGGGTTGCCTTTTCTGTTTGTGTTTCTTTCCTTCCTCACTCAGGAACTTGGTAGCCTTGTTACCTACAATTGAGGAAAACTAGACAAGAGCCATACCAAAACTTTATTGAGATTTCCCTGGGATTTTACACCGAGATGTGAGCAGAGAACCAAAGAGGAAAAAAATGAGCCTTTCCGGAGTCAGCCCCCAGAATCAGCTCCTGGTCCATGGGAGCCACTGTGGCACAGGGAGGGCAGAAGAGGCCATTCAGGGAACTCTCTTTTTCTTTCGTTGTTGTTGATCAGTTGCGTCTGATTCTTCCTCACCCCATTTGGAGTTTTCTTGGCAGAGATACAGGAGTGGTTTGCCATTTCCTTCTCCAGCTCATTTTACAAATGAGGAAACTGAGGCAAACAGGGCTAAGTGACTTGCCCAGGGTCACACAACTAGTAAGTGTCTGCGGCCAGATTTGAATTCCAGATGATGAGTCTTCTTGACTCCAGGCCAGGCTTCTATCTACCATGCCACCTAGCTACCTGATAGACATGTGGGCAACTGCAAATCTTAAGAACACTATTGAAAATGAACCCTAACTTTTATTCTTCAAGCTCTTCATGAAGAATATGCTGTTGTCACTTTTTAAGCGAGGCCAACCTAAGGTGTCACAAGGGCCATTTTTGTCTTTTCTCTTCCCCTTCGATGCTGGAGACCCCAGGAACAGTGCAAAGACAATGCAGAGACCTTCACAATGGAGTGTGTGCTCATTGCCTGTTGACCGAGGTCCGGGTCAGCTTGAGGGCAAACCTCTTCACCTCTATTCCCTGCCTTCTGAGTGGCAGAGGAAACTTTGCAGTGAAATTCTAGAAGGTCAGAAGCAATGCAGAGAATGAAATATTTCAGAGAATGAAATATAGGAGATTCTTTAGTATTTGACACATGAATTTTCTTCTCAAATGATTTTGAAGGCTGTCACTAATTCTCTCTTTTCTATCAGTAAATGGTAACCTCATAGGGATGGCATTTTTTCCTTACTGGAAGAGAATGGCCAAGGTCACATTCCAGTGCAGAATGCTTGTCTTCCAAAGCATACCATTCTTGGGGAGAGAGATAAATAATGAGTTAATGTTTGAAGACAAGACTAATTTGGTCAACAGCAAGCAACCCACCACACTACTTACAGTTGGCCTAGCTTTGTTTGCCATGGTTATATGCCTATAGGATACACATTTATTTTGTGACATGCACAGTGATTTATTTAACCCACGAAAACTCCATCTGCTCGACAGTGCAGAACTGTGAGAAATGGTAGATAAGGAAAGAATAGGAAGACCATAACCCGGGGGCTCATCTAGTTGTTCCAGTAAGATATAAACTCCAGAATCATAAATTCAAGTCAGAAGGGAGATTAAAGGACATCTTATTCCACTTTGCTGCCACCCCCATATAGGAATTTTGTCTACACATCCCTGACAGATGTATATCCAGCTTCTCCTTGAATATATCTAACAACAGGGAGTCTCGTTGCCCCTTAAGGCAGACTGTTATGCTATCAGGTAGTTCTAATTATAACTGAAATACAACCAAACCACGTTACACAAGGAAACTCTATCTTATACAAAACCCAAATCTATCTCTTTTAGTCCTATTTTTGCCCTCTGGCAAAATACAAAATAAGTCTTCTCCCTCTTGCACATGACAACACTTTAAATATTTGAAGACAGCTATCATTTCTCCTCCCTCCCCCCAAGCCTTCTTTCCTTCAGGGTAAAGCATCCTTGTGAAAATATTGAATTCTATTTTGGGGGCTGTCAGAAACGAGGTCTTTAGGCACTTTGTGACTGGGTACAAAATCAGATAAGAGGGAGGAAAAGAGGCTCTTATATGTTTTTCTTTTTTTTTTTTAATACATCTGAATGCCCAAAATGTGATAATCTTTTGACATCTGTTCAGACACATCTTACTGTGTTGTTCTTAAAATCAGAATTCAGGATGAGAAAGTTTTCAAATTGCTTTACTTAGGCAAAAACAGTTGCATGATACTATAAATATTTTTTCTCCGAGAAATCATTTCCCTCCTACTCCTCTCCTGAAAATGGGCTATGTACCTGGATTCCAGAAAATTTTAAAATCAGTGTTATTTGGAAGATCATAACTTTGCCAAATTTCAGAATTGGAAGGGACCTGTATTCAACTATTCTATTCTAGCCCACACCTGAACAGAAATGTCTTCTACAGCACTATAACAAATGGTAATTATTTACAAGTTCAGTCTCTTCTTGAAGATCTCCAGTAATAGGAACTCTCTAATTTGGGGGGAGGGAAATAGGGCTTTTTGCTTTATTTGTTTTTAACATAAGGCCTAAATCTGCCTCTCTGAAAATCTACCCATTGCAAAGCCAAACAAAGCAAGTCTAATTCTTCTTTACAATCTTTCAAATACTTGGGTATTTTCAACTGAATGTCCTGTAGGCATCAGATACTCAGTACATCCAAAGCACAACTCATCATCTTTCCCCAAAAAAATCCCACCCCTTTCTGAATCTCTCTTTCACCGTCAAGGACATTATCATCATTCTCATCCCATAACCTCAACGTCATTCTTGACTATACACTCTCGTTCTCACCACATATCCCTATCAGTCACCAAATCTTGTTTCTATTTCCACAACATCTCTCCTTTACCTGCCCTTTACTTGACTCACATAGCTAGTAATCTAGGCCTCCTTCACTTGCCTGGACTATTACAATAACCTCCTATGAAGTGTAGTTTTGGAGGATCTGATCACTTAACCATTTCCAAATCTCTCACTGTAAATCATCTAGCCCTCATCTCTCTGTTTGTCCACAGACAAATTTAATATTGTGAAATACCTTCTAAATTCAGGTCCATTATGCCTGTGATCTTTGCATGATCATCCCATCTTACCTACCATGTCAAAAAAGGAAATGAGTTCTATATATCACGAACTCTTCTTGATGAACCTATGCTTACTCTTAGAGGTTACTACTTTATTTCTAAATTCTCACCAACCATATATTTAATTCTATATTTTCCCCAGAAATAAAAGACAATCTTATTGATCTGTAATTTATACAATCTACTTTTTTCCGCTTTAAAAATTTTAGGAAAACATTGCATGGCTCCAAACTTATACTATTTCTCCCGTTTTCTCTGATTTTTCAAAGGTCAAAAGTAATGGATAAGCAATTCCTTTCACAAGTCTTTTTTGGTACTCTGGGATCTACTGTGACTTGAGATCTTTGAGAGTAGCTTGGTCTTCTATCACCGCCTCCTTATTTTCCTTCGTTTTTAATTCTCTATTAACCATTTTTGTTCTATACTTCCTAGTCTGAAAACCATTTGGTTGATAAAACAGAAACAAAATAGCTGAGTATTCTTCCTCCTATCTACCTGCAAGCAGCCATTCTATCTCCTTTTTTTTTTTATCATCCTCTTGTTTCCAACATATCTTCAAAAGCCTTTTTTCTTGTTTATCCCATTCACCGTTAGCCTAAGGTTCTTCTGAGCTACTGTGCTCCTGCCACCATGATTAAAGATCTAAGCAACCCTTTTGTACATGTTCCTCCTTAGGTGCCCTTGCATCTATCTTTTGGCTACTCCCTTTAAAAAATCTTGGTTAGCTAATGAATTGCCTATGCATACACATTTCATTTTTGGTAACTCCTTTTATTCCTCTTTGGAGTCATTTACACTTGTGTCATCAGAATTTTGTTCTTAAGAGTTATCCCATCCCTCAGGAGTCAACTTTTAAGACATGGGATCTTAATCTTCCTAAGCAGGCTTTAAAATTCACTCTCCCCAAAATCTAATGTGTGTGTCAGATGGTGCCCAATTTTTTCCCATATTTATCACAAATTCTACCAAGCTTCCCTTCATTTCTTATTTAATAACCTTTGTTATATTAGGAGCCAGAATATAGTCCAGAATGTTGTTGTTGTTGTTCAGTCATTGTTCAGTCTGACTCTTCACAACCCCATTTGTAGGTTTCTTGGCAAAGGTACTGGAGTGGTTTTAACATTTCCTTCTCTGGCTTATTTTACAAATGAGGAAACTGAGGCAAGCAGGGTTAAGTAACTAGACCAGGGTCACATAACTAGTAAATGTATGAGACCAGATTTGAACTCAGAAAGATGAGTCTTCTTGACTCCAGTTGGGCCTGGCACTCTGTCCACTGTGCCACCTTGTTGCCCATAGTTCAGAATAGCAGTTCCCTTTCTTGCTTCCTCTAGCTCTGGAAGATTAAAATTATCATTATACCCAACCAAGAATTTGTTTAGTTACTTCATCTTTAACAGGGAGATATTTCCAAGAAATAAATAGGTACTTAAGGTTCCCTATTCTTTACTCTTGTCTCTCTATTATTTTTCTGTTATGTGTTCCAAACTCATCATGCATTATCTCTGTCTGACCATTTAGTCTAATAGAGAGGTGTCAAACACATGCCATGTAGCCCAAAGCACATTAATGTACTTGGTAAATATTTAGCAAAATACATCAAAATAAAATAAAACATAGACAATATTGCCAAGATACCCAATTTAGAGTGTATGTCATTCCTTCCCTAAGCCAGCTTCAATGAGAGTAAGGTTGACTCATTCCCTTTTGCCTTTCTGTTTTTCCCCTCCATTGTAACAGTTTTCCTGCTTTTGCACCACCATCTTGACTCTGCCCCTCCTAACTCCTACACTCACTCTTTAACCTTATCACTTCCCACAGGTTTGATTATCATCTCTATGCTGATGACTCATATATCTATATATTAGACCCCACTCTCTTTCTTGAAATAGAATCCCATATCACTGATCGACTATTGGACATTTCAGACTAGGAGATGTCTTGAAGACATCTCAAATTCAATATAACCAAAACTAAACTTATACTTTTTCCCTTCAAATCTACCCCTCTTCCAAATTTTCCAACAAATTTTTTGCTGAAGGCACAACAATTTTTCTAGTGTCCCAGATTAAAAACTTTAATGTATCCTCAACTCCTTGTCACACAGCCCACAAGTTACTCAATCTTATTCATTCTTCTTCCATAACATCTTTCACATCTGCCTCTTTTCTTTACTCATACAACTCCCACCTTAGTTCAGGTCCCCATCAGCTCTCACCTAGATTACAGCGGCAGCCTCCTGACCAGCCTCCTTGCCCTGAGTCTCTCCTCACTTCAGCTCATCTTACATATTACTGCTACCAAAGTGAATTTTCTTAATCACAGATCTGACCATGCCATTCCTTTACTCAATAAATTCCAAAGGCTTCCTACTGCCTCTAGGATAACATGCAAACTTTTCTGTTTAGCTTTTAAAATCCTTCATAACCTGGCCCCAATCTATTTTTCAAGAAGTCTTGTTGGGCATCACTGCCCATTCCTCACTCTGTGATCCAAGGCAAACCGCCATCTCAGTTCCTATCGCTATGACCTCAAACCCTCTTATCTTCCACACCTGGAATTCACTTCATCTTTCCCTTTGTCTCCAAGCATCTTCCTCTCCCTTCAGGACTCAACTTACATGCCTCCCACGCAAAGCACTTCCTGATCCCCGTCCTTCCCAACTAGCTTGCATTTAACTACTTCGTGTTTGTTTGTCTTTATTTTCTTTATATTTGTTCTCTATATATTAACATATGACCTTATTGTCTCTCCCATTAGAATGTTAAGTTTCTTGCAACTTGTTTTATTTTTGTACTTGCATCCTCAGTGTACCTAGCACTGTCTGGCACATAGTAGATGCTTAACAAGTCCTTGTTCCTTGATGTACAAACGTTAGCAATCCACCAACCCTTGTATCTATTTTGTCCATTTTGAACAAAGTATATTTTCCCCTAGCCACATTCCATTTATAAATCATGAGTCCCATCCTACCAAGTTCCCACAGTTCCTAGAAGTTGGATTTCCTCCTTGCATTAAGGTCTTCACTGTAGTTCAATTCAATTCAACAAGAATTTGTTAAGCCCCTGTGTTTGCAGGTTGTTGTGATCAACACTGAGACTAAAAAGGGTATAGATAATGGAGGAATTGACAAATCACTTCATACCTTTCTGAGCCCTGGTTTCCTCACCTACAAAGTGCTGGGGTTGAACCAGAAGATCTCTGGGTCTCAGACCCATGCCACCCATGATCTCTACCCTTCTGAACCTTATAGCCTTATAGCCACAAAAAACTAATCATGTTAAGTGTATAATGGAGATGCAAACAAATGGCTATGTGAAGACCAAGAGGAGAAATTGAAGGCATCAAAGGAGAATGGAGGAAGGGGCATTTTAAATAGTATATATACCTCCTGGGTCAGACCTTTCTCAGTCTTGCCAATGATTTTCAAAAGTCTTTTAGGGAATCAAAATTCCCTTTCTCATGTTGAAGGTCATGCCCAATTCCCACCCTCTCCTAGTCAGTTCCCTGCTCCTCCACTTTTCCTCCTTGAATTAGGCTAAGAGGATAAAATATCACCCATTTTGACAAGATGATATAGAAAACATATTAATTACTTACAAAGTACATGACCTAATGCTGGTGCTGGAGTCAAAAAGTCAAAAACCAAAGTGGTACCTGCCCTCAGGGAGCTTATACCAGATGACAATGATCCTCAGCATCGAATCAATGTCCTCGATGACAGGGGGGAAGAAGCAACATTAAAGGGGAAGAAAAAGAACTTTGGATCCACTTACAAACTCACTGCGTTCACTCCTAGATGTCTGTTGATATTTACAACCCAGAAATCAAGAAATATTACAAATCAGAGTTTGATTTTTTGTTTTGCTGGTTGTTCATATTTAAGAAAGTGATGAAGAAAATGTTAATAATTTAAAAGTGTGTCATGTACATTCTTCCCCTTCCCCACCAAGATCTGATTATCAAATATTACCAGAACACCACTGACTAAAGGTCACTTAAAACTATGTCAATCAGATGTAGCCTCAGGGCTCTCTCTTCATTACTAATGTCCATGAATGGAGGGATACTTGGACCCAGAACCATTTACAGGACTGGAAAATCTTTGGGGAAGCACATCCACTTCCACTCAGTGGCCGTTCCCATCCATTCTGCCCACATTCCCATAAATCAGGGCAAATCCAGCCCGCCGCTCAGGACTAAACACTCTCATTAACCAGGAAGGCATGAAGAACAAGACTAGTGTGTGAATATAAATGCCCTTGCTACTATCTAGAAGCTTCAGATTGATAACCACACCTGAGCATAAATTGAGACAGTAATATAAAAGGCACTTAGATCTCGGTCAGACACTGAAGACATCAAGGTCACCCACTGCATCCTGGGCCGTTGCCAGTCATCTTGACTCTTGTCCTGCCACCGGTCTTTGATGACTCTGGACAAGAGAGTGAGGTTGAGGACTTTGTGCAATTCTGCCTTAAATCCAATCCATGTGCAAGTCAAGACATCACCCCTGATGTCATTGATCCTCTTCAGAAACAAAGGACAAACATCACCAATATAGAGGGAATATCTGGTATCTTCTGTATCTATAAAGTCAGTGTTGTCATTATTATTACTGTCATTGCTGTGGTTGTTGCTATTCCTCTCATCACCAAGCTTCTTTTTCTTTTTTTTTTTTTGGAGGGGAAGGCAAGGCAATTGGGGTTAAGTGACTTGCCCAAGGTCTCACAGCTAGTTAAGTGTCAAGTGTCTGAGGACATATTTGAATTCAGGTCCTCTTGACTCCAGGGCTGGTGCTCTATTCACTAAGCCACCTAGCTGCCTCCTGACAAGCTTCTTGAAAGAATAATCTAGACTCACTGCTTTTATTTCTTCACCTTTTGAAAAATGCAAATACCTCTGGGATAATGAGACCTATCAATCATTCACACTCACTCAAGTGAGCTAATAGAATCAGACAACTTTTCTTTAAACAATACTAGTTTTTCAAATTAGAAAAAATTTTGGAGTATGGCCATTTAGTAGGAGGATGGGTATGGGCATGACATTATAGTAAAGCCCTTTGGCAATCAGGCCATCCTGAAAAACTTGGGTGCTTGTGAATTAAGAGAGAAATTGGTGGTTCAAAGAGGTGGGAGAGGGGCACCAAAAAGGACATGGGAAGAGGCCAAAAGGAAAACAAATAATTCTCTAGTCTTGCCTGGATCTAACACCAAGAATATTCTGCTGTTCATTACCCTTCCTCCTTCTCTACCAACCCTGCTTTGTTCTGGAACATGTCTGTTGATCCTTGCCTTCATTCCCCCTTACACAAAGTGGTGGCAGTGGGGAAGGTTTCTGTATGGGCTTTAGAATGACATGTACCTTTGCCATGAACATGCCAACTCTCTAGCCCTCTCCTGCTGGATGAGAGAGATCTCAAAAGAACAAGCTAAAAATAGTTGTGCAAAGCCATCCAGGGAGGAAGTGGAAAGTGAGATGAGAAGATCTGGTTTCTCTTACAATTCACAATCCCTTTTAATTTGTAGATGACCTGATGTTGTCCTTCAATTCCCATGGAAAGTAGCACAGTCTTGGCATCTCTTCTTCAGGGCAAAGTTTCTTCTTCCCTTTCTGACTGTAACATACCTGCTGGGACACAATGGGGACGTCTCTCCCAATTCCCTCTAAACCACCCTCGTATAACCCAGCTAGAAGCCTTTAGGAAAATATGTGTGTGAATGTGTGGGCATGGAGATAATCTATCTGTTGCTTTATCTCTCTACCATCTCTCTATCAATCATCTATTCATCTTTCTATCTAGATACCATCTAGCAACCTGTCTCTCATCTATCTATCTGTCTGTCTGTCTAGCTATCTATCTGTCTATCATCTGTCTGTCAGTCTATCTGTCTGTCTGTCTATCTATCTATCCATCTACTTTCATATTGGATGGGAACTTACCTCCAACTCAAGAGGGTTAAAGTTCCACCTCTTACACCTCCTAGCTGTGTGACATGGGTAAGTCACCGAACCCCTCAGTACCTCAGTTAATTCTCTAAGATGATAAGTTGAAAGTTTGCCCCACACACACATATTACCATTCCACTAAAAACCCTGACATATGTGTATGTGTTTCTATCTTTCTTTCCATATATATGTATGTGAATATGTGTATATGTACATATGTATGTATGTATGTATGTATGTATGTGTGTGTGTGTTGCAATAGAAAAGATCATTAGATTTGGAATCAAAGGATCTGTGTTCAAATCTCAACTCTGTCCCTTACCAATGATATGAACTTGGTGTGTGTAAACTAAACCTGTGTTTTAATCAGTTCTAGTTAAAAAAATTGAGATTTCCTTCATTGCTACTGGAGAGCCACAATTTATCATCTTCAAGAGTTGTCTGGGGGCACTGAGTAGCTGAGGGCCCTGTCCATAGTCATTCAATTATTATGTGCCAGAGGTAGGAATTAGAACCCACAGCTCCCTGATAGGCCCTCTCTTCATTAGAGCCAGGCTGCTTCTCTTATTATAAATAACTATTGTATCATCATTTCAAGAATGGTCCTTGAATGCCTTGAACCTTTTACACTTCATAAACTCTTTAGCATGTGTTCTCTCATAGCAACAATTTGGAATTCCCCTGAATGAAACCTATTAACTCATTTTTAAAATGCTCTGTTTTTCCAGTGGAATGAGAGAGATTTTCCTTCAATCTAAAAGCAGAAACAATTGCAGACTTAATCTTCGGTGCCGATAACAATATTATTCATTCTTTTAAAAACGCTATCAGTGGGAACAGCCAATGGAAACTTGGTGAAAGGAGCAGGCCAGTCCCCCAAGAGGGTCAGGGTACATTCAAGGAAGCATCCTGGTTCCAAAGTCAGTGACATCATTCAGAGTTAACTGTAGTATTGTTCGGGAGACTCTAATTTCATTCTCAATTTGTTCTACTTTTAGACAGAAAAATCTCACCACTCCCATGCCCCTAGATGGTTGGGGAAGGAAAGATTTTTTTTTAACTGAATTGATTGGTGGGCTTCCCCAGATAAATCATAGGTTTAGAGTATAAAAGAACCTTAGAGACTATCAAGTTCTAACCCCTTTGCTTTACAGATGTGGAAACCAAGGCACAAAAGGAATTGGTAACTTGTCCAGGTCCACACAGCTAGTAGGCGTTTAAGGGTAAGATCTAAATGCTGGTCTTTGCAGCTCCATGTCCTGAATTCTACTCTGAATATAGAGCCTGGTGTCGCTCTCTTTGCTTCTATCCAAAAACACACACTGAGAGCACATGAAAGAACCATGAAGTGAAAGTGAGAGGTGCTCATTCATTGTTAGATCAAGGCTTTGGAAGCTCCTGCAGAAGTAACCCACCACAGCCTTTTCTTTTCCTCTATAAGCTTCTTTGCCCAGAGTCATTTTGAAGTAACATGGTTCATTTATCTTGAAAGCCATTCCCCATCCCTGCCACAACACTAGTTTCAGTGATGAGAACAGGCTCATGTGAAAGGAAGGTGATGCTGTTGCTGCTATGGATGAAGAGCTCATATTTATATGTTTGAAGCACCATGAGGACCTTAAAATTGTGGATCTGAAACTGGATTGTCTAGTCTAACCTATTCACTTTGAGGAAACTGAGGCCCAGAGAATTAAAGTGACTCATCCCAGGCTCTATGGGTAGCATCAGAGACAAAATGAGAATCTAGGTCAGCTGAATCCAAAGCTTTCCCCTGCTCTAATGCCAGTAGAGCCAATGTCTTCATCTGGGTCTTCTTTTCCCCCACATTGATAAGTGGCCCCATCTCCTTCATGTTACTATGGATTTAGGGGTAAATGGGTGATCAGGGAGGACTAGCACTTGGAGTGTGAAGGATTAGTGCACTCTTGTCAGGGCTACTCATCCCCCTTTGGTGTTCATTTGTCACCCAGCTCTCACTTGTGACTCCAAGAAGCTACAGCATGTTTACCAACTCATCCCTTTATTACTGCAATAGCCTGCTGGTGGATCTGCCTGCCTCAAGTCTCTCCCCATTCCAATCAATTCTACATTCAGCCACTAAAGTGATTTTCCTAAAGCCCAGGTCCAAACATGTCACTCAACTCAATAAACTCCAGTGGCTTCCTGTTGCTTTCAGGAGTAAATACAAAATGTTCTGTTTGGCATTCACAGCCCTTTATAACCTAGCCTACTTCTGCCTTTCCAGTCTTTATATACCTTATTTCCCAGCAGGTACTCAATCTGGTGACACTGACCTCCTGGTTGTTTTACCAGCAAGACTTCTCCTCTTAGCTCCAGGATTTTCCCTGGTGACCCTTTATCTGGAATGCTCTCCTTCCTCTGCTTTGACCATTCATCTCCCTGGCTCCCTTTATGTCCCCTTTAAAATCCTACTTTCTCCAAGAAGCATTCCCTAGCTACTCCTCTTAATTCCTTAACTCTTTTAATTATTTCTTATTCATCCTGTACATAGCTTGTTTTGTATGTGTTTGCTTACAGGATGTCTTCCTCCCCACCTCTTAAACTGTAAACTCTTTGAGGGCAAGGACTGTCTTTGGTCTCTTTCCGTGTGCCTAGCCGATAGCACGGGGTGCCTGACATGTACTAGGTGTTTCATAAATGCTTATTAAGTGACTGATTGATTGATTATTAGATGTATACTATTTGCTAGCAATGAGCTGAGCACTGAGGGGACAGGTATAAAAAAATGAAACAATCCTTACCGACAAAGAGTTTACATTCTAATGAGAGAGACAAGTACACATATGAGTACATGCAGCATAAATAGAAAGTGAAAAAAACACAAACAAATGCAAAGGAATTAGATACAAAGTCGTTTGGGAAGGAGGACTGAGAAGGTCTCATGCAGAAGATGGTGCTTGACAGAGATCATTTTTAATGTTAATATCTCAGCCAGTTTTCACGATGATTTTATCGCTTTTATAACAAACGTTTTCACAAGTCTAATTGGATACGTATGTGGCCCCTGGCTATGTATATCTGTAGTGCGATCCTAGACTGTGTATGTTTAGCTTTTTACTGAATTGACTGTACAGGGGTCCATTTTTGACATTTTCCACGGTCCTTTTAGATCACATGAAGTTTGATGTGCAGACATTTCTTTAGATTAACTTGTATATATGGTTGTCTCCTTAATAAACAGCTTGACCATAAAAAAGAAGAAGATGGTGCTTAAGCTGCATGTTAGAGGAGGATTCAATGTTGGATAGAGGAGGAAGTACATTCCAGGGATGTGGAAGGTAGAAATAAGCAGAAAATGAGGCAAGAACTGAGAGACGGGGTAAGAGAGAAAAGGGAATAGGGGTAAGCAATATCATCACATTGACTACTGAAGCAACCCCAGCATTGCAAAGGTGTGTCCTCAATTCTTATTACTGAGCATCTATTCATCTCATTATAATACAAGAAAGAGCCCAAGGAAAAGTTTTCCAATCCTTAGTTTGGGGGGATAGTATTTCATTTTATGACACAGGCTAACCAAAGAAGTGATAGCTGGAAGAGTAGGAATTTGGGTGAGGAAATTTTAAAAAAAAGAATTAAAAGGAAAACACACCAGAGGAGGAAATGGAGTTTTAGGAAGAGACAGAAAGGCAGCCTTTCCAGGATGATGCTATTTGCTGGTCCCCAACAGGAAATGCAATCGAAACTTTAGGAAACTGAAAGAATACGGAGGGAAACCTGACTATAGGAAAGAAAGCTGGGGGTGGGGGTAGGAGGGAAGGAAAGGGCAAAGAGATAGGAGGCAGGGAAGCAAGGTCACATTTCTTTTGGCACTGAAATAATTTAAAACTATAATTATGTCCCAAAAGTTTCCAAGGAGGATCCCCTACCAGTTTCCAACCTCCATTTGGGATTTGAAACCTACAGGAAACAAAGCTTCTTCCCATGACCTTTTTTCTTCCTCTCTGAGTTAAATTTGGATGAGGAGAATTGGTAGGACACAGGGCTGAGGACTGTGACAGTGACTGAGCGAATGTGACTAAAGTCAGTGATTCTGTTGGTGCCTAGCTGAGAGATTTTGGACAATGTGTTACTTCCCCTTTCTGGACCTCAGTTTCCTGCTTTTTAAAATGAGAGAATTGGGTTAGAATAATAAAGGGTTCTTATATATTCTGATAAAATGTGTATTATAGATAGAGAAAATGTATTTCAACATAATTGATTTTCTTTGTAGTTATATATATTTTATTTTATGAATTAAAAACATGATTCTGAGAAGGGGTCCATAGATTTAACCAGAACTTCAAAGGGGTCAATGAAATGAAATTTTAAAAAATCATAAAAACCTTTTGAGATGATTTTTAAAGACCCCTTCCAGGTCTAACATTCTGTTATCCCATGGGCCAAGAGCCCCATATTTTAACCCTGACTTTACTTCTTGTTCTTTGTACAATCCAGATAAAGATGATTAATTTCACTCTTTTCATGTTTCCCATTAGGATGGAATAAATCACTACAGCAGTTTCTACAGTGACAATCATATCAGTTAAAATAAGTTCACAGGCCCAGAAAGTGGGCCAGGCTTACAAGAAATCAGGGAGCATGATCAGACAGTGGGAGAAGAATAGAAGACTTTTAATAAGAAGGAGGACAGCAGTCCACAACTTTAAGATTAGAGCTGTGTGATAATGTCCCTAAAGTCATTGAAGAAGTTTTAGTAGTTTCTTTTTTTTTTTTCTAGTCGTGTCCAACTCTTTTTGACCTCATTTTGGGGTTTTCTTGGAAAAGATACTGGAGTGGTTTGCCATTTCCTTCTCTAGCTCACTTTACAGATGAGGAAACTGAGTCAAACAGGGTTAAGTGGCTTGCCAGGGTCACCCAGCTAGTGTCTGAGGCTGGACTTGAACTCGGGTCTTCCTGACTCCAGGCCCAGCACTCTGTCTACTGTGCGGGCTAGCTGCTCCCATTGTAGAGGTGGAAGGTCCTCCAGTGTAGGTGTGGCAGAAGTATATGAGGCCCACAATGCTCTCAGCTCAGCTCGAACTGGGTTAAAATGTAATTAGGAGAAATTTAACAAAATAAATAAAAAAACAACAAAACATATGTGGTTTTCTAAGTCAATATCTATCCCCCAGGGAAACTTATATGTGTTTTAGTGGCCACTGTTTGTATTTGAATTTGCTACCCCTGTTCTGGCGCATCTTGCTTGCAAAGGGTTTGAAGTGGTAGAAGCTATAACTGCATATGGGCTAGCCTTCTTTTTCCTTAAAAGGTGTTGAAACCATCCTTAAAGCTTAATTAACTCAGCACACTAAGGCACAGGCCACAGACTTAGCTTCATGTAGGCCAGGGTACAAAAGCCAGCCTGCGAAGAGGAGGCCACTGCTTTCCCTCAGGCTTGTCCAGAACACCAACAGGATCCATCGGAGAAAGGGAAGTAGCTTTTACCTCGATTGATGCTGCATAGTTATTCCATATTCCTTTTCATCCTATGACTAAGTAATCTTTTTGTTAACTGTTAGACGATTTATAAGTGTCTCATTTCATTCCAATTCTACACCTGAAGCATTGAACCATCCTGAATCAGGCCTAGCACACAATGCATACCATAGCAGCCTTGATCCAGATCATTAATTAAAAATGTCGAACAGCCCAGGGCCACCACAGATCCCCAAGTGTTCCCCTAGAAGCCTCATTCCAAATTGAACTTCCACCTTTAATAACTATTTTTAGGTCTAACTGTTCAACTAACTCTGAATTCACCGAATAGAACTATCATCTGACCCACATTTTCCCATCTTTTCCACAAAAATGAAATGAAAGATTTTGTCAAACCTTTAGATGAAATCTAGGTCAATAATATTTAAAACTTCTTTAGTCCAACAGCCTCATTAACAAAGGAAGTGGGCCAACTAGGTGGTGCAGTGAGTAGAGCACCAGCCCTGGAGTCAGGAGGACCTCAAGTTCAAATCTGGCTTCAGACACTTAATAGAAAAAACTATCCATGTGACCTTTTTAGATACTCACAGATTATCCTTTTAATAATATGTTCTGGAATCTTGTCAGAAATCAAAGTCAAATCCACTGGACTATAGTTTTCAAGATTTCCATTCTTTTCTCAGTTTTGAAAATTTGGAATTTGTCATTCTCTAGTTTTGCAAGAACCTCCCCCATTCTTCATGATCTTTCTAAGATTACTGACATTACAATGATTTTTGGTTTTGTTTTTGTTCTTTTTGGAAGTGGGGGGGAGGCAGGGCAGTTGGGGTTAAGTGACTTGCCCAAAATCCCACAGCTAGTGTTAAGTGTCTGTGGCCGGATTTTAACTCGAGTCCTCCTGACTCCAAGGCCAGAGCTCTACTCACTGTGCCACCTAGCCACTGTGCCCCCCCATCCCATTTACAATGATTTTTTAAAAGCACTATATACATAAAAATATTTTATTTTTCATAATAGCAAAACATTTGCGTTATTGTGTTCAGCTATGTCTGAGTCTTTGTGATCCTGTGAACCATACTGTCCATGACGTTTTCTTGGCAAAGATACTGGAGTGCTTCGTCATTTCCTTCTCCAATGAATTAAGGCAAAGAGAAGTTAAGTGACTTGCTGAGGGTCACACAGTCAAACAAATGTCTGAGGCCAAATTTGAATTCTGGTCTTCTTGACTCCAGTCCCAGCTTTTATCCACTGAGTCATTTAACTGCCTCTGTAGATGCCCATCAACTGGGGAAATAGCTAAACAAATTACATGTATATAATGGAACATTATTGTACACTAAGAAATTATACAAAATTATGGGGAAAGGTGCAAAGTAGGCAGAAGCAGAAAAATAACATGCACAAAGACTATAACAAGGTAAATGGAAAGAACAACAAAAGAATTGAAACTGAATGATGTGAGTCCATCGATAAACATTTATTAAGTGCCTATTAGGAGTCATATACAGTAAGCATCAGAGATATGAATACAAAAAAGACAATCTCTCCCTTCAAATGGCTTATAATCAAATGGAAGAAGATAATATACAAAAGGGAACTGGATAGAGTGGCATGAGGCATTCATGAGGAACATGGTGAAGAAATCCTAAGCAGTGCAGCCTGGAATCCCATAGGAACTGAAGAGATACCTGGTCAGGGCAGTCTCCTTAAACAGCAGCTTTGGGAGGAGTCCTTCATTCTGCTCTCCAAGCAGAGGGCAAAGGGAACTGATGAGGTCTGAATTCCAAGGCTGATACAATCTCTCAAGATAATGAGTTTCCCAGCTCTTTCAGTGGTGGCAAATAATCGTTAATTGAGGCAATGCCCATCAGTTGGGGAATGGCTGAACAAGTTGTGGTATATGATTGTAATGGAATCTGTAGTGCTATAAGAAATGAGGAGCAGCATGCTTTCAGAAAAGCCTGGAAAGACTTACATGAACTGATGCAAAGTGAAATGAACAGAACCAGGAGAACATTGTATACAGTAAGAGCAATGTTGTATGATGATCTACTGTGAATAGCAACTATTTTTAGCAATTTGATAATCCAAGACAATCCAAGATAATCTAAATCCTGAAGGATTTAGGATGAAAGGTGCTGTCCATCCCTAGAGAAAGAACTGTTGGCATCTAAACGCAGACTGAAGCATACTTTTTAAATTTTTCTTGCTTTTTTGTCTTTTCTTTCACAGAATGACTTACATGGAAATAAATGTGTTTTGCATGACTACACACATATAACCTATGTCAAATTGCTTGTCTTCTCAATGAGAGGGGGAAGTAAGATAGGGAGGGAGAGAATTTGGAACTCAAAATTTTATTAAAAAAAGAATATTAAAATTCTTTTTACTTGTAATTGGGGAAATATTAAATTAGACTCAAAAAAATTAAATAAAAAAAGATAATGAGTTTCCTGGGCCACACGATGGAAAAGTCCAAAGGAATGCAGCCTGCTGAAAAACGTGAAATTATAAGGACCAAACTTGACCCCAAAGAAGAGATATGAAAATTAATTTTCCCTTTCTTTTTTGAAAAAGTGGGAGACTAAGGGCATATAGAATATTGCTAGGAAATTGGATTTGATCAATGTGTTGTTTAATTTAGCTGCACTGTTTTTTCCTCTTTTTCATTCTTTGTTACTAGTATCACCTGGAGTGGTGGGGAGAGAAATATGAAGAATACAAAACATATGAAATATGAAGAAAACAAAAAAGAATACAAAACAAAAGTATGAAGCTACAAAACAAAAGATATCAGTAACATTTTTTAGAATAATAATACTGACCAGGGATTCAGCAATGGCATGTCTGGGCTCTTTTTTGATATCCTGTTGCTCATCATGGCCTGGTGACTGAATTCACTACAAATCTCCCTACATATCTTGGCTTTTGATCCCTTCTTAGCCATTCTTCTTTTATCCTTCCTGGTCCAAAGCAGAGAAAACAGAAGCAAAGCAGAGTCCTTGGCAGAGGAAACAGAAGCCACAATAAATCAGACTAATTCTGTCTGCTTTTTCTTGTTTCGTCTACCCTGAGTACACCTATTCTTTGTCTTGTTCTGTATTTTTCTCTGTAAGAAAGCTTCATTTGTGATAAGTACTAAACAAAAAAGAACATTAGTCCTGGTGCTGGCTATTTCTTGTCCTTCTCTGTAGCTGTCAGGGAGAGGATCCAAACAGAGTCGATAATAATACCTTACATCTCTTTGTTTTCTTTTTTCCCTCCCCTCTCCTTTTTTAAGAGGAGCATCATGGTAGCATGGATAGAGCATTCAAGTGCAGCCAGGAGAGATTTCAGAATCCTGCCTTTGACACCTAATGACTGTGTGACCTTGGATAAGTCACTTAAGTCTCTTGGGGCTCCAGTTTCTTCTTCTATACAATGGGGACCTGTAGCACCTACAACACTGGCTGGTGGCAAGGAACAAAAGAAATGTTGTAAGCAAAATGTCCCATAGACCTTTAAGCACAAGGCAAATGTCAGTTGTCAACTTTGAAAGCTACTTTCACAATGGTTAAAGAGGCTCATTTAATTTTCACCACAGTCTTGTTGGCAGTGATGTTATACATAGGCTTACTCAGGAGAGTAAGACTTACCTCAGTAGAAGAAGACCCTCTGCAACCCCATTTGGGATTTTCTTGGCAAAGATACTGGAGTGATTTGCCATTTCTTTCTCCAGCTCATTTTACTGATGAGGAAACAAAGATAAAGAGGGTTAAATGACTTTCCCAGGGTCACACAGCTAGTATGTGTCTGAGACTAGATTTGAACTTAGGTCTTCCTGACTCCAGGCCAGGTGTTCTATCCACTGTGCCACCTAGCTGCCATGGGGAGGGGTAGGGCATCAGGAAGAGTGGATATAGTCACTCAATCTGGCCTCAGACAGATACTGCCTAGCTGTGTGACCCTAGATAAGTTATTTCACCTCAGTTTCCTCAACTGTGAAATGGGGACAATAATATCACCTACCTAGCAGGGTTGTTATGAGGATCAAATGAGATAATATTTGTAAAGGACTTAACCCTGCCATATGGTAAGTGCTACATAGAGAAAGGGTCCAGTAAAAGGTAAAGTTGGAAAGGAATCCTGGTCTCTTGATTCACCGTCTAGGTTATTTCAACTGTACTATTCTGTATCAGGCCTCTAGGAGAATAACTGACAACCAAGACAAGAAATCCAGGTAAACATCGCACCTGACTTTGTGAATATTATTCTTTCTTCTTGTATCAGCATATTTTGCACACTGGAACAGCTAGGTGGAGTGGATAGAGATCCAGGCCTAGAGTTAGGAAGACCTGAGTTCAAATCCCGTCTCGGACACTGACTAGCTGTGTGACCCTGGGCAAGTCACTTAATCCTTATTTGCCTCAGTTTCCTCATCTGTACAGTGAGCTGGAGAAAGAAATGGCAAATCATCCCAGTATCACTGTTAAGAAAATGCCCAATGGGGTCACAACTTGTCATACACAACTGAAAGGAGTGAACAAGTATACTGGGACAATGCCATTGAGCAGATCAAGGCATTGGACCTGAGTTCAAATCCCAATCCTTCCAGTTATTGCCTGTGTGATCTGGGGCAAATTACTTAAACTCTCTGGCCTTCAGGTCTTCCTCTGTAAAATGAGGGGCTTGAGCTAGCTGGCTTCTAAAGTCCCTCGTAGCTTTAGACATTGGATCTTTTGAATGCAGTCCTTCCCTTCCCAGTCACCTACTCTGGATCCATTGTTTCCAGCCTAAAAGTAGCCACCGGGAGGGTGGAGAGGAAGGAGAGCCTCTAGGAGGGCCTGCCATATCCCCGGGAGGAACATCACCCATGTGAATCTGCCAGGAACCTTCCTAAGTCACTGATTAGAATAAATACATAGTTGACATTATGGAGACAGCCAGGAGGTGTGTGCAGCGACGTGCACACAATGAAGTCAGTGATGAGTCGTCCTTGGAAATAGGATCCGCCTGAAGAAAAGTGCCTGGGCTCTGGCCTTGGAACTGTTAGAGGAGCAATACATAGTTCTCCCCACTCTTTCAGATGAAATTCAGTTGGCTCAAAGAGGGCTGGCCCTGGGAAAATCTGTAACGTAGGTCAAGCTGACTTTCCTGGCCCCCAGGGTTTTTACTGTGCCTTTCTCACTTCTCCAACCCTGACTGACTCAGTGTCTTCCCGCTGCCCCTGCCTACCCAGGTCTCTCACCCCCACCTTCGTTTGGGGATCATATTTCTTACACAATATCTCAGACTTTAGACCTTTCCTTCTTCCCCTCCTCCCATTAAAACAGCCCAGCTCAGTCAAGGTCAGACTGTCTGCATGACTAATCTGACTTACTCAAGCTAAGGCATTAAGAGATGGAAATTAGCCCCCTTCCAGAGAACCAAGACATTTAAACAGAGGTTTCCAATGGATTTCCCCAAAGAAGTAAAATCACAGAATGTTAGAGTTAGAATAAGGAGTGTTAGAAGTGAGAGAAACCTTACATGTTATCCGTCCTAACTACTAATTTTGCAAAGGAAGAAGCTAGGGAGTGGGCCTGGGGCACTAACTCTGTGACCTTAGACCAGTTATTTCACTGACAGTATGGCATGGAGGAAGGAGAAGTAGATTTTGGAGTTATTAAATCTGGGCTGAAATACCAGCTCTTAGTAAGCAGCAGAACCAGGATCTGAACCCAAGTCCCCTGACAAGAAACTTAGTGCTCTTGCCACATTACCATACTGACTCAACCTTAGTGATCATGTAGTTCAATTCTTTCATTTTATAGATGGAGAAACTGAGGCCCATAACAAAGTCATAGAGTAAGTATCAGATCCAAGATTAAAACCTAGGTTGTTTTATTCCAAATCTAGCACCATTTACCTCACTATTAGAGATGATCTAGGCCAGGGGTGGGGAACTGCAGCCTTAAGGTCACATTCAGCCTTCTAGGTCCTCAGGTATGGCCCTTTGACTGAATCCAAACTTCACAGAAAACAAATCCCCTTAATAAATGGACTTGTTCTGTAAAACTTGGACTCTGTCAAAAGGCTGAATCCGAGGACCTAGAAGGTGACGTGGGACCTTGAGGCCCCAGGCTCTCCACCCCTGAATTCTAAGTCAACTTTTTTTCCATTTTAGAGAAGTTTCAAATTCCATTTCAGAGAAGAAATGCAGACTGATCAAGGTCCAAATTCACACAGCTCGTTAGTGTCAGAGGGAGGCTTGGAACCTGCTGACTGGTCCAGTGTCTTTTCAGTGATGCGAGGCCTCTCCTCGACTCACTTAGATAGCTCCTTAGCTCAGGATCTCATCCCTCTCTGCTTGGATTGTCACCACAGCCTCCTGCTTGCCCTGCCTCCAGTCCGTCCTACACCTGGCCGCCAACAGGATCACTCCATCTGAATCATCTACTCAACTAACTCCAGGGGCTTCCCATCGCTTCTATGATTAAATACACTCTCCTGTTTACCTTTTAAAGCCCTTCCTAACCTGGCCTTCCCCAGTTGTACATTATTCCTCCTCCTACACTCCGTGTTCTTATTTGGTCTTATTAGACTCTGCGTGATCCCGTTGGTGGTTTTCCTGGCACAGATAAAGGAGTGATTTGCCATTCCCTTCTCCAGTTCATTTTACACATAATGAAACTAAGGCAAACAGGGTTAAGAGACTTGCCCAGGGTCATACAGTGAATAAGTGTCTAAGGCTGGATTTGAACTCAGCTCTTCCTTACTTCAGACCCACTGTGTCACCTCGCTGCCCTTCCCATATTCTTAGACCCCGTCAAACTTGTCTTTCTCTCCGTTCCTCACCCAGGACACGCCATGCCTGGAATTCATTCCCACCTGCTCACCTCTGGCTCTGGTGTCCTTTCTTGCCTTCAGATGTGGGTCAAGGACGTCCTTTTGCATGAAATGCTTCGGGATCACTGGCTGCTAGTGGCCTCCCTCTCACGTTACCTTGTATTTAACCAGTTTTTATATACTTGTATTTATTAACTTGGAGTTTTTATTGCCTCTCTATAACGTGCATTTTTGTGTTCCTCCATTGGAATGTAATCTCCTTGAGGGAAGGGATTGTTTCATTCATTATACTTTTATCTCTAGCACCCAGTACTAGCATAGAGTAGGTACTTAATAAATAAAAACTTGTTAACTGATGGATTGAATGATTTATACTAAGTGGGGCAAAAGGAAGAGGATTCTTTGGAGAAGTGAGAGACCAGATTCCCCAAGCTCTCCTAAGGGTGAGGTAAGTATCTAGTGAAGTTTGCTTAAGGTAATGAGCCTAGTGGGGGCAGTTGGGTGGCTCAGTAGATAGAGTGCTGGGCCTAGAGTCAGGAAGACTCGTCTTCCTGAATTCAAATTTGACCCAGACACTTTGTGTCTATGTGACCCTGCACAAGTGTAATGGCAAGCACAGAAGTAGTTCACACCTTGCTTCAGCTATTGAATTAACGCCTTGTTTCAGTTCAAGTTTCTTTTGAGCCTTGTATCAAGTCTGTTAAGAACCAGAACCGTGAACCCCACAGCTTGTGAACACTAGAACTCATGACCTCCTGCAACAGGAAGGGGAGGAGCTAATGACCATACATAAGGAGAGGCTCAGGCTAGAGACCCCAGAACTGAGAAGAGGACTCTTGCGGTGGCACTCTGTTTGTCTGTTTTGTCTGTGTTAATGTTTGTTTGTGATACTTTGTACAGAAACCCTGGGACCTTACTGGAAGCTCTGAAAGAGGATTTTCTGGTTGTATGTTTACAGAAGTCCTGGAGGAGGGTTTTGGAGGTTCTGGGACTTTACTGATGATTTGTGCTGACCTCTTGGACCTTGTTTGTGGGTCTGTGTTGATGATTTGTGCTGACCTCTTGGACCTTGTTGGTGGGTCTTAGTTGATTTCACAGGCAAATAGTGAATTGATGATGGTGCCAGCAATGTTTATGAATATTATTGTGGCTCTGTTAAGCTTTGTCTTCCCAGAAACAGGAACTGTGAAGGACTTGAGGTGGACTAGACACTGTGAGCTTCAATATGGAACGGGAACTGGACAAAGAACTGGACAAGGAGCTGGACAAGGAACTGGAAGCTGCCTGCCTTTGAACCCAGGTGACAATTGGAGCTGGGATCATGGAAGAGAAACCATGGAAGCTGAGAGCCAGCCTCAAGTCAAGGTGAAAGAAGACTTTACCTGGATACTGTGTACTGACTGAGAAGATTATGATTTACTGTGACCTAGGGGTGGAAAATTTGACTATTGCACTTTGTGATTGAATTAAGGACTGTGTGATTGATTAAATGAATGTACTTTGTTGAAAACTATGTGACCACTCTGGTGAAAACTTTGTGACCATTTTAGTGATAAGTTGTTGAGTTGTGACATGGTGAATGCTGTATTTTGATTTTCTGTGATAAGTTGTAACATTGTGAATGCTCTACCTTGATTTTCTATGAATGTTTTGCTCTGATTTGTTTTTGAATAAATAGAGAATTTGCTATACTATGTAATCAGAACCTTGAAAGCTGTTCACAGCAGCAGTCCTCTGGAAAACTGCTCATGCTTGGCTTTACAAGTCACTTAACCCTGTTTGCCTCCGTTTGCTTATCTGTAAAATGATCTGGAGAAGGACATGGCAAATCACCCCAGTATCTTTGCCAAGAAAACCCCAAATGGGGTCACAAAGAGTCAGGCATGACTGAAAGGACTGGACAACAACAATGATCCATTTGTGATAGCCTGGAGATAGAGGGTAGAAGAGAAATCTGAGTTCCTTGTGTCACTGTTACTGTTTCCTGCCTTTCCCATTTTATAGATGAGGAAGGCTTGAAGACAAAGGTTTAAGTGACTTGCTTGACTGGTCATCTAACTAGTAAGTGGCTGAGTCTGAATTTGAACTCAGGACTTCATGGCACTAGCTTCAGCTGTGCCATGTACCTACTTGGTTGTGATAGAGTTGATTTGATCAGAGCAAGAAATTGAAAGTAGGGGAAGGGTGACCATGTGGAGTGAATGCAAGCAGATACATGGCCAAGAGTCAGGATAACAAGCATAGTCTTGGGTCTAGGCCTTAGGAATGTTTGCTGTTTGCCTCACCAATCAGGACAGCAAATACCAGGCCACTGTTTCCCAAACTGAGTGGATTAAGGCACCGAGGGCATGGTCTGTCTTGGGAGATCTTGGTGGTCTAGCTTAGCTGAGGGAAGGGAAATAGCAATGGAGGAGATGGGCTACATGTACCCAGCTCATTTCCTCTTCCTTCTACAACTCTTTACCAGATTGATCCACTTTAGCCCTACCTGAATGTTGGAAGACAAGCTTCCTCATGGATTGGGGACAGACACAGAATATGGCACATGCTCTGAGGACTGGATACTCACAGGTCAGTCCCCATTACATCTGTAAAATGGGAATCTTATGCTACCTTGTACTGCAACTGTCACATTAATGTTGTAAAACTCCTTTGTAAACTTAAATACCTACAGAAAAGTGGCCCATCCAGACTGGACCACAATAAATAGCAAAATAGCCACACCCATTACAAAGCTTCTTTAAATAGAAGTAGCCAGAATTATCAGAAGTCACACTTTCTTAGGAACATTAATAGGTTTTACTCAGCAGAAAGGGCTCCTTCTTTGTCAGTACCCCTTGAAAACTCTTGCTCCTTGCTCTTTCATTTCTTCATCCAAAAAATCCTTCCTGGACATCCCTCCTACACTGCACCTTCCCCTCAGTCCCCAGATATGGCACTAGTCTGAGTTCATACCCGAAACAATTGATTTGAACAGTGAAGTCACCAGCGTCATCCTGGAATATCCATAAGAGAATTCTTGAAAAGTATCTGCAGTATGGAACATGGTAGACCTCTGGTCTAGACTTTGGTCCTTGTGTGCCCATACCCATGTGCCCATACCCATCACACCTATGGTTCACAGGCCCCCAAATACCCTAGAAATCTTAATGACAAGGGCAGAGGGGAAAGTCACATAGGTGTGGTCCACTAAGGTTTATCAGCATCTAGTTGGCCCCATTCTCTAGGAAGTTAACTTTCAAAAGCAGAGCTTCCAGAAAATCAGGGCAGAGAGAAAGCAGGCAATAATAAATGATGTAGTCAGTCACCTAGTAGGATGTTAATGAGGCATAAGAGTGGATGGCAGCCCAGTAAGCAGCAAACTGGCTGCCTTATTTTTGTTCGACTTGTAAAACTTTGACCTAAGGAGAATGTTCTCGCAAGAACCTGGGAAAGCCCCTGGAGTAGAGATGGTAGTGGGGAGGAGGAGGTATGCGATGCTTGTGTCAGATCTCAGGCTCCTCTGGGTGCATCAGTGTGACTGAGCTCCAAGTGAACCTGGCCCAGTTTTTTTTTTTTCTTCACAAGGTTACCAATAGGCTTCCTATTTGTGCTTAAGGGAAAGAACCACCTTACAAGAAGAGCTTAGTACTGTTTCAGGAAATGGCTGGAAAGAGACCCAGGATGTGTATAATTTGGCGGCCAGGAGGGAACTGCCTGGCATGGCCCTTAGCGTGCAAGGATGCACAAACGGGAATGTCCTGCCACATTCAACAAACCTCGGTCTTGGCCTCCAGGCTCTAGTTCAGCCAGCTCCCAGGAGAGAGCCGGATGCCACGTGGGGAGTTTCCCTTAGAAACAAAGGCAGGCAGTAATTTTTTTTTCCACCTCTACTCCCCCAGACTGGACAATAATCCCCTCTACCCACATGCTTTCCAGGCCACTCAGCACCTGATAAATCATGTGAGCTTTCTGTTTATTTGGAGGGGCTTCCTGCTGCTGGGACCTCCCTGTTTGGAACTGTTATCCGAGAGGCTGTCCTAGAAGGGAGAAAGGATTCACTAGGTTCAGATAAGGGGGAACAAGCATTTATTATGCTCCTCTGTTCCAGGCACTGTTTGAAATACTTTACAAATATTATCTCTTTTTACCTTTATAACAAGTCTGGAAGGTACGTGCTATTTTTATTCTCATTTTCCAGTTGAAGAATCGGATTCAGAGAGGTTGTGACCTACTCCAGGTGCACAATTACTAAGTGTCTGAGGAAGGATTTAAACTCAGGTCTTCCTGACTCCAGGCCCAGCACTCTATCCACAGTGCCACTTAGATGACCATGGTTCCTCCCCTGGGTGGTGCACCATACAGTGGAGTAGAAAACAGTGGACTTCATGGAATAGAAGAAAGGATAATTTGGAAGATCACCACCTCGACTTGTACAAGACAGGATAGTAACAATGTCTTCCCAGCTCATTTCAGTTTTCGAGATATTTTTGGATCCTCATCAGATGCATCAGATCTTGGCTAATGGGGAACAGAGTTCTTTGTAGAGTGTTTTTTGGGCAGAAATTTCTGGCTAAAAATTCTTAAATGAGATAAGGGAAATGTTACTTAGTTAAAAGTTGGAGACTAATCTTTTCTCTCCCCTTGAGCTGATATTTCAGTGATTTCAAAAATTATCACTACATTTCATTTCTACATTACCTGTTTTTCAAATATTTCCCCTATTCAGAGAATTATCCCATATTAAAAAAAAAAAAGAGAAAGAAAGCAGATCAGCAAAGCTCACCAACACATCAAGAGTCTAATTGTTCCCATTCCCTAGTCCTGGGGTGGAGAACCTGCAGCCTCGAGGCCACATATGACCTTCTAGGTTCTTGGGTGAGGCCAAGTTTTACAGAACAAATCTTTTAATTAAGAAGATGGGACAGGACAGGATGGAGAAGCTGGTCTGGCCATAGATTTAGAGCTAGAAGGAATCTCAGAGGTCACATTAGTTTAGCCCTATTATTTTCCAGTTAAAGAAACTGAGGCTTGGTGAAAATATCTGACATGATCACGTAAATAGTAAATACCAGAAGAGATGGAATTTGAACCCAGGTTGTCTGACTCCAAAATCCAGAGAGAGCATTTTCCAATGTGCCATACTGGACAGAACCATTTCATAGACTTTCTAAACCTTGTTTTAAATCCTGGCAAATTAATTCCTTCCAGATCTAGCGTCTTTGCGGAGGCTACTGATCACCTTGAACTGTCTTTCAAAGGTTCTACACTTTGAAGAACATAATGAGAAAGTGCTTTTAAAAGAGACATGATCTAGTACTCCTGGTGCTCAGGAGCATCCAGGATAGAAGCATAAGCTTCTTTTCTTAGAAAAATAAATATAATCTACGTTTTATCCTCCATCTCCATCACCCTGCCAAAAAAAAAAAAATTGGAGTGTGATTTGCTACTCAGAACCTGAACAGGTGAATAGATTCAAAACTTGCCAAAAATACCCCTAACTCCAAAAAGTTGCCTTTTCTTCTGTTTTAGGAACCATGATTTTGAAAGAAGACTTGTCCACATGTTGAAAGCACCAGCTTTTCCCAGAGATTTCTAGTAACTGGATATGAAGGCCTAGAACTCCTGGTTCTCTTTGGATTCTGAAGGCAATAAAATCATGGAAAGGAAAAACATTTCAATTTCAGCAGCTTTTCCCTCCTGTGTTTAGTTTTTCTTCTATCCTCTCTCACTTGTACTTACCATCGAAAAGGAAGATTACCACACAGAGCTGATCTGGAATTACTTCGCTGGCAAGTTGAAAAGTCTAAGAAAAATAAATACCAGAAGAAAGCAAGCTGTGTACAAAGTTTAGGCACAGCTTGAAGGGGCCCCAGGGCTCAGCCCAAAACAAAACCAGAAAATCTCCTCAGTTGGGGGAAGACGGGGGAGATCAGTGTCTTGGCATCTTCCTACCTGCCAGACCTAAAACTCTAAACATGACAAGCCCCTTACCTTACCTGTTCCTCTGGTTTTATGAGTCATGCTTGCAAAGGCCTCAATCTATATTTGTGGTGGTTATTCTTCATTTTAACTCATGAAAAGTCAGAGAAATAAAGGAAACCATGTCACCAAGTGTCACCTAAACTACCTTATTGGTTCTGGTCTAGGGGTTTTTCTTTGTATGCAGCAGTGGGTGCTTTAGGCTAACCTGAGTTCTTTCTTCTGAATTCTGGCCAATACACAAAACCGTGATGTGAGCTTCTCAGTAGAGTGAAGACTCTTTGAGGTCAGGGGCTGCTGCTGTTCATACATACCTTCCTCTCCCCCTCCCCCCACCATGACTTGTACCTAGTAGGTAGGTACCCAATAAATATTTTGCTGGATGAATGAATGAATTTCATGTCTAAAGTCAAATCTTTGGCTTTAGAATAGAAAAGAAAGGTCCCCTGCTTCAAATTCAGAAACTTTTGCTTTTCCAAATATGCGAAGAGAAACCCTTTTCATTCTTTCTGACTCTCAAATTCTAGAAAGAAGTTGGTATGGTTTATAGTTGTACTATTTCTTTAACACTTTGGCCAGATATTTCTGTTTTTAAGGTTTTTGACTCATTGTATCTGAACCTTCTGAAAGTTATTGTTTATCTTAACTCTGTAACTCTCCAAAAGGCTCACTTGACTGGGAGGATGAAGGATAGAGGTTTCTGACCTTTCAGTCCAGAGAGCTATGACTAGGAATCCTTCATCTTCTTCTTGCTACCTCTTTTTCCTCATCTGCTTTTGGGTATTTATTATTTTTTTTTATTTTATTGTGGGTTGTGTGTGGCAGTCAGGGTTAAGTGACTTGCCAAAGGTCACACAGCTAGCAAGTATCAAATGTCTGAGGCCAGATTTGAACTGAGATCCTCCTGATTCCAAGACTGGTGCTCTATCCACTGTGCCACCCAGCTACTCTTGTTTCTTTGTCTGCTAAATGAAGGGATGGGATTAGCTGATCTCCAGAGTCTCTTCCAGATTCAAATCCCTATAATACTGTAGCAAATACTGGGATAGTCACCCTCATCCAGCTTCTCTTCGAGTGTTTCTGTTGCAAGGTCGCTACACAGGGTACAGCCAGCTAGTTAGCATGGTGATTAGAGCTTTGGACTTGGGCCAGGAAGACCTGGGCTCAAATCCTGTCTCAGGCAGTTATCGGCTATTGTAACCTGGAGCAGCTTCAGTCTTTCTCAGGTACCTCATCTGTAAAGTGAGGATAATAATAGCTCCTGCTGCCCATAGTTGCTGTGAGCATCAAAGAAGATAAACACTTTGTAAACCTTAAAGTGCTACATAAATGTCTTGTTGTTCAGTCTTTTTTGACTGTTTGTGACCCCATTTAGGGTTTTCTTAGCAAACATACTGGAGCAGTTTGCCATTTCCTTCTCTGGTCCATTTCACAGACGAGGAAACTGAGGTGAACAGGGTTAGGTGACTTGTCCAGGGTCACACAGCTAGGAAGTATCCAAGACTGGATTTGATCTCAGTTCTTCATGACTCCAGGCCTGATGCTCTACCCGCTGAACAACCTAGTGCCCTATAGAAATGTTAGATATTATTATTAAAGAATAGTCTTTGTGAGAGGCAGAGCTGGTAAATCATAGAAGTGAACAAGGGGGAGGGGGCAGCTTAGAGAAGCTTCTGCAGTGCAAACAAAGTGGTCACTGGAGAAAGGCTGAGCCTTGTTGTTGTTGTTTTAGGGGGTGTTTCTTATAAGGGAGAGATGACACTGAATTATTGGAGAACTTTTTACAACTTTGCAGACCTCACTTGAGACTGATAGACTTAGTCTTATGGAGCCATGAAGACTGACAGGGGGAAGAAAAGGGAGAGGGGAAGAGAGAGGGAGAAGGAGAGGGAGAATAAAAAGGGAGGAAAGAAAAGAAATAGGGAGAGAAAGAGAGAGAAGGGGAGAGGAAGGGAGAAGAAGATAGTGAGAGGAAGAGAAGAGGAAGGAGGGGTAGGGAGAGAGAAGGAGGCAGAGGAAAATAAAGAGAAGGGGAGGGGAGGGCAAGGGAGACAGGGAGAGGAAAAGGGACTAGAAGTGGAGAAAGGAGATGGAGAGGGGAAGTGGGGGGGAGGGGGGAGGCCACCACCCATTCCTCTTATGTGCAGCAGGAAGGCAAGGCAGGATTTGTAGGAAAAGAGCTTCTTCCCAAGGAGCCTTCACAGGAGCAACTCTAAGTGATTCTGACAACTTGCGCACATCTTTCGCCTTAATGGTTACTCACCCTGAGACATATCTAGTTTATCCTTCATTTAGTAGCATGTTCCTCTGCACTATCGTAAACCTCACGCTTGCAAGTAAGGAATCAGTCTCGTTATACTAAGGGAATTCTATCAATGTTTACATCAATATTCACTGGTTTCTTGGTTGGGGGCTAGGAGCCTAGAAAATTTGAAAATCTCCTAAATATATATTGACAGTTTGTGTCCTGGGAGAGCCCCTGACATAATGGGTACAATCCTATGATCTGTGTCAAAGCACTAGAACAAGTGACCGAAGGTCACTAATCTTGGGTAGAATTGAGTCAATTATAGAATCATAGATTAGGAAGCTGAGAGGTCATCAAGTCTGACCACTTCATTTTACACATGAAGAAACTGAGGCAAAAAGAGTCTGTTAAATGACTCACCCAGGGTCACATAGCTAGTAAGTGTCTGAGGCAGAATTTGAACTCAATTTGAGCTGGCTCCCCCCACTGTAGACCACCAAAAAAGAACATGGGAAACACCTCTTGTTCTCTACCACCAGCCAACAGGCTGACCACCAAGGCTCCAAAAGAACAGTTTCTCTCTAGTAGTGTATTCTCTGGAGGAGAGGAGGGAACCCTTTGTAAGGGGCATTTTGAACCCAAGCATTTTCACTTAGGTTAGGTAAGGCATTTATTCATTCATTCACGTGCATCTCTTTGCTTCAACAATTAGCATGACTTCTGTTTATCTGTCTTGGGTGAAAACGGAGCTAAAGTCAGCACCTAGGATGGATTCCCAGGAAAGGGTAAGGACGAATAGGTTGGCACCCTTTGCCCCCACTCTCACTGTGCCTACATCATTCTGGAGGATCAGTGACTGCAGTTCCAAGGTTTTCTTTCTATTTTATCTTGCTGTGGAGTGGTTAGTGACAGCCAGATAAGTTATTCATTTCAGCGAAACTGTAGAGAAGGACCTTGTGTTTGTGTAAGGGAGGGGAGGTGTGGTTCCCTTCCAACATTCCCAGTTCAATTGATGTAGTCAAGGGATATAATCACAGGTGGCAAGGTTTAAATGTGTTAATGACATGATAATGCCTTTTAGACTTTTACAGAACATGACTACCTCTTTGAGTTAAAAGGGAACAATATATCAGATTAGGGGGGGAAATGGCCATGCTCTTAGAGAGTTTTAAGTAACGATGTCCTAGAGCAAGTTCTCAAAGTGTGTCATTTTGAGTCAGTTGAGGAAGGACCCAGCTCTTCATGCATGGAAAAAAGGATAGGATATTTTTATTTCCTCTTCCCTCTCCTCCAATCCCCATCCCTCATGGCATGTAGCACCAGAGTCACTGACTCAGAAGGAGCTACCCCATCCAGCATTTGGAGGGTCAGTGTGAAAGAAGAGGGAACCCTTTGTAAGGGGCATTTTAAACCCAAGCATTTTTACATGGGTCGGGTAAGGGATTTATTCATTCATTCATGTGCATCTCTTTGCTTCAACAATTAGCATAGCTTCTATTTATCTGTCTTTGGTGACGGCTAAAGTCAGCATCTAGGGTGGATTCCCAGGAAAAGGCTATGAAGAATAGGTTGGAACCCCTCCCCCACACACTCTCACTGTGCCTACATCGTCCTGGCAGATCAGTGTCTGCAGCTCAATCAAGAAAGAAGAGGTACATACTCCATATAGATACAGATGCAGAAAAGCTGTTATTTGAAGGAAGAAGTCTGGGAATCAGGAGTCAGTTCTAGGCTGCAGAGAGCCCTCCAAGAAGAGGGAGAGAACATGGAAGTTCTGTAGTTCTAGAGACATAAATTGCCTTGGCCATGTGTGTACCCTACATATTTGCCTCACTGCTATGGGACTCTGTACCCATGCTTCCTATGCTCGCTTTGTGTATTTGTGTGGCATATGCCCGAGGTTTATTGGGGAAAGTTTTGTAGTTATTGTTCTTATTATACCATAGCAAATGCCTTTGCTAGCAGATAATTGTAACTACTGGCTAATTGTTAATGGAGAGTAAAACAGTGGGAGATTATAAACTATAGCTGTAGGAGTAGACACTCAGCTAGCAGATGGCCTGGAGTCAGGAAGACTTGAATTCAAATTCAGCTTTAGACACTTGCTGTGTGACCCTTGACAAGTCACTTAACCCTGTTTGCCTCAGTTTCCTCATCTATAAAATGAGCTGGAGAAGGAAATGGCAAACCACTCCAGCATCTTTGACAAGAAAACTCCAAATGGGGTCAAACAAAAACAACTCATAGGGTACCCCTAGAACCTAAAGTGTTAGCCACCCTTTGGGCACTGAACTGATAAATTTGAGTACAAATTAGGGGTGGTGACCCAGAAGGGGCACTATACTTCAAAGCCTCAAAATTCAAACCTGTAACAAACTAAAACACTAAATCTGGATCTGGGAGAAATATAATTCATTCAAAAAACATGGTTAATCATCTGCTACGTACTAGGCACCATACTAGATTATGGGGTTACAAAGGAAAAAAAAATAGGCCCTATATTCTAGGAGCTGGCCTTTTATATGGGGAAACAATATGCCTGCAGATGAGTATCGACAAAGAAAACAGGGCTGGAGGAGATCCCTACTCTTGGTGAGATCAGGCAACACCTGATAACTATCTAACAATAAGGACAAAGGCCTCCCTTGCCATTCTGCTGCTCCCTGGGGGCATAGACCCCTGTTTCCCCAATCCATGGAATCCCTAGTCAGGATAGAAGAGATGAGAAAATTGTTTATGATAAGAATATTGCAAGGTTTGGAACAATAAAGATGAGTTCTTCAACAGAGACTAGCCTTGGAGCCTGTGATTTCCCTGAATCCATCAGAGTTCCAGAGCAGTAAGCATGAGGTTCCAGGGATAGACACCTCGAATATGACTTCAGCTGCCGTCAGAGCAATTTTTTTTCCTTCTTTTTGTAGGGTGAAAGGCAGGGCAATTAGGGTTAAGTGACTTGCCCAAGGTCACATAGCTAGTTAAGTGTCAAGTGTCTGAGGTCAAATTTGAACTCAGACCCTCCTGACTTCAGAGTAGATGCTCTATTCACTGCCTCACCTAGCTGCCCCAGAGCAATTTTTCTTTCAGAGATTTATCTAAGTTCCTGGAGTCCCTCAGTTTGAAGGTATATCTGACTCTGTAGACTAAAGTCTTCTACTTGAACTTTGAGGCTTTAAACTTTGCTAGTCTGATTTCAGCTACCCCTGATATCAGGCAGCTGCCCTGACCTACTGCCTCCAACTCCTGCCTAAACTCTGGAGAGGGTAGGTAGCCTGGCCTCAGTCTGTCCTAATGCTCTGAAATAGCTTTTCCATGTGTTGTTTTTGGTTTTCTTTGGGAAGTCGTGATGATGATGGTGGTGGTTAGTATGTCATCTTACTAGGGTTTCATTTGAAAATGATTATCAAGAAACTCCTTATTTTTCCAAGGCTTCCCACTATCAAAAATAATAGGTAAAATTTAAGTAGTATTTTACACAAAGAAATATGCATACTTATTTAATTTGAGTTTCATAGCAGCCCTTTGAGGTAGTTGGAACATGGATTGTTGGACCCATTTTACAGATGATGACATTAAAAGGCTCAGACATGGCAAATGACTTGGATCATCCAGGTAGACCTAAAAGGGACCTTAGAAGCCTTCTCATCCAATCCCCTCAGATCTAGTGAAATGAAGTGACTTACCCAAAGTAACACAAGCAGTACCAAGGGAAGTGAGTAGAGGAAGAGAGATTTTTATTCAGATTTTCCTGCCTTCATACCTATCTAATAGGTTACATAACCTCTCAACCAAGTAGAATAATGAATCTCCCCCCTCCTCCTCCTCTTTAATTTCCCTCCCCCCCCCTGCCCTTTGCATCCCCTTCTGGACTTCCTGCCCCAGCAGAGGAAAGTCCTTTAATTTCTGAGCCAAGGCTATTTATACCCGGTCTTAGTGTCCTTTCACCTAGCAGTCATCTCACAAATAAATAAAGGAATATAAGGGCCAAGTTGTTGTGTTGTTGTATTTATATCCTGTATTTAGCAAGATACTGTCACCCAAGCGCAAGAAGCCTTTACTTCAGGATTTGTGCAGGATGTCAGTACCAAAGGCAGCTCAGCCTGATTTTAGTGGAAATGGGCTCTCCAAGAGGACAGAGGGAGAAGAATTTGGAATTCTACCCGCCGGTTGAAAGTGTTATGGGCTGAGGTGGAGGGGAGGGCACCTGGAACTTGGCCTTGGGGTCGAGTCATGAATACTGAGGGTGTAGCTAATGTGGGCTAAGACTGTAGAAGGGAGAGTAAACGAGTCTTTATTCCCCCAAATTTCTGCTGTTTAGATGCATTTTTAAATACCTTTTTGGGGTAAAGAGCGGAATACTGAGAATTTAGGTATGTTTATTTAAAGGATTTGGAGATGGGATGCGGGAATATTGTCTTTCCCCAGACTCAGCAGCTCAGTAACAGTATAGGCCTTTCTTGGAGACTCCCTATCAAGGTTATCCTTCCTTTTCATGATCAGCTATTTGGAAAGATAAAAGGCAGTGTAAGGACGAAAAGCAGTGAAAAGCTTTTACTGAGAATTCCCAGATCACCTAAAATGGAGGCTCCCTTCACTCCTCACCAGGTGAATGGGTCTAGCCTCCTTTGATTGTCTACATAACTAGGTTTTATCTTTAAAAATGATAGAATGAAACACATTTATTGAGCATTTATCTATGTGTCAGGCCTGTGGGAAGTGCTGGGAATATAACATGCACAAGCAAAAAAGAAAGATGGCTTCTGTCTTCAAGAAGCTTATATTCTCATGGCGGAAGACAATGCATAAAAGGTAGCCAAAAGGGGATGGGACAGAGGATAAAAGTACCTAGCTCTGGGACATGGTTTCGAAGTCCAAAAGTCAGATGAAAGCTGGCCATCCTGGGACCCTCCACAAAATGAAGAGCCGAGGAGGAACTGACCAACAGGAAAAGGGAGTCAGTCTTGTGCAGAAATACTCTAGGTGGAGAAGATTACAGGGGTGATTGGATGGTTCAAGGCAAGGGTGAGGAATCCGTGGCCCTGAGGCCACATGTGGCCCTCTGGGTCCTCAAGTGCGGCCCTTTGACTGAACCCAAACTTCACAGAACAAAGGAGATTTGTTCAAAGGGCCATACTTAAGGACCTAGAGGGCCACATGTGGTGTTGAGGCTGCAGGTTCTCCACTTCTGGTCCAGGGCAAGGAAGCCCTAAGTTTTGAGAGAGGTTCCAGGATGAGACAACCACAGAGGCATGGTTTGGAAGTCTTTAAGTTAGAAGCAGAGCCAGGAAGGAAATGAAAGCTGGATGGCCCAGGCCCCTCCCCAAAACAGAGACCCCCAGAAGGGATTCACCAATGGGAGAAAGAGATGAGGGCCAGGATCACCTTAGACAAAATTGTAAAACCATAAAAGGCCATCTTTCTGCCCATCCTACTCCCTAAAGAGACTTGCTTTCAATAAGCTGTCTTAGTTAGAAAGCAATGTTAGTTACACTCCACAGTGCTAAGGTGTTCACAGATTCATCCTTCAGGTTTCAGATGTTCAGAGTAACAGCATCGGCCTCAAAGGGGCCTTTAAACCGTCACAGAACCTGAGTCTCATTCTACCCAAGATGCGTGGGAGGGGGAAGGGAGAAAGATGGTTCATTTCCAGGGACCCAGATCCAGAGCTGAGCTCCTGAGCCATATGTGGAGTTCTGCCTGGCCATGCCATATTACTTATTATCTTGGGATGAATCTATGAGGGGTGGAAGTAAGTGTCTAGGCAACTTCCTTCTCCAATGCCCCCTCTCCCAACTAATCATAGCCTTATTTATGAGGCAGTGGGATTCAGTACTAAGAAATCCTCATTAGAATGTAAGGCCTTTGAGGGAAGGCACTGCTTCTTCTTTTACCTTAGCATCCTCAGTACCAAGCCCTCAGTTGTTATTGTTTGTTTTTTATTCTCAAAGACATCAAATGGCATCCAGAAGGTGATGCCATGACTTGCAAGTGAATTGGATTTAAGTGAGGCAGGGCTGTGCAAAGTCACCAGCCTCACTCTCTCCTCGGTAGCCATCTGGGTCCAGTGGCAGAATATAGATCCGGACAACTGGAGATGGCCCCCGCCTGGCCCATAGTAGGTAGCTGATAAATGCTTAAAGATTTATTTATTGAACCTGACTCTGGGAGTCAGAGTCAGTGAAGCCCTATACTAATTCTGTGCCTAGTCACCATAGGAACCTAAAAGTGGGAGTTCCTATCAAATGGTCATTTCCTTGAAGGTCACACTCCTTTTTGTTTCAAAGAGTTCAGTCTCCTTTTCAATTCAATTCAATAAGCATTCATAAAGTACCTTTTATGTTCTAAGCACTGAGAATTTCAGCATGCATAGCAATGTTCAAAAATTCTGACCTTCTTGTGCATTAACCTCCCAAATTCCTCTGACCTCCACCTTCTTTGCATCATATCCTCGATCTGAACATTCCTTATTAGGGAATTTTGTGAGCTGCAGCAAAGGCTGAGGGAGACTCCTGATTGGTAGAAAGAATTCTGAGCTCCAGGCCACAGATGTGGGTAAGAGACTTACTGACTTAGTTCTAGTGGCATTCTTAAGAAACATACTTGGAAGGAGAAGCTGCATACATGCAGGGAAATCTGGCTCCTTAGCATGTCTCTGATTTATAACTTGCCACCTTAGATAATGTAGAGAGGAAATTTCTCCATGGATGAAGCTGAACCCTGTCTCCTTGGTGGGGCTAAGATCTTCTCTTGCTTCTAGCTAAAAAAAGAATTTACATGTGTGTGTACATGCATGCATGCACATTTACATTATCCATGACATGTGTGTGTTTGTGTACATATATGTACATACACCTGTACATGTAAACACATACATACTTATAGAAAATACATGTATGTGTATATATTCTGATCTGTATAACTTCCCTGATTTTTGTTTACTGTTTTGCTTGGATAAATGAATTTGCTCCCTATTCAATATCTATGACGGTCTTTTGTGTAACTAGCAAATGCTAGTTCCTAACTAACGGTGAGAAGAACCTAAGAGGGTTAAACTGAGGACTACCTTCCGCCTTAAGCATGATGGGGAAGTAACTTTTGTTCTGAGCCTCTGATCCTCTAGCCTAGCAGTATTTGAAGAGGTAGATAGATATAATTCGAGACTGACACCCCTTATAAGGACTGGACAGAAGAGCCTTGGCAGTGCTCCTAGGACCAGCTGGCCCCCAGGCCCCAGCTCCTGAGACAAGCAGGGCTCTTGACTCCCCTCCCCAGGTAGAGGGCCATATATCAGGTCACCTTTATCCATGCCACTCAAGAGCAACATCTAGAAATTAACATCATCTAAGTGGGCAAATAGATTACCTCCAGAGCTTAACAATACTACCATGAACCAGACAGACTCTTACCTGTAGTGCTTCACATGCTAACACTTCATCTTCCATGTCAGTTACTTAGCATTGGCCATCTCCTGATTGCCTAGAACCATCTCTGTCCTCATCTCTGCCTCTTAGAATTTCTGACTTCCTTTAAGAATCAGCTCAAATATCATGGGGGGGAAGAAGGGAAAACCTCACCTCACCTTTTCCTTCTAGCTAACTTTCTGTCTGCTCTGTATGTGTCTTGTATGTAAATACTCATTTATATCTTGTCTCCCCCACTAGAATGTGAGCTCCTTGAAGGCAGTGATTGTTGCTCATATATGTGTGTGTGCACATGTGCATATACACATATGCACACACATATGTATACATACCCACACAATATATCCACACTCACATATTTATATAGATGCATGTGCATGCATGTATGCATGTGTGTGTACGTGTGTATATACACAGTGCCAGGCCCAAAGTTAGGGCTTAATCGATGCTTGTCAAGAGGCTCGGAAGGAGCTGGGGCACTTCATTTTCTTGAACCTGAGAGGTTAGTGAGGAGCAATGTTTCCTATGCCACTTGACCTGTCTTTTCTATGACTGTTATGTATAATTTAGAAAATAGTTCAAGGTCCAGTGCTAAGTACTCCCAACCATCCAGCGGGAATTCAATCTCCCCTCCTGCTCATCTTCTTAGGCAGGGACCCTAGAGTTCACTGAACAGGCTTAGCTTTCCCCTAGATTCTGCCTTTCACGTAGAGTAACTGCCTCTGAAGTCAGAATGACTTGGGTTTCAAGTCTTGCCTTGGACACAAACTGACTGTCTGACTTTGGGCAATTGCTTAACCTCTCAGTCCCCCCAGGCAACTTCTATATTATCTCATACCATGATTGTACTACATAGGAGGATGCTTCCAGGGCAATCCCAAGGGAAAAAAGCAAGTGATTTTCAAAGTGAAAAAGTGAAAGGGGACAGTAGAACAGACAATTAGGGCAGCAGAATCCAGCTGTGGGGGGATCACCACAAAATGGGAGCTTCCTGAAGGGGGCCTGGAGCATCTTTGGAGCCAGAGATTTGACTTCCAGCCAATCCTCCTTCTTTGCCCTTTAAAAAAAATTTTTTTTTTTAAGTTTTGCAACAGAGGGGGAAATTTTCACGAAGCAGGGGAAAAAACAGTTCTTAGTGCTTCATTTGGGGTTGGGGAGACAGGGGTGGGTGGCTCGGGAAAACTTGGTCTTTAATTATATTTACTGCAAGCCCTAATGCCACGGGAGAGCTAGGAAGGCTGCCTACGGGGCATGCAGCTGCAGAGGCTGCATGTGCACAGTCGGGTGACCTAAATGTCCATGTTTTTCTTTGCCCTTGAGCAAAAGCCACGAGGGAGAACTGCCCTCAGTGAGGCCGTGAGAGACCCAGAGGAGGTAGACTGTGAGGGCTCTGTATGTCCCTCCGCATCCCTTCCCCCGCCCCAGCCGAGCCCAGCACCCTGGCAGGAAGTAGTGGGGCAGCGGATGCTGGAGGGATGAAAAGGCTGCTGTCGCTTATCTTCAGGGTTGGGGGAGGGAGTGAAGGGAGGGAGGAAGGGCTTTTCTGTGTGAGCAACTCTGGCTTTGAAAACTGGGAGGCCAGATGCACTGGTACCGTAAACAGCACTTCATGATTCTCTGGGAAGCCAAGGAAAGCTTGAGGAGCCGAAGATCATCAGGGCGCCCTTCCCTTCTGCTTTTCTCCTCTCCTCCTTCCCCTCTCCTCTAGCTTGGGAATGCTCTTGGCTGAGGGTCAGCTAGGTCTTTTTTGTGACTATTTTATAGGCAGGAAGATGCACAATCTGAGATCAATTCATCCTCTGACTTTTCCTGTGAAGAAGACAGAGTCTGTCTTCCTGTGGACGGCCGCCCCCGGAATTCCCAACCCTGAGTGCTGGGCTAGTGTTCGGTTACGGATCAGCTGCGTGACCTCCCCGAACCCCCCACCCCTTCACTCCCCCCTCCCTCCAGATAAAGCAAACAGATAAAAAGCCCATTGTGGTCCACTCCCAATCGGCATTCCTGATCATTCTGATGAGCAGCTAAGGACACACCGCTTCTAGAAATGCTGCTGGTCACCCTAACCTCCCGTCTCTGCATGATTGGATACACTTGGAGGAAATGGAGTCCTGGGAGGATTGTCAGGACTCAGTTCATAGTGGCCGGCTAGGGATTTAGCCCAAGGGTGTCTGCTTACTTTTAGTTTGTTTTTAATAGCAATTTGGTTCAAAAGCTCTAATTGAACCTTTTAATTTTCTTTAAGGTCATGGTGCTGTTTTTTGCCGCCCATAAAATTCCTTATTTTCGTGCAATTTTGAGATTTCCTCATTGAGGGAGACCTCCTGGTGTGGAAACTCCCTTCACTGACGTAGGTCTGCAACTCACTCGTAATTTGGTTTTAGAGACCGGGGGAGGGGAGGGGTGGAAGGAGAGAGGAAGGGGCAGGGAGTATGAAAGGTTACTGTGCTTGCCCTTGATTCTTCTACCAGTATGTGTGGGAGACCCAGACTTGAACCAAGGTATTCCTCACCCAAAGGCTCTATTTACTAGAGAAGCAAAAATAAACACTAAATGATCAGAATAGCTTTGCAGATTATTATATTAAAATTGCATATTGCAGATCTATGAGTTTGTTGCCTAGAAGGAAACAGGAAATTCTGGGGGAAAATCTGCTACACCCTGCCATGTGGCTGGATTTCCGATGCCGATAGGGGTACAATGTGATTAAATCTATTTCCTCTCTGGTGTCTATGACAAGTATGTCCCTGTGATAGGGAAAGTGCAGATGTCGGAGCCTCACCAAAACTTGACTTATGAGCTAATGACTCTTAGCCTTTCAGGAATTACAAATCATGAATGAGGCCATTCATTGACAAGCTGTGGAAGGGCATGTTGCTCCTTTCCATAGCACTGATTGAGTCTTTTGTAATTGATTGCACTGACTTCCTCTGCATATCCCATAAAATCAAACCAACCCTGCCTGTCTTGTGCACATCTATCTGAAGGGATCTGTGTTGACCTATTGGAGCAAGAAGATGCATCCAAGAGGAGCAGCACTCTGTTCAGATTGCTCCCTGTTTTTACAACCTTCAGGTGACTTCTAAAATGTGTAGTGTTTTGTAACATGGAGTAATTTCTCACCAAGACTTTGATTTAGCAAGCCATGGATCTTCTCTGATGTTCACTTTGAAACCCTTTATTCTTTTTCCTATGCTGAACTTCTAGCTCTAGAGTCCAGGCTAGGGCAATGCTGTGAGTCAGTGTAATAGCTACTAATGGAACAGCAGATATAGGTTCAAATTCTTGATCTAGTGGGCAAGTGACAACCTCTCTGAACCTGAGTGTCCTCAGCTGTAAACTGGGGATATGATTTAAAAATGTACCATACAAGTACACACATGTATATACTCTATGCTATACGTGTATTGTGTATAAGTAGTTTGTGTATGTCTACATATGCATGTATCTACAGAATAAAGTCTGGATTGTGATTTTTCTGGTGTAGGGAATTCCCTAGTGAGAAAATGCCCTCTACCAAAGCAGTCTTAGAGAGTAGTCTGGAGAGGTGGTATCAAACTCAAATACACGTAAATCATATATAAGAATCCCTGCAGTTCATATATTGACTTAGAAAAATCATGTTTATATTTTATATGTTCTATTGTATTTTATTTTGTTAACTATTTCCCAATTATATTTTAATCTGATTTGAGCAGTGCTCCAGGGTGTTGTGAGCACCCACAGGAAAAATACATATTTGACCTAATACAGAGAACAGAGGCTTTAGGTAATTAGTTTCAGAGACATTATATGTTCTATGGAAAAGGACTTTAACCCAAGTATCTTGGATGTGAGACAGGAATTCTGTCCACTACCACCATGATGGCTGTCCATACACATACATATGCACACACACACACACACACACACATAACAACATATATATATCTGTGTGTCTCAGTAGATATATGTGTGTGTATATATATATATATATATGTTAGATCTGCTGACTCCAATTCTACATATTTTATATATGTGTATATATACA
>CM053580.1:311035270-311069506 GCA_028627135.1 Pseudochirops cupreus | reverse complement strand
TAACTGGTCCAGTGACCTGATCGTTCTTGAGAGCTAGCAATAAGGAATTGCCTCTACCGAAGCAGATGGGTTCTTCCTCCACCATTTATAATCTTAGTTTCTTAGGGCATTGAAAAATTAAATGACTTGCCTGGAGTCACACAACCAGTGTATGTCAGAGGTAGAATATGAGCCCAGGTTGTCCAGACTCCAAGGGCCCCATCTCCATCTACCATGCTCCGGCTTTCACTACCTAGATCCAAGGTTGAAGGGAAGAATTTGAAAGTACTTAAAGCCCTGTATAAATGGGACCAATTCTCACCTGATCAGGAATCCCCAGGAGGGATTTATAAACTTCAGAACTAAAGATGTTTAGGTCCTCAGTAGCCCCCTGGAAAAATATGTTACATTCAAGCCTCAGTGTCCACCCCCATCCCCAAGAATTCAGAGAATCAGCAAAGGGCCGTTCTGTTCAATTGAATAAACGTTTTACCTTGCTTGCCATATTTCTCTGCTTATTAAGAAGATCAAATGGTTACTGCCTCAAGTGGTTTCTAGACTTTTTGGTCTCCTCACAGTGACTGACTTACATTGGTTAAACTTTACTAGAATATGGCTTTAGGCTATGTACATGCTCAAACCCCAGAAGAATGTAAAATCTTCAAGTATTGTTTTATTTTGGTCTTTGTTGACCCTGTGCTTAGGATAGTATTTTATTTCTTTTTTGTTTTGGTTTTGACCTGTGATCATCAGTGATTTCACTGGTGTAGGGTCCCTCAAATACTTAGTAGCTGTGTGACCCTGGGCAAATCACTTAACCATGTTTGCCTCAGTTTCCTCATTTGTAAAATGAGCTAAAGAAGAAAGTATCAAACCACTCTAGTATCTCTCCAAAGAAAATCCCAAATGGGGTCACAAAGAGTCAAACAACTGAAAACAGAAATCCCATTGAGGAAACTCCCTCTACCAATGGAGATGGCTAACTGTTTTCCTATTATAGTCTTAAAGAACTGCTTGACACCCTGGGAGATTAAATATTAAGTGACTCCTCCTGGTCACACAACCAGTATGCATCAAAGGTGAGGCTTAAACCGAGGTCTTCTGGACCCCCTATTCCTTGTGCTACACTGCTCCTCAAGCTAGTTCCCATAGACTGAGCTGTCAGGCAGCCAAGATCAACATAGACACCCCTCTGGTCTGAACCATTCAGGAGTCCAACTGTGTCTCCCACTACACTGAGTATCAAAATATCCATGTAATGAAGGAGAGAAACCCAAAGTTCACAGGGAGCTTAAGAAAGAGCCGGGCTGAAGTCACAAAGAGAGTTGGTGTCGGCACTAGAAATAAGATCCTGGCCTTGGGATGGCTAGCCTAGCACTGTTGCCTCTATGGGAAACTGCCCCCTTAGTGTAACCAAAGCCAGGCTTGGCTTCAGGCAAGAGCAAAGGAGGCATTTTCTAAGGGCAGACGTTGTCTCAACTGAAACTGAAGGACCGTCTTATTGGCCTAACACCAAATGTTTTGATTCGGGAGGAGCACCAGGGTGGCTGAATTCAGTTTTTCCGGCACTACTACAGGTCCTGGGGCTGACCTTGGCCTGAATGTTTAACAAAACCCTGAAAGGGAAAGGCATAGCCTGAAGAGACAAAGAAAGAAAGGAACTTTCACTCACTCATTGTCCAGAGCCCAGGTTTCTGATTTCTAAGCTTTGGCTTGCAAGCCATTTGGACTCCTGGGTATTGAAGAAGTAATCTCTTTTGGATGCTTGTGGAGGGTTTCATTCTTTTACGAGAGGCAGACATCATTCCCTTGCAACCTGTCAAAGAGGCTTTGTTGTTTGGTGGAACTGGTAATTGTTCTATTGCAATTGCTAATGCTTCTTCAGTAAAAGTTAATTCCTACCTTAGGTGCATGCTAAATTTGGGATTAGGGGGATGGGGGCTGAAAATGGGTAGAATGAGAACTTTATGAATGAGGTGGTAATATGAAGTGACTGGAAACTTGATGGTAGTATAGTAATAATAATAATAACATTTCTATGATGTTTTAATTTTTGCAAAGTGCTTTGCATATCTCATTTTAGCCGTGCAACAACTCTGTGAGGTAGGTGCTTGGAAACTTGAGTCAGGTGAAGTGATTTGTCCAGGGTCATGCAGCTAGTAAGCTCCTGAGACAGTATTTGAAAACAAGTCTTCTTAAAACCAAATCCAATACTCTACCCATTGTAGTATCTAGCTACCCCCACAATAAGTCAATAAAGTATTGTATTTGGTAAAGAAAGCATTTCCCACCAAATTAACTTAGCCCTATCAGCTAGCCTTGGTATATGTATGCTGCCAACGAACTGAGTTCTTGTTCATTCGATCATTCAGCAAATGGGCACCGTAATTCTGTGATGTATGGAACATAGACTGCTGCTACAGAGTGAGGGGCGTAAGACATGTCTATGAATACATAGCATACGAGTCAGAATGTGACAAATGTGATATAAAAGATACAAAATGTTATAGAAATTCAGAGGAAGGAGAGAACATACCCAGCTATTGAGTTCAGAAAAGTCTTTGTAGAGAGGCAGATCAACATGTCAATCATTTATGAAGCCCTCACTATATGCCAAATAGCGGGCTAAGTACTGGGAATGAAAATACAAGCAAGTCTCTGCCCTCAAGGTAGCTTACATTCCAAGGGGGAAGAGTTTGGTGGAGGCCTGATTCTTGGTAAGAGAAGATGAAAGTACACTTATCAAAACCAGGTAACCAGGAGCAGAGTCCAAGGCTGGGGGTGGGGAGAGAGAACAGAAACAGGGGAAGATGAGGATGACAAATGAGGTTGCATCAGAACTTTGTCTGAAGGGATGGAAAGAATTTTCCCAGGTCAAAGTGTAGGAGTGAACACCATTCTAGGTGGAGGGATTAGCACAAACAAAAGCACAGAAGCAGCAAAGCAAAGCAAAGGAGTGAAAAGTCCATTCAGATAGACAATGGACAGGATGCGTGTCGCTTAGTGAAAGGCTAGAAAATTAGTTTGGAGTCATATTGGAAGGTCTGGAATGTTTGGCAAAGGAGTTGGGATTTTGTCTTGAAGAAAATGAATGGGGAGCTGTTGAAGCTTTTCAATCAGGGAAGATCAGAGTTGCCCTTCCGAAAGATTAGTCTAGCAGAAATGGGCAGAATGCATTTGGTGAAGACAAGGAGGCTGATTGAGGAAGGAGCAGTGAGAAGACTTCAGTAATTCAGGATAGAAGGAATAAAGTCCTGAGCTGGGATGGTCATGGTGAGATGGAAATCAGGGTTTCAGGTTAGTCTTTAGACAATGCTCTTAGAGAAATGCTGAGAGACGCTTCAAGGTGTGTTGTGCTATGCACCCCATCTTGGCCATGTAATGTGAAGCCAAGAAAGAGAAGTGCAGATGAATTGGTTAGACTTAGAAGATATTTCCTGCAGCCCCTTTTATACTTCAGAGATAAAGATTCAGGATATCCAGTGGACTTAGAATATTGGATGATACAGAGATTGCTTGAGTCGTAATGATTAGGCAGTGACAATCAGCTTCTTAGTTTAGAGAATCCATCATTTTGAGGCATACTCAGGGAAGCTCTCCTAACATTCAAATAACTATTGCATCTCCCAGGTTTACGTCAGTAGGGAAAATCCTAATTAGTGCTGCTTGAGTAAGTTGCAGGCTTTGCCTTTAGGTCTCTGTGTAGGTTCCACATGATCGCAGCCTTCCCCCATGCAGAATGAAGTCTTGGCCTTCTACCATGACTGAAGTTGACCAGTCAATAACCCCTTCACATCCCAGCTGTACACACATACATTTTTGGTGGTGGTTTTTTTTGTCTGTTGTTTCATATGCTTTCCAGCTGAAGTCCAAAATCATTCTTGTTCTGGGGCCTAATTATAATTCTTCTTTTCTTATTCCCCTGCAGTGATCTCAACTCCATTCAATAAGTGCCTTCCTTATATAAAACACTGTATGGAATAGACCCTGCCCTCAAGGGGCTCACATTCTATCAGGAAGACACAAAAATACCCAACATCTCAACGTCAACCACATTAATTGCCTTATGTCCAATGTGTGTTTGGGAAGTAAATAATTAATACTTAGGGCTTGAAATCTCCTTCATACTCTGATAGTTCAAGGATTCCACCTTTCTCAGTATTCGTGTTCCCTCTACCTGTTGTACATCACAATGTATTACTAGACACCACTCAATAGAAAGCTAGCCTTCAAGTAAGAAAGACCTGGGTTCAAATCCTAACTCTTGACACATGCACACTATGAAACTCCCACACCAATGAAATCACAAATTTGAATGTGGAAAAAAACATGTCACCATTGACAAGGTATGTTACCACTTTAATTTTCTCATCTATAAAAGGAAGGGCTCAGGTAAATGGTCACCAAGAACCCTTCCAGTAGCAAAACACTGTGATTCCTGATCTATGAAATTACTAGTCCTTTCGTGAACATCCTAAATCCTGAAGCAATGAACCAGGATGCTAGGAATTCTCTGCTAAAAATGCTACCAAACACAGGAATAAATGAACATTTTCTTTAAATAATATGCAGTATTTATCTGAAACCAAGAGCAACCATTATTTGTAATGGAGACAAATTAGAATCCTTTTCAATGAGCTCAGCAGTAAAATGAGATTGTCTATTGTCATCACTTCTATTTGACTTAGTACTAGAAATGCTAGCTAGCTATTTATCCAGCCCTGACCTCTCCGATCACCTCTAGATCTTCATCTCCAACTACCTAATGGACTTCTTAAATTGGATGTCCTATGGACATCTTAAACACAACTTATCCAAAAAATGAACTCAGTACTTTTCTCCTCTAAACCCTCCTCTCTTCCTAACTTCCTCATTGCTGCCTGGGGTATCCTCATCCTCCCAGTACCCTAGACTTGCAACCTAGCTTTCATCTTTGATTCTTTACTCTTTCTTACTCCCTATATCCAATCTATTACCAAAGTTGATCAGTTTGACATTTGTAACATCTTTCTTATATACCCCTTCTCGTCTCTGATTTAGCTACCACGCTGAAACAGGACCTCATCACCTTGTATTTGGACTATTGCAATAGCTTGCTAGGTGGTCCCTCTCCCATAAGTCTCTCCCAACCCCAGTCCATCATCCGCTCAGTTCTCAAAGATCTTCCTAAAGTACAGGTATGACCGTGTCACCCTTTCTACTCAATGAACTCGAATGGCTCCATGTTGCCTCCAGGATCAAATGTAAAATCCTTCGTTTTGCAAAGCCCTTCATAACCAGCCCTCTGCTTCCAGTCTAGTCATACCATATAGCACTCCTCACTTTCCTTATTTATAAAATTAGACGGTTGGATTAGATAGCCGATAAACTCTCTTCCAACTCTAAATCTATAATCTTAAATCCTTTCGTTTCTCTGATATCTAGTTTTCTTTCAAATAAGGGAGTTGCATTAGATTATCTTTTTAGGTCCTTTTGAGCTCTGAGTCTGAGATCCAGTCAATCAGACCCAAACAGGCCCCTAACCTTGTGGGTAGTGAGAGCTGAAACAGAGCAGGTTAGAGGCAGGACAGTGAGGACACAAACAGAAGTTTAATTAATTTCTGAGTGAGGAAAAATGGTGCTTGCAGGCAGAAGGCTCTCCCCCACCAACAAGGAAGGTTTATCTAGCTGGGGGAATGCAGAGTTTATATACATATTGGGCTAGACCATGACATAATCATTTTTAAGTCTTGAATTGCTATTCCCACAGTGTCCTGTTGAAACAGTTCTTAAATTGATTGTCTCAGGTCTTGAGGGTACAGAATACAGAGCCAGAGTTCTCTGATGGGAACAAAAGTGTTGTACCTGGCAGTCACAAGGAACAAGAATTGTGAACATTTGATGGATCACCCTTGGAAATAGGGAAAGCTAAATCCCTCAGTAAACACCTGATGCTGGTCCAAGCAATACACTTTGCCAAAGAGTAATATCATCCTGAGTGCAACAGATTATTGTTATGCTAAGTTTAGGGCATAGCCTGCTTCCTGGGCCTTAGCTCTGGGAAACAGGGTATCTCCAATACATTTTGACAGTCCTAGGATCACCATGTTTCTGGGCACACGTCAGTTTTATCTCTTACATGTTTGCCTCCTGGAATAATATTGGTGTTGTGAATAGACATGTGGCTAATAACTAGCTAGGCGTGTTGGGCTTCTCGGTCTTCACAAAGTCCACACCTCAGTTCACCGGCAGGGTTTTTAAAAAAACATGACAAACATGTTTTCCCATACTAATTGCATGCATTAAAAATAGAATAACAGAAAACAGAAACATTGTGTTAATATGCAAAAGTAATGGGGTTGTCCTTCCATGGTCTGGCAGCTCTGGCTCAATTGTTCATAAAATCATAAACTGGACAAAATCCTTGGATCCTGAATTTTGAGCTGAAAAAGGTCACAGACGTCATCTAGTTCAACCCCTGATTTTAAAGAGCTAAAATAACTTACTCAAGGTTCCAACCTGGTCTCCTAACTCCAAATCCAGCGATCTTTTCATGGTACTATGCTGCAACCCATAATTATGCCAGCCCTTGAGTTTCATAAAGTTGTTGAATATTTTTGTGAAAATACAAAATATAATTTGTATTTTTGTAAAATTTTTCTTGGTTGTGCTTACTTCACTGCAATAATGTAAATGACGCCCCCCTCCCCAAAATCTCCCATGGACCTTGTATAATTATAGCTTGACCCCAAAGAAGAGCTATAACTGTAGCTCTCTCACTTCTTTGCAGAGGTGAGGGGACTACGGAGGTGGAAACAGCATGTGCCCAAAATGTTAGATTGACAAATTCTATGTGGAGGGCAAAGGGCAGAGGAGTGACTCTTCATGTTATGACTTTGTTGAACATGAGTAACTGATACAAAGTATGATCTGAGATCTTTGTGTTCCTGGTATTGTGTATGGTTCCATTTTAATATTTGAAGTCCTTGATGATCCACCATGCTGCTCTTATAGGGTGTTCTGTCTGATAAGGCTAAGTCAACAGCCAACTCTACTGGGCCAAGGGTTGAAAGGCTGATATTAGCAGGTTCATGTCTTGTATAGTCATCTTAAAAGAGAGGAAAAAAACAATAACAAAAAGTCTTTCTCTTTTGCTTTAGCTCATTAGCCTTTCTCTACTTAATGTGGAAAAGATAACTGTTTTTAAAAGCTGTTTGACTAAACAAGGTATGTGTCTGTTGACTGAGGAATGGCTAAACAAATTGTGGCATATAAATATAACAGAAGATTGTTATACCATTAGAAATGAAGATGAAGAGTACAGAGAAACATTAGAAAGATATGAACTGATTCAAAGTGAATTAAGCAGAACCAAGAACTTAATATGCAAATGTTTACATATTGTTTTCATGTTTATGCTTACTTTACAACAATAATATAAGTAGCCAAAACAATAAAATAGGAACTGAGACTTGTGTAACTACAACTCGGCACCAAAAAGAAATACAACCGTCCCCTCTCACTTTTCTTTGCAGAGGTGGGGGACTACAGAGGTAGAGGGAGCAAAGACTGTAGATTTGATTGATGCATAGATGAACTTTGCTGAACTACTTTTCCCTTCCTTTTTTCTTTTTTGTCTTTTGTTATTAGGAATGGTTCTAGTAGGGCAGAGCAGTCATACTCCTGGCCAGCGGCCATGAACCCGATTAAAATATAATTTGCAAATGTTTGACAAAATAAATAAAAATATAATGTAGCACAGATAATATTAATTTATTTTTTGCTAATATGACTCATTTCTATTTGAAGTTTGACCCACTGTGGTAGTGAAGGTGGTATAAAAAAAGAAAGATAGCAACAATTTTTTTTAAAAAGACCATTCAACTCTTTGGGGGAAAAACATGGAAGCATTATTTAGTAATTAATGAAGATTCTTAGCACAAGGTAAAGAAATTGTACCTGGGAGTATGTGGCAGAAGTATTAATGACTAGAGGTTGTTAATTCAATGCTTTTTAAAATACCAATCATGTATTTGAGGGAGGGCCCAGTGTTCCCAGATATTTTGATCCACTAACTTCTGCTCTCTTGTAAGTGGGGGACAAATAGGAGATTTGGGATAAATGACTTGGGTTCAGATTGGAGCTCTGCCAATTAAGAGCACACCTTCTAATCCTAGGTGCCCCTCAGGGCTCTGTCCTGGGCCCTGTTCTCTTGTCCCCCAAACTACTTCACTTGGTGATCTCATCATCTCCCATGGATTTAATTATTATCTCTATGCTAATGATTCTCAGATCTATCTAGTTTACCCCAATCTCTCTTAATCTCGAATCTCACATAGGAAACATATGAATCGATTCAAAGTGAATTAAGCAGAACCAAGAGAATAATATGCAAATATTTACATATCGTTTTCTTTCAAACTGCCTTTCAAGCATTTCAAATTTGATGTCCAGTAGGTATCTTAAGCTCAGTATGTCCAATACAGAACTTATCATCTTTCCCTCAAACCCTCCCCATCTCCTATCTTCCCTATTGCTGTGGAGTACACCCTTATCTCCCCAGTCCCTCAGGCTCACAACCTGGAATCATCCTGGATTCCTCACTATCTCTTACCACCACCCTCACTACCACCTCCATATCCAAGTTGCTGATAAGGTCTGTTTATTTCTCCTTTGCATCATCTCTCAAATATGCCCCCTGCTCTTCCCTAAGGTTGCTACCACTCTAGTGAAGATCCTCATCACCTCATGCCTAGATTATTGCAATAGCCTAATGGAGGGTCTGCCTGCCTCAAGTCTCTGTCCAATCCAATCCATTCTCCATTCAGCCACTAAAGTGAGTTTTCTAAAACCCAGATCCAGTTGTCATTAAACTCAATAGACTCCGGTGGCTTCTTATTCCCTCCAAGAGCAAATCCAAACTACTGTGCTTGACACTCAAAGCCCTTTGTAACCTAGCCCTATCCTCTTTCCAGTCTTCTTAAATTTACTGCCAGACACATATTCTTTGATCCAGTGACACAGGCCTCCTGACTCTTCTACCAACAAGATCCTCCATCTCTTAGATCCTAGCATTCTCTCTAGCTATCCCCGGTGTCTAGAATCTTCTCTCTCCTCTTCTCGAACTATAGTCCTCCCTTTCTTCCTATAAATCCCAACTAAAATCCTACCTTCCATAGGAAGTCTTTCCCAATCACTCTTAATTCCAGTACCTTCCCTTTGTTATACTGTATATACTACTCATCCTGTATATACCTAGCTTTGTATACACCTGTTTACATTTTGTCTCCCTGTTAGATGGTAAGTTCCTTGAGGGCAGGTACTGTCTTTTTCTTCTTTTTGTATACCCAAACTTAGTAACCACTTAATAAATGTTTCTTGATCTGTGTGACCTTAGATGGGTCACCTTGAGTCATAGAGGTCCCTAGGCCTCAAAGTCTTCATTTAGAGATTCAATGATCTCCAAGATTACTTCCCATTCAAAATTTTATCTCTTGCTTCACACTAGGTAAAAGTCTTTTGAATTCTCTTCCCAATCATATCTCCTCCTACCTCCAGCCTCTACTCTTTCTCTTCTTGTGTTTCCTATCTACTTTGCCTTTCCCAAAATTAGAGCCAGCTCAGATGACCAGGGCCAAGGGCTGAAGCCATTTCAAATATGATGGGGCACTGGTGGACAATTCATACAATGACGATTTGGACTAAGACATGCCTTGATTGAGGATAGGTTTATAAAGATTGAATTGAGTTGTGTTACAGAACCCAGACTGCACTGCCTTTCAAAAATCTCTCCTCGATGGAATCCAGTTCCTTTTGGCAAGGGGGGGGGTTGAGGTATAAGAGGGGGAGTAGGGGTATTTAGTCGTTGGAGAATGAACGATGAGCTCTGATGTGGCTGGCATAACAGAGGAGTCAGGAGGTGTGTCTTCTTACTTCACATGGTTATAACCAGTGCTAAAAGTATTGCCAGACTAAACCACATGGCTTTGGGTATAATACTGGGAAAGATCACTGAACTAGGACTCAGGAGGCCTGGATTTTATTTGTGACTCAGCTACTAACTTGCTGTGTGACCTCAGGCAAATTGCTACCTCTCTCTGGGTCTCACTTTTTTCATCTGTAAAACTAGAAGATGTCCCAACTTTGGATGCCAACTTTAAAATCTCCCAGCTCCAAGATGCTTTGATTCTGTGATCAACCTTTCCTGGAAACGTTGCCACTAAACATACAAGTTAAGTACACCTTCAGGACTTAGCCTGATAAACAGCCTCAGACCACACCTTTTGCGTGGCACCAATGGCAGATGCCAATCCAAACAGCGAGTGGGTGGCTCTGCTTGATACCGTCTGCCAGGGTACCCTCAGCCCTGTCAACTGACATCTTTCTCAGGACTGGTTTGGTGAACATGACACCCAAATCAAGCAGCTACATGCAGGGGAGCCAGAGGAGAAATGCACAGCCCCTCCTGGAACCTCCCTCCATTCATACAAGGAAGCCAGGAGAAACCTTGGCCCCTTGAAGCAGAACCAAGGCACAGAACTCACGTACCCTGTGGGGTCAGACTCAAAGGCCAAAGAAATGTGGGCATCAGCACCTGGTTAGAAATGTGTATGTAGAACAGCAAAGCCATATTCTCCCACCCCCAAACATGCACACACACACACACACACACACACACACAGACATACACACACTTACACACATACACACACATATACTCACACACATACACACCCTCACACACACCCTCACACATACTCTCTCACACACATACACACTCACATACATGCACACACACACACGCACACACACACACCTTACAGGTGAGAAAACAGGATCAGGAAGGCTTAGTGCTTTGCTCATGGTCATAAAGTAAAAAACATGAGAAATGGGGCTTGAACCTAAGTGCTCCGCCTCCAGAGCCAGCGTTCTACCAAGCTTTTTTGTTCCTCAAACTTTTTGTTCTTTGTTCAGTCGTTTTTCAGTTGTGTCTGACTCTTTGGTTTTCTTGGCAAAGATACAGGAATAGTTTGCCATTTCCTTCTCCAGCTAATTTTACAGATGAGGAAACTGAGGCAAACAGGGTAAAGTGACTTGCCCAGAGTCACACAGCTAGTAAGTGTCTGAGGCTGGATTTGAACTCAGGCCTTCCTGATTCCAGGCCAAGCTCTCTATCCACTTTCCACCTAGCAGCCCTCCTGAAGTTAGGCAACCTCAAACCTTCTTGAGCTACATGAAGAACACTGAGGAATCACTCCTGCCCCCCAAAATAATACCATTCCTGAACAAGGGCAATAACTCCACCATTAACCCAATCAGAAGTGAGTTCTTTTGAACTTGCCCACTTTTTGACTGAACTGGTCCAAGTGGGGGAAAAGAGAGAGGAAACTCCTCTGTCTTTCCGTTGGAGTAGCTTACATCTCAGTAACATCTCCCCCTGTCAGACAGAGGAGAATTCTAATCATTCCCATTTTGCAGGTAAGGTAACTGAGGCCCAGGGAAGCTAAACAGCTCAACCGTTATTATATATCACGACATTCAAGGGTCAGGGCCAGTATGTGAGCCCAGGTCTCCCGGCCCTCCTGAGGCAGCTTGCTTTTATCTTTGCTAAGAAAACCCCAAATGGGGTCACCAAGAACTGGACACAACAGCTCCTGGCTTCTCCAGGTCTGGTGCTCCTAATGCCATTCAAAGCTCCTTATCTCCGGACTCAGCACAGCTCTGGAAATGTGAAGAACAATCCAGACCCCAGGATCCAAGCCCGTGTGTTAGGGGTGAGTGAGGAGCTTCCTGGCGTCATTTACCCATTGGAGACATATCTCTCACTCTGCTCTAGGAGTCACTGCTCACCAAGGCCTTGTCTAGTATTGCTGTACAAGGTTCCCACATGCACAAAACAATCCAGAGACTGTTTGGTCTCAGGATACCCGGGTTCTAGTTACAGCCGTGCCACAAATCGGCTGTGTGACTATGGGCGATTAATAAATGTATGGATGGATGGATGGGGAGGCATTTCTTGACCATTAATGTGTGCCAGGTACTGTGCTAAGCCCTGGAGATATAAGTGCAAGAATGAAATGGGCCCTCCCCTCAAGGAGCCTATATTCCAATATAAGGGAGAGTATGGGAAATCACAGCACTGGTGAGCTGATCCATAAGGCCATCAATGAGATGCCTTTTTCAAACAATGGCAGTTTAGTCATATTGATTTGATTACTAAATTGATTACTACTAAGGTAGGGGGATGGTAGCTCAATAAGCTTCAGCAAAGTGAATGGTAAAATGACTTTAGTGCATGACTGATCTGGTCCAATATCCTGGCCATGGCTAGCAATAATGGGCTAGTTGAATTCAATAACCATGCCTAACTCCAGCTTGGGCGTTCCAGAGCTGAGTGGATTAGCTCAGACAACTGGGGACGTTTTTTTTTTTCCTGGTGGTCTAGTCCAGAGAGGCTGGTCTCAGTGGGAAGAAGCTGGAAGCTGATGGCTGGGAAGATAGGAAGATGGTGGAGGTGGATGACAGATTTCAATGCAAAGCACAGTCACTTAACTTTTCTGTATCTTAGTTTCCCCATATGCAAAAGAAGCAGATTGAACTCAATGCTTTTTAAAGTCCCTTCCAGTTCTAAAATTTCATGATTCTATGGAAGATTGTTCTGTGGTTTTGGATGCCAACTGTGAGATATCATCATCTTTTTTTTTTTTTGCTGTTTTAGAGGAGGAAAGGCAGGGCAATTGGGGTTAAGTGACTTGCCCAAGGTCACACGGCTAGTGCGTATTAAGTGTCTGAGACTAGATTTGAACTCAGGTGCTCCTGACTCCAGGGCCGGTGCTCTATTCACTGTGCCACCTCGCCACCCCAATATCATTATCTTAATACCTAAAATTTGTGTTTCCATTTAATGTTTGCAAAACACTTTACATATATCATCTCATTTGACTCTTACAACAACCCTGGGAGACAGAAACTATTATTAACCCCATTTTACAGATGAAGAAATTGAGGCTGAAATTGAATTACTTGCCCAGGTTATTTACACAGCAAGTAATCATCTGAAGCAGCATTTGAACTCAAGTCTTCCCGACTGCGTGTTTAGGAATGCATCCGCTAATCTAAGTCATGAAACATTTACTAAGTGTTTACCAAACACTGAGATACTGCTTATAAATGCAATAGGAATGCAAAGAAGAGAGACATCTGTGTAGACTGCAGTAATGAGTCGTTCATCTTTGTTCTTGAAGTATACCAATGATTTCATGAGGGTGATGTCTTGATTTGCAAATGAATTGGATTTAAGTGAGGCAGGGCTATGCAGAGTCATCAGCCTCACTTTCTCCTCCAGAATTATTGAGGTCCAGTGGCAAGACAAAGGTCAAGAGGACTGGAGATGGCCCAGGATAAAATGAGTAACCTTGGGAGTATTGAATTGTTGTTGTTTGTCCTTCGTTCTCAGAGAGGACCATGACATCAGGAAGATGTCATAACTTGCAAGTAAATTGGATTTAAGTGAGACAGAGCTGTGCAAAGTCACCAGCCTTACTTTCTCCTCCAGAGCCACCTGGGTCGGGAGGCAAGATATAGATCAGGACAACTGGAGATGGCCCTGGATGTAGCATATTTTCAACTCACTAGGCTGTGGGCTTTTGTCCCTTCATCAGTCCCTAAGTCCCTCCAGATCACTCAGACTACTGGAGATGGGACCTTCCCCTCCAGTACTGAGTGAAGGCTTCATGGAGGAGGAGGAGGAGGAGGAGAGCACAGGATAGATATTCTGAAAGGAAAGAGGAGGACCTTCTGGGTATCAGACATACCTAGTACTATCCTAAAGGTGAAAATAATCATGGTGTTGGGGGAGAAGGTGGCAGCGAAGAAATTTGCCTGATTAGAGTAGAAGGTCCATAGTGGGCCTTTACTATTGTATTAGATAGGTTAGGTAGGGTACAATTAGGGAGGACTTTAGAAAAGAAGGAACATTTGGATCAGAGTAATCAGTAGGGAGTCATTATAGTTATTAAAGCAAACAAAAGAAAGAAATTGATGTACAATAATGATGAATCCTAGCAACAGTGTTCAAGAGGGACTGTACAGGTACAAAAAGCTATGGATTCTAATAACAGCTCCACCAAAAACTAGCTGCATGACTGAGGATAAGTCATTTTCCTCTTTGGAGGCCTCAGTTTCTTCATATATAAACTAAGAAAGTAGAACAACTAGCTCTACGTTTACATGAGTTCTGTGGTTTGGAGGGATAGAAAAAGAACCTAAGAAAGAGAGAGACATTAGCAGGGGGAAGACCAACGAGAAGACTGTTGCGATAATCCAGTGAGACAAAGATGAAAAGATGAAGGTATATTTGAGGGACATTTGAAAGAAAGAAACAGGAGAACTCAGTGACAGACTGGATACAGGGTATAAACTTGGAACTTTCTATCCTGGGACCCTGGAACAATGAGAATAACATACAATATTTCTGTAAGGCTTTAAGGTTTGCAAAGATACTTTCCTAATAACACCCCTGTGAAGAAACAGAGCAAATATTGATTTAAGCCTGTGGTTTCACTGATGAGAAACTCTCTACCAAAATGCAGATAGGCCCTTGCTCTGTAATGTAGACTCTGACAGAGTTGCCCCGGGGCCCAGAGGCCTTAAGCAAATTGCCCTAGGTCACAGAGCCAATGTGCCTAGAGGCAGAATTCAAGCCTAAATCTTTTTGACTCTCAGGCTAGTTTTCAATCTGTTCTCAAATACAAGTATTAGCCTAGTTTTACAGAAGATGAAACTGAATGATGGTGGACCTAGGCCCATTTCCTGGTTTCCTTTAGGCCAGTACTGATTCCTCTGGGACCCTGAGCACTTGGTTGAGTGCTTCTATCAGAGATGCGGGTTAGGAGTGAGCCACACAGCCCTATATCCTGTTATGATATGGAAGCATTTGCTCTTTGCTTCCTCCCCTGGGTCGTCAGAGGATGGAAGTGTTTTTCATGAGGACAGGAAATCTCCTCACTGCTGCTTTGTGAAATCGCAATCATTACCCTTAAATGGGTTAGCCAGAAGAGGGATGAGAGGGAGAATGAGAGTGGTGAATATTCAGCTGTATCTCTGAACAATGGGGCTCTCTCTGGCCTCACCCTTGAGTTTTGCACAATGAGAAAAACAGTTTGGCAAAACAAAATGAAACAAAAAAACACCCCAAACAAAAAAAAACAAAACAAAACCTCCAAACGCCCAAATTTTAAAAAAAAAAAGCCCTCCACCAAAGAAAGTATCTGATAGAAGCTCAAGGGTGTATGCTCCCACTTTATGAAATATAACAACAACTCTTCTCATTTAGATAGGGTTTCTAAAGTTTATACAACAAGCATTATTATCCCCATTTCATAGATAAGGAAAATAAGCCCCCTCCCCACCCCAGAAGAGTGACTTACACATGGTCACACAGCTGGCAGTGTGTAGTAGCTGGGACGAAAAGAGAGAGAGAACAACGTCTTAGGTGAGCGCTGGCTTTTCTTTATACCTTTTCTTTAAATTTTATTGATTTTTTCTGTTTGTTTTTTTGTCATCTTCATTTCAAATATATCCCCTACTCAAAAAGTTTTCCCCAGGAACAAATAATTAGCCACATGCCTTTGGAAAATTTGCCAAAAACATCAGAATATTGTCTGGAATCAGAATATTGTTTTAACATGTTCCCTCCTATCTTCATATTTATTCCAAGTCTGTATTTTGTTAATCCTGGCACATTTGATTTAGACTGAAAAGTCATTCAGTTAGGTTGTATCTCATTCTGTTCTATACCCTTCTCTCACCTGACTGATGCTCTGGGGATGTGCTTACTACTGTATTATATTTCGGGGATCAATGTCCCCAGTCATGGGAGACATCACTATGATGGGATGGCACATCCTTAAATGGCACTAAGATTATCCATGAGGCTGGCACATTTTTAGGCCCCTAAAAATGATACTAATTTTTTTTTCACTTGAGTGACAGACATTTATTGGAATAATCTCCTACCTAGGAGATTGTGGCATTTAAAAAAGACCTTCTACAGTTTGGTCTGGGTTCATTTGTTTGTTTATCAGACATTTAAGCACTGTGTTTGCAGAGTATTGTGTTTGGCAATAGAAGAGATAACAGTCTAGATAAGACAGAGAATGGGGATAATAATAGCCCCTACCTCACTGGGCTGTTTTAAGTGTCAAATGAAGTAATCAAAGTAGAATGCTAGGTAAAGCTTAAAAAGCCATAATGAATGCCACCACCATCCTAGTCATCATAGAGAGATACATTCTCTACTTTCATGTAGTTTCCAAGTCTAGTGGGAAGATGAGACACAACCTTAGGCAGTTATAATACATCATGTTATGGGATGTTACTTGTATCCTGATGGAGACTATCCAGGACCCTGAACTAAGGAGCCTTGGGCATAGCAGCCTTCTAGCCCGCTGCTCTTAGACACCATTCTAACTAGCAATCCCTATGGAGATGCAGCTTGGCAACTGCTTCTGCCAAAAGTCCTTGGCATGATCAAATGGTTCAACCCCAGAAACTGGTGGATTGTAAGCTCCTTGAGGGCAAGGGCTATCTTTTGCCTCTTTTTGTATTCCCAGTGCTTGGCACAGTGCCTGGCACATAGTGGGTGCATAGTAAATATTGATGGGTTGGTATCATTTTATCAGCAGAAATGATATTAAAGAAACAGCATTATCGCCCACTTTGCTGCTTCGCTTTAAGGACCATGGGACCTTTCCACTGGACTTGCTCCTGAAACCTTCCATATGCGTTGTCTCCCCCAGAACTGGAGCTTCTTGAGAGGAAGAACTGTCTTACTTTCCTATTTGTATCTTCAGTACAGTGTGTGTTTGTAGTAGGAGTTTGATTAAGATGTTACTCATTCATTTATTCATGACAAGTTTCTTAAAGGTGCTGAGCAAAGTGCTCTATAAAGCACTTGCTAGGGGGGTGAGAGGGAGGTAAGGATGGGTGAGGGTCTCAGTGACTAAGGAAATTAGGAAAGGCTGTGTGGTAAGACACGAGGACAATAGTAGCTATGGCCCTTTGGAAAGACCACTGACCTTGGAGACAAGAATGCCAAAGAGCACAGAATCAAAGGTTTTGAAGGGATTTTGTAGGCTATCTCTTCTAACCCATTCCTAACAAGTAGTCATCCAGCCTTTGCTTAAAGACTTACAGTGAGAAAGAATTCATTACCTCCCGCTTATGGAGCTTTCTAATTATCAGGAAGGTTTTCTTTCCCTAGAGCCTCAGGGGAGATGTTACTTGGCCATTTGTTCTTTTTGACATTGATTCTTTTCTTTTCTTTCTTCCTTTTTTTCTTTTTTTTTGCTTTTTGGAGGGGGAAAGGCAGGGCAAGAGGGGTTAAGTGACTTGCCCAAGATCACACAGCCAGTAATTGTTACATTTCTGAGGGCAGATTAGAACTCAGGTCCTCTTGACTCCAGAGCTGGTGCTGTATTCACTGTGCCACCCAGCCACCCCAACACTGATTCTTTTGAATACAAAATCTAAGATTCTACTTTTTCTCCATATTAAATTTCATCTTGATTTGGCTCAATATACTAGACCAGACATTCTTAACTTTAGCTTCAAGGGGTTTACAAACTTTTTTGGGAAAAAAATACATCGTTTCACTAACTGAAATTTATCATTTTATTCCATGATTATCTTTTAAACATACATGATTCCAAGTAGGCTTCATCAGGTCTCTTGTCTTTCTCTACCTCTCTCTGCCTCTGTCTCTCTGTGTGTCTCTGTCTGTTTCTGTGTCTGTCCATCTTTCTTGATCTGTCTCTCTGTCAGTCTCTGTCTGTCTGTCTGTCTCTCTCTGTCTCTCTCTGTCTCTCTCTCTCTCTCCTCCCCCAACCCTAGGATATATTATCAAGATCTTTGAGAATACTGACTCAGTTCTAGTGTTGGCTACCCCTCCCCTCTCTGTGTGATCAGCAGATTTGATAAGTATTCAATTTCTGTCTTTATCCAATTATTAATAAAAAACAAATCAGGCAGCAGAGGATGATTCACACAGATCTCTGACCACTGGGAACATCCTTCCAGTTTCACATTTGTTCATTACTGATTACCCTGTGGGTCTGGCTGTAGAACTATTTGTATTCTTACAAGAAAGACTTTGACAAAAGCTTTGATAAAATCTAGACAACCCATATCTACAGCATTCCCCTGATCTACCAGTCTGGGAAGCCTGCCATGCACTGAGCACACACACACACACACACACACACACATACATGTACATGTACACGTACACGCAGTACACACAGGTAGACACACATACCCTTCTGTCATAATCTGCCTTTACTCATCCCTTCCTTTTCTAGATAGCTATTAACCATTTCCTTAATGATATGTCCAGGGGCGGCTAGGTGGTGCGGCAAATAGAGCACCGACTCTGGAGTCAGAAGGACCTGAGTTCAAATGTGCCTCAGACACTTAACACTTGCTTGTGACCTTGGGCAAGTCACTTAACCCTAGTTGTCCTGCCACCAAAACGCAAAAGAAAAAAAATGTCCAAAAATTTTGCCAGCCAACAAAGCCAAACTCAGTGGACTGCAGTTTGCTGACTCCGTTGTCTTCATTTTTTTGGAACATTAGGACATTTCTCCTTCCCTAGTTCTGTGGTACCTCTCCTGGCCACCATGATATTTCAGCGATCACACTTGCACTTACTTCAGTACTTGAGTACATCATTCACCTGGGTGTGGTGCCAGGAGCTCTAGGACAAGCAGGTTCTCTTTTATCGTCTCCCCACTTTCCTTGGGTTGTCAATTCACTTTTAGATATTTTTGTGCTATCCTTTCCATTCTAAGAATCATTCTTCTTGGCAGAGAAATTAAAAACAAACAAAAAAAAACCCAACACGGATTCGGTGCTATTTCTAAGACAAACTTACTGTGACGCTCTCCCTGAGCCTCTGTTTCCTCACATATGGCCTGTGGGAAATATTACTTATACTGTCTATCTTACGGCGTTGTTTCAGGCAAAACACCTGTAACCCACAAAGCCCTAGTTATAAATAAATGTTTTGATTTGTATTTAGTGCCATCTTAAGGATTCAAAGAACTTTTATATAAAATATTTCATTTTATCCCGAAAACTTCTCTGTGAGGTAGGGGGGGCGGTAACCTGATTAAATGTAATCAATTTCATTTTTTGATGATGTCATATGGTACTTGCCATGTTTAGCACATTCTAATTTTTTCTTGAAGAAAATATTCATGATGTATAGGCCCGAGGCTTCTGTGCAATGCATAGGTCTCAGGCCTGTTTCATTTCTTGTTCTTGATCCATATTTTCCATTTTTTTCTATATCCTTACCTAACCCCACTCTTGAAGTCAACAATTATTATAGTATATGATGCTATATTTTTTGAGGATCTTGGCAAGTTTTTGTAGAATTTCTCTACCCATCTTCAATATAAATTGATGCATAGTATGAAATATTTTCATGTTAGTCTTTTCGCACTGCAATATAAAATAACCAGAAATTCCACATAATGACATTTCTTATTGCCTTTGGATGCATAATAAAACCAACTTCACATTTTGTCTCTGCAAATGAAGCCTTCATTCCACCTAACTACAACTAATTTCCTCCAGAAGTATGTCACCTCTTTGATTATTGGATACATTTAGACTATTAATAACTAAGTCATAAGTATATGGGTGGATTAAATATAGTATGATTTTTTAGCACTTTGTGCATCCTTTTCTGCCATGGTCGCTGCAAAAATAGAATGGGAATGTGCAGGACTGTAGACCATCTTATATTTCTCTTTTTCTGGATTTTCTGGATTTCTCTTTTATGGATTGCTAAGGCCAAAGAATTTGTCACCAAGTGCATGTCCTACTGGGGATGAACTTCTATGTATTCACCAAGACTGGTTCCCAGAAAGCATACTCAGCCAGTCACCAGGGCCATCTTGGATGTTTCTCCAGCATGATAGGACCCTTCAGAGCTTTTCTTCCATTGCAATAGTCATCAAGAACTCAAAGTCATCTCCATGGTACCACAAGGCATGAGAGTAGGATTTTGTGGAGGTCTTATTTTTATAAGTAAAATAAAGTTCCTTTCCTTAAAGTATAAGGAAATTATCAAAAATAATTTACTAAACATCAGGGACAGTGGTGAAACAATACCTTGTTCCCAAAACAATGATTTTTTTTTCCGACTGGTGGGAAAACATGTTAACTCAGTCCTGCAGATAAATTCCAAATCTTGAAACCCACCAACCAACAAAATTGGTCACCTTTCTTTCCACATTTTCTAGCTTTAGAATGATATGATCTCTCATATTAAGAACTACTGGCATCTTGGAAACACACACACACATACACATCAACAGTGTTCTTGGAAGTAACATTTTTTAATTATAACTGAAATTATGTTGTACGCACACCAGATTTCACAGGATCACACTTTTAGCACTCTAAAGAAACTGAGAGAACGTCTATTCCAACTCCTTCATTTTATAAATGAAGAAACCAAAGTCCAGAGAGATTAAACAATTTTCCCCAAGGTCAAACAGGTGAACAATATTGATAGTGGAGCCAGAATTTCAAACCTAGGTCAAATAATATCCAAACTGTACTCATCACCGTTGCTTTGTTGTTGTTACTCAAATATTCTTTTCAAATGAAGTTAAACATGACCTGATACTTTCTTTTATTTCCCAGGGTACTCCACAGGAAAAGATTTCAATCTAAATATTGGGGTAACATTGTCAATTTCATTGTGCTCATATTATGGTCCCAAGACTCCAAAGTAGAAGTTTCAAAGGAATCTTGAGACAGCAATAGTGCAGTTGAGTATGACTGGTTTGCAGCCAATACATCCCTCCCTAAGAGTGAGTTAACCCTGTCAGACCTTTCCCTCATCTCAATACCACCTTGTGCTCCTGCTCCAAAGCCTTACCAAGAACTTCACCCCATCACTCATTTTCTTGCTCCTTCTTCTTATTTTCTGCTTTCTCCTCTTTAACCTAGCCCCAAACTTAAGTAGATACTCCTTAGTTGGGAAGAAGGGAGTTAATTATTTCTGAAACAATGCAGTCTGGTACAGAGGTGAAAGGACCAGCTTTGGAGTCAAACGGACCTGCATTGAAATCCCATGTCTGTTGCCTACTACTTATGTTTTCTTTAGTAGGTCACTCATTCTCCATGAGTCTTAGTATCCTCATCTTTAAAATGTGGGATTTGGACTAGACGGCTCTATTTCTAGGCTTTTCAGGGCTGCTCATTTACCTTTGGTATCCACCTGTCATCCAGCTCTTACCAGTGTCTCCAAGCTGTAGCATTCTCAGTGGCCACTCTCCCAGAAAACCATTTCCACAGACAGGTTGAGGGTTACTAACACAGGCCTCAAACCCATCTGTGAGTGAGGGCAGTGTCTTCCCCAAGCAGGTGAAGACTTTCCCTGACAGAATGGACAGATGAGAACAATCTGTTTCAACAGCAATGTTTAGAAATTGGGCAGACATGGAAGACAACCAAGACCATCCAATGTATCCCAGGCCATTGCCAGTCATCTTGACTTTTGTCCTGCCACTGGACTTTGGTGAGTCTGGAAGAGAGAGCGAGACTGAAAACTATGTGCATCTCTGCCTCACTTAAATCCAATTTGTGGGCAAGTCAATCATTGGCCCTCTTCTAAATGATGGAAAAACAACAGATTATATAATATAAAATAATTTTACTGATATTCTCATCCTCAGTAGGTTTATTATTCTGCCACATATCTGGGTAGTGGTGGAATTAGGGAATGAAATTCAGTTTATTCAAAACTCAGGTTAAATGAAATAAACAATGTTGGCATTACGTTGTTAAAATTAAAAATCCTTCCTTTCACTTAGCAAATGCAGAATATGGGAAAAAAATTACCAAAAAATTAATTTTGGAGTGTGATTAGGCCTTAGGAAACATGAGGAAAAATGAGAAGGAAAGGTTTGTTAAGCATTGGCTGGTAGTTATGTGGGGGAAGTTCCCAGCCTGATTTCCTTGAGTTCAAAGAATCATCTACCAGCAGATCTGCATGAATTGAGCTAAAATAAAATGAGTAGACAAATTGAAAAGAAAAATATATTTATTAGGATTCTAGGGAAGACACTTGGGCTGGTAGCCGCTTAAGCTGTTTAGGGTACAGATTTGGCCTATATATCTTTTTCAGGCCTGCTTATTAAGCATGCCAATCAGTAGCACTCTGTGACATTTGAATGGACCAATGGGACATAATCTGCCCCAACAGGAAACTGGTCTGGAAAGTCCCTACTTATTTTCTGGATCCTGTGCAATTGGGTTTGGAGTATTCAGCCTAAGCAGGATGGAAGTGTCAGGTTTTGTTATTTAGCCTGTAGCAGAATAGGGTCAGTTCAGTCTAGTTTAATGAATTTATCTTGCAGCAGACTGGGATGGGAATGGAGGAGGGGAGTAATGCAGTCAGTTCAGCACATTCAGATAACATATCCCCTCCATAACTGGAACACCAAAATCTTGGATTTGGACCTTAGAGTCATTGATTGATGACATTTTGGGAGCTTAACTCTATTATTTGCAGAAGTCAGTGGCATTTATTAAGTCACTGAGACAGGTTCACAGAAAGCATACTCAGCCAGTCACCAGGGCCATTCTGGATGTTTCTCCAGCATGATAGGACCCTTCAGAGCTTTTCTTCCATTGCAATAGTCATCAAGAACTCAAAGTCATCTCCATGATACCATGAGGCATACAGGTAGGATTTTGTGGAGGTCTTATTTTTATAAGTAAAATAAAGTTCCTTTCCTTAAGGTATAGGGAAATTATCATAAATAATTTGCTAAACATCAGAAACAGTGGTGAAACAATACCTTGTTCCCAAAGCAATGATTTTTTTCCCACTGGTAGGAAAACATGTTAACTCAGTCCTGCAAATAAATTCCAAATCTCGAAATTCACCAACCAACAAAATTGGTCATCCTTTCTTTCCACATTTGGCAAAAGTGCCAATCACTATGCTACATCCTGAGGATGCCAAGCAAGCCAAAAAAAAATCTAGTCTGTTCCCTAGGAACTCAAAGTTTGATGGGGAAAACAAGATGCAAACAACTACGTACCAATAAGATATGTACATAATAAATTAGAAATAATCTCAGAGGGAGGGCAGTAAATTAAAGAGGCCTGGCAAAGACTTCTTGCAGAAGGCGGTGCTTGGCCTGAGATTTGAAGGAACTGGGGGAAGCCAGGAGGCTGGGATGGAGAGGGAGAGAGGTCCAGTCTGTCCCCAAGCATTTCCACAGGGCTGTTTGCAAAGATAAAATGATTTAAAATATGTCAAAGCATTTTAAGATTGAATAAATAAAATGATAGGAGAAATCAGCTTCTAATGCTTATGTCTGTGGTTTCTCTCCTAAGTTCAGTTATTGGCATTTTGTTGTTGCTACCATTAAAAAACCCACTTATTTAAAAAATATTGAACAAGGAGGCAAAGGCTTCTCAACCACCAATGTCTATGTTTGTCTTTGTTAAGGAGTGGTGGTGGAACAACCTCACTGTTTTACTTGGTTGATATGGAAAACTAAGTTCACACAACCAGGATTCTTTGGAAAAAGCTATGGAAGGGTCGTGCATCAAGATACCAGCCCCATCAGATACTGCCGAGAAGGCCTCAGGGGACTGTGAGTGCCAGATTGCTGTTTTTTCCAAAAGGACATTTCATTGATTCTCTTTGTATATTAACCGGGCTGGAACTTTCCATGTCTAATCTTCCCAAGGGTACATTGCCTCCACGACTTATTTTCTGCTGTTTTTTCCATTGGCTTGGTGGTGGTGTCATTGCAGAGTCTGGTATTGTGTGAGTTAAGAATGTCTTGGGATTGTGGATGTTTATGGAGTGTTTCCATCAGGGTGCTTGTTTACTCTGGCCCACTTCCAGGTCACCAAGCTAGCCCAAGATGGCTGTTGTTGACAAGAGAACAATGTACGGCCAATCGTGGGAGATTGTTCAGCTCACCAAGCACCTCGTCCATTTATTTGTGCCCAGCACTGGGGCAGCCTGGAAGCAGACATAAGAAGAGAACCTTGGGGATGCAAACATCTTGTTCTTTCTGCCCATAGAGAAAGACATCTAAGTAGCTTCTAAAGAAACAAATACACGTCTGGTCAGCCCCAGAAGTCCTATCTTGACTTTCCCACAAAGTTCAAAAGGTTACTTGGTCAGTCCCTCCCTCCCTCCACCACCCTTTGTGCCCCAACAATGTAATCTGCTTTGCTTGTTACCACTCAGATAGTTTAAAAGGTACCTTAGAGTTCAGTTTTTAACAGGAGGGGAATCGTGCAGAACTTGAGACATCAAGTCAAAACATCAATTACCCATACAATTGACTTTACTTCCATGACAAACTTTAAATCCCAGTTATCTACTAACAGAGGGCAATGATCTCTCCTGGCTGCTCCTCTGGTGGGGCTGGGAGCCTGGTGCTGGCCGAGTTTTCCTATTGTAAACTAAATTTGCTGGGGCTCTTTCTAGCTCAGCTGTAATAATATTCTAAGAGATGAAAGTTCTACCAGAGGCTTTCAGCCTGGGAGGAAGTTTGGTTTGGCTGGTCTTCGTACAGAGAGGAAAAGGAGAGGTTTTATATTTTTTCCTCTGGGTTCTGCGCCTGTTTTGAATTTAACTGGTCTTTGTACTGCCCTAAATTATTTAGATGTCAAAGAAATGCAATCTCACATGTTGATTACAGCCACTGGTGAGCCTCAAAGCCCCGGATTTACCTTGGGATTGTTTCTGTGTTGCTTACATCTCTGTTGGACTTTAATTGTGGAGGGCAATGCCAGTAAAGTCACACCTATGGAGGGAGTAGCAAGTTGCTTAAAAATTTTTTTTTGAAATTTTGCAATGCTAATATTAATACGAGATGCAAAGGGTTTACCTTTTCAAATCTGTCCCCAAAGCTGACTCCCAGAGCAGTGACTGGAATGGTTTTTTTTGGCTTTTTGGAGAGGAGAAGGTAAGGCAATTAGAGTTAAGTGACTTGCCCAAGGTCACATGGCTAGTTTTGTGTTGTGTCTGAGGCCAGATTTGAACTCAGGTTCTCCTTATTCCTACTCTTTACATCCCCATGAAGTCAAAGCTATGGTTTCTCAAGTAGCAATGTATGACTGTGAGTTGGACTATAAGCAAAGCTGAGTGCTAAAGAATCAGTGCTTCAAATTGTGATGCTGGAGAAGATTTGAGAGTCCCTTGGACAATAAGGGGATCAGAACAATCAATACTTGAAATTAATTCATGCTATTCACTGGAAGGACAAATACAGAAGCTTAAATACTTTGAAAAGACAGGACTTATTGGAAGAGACTCTGATGTTGGAAAGATTGAAGGCAAAAGGAGAGGGGGTGTCAGAGGATGAGATGGATTGATGGTGGCATGCAAGCATTGAACATGAGCTTGGACAGACTTCAGGAGATGGTGGAAGATGGAAGGGCCTGACATGCTATGGTCTATGAAAAGCCAGGCATGACTGAGTGATTGAACAACAATAACAGCTTCCTGACTGCAGGCCTGGCACTCTATCTGTTGTGCCACCTAGCTGCCCTAGATGTCGAATGGTACAGAGGGTTCAAGAAGAATGAGGTTTATAACAAGGTCAAAAAATATTGCAACTAAAAGTTCATTGGCAAGTTTAAAGTGGGCAGTTTGAATGAAAAGTCAGTATGATGAGGAGGTTGAGAATCTGGGAGACCAGAAGGACAGTGATGTCCTCTTAAAATAGAGGGAATTCAGAAGCAGGCTACATTTGGGGGGAAAGTTAACATAATGACATCCCAAATCAGACGGCAACCCATCTATTCCTGCTTCTCCTGTTCTATTCACTATTTCCCACTGAAAAGCATATGGGGGCTGGGAGGGGAGATAGTTGTCACTCACCAGCCACTGACCCAGAGCTCAGAGTAGGTACATGTGGTAGCCACGTGGTAGAAGGGGGAAGATGGAGATTTAAGAGGAAGAGGTAGGGAATTTTGCCTGGGAAGTCTAATTGTGTGGGGATAGTGCCTGACTTAAAATGATAGTTTATAACCACACTAAGGGGCCAGGGGCCAGTGCCCAATGCACTGGAGGCCATTGATAGGAGGGGGCAGAGTGTGAGAGTGTTGAGTTACAATGGCTAAAAGTGGGTGTGATGGTTGTGTTGGTGACAAGTCCACCACTATCTAGCACGGAGAAGGTAGGATTCAACCCAGCTTCCCAATCTCTAGCTTATTGATCATGTATCCTTTGGGTTCAGATCATAGCTTCCCAAGGGATCCTGGCCTCTCATTTGGGAAACCACTGACTTTAGAGATGGCAGAAACTGGAGGGTCCCAAAATTTATAGTTTCTTAATAAGATGCAATTTTCAAATAAGTTGCCTCTCCCAAAAGACCTACTGTCTCAACGCAGTAGCAGAGGGGTTAAAACAGATTTCTTATTGGGACCCAGTGATTCTTAAAATGCTTGCTTAGAACTTATCTTGTACGCCTCTGAGAACATGGACTATTTCATGGAAACATTTGTTTGTTTGACATGAAATTCAGGAGAAAAATTAGTAACTTCTATAAAAACCTCTAGGATGGAAATGACTTTACAAAATTCCACACACTTGATTCATCAAGCATTTTATTTATGTATCAACAAACAATTAGTACTCAGATTCAGAATATTAAATGGAACAAAAAATATCCTGGATACATGTTTTATTTTTCAAACGACTAACCCCCTGCTCCTTATTCTTCCATTCCTGCTGATATGAAAGGAAGGCATTAATACCGTCTTCTCCTCCCTCCCTTCTCCCACCCAGGTCACTCCTGGGCAGCAATAACCTTAGCCATTGAACCGAAGTGTGCGTGTGTGTGTGTGCGTGTGTGTGTGTGTGTGTGTGTGTGTGTGTGTGTTTTAAAAGAAGACAGTCCCAGCTGCGTTAAACTGTACAATAGTCCTGTGATGAGGGCAAAGAGCATTGTGTGGGCTCACCCAGACTCTGAACAAAAGCTCCCAGAGTTCACAGACTGGCACAGTGATCTATGTTACCATACAACTCTCAGATAGCTCTCTTCCTGTCTTGCTGATATGGAGCCAAGATACTAAAGTTCTATGTAATAATAGTAATAGTAAGGGAGAATTTTTTTAAAAAATCTTCCTCTGTTTCTTCTCCCTATCCTGCATAGAAAACTTGAAATTCATATAATAATATAAATAGCTAATATTTGTAGGGTACGTTGAAAGTCTTGAAGCACTTTCAACAAATTATATCATCTGATTCTCAAAAGCTATGAGGGAGGGACTATCATTATCCCCATTTCACAGATGTGGGAACAGTCTGAAAGGTTAAGTAATTTGCCCAGGCCACAGTTTTTTAAGGTAGACTTTGTATTCAGATTTTCTTGACCACAAGTCCTATCCCATGCTTTGATTGTACCACCTACCTGCCTACATGTGCACCTTGCTGACACTTGGCTCTTAGGCTCTTGTTGTCAGAGCCTGAAAGACCTTTAAAAGGTTGTCTTTTTTTAAGATACAGTGGAACCCATTTATAACACAGGCCTGAAGTGATAGCATGAAAACCTTTGCTGGTAGTCTATGGCTATCCTTGTTTTAATAGGCTTTTATTTGTCAGACCCGTTTCTAGGAAGGTGGTTCTTGGGAAAATCGTGATGGGCTAGATTTGGAGTCTGAATTACCTGCATGATTAGTTGTTCATCTGGGCATTTTTCAGTTCTGTCTGACTCTTTGTGACCCCATTTGGGGTTTTCTTGGCAAAGATACTACAGCGCTTTGACATTTCCTTCTCCGGCTCATTTAACAGATGAGGAAACTGAGGCAAACAAGGTTAAGTCACTTGCCCAAAGTCACATAGCTAGTAAGTGTCTGAGGCCAGATTAAACTCAGGAAGATGAGTGTTCTTGATTCCAAGGCCAGTGCTCTATCCCCTGAACCACCTAGTTGCTCTGTGCAACTGCAGCAAATCACTTAAACTAGCTGGGCCTTACAGCAGGGAAACTGCTGTAAAATAAAGGGGTTGAACTAGGTGACCTCTAAAATTCCTCCCAGTTCTAAATCTATGATTATATGATATTAGGGACTCATGGCTATGCTGAACAATGGGTTGACCCTGACTTGGGTTCCTGCAAACTACCCAAAGCCAAAGCATGTACAAAATGGACTCAAATTCAAGTGTTTGTTCACATTTCCATTTAAATATCATTAAAACTACTAAAAATAAACTTCTATCTAAGCTTTCTATAGCTGAAGAAAGGACTTCTGCCATGTAAATGCGTATACATACAGGGAGGCCATGTGCCAGTTCCCTTTTGTCCTGATTTGTGAGACCTGCCGCAACCCACATGAGAACATTAAGACTCACATTGTTTTAGAAGTAAACAAAGATTGCTGAGGCCCTTTCCAAGTGTTCCCATCTCTAGCAAACAGTGTCATAGAACCCTCCAAACTTTGAATGCCCAAATCCAAAGGAAGCTAGGAAAGAATACCGTAAAGTTCCTTTGATGGCTCTATCTTAATGATTTATCTATCCAATCCAATTCAACAAAACGTTTGCACCATGCTTAGTGCAAGTGAGGCATTGTGTCAGGTCCCAGGGCCAAAAGAACAAAAACCCTACAGTGGTCACTGTCCCTAAGGAGCTTGCACTGTAGGAAGGTGGCAGCAGGTAGATACGTAGACACTTGGTAATTTGTGGAGGGAGAGAACATGAAGAAACTCAAGGAAGCTGGATTGTGGGAGGTGATGAAGGAAGGGGGCTCCAGACATGGGACAATCAGTGAAAATGGCCAGAGCAGGGAAATGGTCTGCCTTATTTGAGGAACCGTAAAGAAACTGATGTCACTGGATCCAGAATACTTGGGGTGTAAGGAGACTGGAAAAGTAGGAAGGGGCCAGGTTATGAAAGGCTTTAAAAGCCAAACAGAGGATTTTATATTTGATGCCAGAAGTAACAGGGAGCCTCCATAGCTGGTTGGATGGGGATGGAGGGTCAAGTCTGACATAGTCAGACTTGTGTTTGAGGAAGATGATTCTGTCAACTAAGTGGGAGATGATTTAGAGGTGGGAGGGAGAGAGGAGATGCAGACCTGAGCTAGGTGGGTAGAGATGTAGTGAAGGGGACAGTATGCAGCCTTTACTGTCGCTGGTTTTGTATTTGAATTCCCTGTCCTTTCTTGGGAAAAGGACCTAATTAGAGCAGGTTGTCTCACTGAAACTCACAGCAGGTAAGTGAATTGTCAGTCAAATTGTGATTTGAACCTGGGAACCAGGATCTCCTAACTCTAGAAATCAACAACTTGTACAAATTATTATTATTTTTTTAATCTAAACAAAGAGTAGGGGGATAAAGGGAAGCAACAGCATGCTTTGGTGCTGTAATGGTCCTGAGATATCACCATCATGATCATAGCTAACGTCTTCAGCAAACGCCTCACCTAGTCCCCTCTCCCCCTTCATATACCTGATAGAAGCATGAAGATGGTAGCCGTCTTTAGCACACATGTTATCGAACCCTGGAATGGCCAGAGGGTGGGGCAGAGCTCAAAGGAAAGGCAGTTGGTGAAGTGAGCACTGGTTGAGAAGTTGGAAGACCAGGGCAGCTAGGTGGTACAGTGAATAGAGCATCAGCCCTGGAGTCAGGAGGACCTGAGTTCAAATCCGGTCTCAGATACTTAACACTTACTTAGCCCTGTGACCTTGGTTACTTAACCCCAATTGCCCTGCCCTCCCCCCTCCAAAAAGCAAAAAAAAAAAAGTTGGAAGACCTATGTTCCAGTCCTGGCTCACCATTAACTAACTAGCTGTGTGACCTGAAGAAAGTCATTTTACTTCTGCAGACTTGAGTTTTCTTATTGGCAGAATCAGCAGACTTGACTCAGTGATCTGTAAGGTCTCTTAACAGCTCTAAAATGTTATAAAACTAAACTCCTAGATTATTTATAAACTGGATAATCACCCCCAAATTTTCAGAAGACTAAGCTATTCCTCTGATGTGTTGTCTGCCAATAAAACAATTTTTAGCACCCCAGTTAATGTTTGCCATTTGTATATGTAGGGTAGAGTTCTTATAACTACTGGATAAGAGCTCAGACTGAGAAATTTATAAGCTGTTTCTTTTTCCCCATGACTCTGTATTTATCTGCCCTTAAATTCCCAGGACTGTACAGGCCTCTCTCACCTCATCCATTTTTCCACATGGCATGTCTCCTAGCCCACCAAGTAATGAAACGACCTTCAGTGGAACTCAAGTACCAGCGGCATATCCAAGCAAGCCAACCCCTAATTAAGGAGAACCTGATCCCAAAGCCGAGCTCAGTGTCTTGGGCATGAGATAGCCAAGAGTTTCATGTGGCTCTTGTGTACTGTTATCAGATCAAGAAGGCTGGTTTGACCTTGACTGTAACACAAAACTTGTAATTACAGTGCTTTCTTTTTCTCTCCACAGCCCAAGCAAAATGTCACAGGCACCACAGCTTCGGCTACTGGGAGAGAATCTGCCCTTGCTTAAGATGGCCCTGTGCTTGTATCCAAGGGTAAAAAACAACTGGGGTTTTTTTTTAGTTGTTTTTTTTTTAATTTTATTCTACCCCTACTGTGCGAATCAGTATTAGGGAGTAGCAGTTGTGATTTGTCTCCTAAGATTCTTCTGTTTGTGGATGGAGGAGGTCATTCATTCATTCATTCACTCATTCATTCACTCACTCAATTATTTGCTTAACACATTAGCAGCAGCAGGATTATCCCCTCAAAGCCCAACTCATCATCTATGTTGGGGTGGGGAGGGTTATCAGCAACAAAGTAAGGGAATTTCATTCAGAGTGATTAAAGTAGGGACTCTGGTTGCCCTAAGACAGTGGTTCTTAACCTGTGGGTGGCGACCCCTTTGGGGGTCAAACGGGGTCGCCTAAGACCATCGGAAAACACATATTTCCGATGGTCTTAGGAACTGAGACACCACTCCTCTATCTGTCTCCAGGTGGGTCCGCCCACATACAGATATGCCCACATCCTAGGAATCTAATAAATAGATAGGGCAGCATAGAGGAGGACATTAAAACAGGTGGCACAGAATGTTAACAGAAGATAGGACTTATCACTAAAGGCATCTAATAGCACTCCTTCATAGTCTGGTACCACAAGAAAGCAAGTTACAACAGAACAAATTGAAAATGCTTCATTCTGATGGTGCTGACCATTAAAACTGGCAAATCATGATTGCACCCAAAATGCACTGAAGACATCAAAGTTTTTGTGATGCATAATACAAAATGGCAAAGAAATCTACCCAGTTCTAGATAAAGGACTTTATGCTGGGTTTTTTGTTTTGTTTTGTCAATGATATCCTCAGTTCCACCTTATTGATATAGGGCTATCAGCCAAATGACTCCATGAGGGTATCAAAGAAAATTCTGACTTATTGGCAATCTGAAGTCAAAGCTGACCAGGAAGAACTCCTTTAAGACAATTGACACCTACTCGATACCAATCAGAATGGCCACTTTTGATATTATTATGCTAACCACTGCAGATTTGCAAAGTTTGCTAACAAAAACCTGTGCAATATTAATAAAATTTCAAAATCAATTAAATTAAATGAACAAATCAGAAAACCATAGAAAGATTAAGACTGCTATGCTAAAAAAGGAGGGAAAAGATTCATCCATACACTTAGAACACATGAGAAATTGTTCAATAACCTTTAGAAATACTTTTTTGAATAGGCGGGCATGGCTTCACTGAGCAATAGTAAAAGCTGATAACAATACTGGATTTGTTGAATGATACTTCAAGAGCCTTGCCTCTTGATGGAACCCAGAAGAGCCCATAGTAGAATCCAAAGGTCCTCTGGTATAGAGGCTGAGACATGTAATTTCAGACAACACAAAAACAAAGAAGCTTTGGACAAATGACTGAGTTGTGAGGATTTGTTCGCTGAAACAGAGGGGTTTATGATGGCCATTTAGCACCAGGTTATTGACACCAGAAACTACAGAAGGGTTATACTTGTGGAATCCATACTTAGCAGTCAATGTAGACCCAGTGAGGAAATGATAGAGACAATACAATAATCACTGTAGGCTGAAAAAATTTAGCAACCACTGTATATACCTAGCAAGATGTGATGTGGTGGTCTGAATTCAAATTAAAAACTCACTGTCTTTCATGAACAGACAGATGGGAAATCCCCATACTAAAAATAAAAACCTCCAAATATCTTGGAGAACTTGACCATTGCAGAACCAGAGCATTATCACAGCCCAGATTGCTGTACAGAATCATCTGGACCTTGTATCAATCCATAAACACTTAAGAACAAGGTTTTTAATAGATATCACTATGGCAAATGTTTCAAATCTCTAAGCTATGCTTCATAAAATCTTTCAAAACATAAAAATCTTGGTTGAAAAAGTCAAAATAAAAAAAAAAACTAGTAGAAGAAATCTAGTGGAAAAATATGAGTCCAATAACCATAATAATGCTATCCAGCTTATATCTCAATACTTATTCACTTATGGGAGAAGTAGTTACTTAATCCATCTGTTCAATAGTTCGCAGAATATTAAATATAAAATAATAAATAGTAGCAAGATGATGGCTTGTCCTGAAATAGTTTCTATCTAAAGATGATTTTTTGAAAAACCAAGATATTAGTGAGAACAATGAAAATGATGATGACAATAACTAACTTTTCTATAGCTCTTGGGTTCTCAAAATGTCCCACATGCATTGTCTAGCCTAACAGCATCCTTGTGAGGTAGGTGCTACGGATATTATCCCCATTTTACTAATGAGACAATTAAAGATTACAGAATTTAAATGTCCTGTCCATTGCACAGAGTTATTAAGTCATAGGGGGGAGATTACAAACCAGGTCCCTCAACATCAAAGTTAAGATTCTATTACACTATATCATGCTTAATGCACAAGATGTCTGCCAATAGACTTGTGGATCTCTTTCTATATAGCTTAGTTTTTGACTCCTGAAAATATATGCAGGTAGTTTATTGAAGGCTACCATCCAGGGATGTAGCTTTTGAAATACAGGGTTCAGAGGGAGAGGGTGTCTGTGGATCTTACTCAGAATCTTTGACTCGGGTCTGACTGCAGAGCCCATGTTGATTTTAACATTCTAACTACAAAAGAATACATAATTGATTCTCTTTGTCATCTGGTATTATTCGGATGAGAGATCTCAAATACAATAACCCCCAGAGAACAGCAGTTTCATGAGAATGTAATAATGCCTATGTTGCTCTGTCTAATTCAATATTTGGTCTTACACTGTGGTATCCAGCAATCTGTTATGGGAGGACAGTGCCATCCCACATGACCTCAACCTCAAAAGTTAAAGATGAACCTCAAAATGTCTTTAATTAACTCCTTATAGTCTATTATAAATCTCTTGCCCATGACTTTATCTGAACCCTTCTTGAACCAATTTTTATTTCCAGCTTTCTATTACTTATTGGTATTATGAATTTTCATCAGAGAATAGTTTTTCACAGAGCATCCTTTATTGTATATCTCATGCTTCTAGGCTCTATCTTGAATATTATTCAACAACAAAATTTAATATATTTTGATTCAATATTTATTAAACACCCATTGCTTGCAAAGTGAAGTGAAAATATTAAGGAGTGTATGGTTTCTAAGGATTGTTTACACTCTTTCATTAATGATTTGTAAAAATAATTTTGTAAGTGTGACAACCAAGTTAAAAAAAAATAATAATTAAATTTTAAATTAAACCCTAAACTCCAAACTATAAGTTTTTTTAAATCTTATTTTCATGTCCCATTCCTATCTCTTTTCCTTCCAGGTTTTGATGACACTAGATTACCTTTAGGAAATTGCTCACTGCTTTTAACTGTCCTAAGGGTCCCCCTGAAACACAAGCTTATCGTTTTTATAGCAACATTCATCTGGTCATGCTGCATGACCATGAAGGTCACCCAAAGGACAACGAAGAGCTACTTGGTGAGCATGAGGAGGGTGCAACACATCACTTATATGTCTAACACCTAACACAGGACTCAGAACATAATAGGTGCTTAATAAATGTTTCCTGGTGGATTGATTAATCTATTACTAATGGACAAGGGGCACAAAGAATTTCTTCATACAAATCATGACCCCAAAAGATGGCGAGCTTGTAATATAGTGAGGATGAGAGCTAAACCAACGGACATTGCTTTTGGATAGCCACGCAATATAAAAAAATCTAGAGAAGCG
>CM053580.1:311014981-311035170 GCA_028627135.1 Pseudochirops cupreus | reverse complement strand
TGGATGGCTAGGTGGTACAGTGGATAGAGTGCCAGACCTGGAGATGGGAAGACTCCTCTTCCTGATTTCAAATCCAGTCTCAAACACTTACTAGCTGTGTGATCCTGGGCAAGTCACTTAATCCCATTTGCCTCAGTTTCTCCACGTATAAAATGAGCAGGAGAAGGAAATGGCAAACCACTCCAGGATCTCTGCCAAGAAAACCCTAAATGGAGTCACAAAAGTCGGACATGACTAAAACAACACAACAACAAAAAGTCCATCCCCCATGCCTCCAAGAAGACCTCTATTCAAAGGGTTCCAAACACGTGCCCAGCTACTTTCCTATAACATATTCCCAGTCACCTAGGATGTGTTCATACACATCTACTTTTCTAAGAATGTGACTTCATTTAATATGATGACAAAAAAGACTATATCTTATCAAATCACAATCAAATCAACAAACACTTTTGAGTAGCCCACCAGCACAAGGCACTGGGTGATATGGGAAAATGTAGTTGCTAATCTCTGCCCTCTAGATGTTTCCCCAGGTCCTCAGCTCCTCTCTTTACTGATTATTCCCAATTTATCCTATTTATAGCTTGTGTCTCTCCCATCACACTGTGAGCTCTTGGAGATCAGAGACTATCTCTTGCCTTTCTTTGTATACTCGGTGCTTCACACAGAGCTTGGCACACAGTAGGTGTTTCATAAATGCTTATAGCCTGACAGACTAATTGAGCAGGACAGGGATCAACTAGTGACTAGTTTAAAAGTAATTAAAGGTCCTTTAAATGATTAAGATGAATTGCCAAATGAGAATTTCAGACAATGAATGGTGCGCTATTTCAGAAGAGGAAGAAATTACTTTAGGGGGAGGTGGTGAAAAAAAAGGCTCTGTGAAGTAGTTGTGACTGTACCTTAGAGGATGGATTAAATGAACAAAAAGTCAGAGTTGCAAGGCCTTTTCAGTAGATGAAATAGTATTTCTTTAAAGCCCCCAGAAGTGAGAAAGTTCAGGAGACAGGGAGAGGGAGCAGGACAATGTAGTGATATAAGCAGTTTGCCATGAAAAGGCTTAGTAGGAGTAGTGAGCAATACCACTAAAAAGGGTAGCTTGGGGAGCAGATTTTGGAGAAATGTGAGCACTCAGCGAGGGTATAGGCTTGGTCCTATAAGGCAGGGGGAAATTATGAGGATTTTTTTTTGAGCAGGCAGTATTATCTCCAGGGAAGAATCAGGCTAAATCTTTCTGTTAATGGAAAATAGTCTGGGGTCTTTGTATGAGGACCATGTGTCTTTCTGGTTAGGAGTACCTGTCATTGATTCTCCATGTGGCCTTGGGGAAATCTGACATCACGATCTGATTTCCCTCTCTGTAAAGAGAGGAGAACAATACCTCGATACCTTACCAGGGTGTTGGGTGAATTTGCTGACACCCGCAAAGCTCTCTGAAAATGAAGAGGGTTACATAAGTGCTTGGTCTTATTCACACAGCGGAAGTTTTCCCCTGAGAATCCTGTAATAAATGGCACCATTGTGCAGCTGGTGGAACGTGTTCAAAAGTTTCCGTTCGCAACGAGTAGATCAAATTGTGGGTGGTTGTATGGGCTTTCTGTGTCCATGCAAAGCTGCACCCAAGAACAACTGGCACAACTCATTGTCCTGGAAATGAAAAGATGTCCTGTGAGACAGAGCCAAATAATGGAAGCCCAGAGCAGAGGGGGTATAGTCACATGGTGCCCTTACACCATTTGTGTTTGGGGGAGCAAAGATGCAAAGTCAATGTAGAAGATACTGGGATGGCCACCATGCCAGTGACCACCTGGCACCCTCACAGGCTTTCTCAGGGCTCAGGAGCCTGCCATTTTGGGATGGCTGTAACTTTGCTCAGATTTCTCTACATTGGGGGAAATGAATTTTTCAAACAGGCAGGTTTTCAGACTGGGAGCTAATTTTTTTCCTCTTTTGGAGAAGAAAACCTGGGCAGACTTCTCTTGGTTGCTATAGGTGACAGGTAATGAATTATTTTTCACTATTCAGAGCCCTTAATGTATTCCAGGAAGTGATACTAGGAAAATGTCTATTTTCTTCTAGCATGGTCCAGGAATCAGAAGAATCCTGGGAGTATCCCTGAGCAAAAGGCTGACTTTTTTTTTTAACAAGGAGAAAAACAATTGTAATTAACTCTTCCCCTTCTATTCCTCCTCCTCCTTTCAGATACAGAAAGTAGATGGCAGTGAGTATTGATTATGAAACCAGAAAGAATCTGATCAGTTTGGGCCAGCAGGGGAGAAACCATGACCAAACAGAAATTTCAGAATTCAAAGTAGAATGGAGTAATAGCAGTAAGCTAGAACAGAAACACCATCTGACCCAGTGGGATCACCAGAAAGTCATCTTGACATCTGTTGCTGCCAGAACCACTGAATCATATAGTATCAGATATTATAGGAATTAGAAAGTACTTTAAAGATTTTCTAGACTCAACCACATATAGTAGTAATACCCTGTCATGTCAAACTCAAATAGAAATGGGGCCCATTAAATCATACATAAGAATCACTGCAAACACATATTGACTTAGAAAACTACATGTTAATATTATCTATATTTTTATTTTTTTATTTATATTTTAAAAATATTTCCCAATTATATTTTAATCTGGTTCAGCCCCACTCAGGACTGTTGTGGGCTGCATGTGGCCTTCAGTCCTGTGTTGGACACCTGTGTCCCCCAGTACTCCTGGGAAGTGGTCATCCAGTCTTGTTTGCACACTTTCAATGACAGGGAGCTCACTATATGACAAGGCAATGATTTCGTTTTTCTGACATTATCAATTATCATGAAATTGGTCCTTCTATTAAATTGAAGTTTCTTTCTTTATAAGTTCCACCCATAAGTTTTTGTTTTACCCTTTGCAATTGAACAGAATAATTCTAATCTCTCTTCCACAGGAAAACAATCAAAAAGTGCCTCCTAAATTTTTCTCACTTCCAACTAAAGATCCTTTCACTATCCTCATGTGACAATCTTGAATTACCTCAGCATCCCAGTCCTGCTCTGCTGAACATATTCATTTGTTAATGTTTCTCATCATGTGTCAGTGTCTTTTGATATCGATATGCCTAATTTAGGCAGCTAAATAGAGAAGTGGATAGAACACTGCACCTGGAGTTAGGAAGATCTGAGTTCAAATCTGGCTTCAGAAACTTACTAGCTGTGTGACCTTGGGTGAGTCACATAACCTCTGTTTGCCTTAGTTTCCTCAACTGTAAAGTGAGGATGATAATAGTGCCTACCTCCCAGAGCTGTTGTGAGGTTCAGTGAGGTAATATTTGTAAAGTATCTATAAAGTGTAGGCCCTGTAGAAATACTAGTTATTATTATTAAGTCCGTTCTCTTGAACTACAACACATGAAAAAAATCAGCCCTCCTGGTAGCTCTTGCTGTGAACAGAGAACATAAAGGCTATCTACTACGGTCTTTTGTGGTGGAGGAAAATAAATAGTTATCCTGTACCTGATCTACCTTATACATTGAGTACAATCCCTTAAAAGGGACCTTATTTATCCCATTTGGAGAAACTACCTCCTAGTGTTGTTGTGGGGTTCAATGAGATAATCATTGCAAAGTACTTAGCACAGTGTTACATGTTAGCTATGATGATGATGATGATGATGATGATGTAGCTCAAAGGGAAGCTGAACTTCCTGACAATGCATGACACACGCACCTGCCAACACTTGCTTGTTAAGTCCTGTCAGAACACTTAACCACTGATTGGTTATAACTTACACTTTGTGTTTTTATTTGGAAAATAATACAATCACTATGATTTTAATTCTGTTATGCAACAGATGAAACATGTATGAATGATTTTTCAAAATTTTATCTTCTCTTCTTTCCTTATGCTTCCACAGCCCCATTATTTTTATTTAATGCCCCCCAGTTACAGCCAAGGCTACCACCCTGCCCCGTCCTTCATTCCAGGGACAGCATTGCTTTGGAAACCTATGAATAGATAACAAAACAGAAATCAGAGAAAATATGCATAGGAGAATATATACTAGACAATGTGAACCAGAGTGAAGAAGCTCTCCTGTCAGGAGTAAGATAACTCAACCAAAAGAGAGAGGGTCTTATATATCACCCCTAGAAAGTTCCCCAGATCTCTAGTATAGTAAGATGGAGATAAGGACATGTTGGAAATTTCCAACTCCTCTAACACTGGCTTCAACTCAAAATTTTTTCCTTCATCAATCTGAAGTGGGGTTGGCATCTTCCATCTTCTCTCTCAAAGCTGGAAGTCAAAAGTGCCCAAAGTGACTCCAGAACCCAAAGAGACTGAAAAAAAGACCAAAAAGACTCCAAAGAGCCTGAAGAACCCTTCTCTCTCTTTCTCTTAACAACTGTGCCCTGCTTCTTGAACAGGACATTGATTTCCACCCATGAAGAGAGAGTACCACGCCAATGGGCTTTGGGGTCCAGGAAGTCATGCATTCAAGTCTGACCTATATCAGTTCTGTGTTACTTTCTTCTAACCTCTATGTCCCAGGCAATTCTCTAAGATTAGAAAGTTTCTGGAGCAAACACCAACCTTCCCTGGTAAAGAGAAGTTGTTTTTATTTTTTTCTTTTCCCCATGAGTTCCCCATACCAATGAAATTGAAGATCTCACCATAAATAAATGGAAATATGAAGTCTAATTTTTAAGTTGTCCTAATGTATGATTTTTCTTAATTTTATAAGACTCTTTTTTTCTGGAGTCAATTGGGCTTAAGTGACTTGTCCAGGATTATATAGCTAATAAGTGTCTGAGTCTGGATTTGAACTCAGGTCCTCCTGACCCCAGAGCCAGGGTTCTATCCACTGTGCTACCTAGCTGCCCCTCTAAGATTATTTCTATGAAATTTCTGTTGCATAATTAATTTGTATGACAACATCATCTGTGGATTTGGTTGACATTCATACTTTTGGGGGTGCTTCAGACAGATTTTGGTTACACAAAATTAGTCATCAGATCTAGGCAGGACCTTAGAGAGAGCTAACCCAGGGTGAGTATCCCCTTTAAGCTTTATGTTGTGAAACATAAGGTTTTTGTAGGCAAGGGATAGAGCCTGGCAGGTGACCAGTTAACCTACAAATAAGTTAAGTCATGTAGAAACATGCGTGTGGAGGCAAGTATAAGACAGTTGAAAAAATGATGAATTTGCAGTCAGAGGGCCTGAGTTTGAATCTTGGTGCTGCCAACTTCTTATAAATGTAGCCTAAGGCAAGTACAAAATGGTAGGAGAACAGATGAGGAAGCTCTTGGGCATCTTGAACCTCCTTAAACCTCACTTTCCTCATCTGAAAAACCAAGGGCTTGGTTCCTCAAGGCTCTGACCTGTGCCCTCTTCTCTTCTTACTTCATACTATCTCATCAGGTGTTCTCATCAGCTGAACTCCCATGTAGATACATCTCTATATAGATGATTCCAAGATTTCTGTATATGCAGCCCTTGCCTCTCTGCTGAGCTGCTGAACTACAGTCATGTGCCACCAAATGCCTTTGGAACAACTGGAATTGGAGGTCACACAAACATATCAAATTCAAAATACCCAAAATAAAACTTAGTATATTTCTTCCCAAAGTTTCCTTTTTTTTTTTCCAACTTTCCTTTTACTGTTGGGGGGACTGCCATCATCCCAATCAATTGTATAACAAGTATTCGGTGGGAAAGGAGTTACACCTTCAATAAAAGCATGAAGTCCTCTTTTCTATTGCAATGAAACAGCAATTAAAAGTTGATTTGAACCTGAAAACTGTATCTTCTAGACCAGGAGTGGGGAATCTGTGGCTTCGAGGCCCCCATGTGTCCCTCTAGGTCCTCAAGCACAGCCAGGGCTTCAACACGTGACCTTGAAGCCGCAGGTTCCCCACCCCTGGTATAGACTAATAAAATTTCAGGGAGCAGGTAGAGATATAATTCTAGCACAGTTGTTCTCTCTAAGGAGAGCAGAGTGACCAAGCTTCTGCCCCCAACCTCCTGCTTCTTTTCCTGGCAAGAATTATAGTCTCTCCTGGAGAAGAGTAGGGGGCAAAGAGACTAAGGATGTCTATTCTGCCTCCCTTCAAGCCATATAATAATAATAATAAAAATAGCTAACATTTATGTAGTGTTCATATGTGCCAGACACTGTGCTAAGCATTTTATAATTATTACCTCATTCGATTCTCACAGGGATACTGTTATGTTGCGTTTTTTTAACACGTACCATCACATGAAATATATTTCCACATTAGTCATGTTGCAAAAGAAGAATCAGAACAAAAGGGGAAAACCACAAGAAAGAAAAAAAAATGAAACTATGAGAATAGCTTGCTTCCATCTATATTCAGACTCTATAGTTCTTTTTCTGGATGTGGATAGTATTTTCCATCATGGGTCTTTTGGAATTGTCTCGGATCATTGTGTTGCTGAGAAGAGCTAAGTCTATTATAGTTAATCATCGCATAATGTTGCTGTTGTTGTGTACAATGTTCTCCTGGTTCTGCTCACTTCATTCAGCATCAGTTCGTGTAAGTCTTTTCAGGTTTTTTCTGAAATCCACCTGCTCCTCATTTCTTATAGCACAGTAGTATTCCATTACGTTGACACACCACAACTTGTTCAGCCATTCCCCAATGGAGGGGCAAGAGATATTGTTATTATCCTCATTTAACAAAGAAACTGAAGTTAAGTGACTTGCCAAGGGTCACGTGGCTCGTAAGTGTCTGTGGTTGCATTTGAGCTCAAACCTACCCTATCTCTAAGCCTGGCACTCTATCTACTGCACCATCTCAAGGCACCCCCTTACTATGTATGGAGAAGAGGCCTCACTACATGTATACATCACTCTTTTAAAATATTCAGTACAGTGATCACGTGCTCTTAATCCTGCTGAGTCTGACTGTGACATCCCAGCATCCCAGATAGTTATAGAAATCATAACTCATTCTTCTATAGTGCTTAAAGGTTTGCCAAAAAAAGTGTTTTTTTTTTCCCCTCTGAACAGCCCTATGAGGCATGGATATTATTATCCCTGTTTTACATTAAGGCATAGAAGCAAGGGGTTAGAAACATTTTCATCTACAAGTGGCAGTCACTAAAGAATTTAACCTGAGGCTCAATCCATCACAGGCAAGCCAGAAAGATCTGTGCCTCCCCCACAGACATATCTTTCATCTTATTTTCTCCAAGAAGGTTGGGTGGTTTGAAAGAAAGGAAAGGAAACAGCATTTATTAAGCACCTTTTATGTGTGAGGTACTGCTCTAAGTTCTTTACAAATATTATCTCATTTGATCCTCACAATAACCCTGGGAGGTAGGTACTATTTTTAGTCCCATTTGAAGACTGAGGAAATTAGGGTAGAGAAAAAATAGACTTTCTGAGGATCACATACCTGGTAAGGGCTGGATTTGAACTCTGATCTTTTTGACTCCAGGCCCAGGGCTCTATCCACAGCAACACCTAGCTGTCAGTTTGGGGGGTTTAGGGGAAGGGGGGATAAAAAGCACTCATCCAGTCCCACTTAGGGAACAAACCAGCTACCAAAATTGAGGTGATTCTTAGGCTTTAATCTTGTGGGAAATAGTTCTTCTTTATAATCGGGCAGGGAAGGAAGGGAAGAGAATAGGCATTTATATGACATCCACTATGTGTTAAGAGGCACAGTGATGTAATAGGAATCTGAAGATCTTTCCTGCCCCTAGGCCCTTTGCTAAAGTGGCTTAAGTGGCTCTGAGAACCTTCCCAGATTTGAAAGTATACTCTGCCCCCTAATAGGCTGAATGTGGTCACACGGAGCCTGTGGCAGGAGGATTGTTCTTCAGGCATGCCCGCGCCTTGTTGCTTTGTGATTGGGCAGTGGGTCAAGATGGCTGTGACAGTCTCTGATCCAGGAGAAGGCTATATATACTGCTGATATGAGGTTTTGCTTTGGGGCTCACTTTGAGAAGAGTTGTGTGATTTGGCCAGATGAGATTCTGGGAAGCCGTTGAGCCCCCCAGCTTTGAAAAACCCAGATGCTGGTGCTTCCCTCTCTGGTTGCTGAATTGGTATGGATGTAATGGTCAGACACTGAAGCCTGTCTGCTTATCTGTTTCTTTTTCTGCTTGTAACTTGTGCTTATAACTTGTGTTTGTATTCTCTGAAGTTCAGGGTGCTAACTTTTTTCCCTGAACTAGGTAAATGATGTGTGTTTGATTGATTAAAGTGAGACTGTTAACCCATTTTCAGTTGTTTTCCTTTAGAAAAGCAGATCTAAGAACCTGTGCTAGCAGCCACCCTGGATATGCTAGGGTGCTTACTGATACAAGTGAATAGAGATCTCAGCACGGAGTCAGCAAAACTCATCTTGATGAGTTCGAATCCAACCTCAGACACTTACTGGATGTATAACCATGGGCAAGTCACTGAACCCTGTTTGCCTCAAGAAAGAGCTGGAGAAGGAACCACTCCAGCATCTCTTCCAGAAAAACCCCAAATGGGCTCAAGAAGAGTTGGACACAACTGAAACAACCCAACAATGCTATGAGCCAGGCACTGGGCTAAGCGCTTTATAAATATTGTCTCAACAGGGGCCTTTGCTCAACTCCAAAGATGCAAATGCTCCTTCAACTCCTGAAAACTGCCCTGCAGTTAGTTAATTATACATGTCTGTTTTCCCCCTTTAGATTGCAAGCTTTTTAATGGCAGCGATTGTTTGGGCTCCGTCTTTGTTCGAGCCTAGTATAGTAAGGGGATATACAGTAGGCACTTAATAAATGCATGTTCTTTGCTTGATTGGAATCACTGTAAATGTTATAACTAGGATTTGTCTCTCATTCTACCCTCTTATTCCGTTAGCTAGTCCATTTATTTATCACAGAACCACTGTGGTTCAAAGCACTGTGTGAGGAGCTTGCTACTGAGAAGTGGGGCAAAGGTCTTCATTTCCCAGTGTCCCAACTGGTCATTTTTAGAGTTGATTTCCATGACAATCAGTCAGTAGGTATTTATAAAGCACCTACTATGTACAGGCCCTGTGCTAAGTGCTAGGTTACAAAGAAAGGCGAATGACAGTCACCACCCTCCAGGAGCTTGGTCTAATGGGGGAAAGAACATGCAAACAACTATGTACAAACAAGATGTACACAGGATAAAGTGGAGAAAATAGAGAGAAGTTACTAATCAGGAAATTCTTCCAATAGAAGGTAGGATTTTAGCTGGTACTTCAAGGAAACAAGAGAGGCCTCATCTCCATGGGGAGATAGAGTATTCCAGGCAGTGAAAGTACCTGGAGTGAATCAGGGACATAATAAGGTTGGAAAACAGATCTACTCACCCAAGATCCACTCAGTTCCTTTGCTTTTACCCACTAGGTCCCTGGGATGATGTGAAATGAGTGTAGGCTAGTGCCCCAGGAATATAATAGGAAAATTTCAGAGCATAACTTAAAAAAAGAGTTTAGAACAGGGGTTCTTAACCATTTTTATGCATTGAACTCCTCAGAACAATGTTTTTTAAATGCATAGAATAGTAGGGTTACAAAGGAAATCAATTACATTAAAATAGAGCTATGGACATATCTTTAAAAATAAGTTTGTGGAGATTAAATTAAGAACTCCTGGTTTAGAGAGAAAAGGACCACAAGTGGTAGCAGAAGATAAGGCATTTGAAAAACAAACTTTAATTTTTTTTTTTACTAGCTGACTTGATATGGCTAGCTGAGGCTTGCATCATAGAAAAGCAAATAATGTCTTTCAAGAATGTGCTGGAGCCAGCTCTAGTGAGCTTCTGAGAACAATTGTTAAATTTTCAAGGTGAGTATTTATGCATTGGAAATCGACAAACTATAGAGCAAGGCTTGACTTATGGTTTTGTTGACTGGCTAGACTTAAGAGCATATTAATAATTCAGTTTTCCTAATAAAACTTAAAAGTATGTACATACATTTTTTCTTTCTGGAGAGCCTAGTTGCTAAACATTTACCAACACACCCAGGGATTGCTCTACCAATATTGCTTGAACTCAGCAGAAATGTAATAGAAGGCTCAGGAAATGACATCGTTGTCGAACTGGAGGCCTGGTGAATGTAGCCTAACAACAATAATAAGAATAACTGACATTTATAAAACTTAAGTTTGCAAAGTGCTTTACACATCCATTATCTCTTTGAGCCTCACAGTACCTCTGCCTTTAGTCCATAAATCTGGTAGACTCTAGGCCCCTAGAGGGAAGAAGCTTAATTGCTTCTATAATCCTGAAAAGGTTAACATAGAGCAGCTCATTTGAGATGCCTAGCAGGAAATCATATGAGAAGAGAGAAGCAAAGGAGCCCAGTTTAGCTGAGCTATGTGCTAGCCTGATAATATCATCCCTAGGGGACATCAGCCCATTGGGCAGTATCTGAGCACCACTGGCCATCTATGTGTCTTGGCCACATGTATTTCTTGAATTTCTTCCCCTCCACCGCTGGTGGTCTACTGACTTGTGGAAGAATGTAGCTTGTGATTAAGGAGGAAATCTCTCATTCTGACATGATGTTTGATTAACGTCATATGCATTAAACTAACGTGTCCACTGGTTAGTCTCCTAAAAGAAATACCTTAGTGGTTTCAGGCAGGTTCTTGCTGACAAAGTGCTTTGAATAGGGGATAGATTTCTGGGGCCCCACGAGTGAAGATCTACTTCTACACCATGAAATCAGAGCTGTAACTCCCATTTTTTAGCTTCACAAAATGCACCTAGGGCTACAACATGAAATACCCTCAAATCAGGGACATAGGGTCCCATGTATAGGGACCTTAAACCCCAGTGAAGATACTTGGTGTTGGAGATTACAAGGGAGAAAGAACTTTAATTGGGGTGTGGCAGTCCGAAAGGGAGCAGGCCATCTGGTAGCTTCCTATTTTAACTAATTATTTGTGTTACCTGAGAGTCAGGGTAGTATAATGCATAGAGTTCAAGCATTCCATTCAGGAAACCCAAGTTCAGATCCTCTCTCTAACTCTTATTAGCCATATGTGGGAAAATCACAATTAACCTTTTAATAACTGGGGCAGCTTATTAAGACTTATCTATTAACTCTTACTAGCTTGTGAATAAAAGAGATAACACCTATAGAGAGCTTTACAAACTCTAAAGCACCACATAAATGCTAATTAAAATGATACTGATGATAAGCTTTATTGATAGAGGGAGTTTCCACACTAAGCATTCCCCATAGTGAGAGAAATCCCAGATCTATTCTATACAACTAGCTCCAAAGCTTAGTTTTCTCTATGCTACTATAGGAATGCAAATGCTGTCAGCACCCGCCTATGTTTTGGTATCTTTGGACAAACCTGTGATTACCTCACCTTAGTTACAACTCTGCATAGACCCACACTACATTAGAGTTGGTAGGAACGTTAGAGATTGCCCACCTTCCCCACTTGATTCTGTTAGTGAGGACCTTGAACTCCAGAGAGGTGCTACCTCGCCCAAGGTCAAGAAGTTGATTAGTAGCAGGGTCACTTCTGTGACCTTGAACCAATAAATTCACCTCTCTAGGTCTGAACTTCATTTTTAAAATGAGGGGATTGGCCTTGATGTAGTATGTATCACAGCATTTTGAATTTTCTGAATGCTTTGCTTTGAAATTTACTTATAAATATTTTTAGTGGCTGTATTTCAGTAGTGATTTAGAAATTCACAGCACTTTTATTTGAAAAAAAATCTTTTTAGCTTGAAAAAAGCAAAGCAAAACATTTTCTTTCTAATAAGTCATTTAGAAAAGATAGATTAAAAGTACTTATTGTACTAAGCAGGAGTTATTCTTACAAAGGAGGAAGAAAAGAAGAGGAGAAAAAGAAGAGGGAGAAAATTTAATAGCAAAAAAGGAAAGAAAAAATATGGGAGGAAGGCATTGTTTTCAAACTCTGTAGGACGAAGGTTTCTTTCATTTCTGTAAGGCTAGGAGAAGGACTGACCCGGGAGAGTTCATGAGCCTGTATCCTTCCTTGGGCATTTTCAGCCTGTAACTTTTTGTTAGATTCGTTCCTGTTGAGACATTGCCCATAAAAGGACTAATCACAATGTCAGACCTGGCTCTTTCTCATTTCCCAATAGCAACAAAATGTCAACAGCCAACTGTCACATCCCTCCTCTGCCTCTCACACAAACATTCCCTGGTACACAAGCCAACAGCAGAAAGCAGATTGGGCAGAAGGCAGAGACTTCATTGGAATTGGATGGGATTAGGAGGAGCTGGATTAGTCTAAAATTCATGAGCTTTGTCCCCAAAACAGGAATGCCACCCACCCCCTCAGCAGGTACAGTCAGTACAGATAACACCTAGGTCCTGGTGACCCAAAACAAAATCACATACTCAGTCATGGGATGTTTGAAGAATTCATTGAAAACTTCAAAGCTCTTTATAAATGTGAATGATGATGATGATGATAACGATGAAGCAACTAGGTGGCTCAGTGGAGAGAGCACCAGGCCTGGAATCAGGAAGACTCATCTTACTGAGCTCAAATCTGGCCTCAGGCACTGACTAGTTGTGTGAACCTGGACAAGTCACTTAGCCCTGTCTGCCTCAGTTCCTCATCTGTAAAATGAGCTGGAGAAGGAAATGACAAACCACTCCACTATCTTTGGCAAGAAAATCCCAAATGGGGTCACGAAGAGTCAGACACAACTGGAATGACTGAACAACAACACAAATTATTATTATTATTCTTTTCCAGACTAGCAGCTTCTATTTCTCATTTAGAACACATCTTATTTCCCCTCAGCACGTTTGCCAGTCTGTTGCTGGCAGGTGAGGAGTTGGGTGGAGGGGTGGATGAGAAAGAGCTTCTTGGTGTGTGGAGAGAGGAGGAGGGACAGCAGAGGCATCAGGCATACAGCAGAAAGAGCTTTGAGTTTACACTACAAAGACCTGAGTTCCTGGTTCCAAGTGCTGCTGACTCAACTACCTGTGTTACTGAGCAACATGACATCACTTTTCTGGGCCTCAGTTTCTTCCTCTCCAAAATATAGAGGCTGGGCTAGATGACCTCTAAGAGCCCTTTTCTTGGAGCTCTAAACTTATGATCCCATAACTAATGAAAATCTGAGGGGCTCCCTCCCCAGTACAGAATAAATAGACCCTCTAACAGTAAAACATGTGATGGGGTCTTTTCTTTGTATTAGGTAACGGTCACATAAATAGACTGAATTTAGGTTCCTCCCTCTCCCCATAATTTCCCCATTAACATCTCCATACAAATTACAGCTGTTTACATGACAGCTGAATAAGATTTATCTGGAGAAAGTGCCTTGCTGGAACTCAGAACAACAATCAGCTCTGTGGCATGTAGCAGTTTCCAAGGGAACAGCTTATTCTTAATTGAATAGAAGGGAAAATATTTGTGTAACTTATTGGCATATATATTAAGGTTGCTTCTGAGCAGTCTCAACATACACAACCTTCTTTTCTATCAGCCTTTATTTTTTTCCTATGAATTTCCCCAAGGGCCCGACAAGATCAAGACACTAGGGGCCACCTCCCCAGCTCCTGGTACCCAGGAAGGAGAAGCCAACAGGCAAGATCCAGGCTGGCTCTGCTACTAATTAATCCTGTACCTTTGAGTAAAGCAGTTCTCCTCTCTGGGTCTCAGTCTTCTCCTCTATAAAAGGAGGGTAGGTGGGCTCTGGGGCGCCCTCCTGTTCTACCATTCTGTTCCATTCCATTGTCTTTATTCCCTTCCTTGGTCATCTAAAGATCACATTCAGTTTGATGACAAAGCAGAGCTAGAGAGTGTATCATTTATCTTTTGGGTTAATGCACATGATGAGAGGGAGAGACATTATGGAGTTCTCATTTTTTTCAGTGTTCTAAGAATGCACAGATTTCAAACTCCTGTGGCAGAAGAGAGATAACAGGTGTAGTGAGGAAGAAATGAGTTCAAGTTCTCCTTTGGAGACACATCCAGGCTGTATGACTTGTCACTTAATTTCTCAATACTCCAGGCAATCCCCTAAAACTATCTATTGTAGAAGAGATGGTCACCTGCATTGATAGAGGAAGCTATGCGGGCATTCCCTACACCAATGAAATCACAGTCCAGTACCTATCTCCTCCTCCAAGAATAATAGAGGGGAGAGGTGGGGGGTGGGAAAGAAAGGTCTTTCTTTAATAGACATTTGGTATTTTCTATGCAATAACTAGGCTTGAACATAAATGGAATTTCTAATTAGAAAATTATGCTTCCTCTTGCCACTGTTACACCAAGCATATGGTGTAGAAACCAGAGTGGGGCTCTGTGGCCATTTCCTTGACGAGCCCAAGGTAGGGTTGTAGCTATTGCTCTGGGAACCACAGCTAAAGCAACAGACATCAGAGGGATGCTTTCTTGACTTAGTATGGAGCTCAGAGTATTTTTTCAGCTCCAAGTTGTGACAGAAAATGCCTAGTGTTTGTAACAGAATCAGATAGAACCAGAGAATGTCAGTACTGGAAAGGACCTGAAAGGTCATCTGGTCCAATCCTCTCTTTTTCAAAGATTGAGGAAACTGAGATCCAGAATGAAGTCACACGCCTAGTTCACACAGCTAGTTAATGGCAGAGCTGGAATTACATAAAACCCAAGTCTCCTGATTCCCAGCCCAAGGTAATATAATAATACATGAATTTTCTAGAAAAATATAATATATTACATAAAATAAAATTGTATCTATATAAAATATAACATATGTAAGATATAGGATATTATATATTATATAATATCCTTTTTGTTGTTCAGTTGTGTCCGACTCTTCACGACTCCAATTGAGGTTTTCTTGGCAAAGATACTGGAGTGCTTTGCCATTTTCTTCTGCAGCTCATTTTAGAGATGAAGAAACTGAAGCAAACAGAGTTCAGTGACCAGTCCAAGACCGCACATCTAGGGAGTGTCTGAGGTCAGATTTGACCTTCAGAAGATGAGTCTTCCTGAGTATGGTTCTGGTACTTTACCTATTGTGCCACCTAGCTGCCTTTATATATAATAATGTATCTAAAATATGAGTTATATATTATATAAGACAAACACATACAAAAGACATATATGTCTTGTTGTGTCATGTCATGTGTATGTATATATATACACACACAGGTGTGTGTGTGCGTGTGTGTGTGTGTGTATATATATTTCACACATACACTCCACACATTAGATTATAAGCACTATGAGGGCAGGGATTGCATCTTATATAAATTTTATACAGTCCTCAGCACCTAGCACAGAGTTCTGCACATAGCAGGTAATTAATGAATCCTCTATGCTACTGATATGAAGCATCCTTGAATTTCCTCTCCTGGTGGGCAATAGAGAATCTGTACAAATATTCCCTGCTCTGTTCCAGTCTACCACATGGAACTTTGGGTACCTGTTTCTGTCTCTGTCTAAGGGGCTTGGATATGTGATGATGAAGAGTCCCCTGATTTCCTTCTGAGCTGGATGGAACTCAGGGGCTATGTAAAAGGAGTAAAGCAGTTACCCAGACCTTTGTCACTCTTTCCTTTAACTCTGGGAGGGAAGCAAGACATTTTGAGCTGTGTCCCAGGGGCTGGGAAGGGGGGGTAGGGTGTGGTGGGAAGAGTGGCTGCCCTATTTCTCAATCAACCCGGCAGCTGTGAACACATGGCTGTCTCTTTCTTTTTGTTTGGTTTTTCTTTATCTAATGCCAATGAGTATACTGAAATGGAATTGTCCCGAGAGCAAGCTTGTGAGTTTCAAAAGGTCTAGCTAGAGGTTTGCAGATAGGTTCCCAAGGGTAGAGTCCACCAATGGCCAGTGGCAGTGGAAGCATCTGGATTTGGAGTGGAGGGGCACACAGAGATATAGATAAAGACAGGTACCCACAAAGAGCAGCAGCTTCAGAGAATGTGACCCCTGCTGTGGAAAAAAGATTGTGACTAAGGAGCCTGCTGTGAGAAACTTCATAAAGATACTACTAGGGAGGAGAAGAACTCTTAGGGCAAGGAATTAGAAGGTGCCCATCTGCTACACATATTTCTCACTACTGCTGGAGTCAAAATTTTTGCCCACTTTCCCTTCCTGTCCCCAAACCATGAATTCTGGACATCTTGGATTTTTGGGGGGGAATGAGGATGTTTTTGTATCACCTGTTCTTATTATACCATCTTAATACCTTTGCTAAACATTAATTAAGGCTATGGACTGATTGTTGATGAGGAACGCTCTGGTAAAAAATGTTGAGGCGGCTAAATGCTGCAGCGAATAGAGCACGGGCCCTGGAGTCAGGAGGACCTGAGTTCAAATCCAGCCTCAGACACTTAACACTTACTAGCCATGTGACCTTGGGCAAGTCACTTAACCCCAATCGCCCTGTTCTCCCCCCTCCAAAAAGCAAAAAAAAAAAAAGTGTTCACATGATCCCACTGTATAGAATTCAATTTTCCTATCCGGAAAATTAAGGTTTGGCCAGATATTCCTTCCAGTTACAAATTCCTATGACTCATAGGCCTCTAAATGGTACAGTGAATAAAGGATTGGGTCAAGAGTCAGGAAGATCTGAATTCAAATTCAGCCTCAGAAACTATCTGTGTGATCTTGGGCAAGTCACTTTAACCTCTGTCTCAGCTTCCTCATTTGTAAAATAGAGATCAATAGCACTTACCTCGCGTGATTATTGTGAATATCAAATAACATAATATTTGTGAGGTACTAAGCACAGTGTCTGGCGCATAATAGGTACTGTATAAATGCTAGCTCTTATTGGGCAGCTAGGTGGCACAGTGGATAGAGTGCCAGACTTGGAGTCTGGAGGACTTGAGTTCAAATCTAACCTCAGACATTTACTAGGTGTATGACCCTGGGCAAGTCACTTAACCCTATTTGCCTCAGTGTCCTCATCTGTGAAATAAGCTGGAGAAAGAAGTGGCAAACCACTCCAGTATCTTTTCCAAGAAAACCCCAAATAGGGTCACAAAAAGTTGGATGTGACTGAACATCAGTGGATCTCAGTTCAAATATTAGTTGGGTTTCACACTAGCTATATCTATGACCTTGGATAAGTCACAACACCTCAATGGGCTTCTGTTTTCTCATCTATAAAATAAACTGGATGATCCTTAAGACCTTTCCCAGTTCTAAACTAGACTCAAAGGAAAGTGATGTCTATGAAGGTTCCAAAAGATAAGATACAAATTTTTTTTAAAACTTAAATGCAGACGATTTTAAACATATTTCTACAAATAGTGTATTTTTTAAGATTCAGCTCAATGTTACAGCCTACCAAAATCTTTTTGTATTTTGATTCTGTCATCCAGTATATTATCTGTTCCTCCTGACTTGGTCGCCTGCGTATTTGGTAAACATGCTTCATCCAAGGCGTTGATACAAACCTGAATGGAAAAGGGCCAAGGACAGAAGCATTTAACCAGAGACCTCCTTCAATCAAGTATCAATCATGTTCTCCCACCTTTCATCACCTCCGAAGGTTTGTGTATACCATCCCCAGCTCCTCCACCTTGTGACTTACATCACACACACATACACACACACACACACACACACACACACACACACACACACACACACATTGTAGCACTGCTGGGGAAATCCATTCTCTTCCTTCAAGGCCTAGTTCAGCTGTCACCTCCTCATGAAGACTTCCCTGATTTGCCTGACTAGAAGTGACCCTTCCCTCCTGGGATCTCTCATGCCATTCATCTTGTTTGGTCTCTCTTATGCTTAACATTCTAGTTATCTTATAGTTGGTTGTGGATATCTCTGCCACTTGCTAGGCTCTAAACTCCTTGAAGGCAAGGCAAATGGTGTTGTTCAATCATTGCTGATTCTGTGTCCCCATTTGGGGTTTTCTTGGCAAAGATACAAGAGTAGTTTGCCATTTCCTTCCCCAGCTCATTTTGCAGATGAGGAAACCAAGGCAAACAGGGTTAAGTGACTTGCCCAAGATCCTACAGTTAGTAAATGTTTGAGGCCGGATTTGAATTCATGAAGTTATCTTTCTTACTCCACGCCTGGCTCTCTAGACACTGCACCACCTAGCTGCCATTTTCTGTTTTTGTATCCCCAGTGTCTTGCACATGATATTTAATAATTTTTTTAATTGGATCAAATAATGTTCAAAACCTTGTGGATAATCCTGTGGCCATTTTCAGGGCAATAATCATCTGAATCCACTTTATCATTTAAATAGCAGTCTGACCCATGCTTGGAGCATCCCTCATTCTACTCACTCCGTAGGAAGGTCTGGGGGAGTTTGCTTCTGAGAGCGTCATGATTGCGTGTAATGGAAATGTTTGGAGAGACTGTGAAGTATACACAGATATTCTGTGACTGGTAGTCAGGGCACAGGGCCATATCTGAGGCTCACACTTGGGCCAGAACCAGCACTGGGGCTTGGAGATAAGCATAAGGCCAGGTGTTTGGAGATCACAACAATAGCGACCCACATCCCACATAGAGCTGAACTCATCTGGGCAGAGATATTGCCCCCAGGCCCCTGCCTCTCCCCACCCCCCATTCTCACTATCACTTAGCCCAGTGTGGAAGTTCTTAAGTTTCATCAGTCTTTTCCATCCAGATATTTGTCATTTTGCTTTTATGCCATTAAATTCAATTCTATTAAATTTAATTCAACAACATTTATTAAGGATCCATGTTCCAGATGTTGTACTATGGTTACAAAGACCAAAATGAAACAGTCCCTTTATGCCTAAGATTATGCCTTAAAATCATACTAACTCACACTGATTTAGGAGATAGATTATATAGCAGTAAAGGTTTGAATTATAGATTAATTCAAAAGAAATGTAGTTTCATTGTTTTCCTAAGGGGGCTTTGCTGCATATTCCCAATTCACCTGAGATGGAGGTACTCAAGAGGCAGATGGCAAGGTCCTTTGCCATGTCGGCTTTGGCTGGTAGCCAGAACGGGCTGCATCTCTAAAACTAGAGGCTGACACTCAGGCTCTTTCTGGCTAAAGCCAGGGGGTCAAAGACCACCGAGTGTAATGAGGTGCCAGCCCCCTCCCTTTAGGCCCATAGCCCTGAGAATCAGATTTGCTTATCCTTTTCAGTTCTAGGCACTGACAATGGAATCTCTAGACTGAGAACTTTGAGTCATGAAGACCTTGGAGGCAGAATTTCAGACACCGTACTGTGGCTAGCCCCGCAGGCAGATCCTGAGAAACCAGGGTGTCAAGACTTGGAGAGGGGCGTTGAACTTAGAACTTGGTGGGAACAGTACTATTACAGGAACTGAGCTGATTCTTCCTGCCACCACCCTCCTAAGCACCTGAGGTGAGATGAGGGGAAGATTTTGCATTCATCTTTTGGGGAGGGAAATGTTTATATGTTTGTTATTGCTATGTCTTTAAAGTAAATACTTCTTGTAAAAGCTACTCTGACTGTTAAGTGTTTAAATGGAACTGGAGTGCAGGGGACCTATAACATTGAAAGAACATCATTGATGGGGGCTTTAGCCAATGGCAGAGAAAATGGATACCTCCAACTCCCTATAGGCACCTGGAGAGCCTGGGGGTGGAACATATGGGGCCTTCAGGAAGTAGGGGTCAGAGTAGTCATGGTTACTCTTTTACATGTATATAACAATTCAAACTAGGTCAACCAAGTTAATTTTTCATTATTTACACTATTACCCAATGGATGGCCTCAGGGAATCTATGTCAATGAATAGATAAGACTGATTTATAATTAGCATATCATTTTTGTGCATAGGAGTAGTGATGAAAATAATTTGTTTTTTTAAATATTCTGCACCTTTCTCCTATAAGTTTGTTTAATGTCTCTGATTTCTCTAGGACTTTTAATTTTTCTAAAACACTTTCCTTACACCTTCCTGGGGAGGAAGATTATATTAGTGTCAATATCCTTATTTGAAAGGTGAGGAAACTGGGTTTCTGAGAGGTTACAACAACTAGAGAGGCTGGATTTGAATCCAGATTTTCTGATACTATCTAGAGTTCTTCCATCTACAGATCACACTCTCTTTCCATTCTCCAGTACTTTTATATACAGGTGAAATCTGCTTAGATCAGCGGTTCTCAACCTGTGGGTTATGTTCAATTTGTAACAATGAAAATACATCCTGCATATCAGATATTTATATTATGATTAATAACAGTAGCAAAATTACGGTTATGAAGTAGCAACAAAAATAATTTTATGGTTGGGGG
>CM053580.1:310968065-311006237 GCA_028627135.1 Pseudochirops cupreus | reverse complement strand
CATTCCCCAATTGGTGGGCATCCCCTTAATTTCCAGTTTTTCGACACCACAAAGAGAGCTGCCATAAATATTTTTGTACATATGGGTCTTCCTCTCACTTCTATGATCTCTTTGGGATACAATCCTAGAAGTGGTATTACTGGGTCAAAGGCTATGCATATACTGTTTTTCTTATGAGGCTATTCCATTAAATGCATTTTATTTTAATGAACTCTTTTGTCTAATTGACTAGTAAATTTAAACATATTAATAGAGGCTTTTGAACTGTGATTTTGATTGGTTGAGGGGCCCCTGAAATATTTTGGACTTGAGGATAGTCTGGGATACCCATACCCACCTAGGGAGTTGGGAATGCCTCCAAATGCTACACATTCATTCATTCATTTGTTCAGCAAAGATTTATCAAGTTCCTACTAAGTACTGATCACTGTTGTAGGTACTAAAAAGATACAAACTTTAGGTCAGATTCAATCTCTGCCCTCATGAAGCTTAGTTATAATAAAAAAAGAATCTGTACAGATCTTTGAGAAACATACAAAGGTTTTTTAGGGGAGACGCAAAATTTGGTCCCTGTCCTGATGGAGCTTACAGTCATCTATGTAGTAAAGAAGAGGCTTACAGATCATTGAGAGGCATACAAAGGTCGGAGCTCTGTAACCAAAATAGAGGAGAGAGTTAAAGAAATTATCCATACAATTTAATAACCTTTCTCCTCTTCCTCTTTCCCATTTTTATATGGGCACTTCAGTGAAAGTAGGAGTTGTTTGTTATAAACATCCTAATTATTGCTTCAATTCCTGTAGTATAATTGACCCAGGGCATTAAAGATTGAGCCTTTGAAGGCTTCCCAGCCACCTAAGGACACAGAAAAATGTCAGCCCTCGAGTCCAGGCCTTATGAATATTGCTCCTACCATACACTTCCATTATAGTTTGGCTGAAGTGGTGATGAGCCAGCCAGAGTGAGGTCTTTAAGAATGAAAAATCCTTTGTAAACTTTGGAGGGAACCTGGTTTATCCTGTGGTAAATCGAGGGTCTGAACCAGGCCCTGGCACTCCACCAAGGGGTTTGTGTACAAAGACAAAAGAAGCCTTAGGGAAAGAAGGCCAGCAGGGGAAGGAGGATGGGTTGGAAGTCAAAGGAGCTAGAGGGCGGTGTGGAAAGTGAGGGCAGAGTCTAGCTGTGCTTTGAAAGAAGAGAAGCTTGAAATGTTTAGAACAGGCCTGATCTTTCACCCTGAACCTAAATTAATGCCAAATCATCTGAGTTGGCTGCATTTTGTTTGCATTTTTGTATAACTCTGCATTTCCTGTTTGGTGGCTGCCACACAGAAGACCTTCCTACTGTCCCAATGTTTCCCCGTGTTGGATTCTGTGGGAGCTATGGATTATATGGCAGACTTCCATCTATGATTTTCTCATCAGAGATCTTCATTGGTTCCTTATCTGAAAAGTTCATTCCCTTTGAGAATGTGCCTTAGTTGTTCCAGAAACTAAAAACAACAACAACAACAACAAACAGACAAAAACCAGGGCAGGCTCAGAAACTTTAGGCAGAAACCTGGCCCTTTAAGGTTTCTTCCAGCCTCTGATAGCATTCAGTGAGATAGCTCAGAACCAGGCACAAGAAAAATTTGAGAAGCAGGTGAACTGCGTACTTCCAGCCTTCCTTTTTAGTGTTCTCTGGTATCAAAACTTGCCTAGGAAAAAGGGATGATAATACCACTCTCATAAGCCGTAAATGGCTAATGTTTGATGTGTGGCCTCTCTTAGAGACAATTATGTTCATTTTAGGGAGGGACAAAGCAAAAAAGCAAAGGAATGATTTTCTAATTGTAGAATTTCAGGGATCAGCTAGATCAATGGAGAGATATTTTTTTCAGGCCTGGGAGACTTTCTCAGATATCCTGAAAATATAACACATCCATAACTATTTCCTCAGAGAGTAGCCTATTACATGAGAAGATTCGCAACCCCACTATGACTTTCCTGCCTACATAATACAAGATAATACAAAATAATATGAGATATTTATAGAGAGCTTTAAGCTACACAAAGTACTTTATAATCACTATCTCATTTGATCCTCATAGCTACTCAGGGAGGTAGGTGGTGTGATTATTCCTGGTTCTGAGTTTGGCTACCTTGCCTTTAGCAAATCATTCCCCATCTCTGGGACACAGAAATCATTCAGAATATCAAGGGATTAGATGAGATGGATGAGATAATTTCTAAGATCCTTTCCCATTGCAAGAATTGATGATTTTCTCTTAAAGCAAAATAAAATGAGAATCAGAACATGATTGAAAAGCAGTCTACGCATTCTCAGATTGCTTTGGTAATACCTCAAGGATCTATGATTCAGCATGGGCTTTCCCCTGCACAGAAGCAGTTTGTAATTTTAATTTAGCTGATGGCCTTTGAGAATTGTAGTGGTCAAAAACAAATTTGCACGTGGCCAACTCAATGATGATCTTCTCTGAACTTAGCTAGGTGAACCTTCATGCAGTAGAGATAGTAATTCTTTGGGCCCACACTGCAGACTTTTCTAACTTGATGGCATCTCTACTGTCTCAACCTCAAACAGCTCATAATCACCTCCATGGATAAAATAGTGGAGAAGACTCCTAAATTAGTCAAAGGAACCACTGAGAGTTGAGAGTAGAGTCAGGTCAAAAAACCCTTATTAAGACCATGTAGTAAGGTGTGTTCTAAGTTGTGGAAATAACAAATATAATCAGAAAGAAAGACAGCATTAAACAAATTTACATGTTTATATTCTTACAGGGGGAAATGGCACATAAAAGGAAGCTGGAAAGGTGTTGGGAGTGGGGAGAAGACATTGTAAAGGAAGTCCTAAAGGAGAGTCAGGAATACAGGAATATAGAATTCAGAAAGTAAAAACCTTGTTCTTCCTGCTTCTTGAAGATGGAGTGAGCTGTGGGTGTGGAATACTACATATTAAGTCAGATTTTTTTTTCAGTATCTTGGAGAGTTTTACCTGAACTATTTTTCCTTTTTCCTTTTTTGTTCTAAACAAGGGATGGCCCTTTTGCAAAAGGAAGCAGGGGGAGTGATACATTGGGAAATGTAGGTGATGTAACATATCAATAAAATTTTATTTTAAAACCAAATCAAAGAAAAACTTTAGGAAAGAAAAACCCGCTTCTCAGAAAATACAAAGGATTTCTTGCAACATACCTGAAAAGTTACAAATGACTTTTTGCAAAAGAGTTTGACTTTTTAGTACTAAGAGACAAAATACTGATGAAATATAAGGAAACAGCAGTTATCCGAGGATCTACTGCTCCTTTTAGTGAAAAAATAAGATGAAATTGGGGGAAAGTGAGCTAAATCTGAAGAATGCATGCTATATATTATCTTGTTTCTCTAACCCTGCTATTTGGTTTTAATTCAACAAACAGTTATTAAGTGTTCTATGTAGATCACTGAGTCCCTTATAGCTCTTTTGGATATTTGATGGAAAATGCAATTATTAGGAATTATATTCCACATGCGTATGAACTGAATTTGTAATTTTAATGTCATTTCTCCTTTTTTTCCCCCTTTAATTGCAATGCTTGTGAAATGTCTTTTAAACCCTGTGCAAAACAGGAATTCCTGAAAGGGGGAAAAATGCTGTGTCTATCAAGTGTTGTTATGATTGATTCAGAGCAAGGAGAGAAGGCCACTTGGCACCATGGGAGTAAGGATTCTAAGTTAGTGGACTCATAGCCTGCTCTCCAAGAATATCATTTGTAGGAAGTGCAGGCTTTTCCTTCAAAGTAAAAGAAACACAGAATCACAGGAATAACAGAATGTTGGACTTGGAAGAGACCACAGAGATCAGCTAGTTGCTCCCCTCCCCAGGCCTTTCCTTCCTCTCTCTCACTCCATTTGACAGTTGAGAAAACTAAATTCCCAGAAGTTTAATGACTTGTTTGAGGTCATATGTTGAGTCAATGGGAGAGCTAGAAGAAAAAAATCCTTGATCCCTAGCCCATTGCTCTTGTCATTGTATCTAATTAGTGTATGGTTTGTACACAGGAGCCTCAGCAGGAGAACAGGATTGTAGGGAGGGACCTGAGGGGTCATCTAGTCTTACCCCCTCATTTGGCAGATGGAGAAACAGATTCAAAGTGGCTTCTATAAAGCTGGTCCTTTGACATCAATGAAATCTAGCACTTTGTACATTGCCCCATCTTCTCTGTCTCTGTCTTGTCTCTGTCTCTGTCTTGTCTCTATATGTCTGTCTCTGTCTCTGTCTCTCATACACACATACACACACACACCCTCAGTCTCTGTCTGTCTCTTCCTATCACTTTGTTGTTCTGTGTCCATTTCTGTGTATCTGTGTCTGTCTCTGTGTCTGCCTGTCTCTCTGTCTCTGTCCATCTGTCTTTGTCTCTCTCTCTCTCTCTGTCTCTGTCTGTCTGTCTGTCTGTCTGTCTCTCTCTCTCTCTCTCTCTCTCACACACACACACACAGAGTCTCTATCTCTTCTTAGCACTCTGCCTCTTTGTGTCTTGTTTCTGTGTATCTGTGTCTGTCTGTCTCTCTGTCTTTGCATCTCAAACACCTCACATAATTTCCTATACTCATTAGGAACTTAAAAGATTTGCCGACTGACTGAACGGAGAGATGAATGGGTGAGAACAGAACAAATATGTTGATAGAAATATCCCCTCCTGGATTTAGAAGTGGCATGTTGGAGTTGTGGCTGGTGCTGAGAGTTGAGAACAAATATGCTTCTCTATTCACTTTTGTCTTCCCCCCCTCCCCACCCCATTGACCCTTCTAGAAGACGTGTAAATTAAAGTTCTCTGGGTTCAATTTTTCAGATGCAGCCCAAATTGATGGCAGGCTTGGAGGGTTGTGGTTGAAAAGGCTGTCAGGACTCTGTTCAGTATAATAACATTCCTAATTATAGGAACTGAAAATGTCAGTCACCATCTATCAATCTTAAATCCCAGATTATAGAGTTTTTTGTCTTTTTTTTCTGACTGCAGCAGTTATTCCTCTCTCCCCCTGCCCAGCCCCTTGCCTGGAGTCTGGTCTTGTTAGAAAGGTGGCAGATTATTGCCTATCCTTACTTCCCAGGATCGTGTCACGAATCACCCCATCATGTGAGCAGATCTGGAATCAGAGCACTTAGGTTGGATCCTAACTAGTCTGGGTACTCCCTACACGACCCGGGGCAAATCATTAAACTTCCCTGGGCCTCTGTTTCTTCAACTGGGCTAGGCAGATTCGATGACTTTTAGGATCTCTTTCAGCTCCAAATTTCAATTGTACATGTTTACATGTTGTAGTGATTTGTGAAAATTTAGCCAGTAGAGCTCCTCTGTGTGTGTGTGTGTGTGTGTGTGTGTGTGTGCGCACACCTAGGTGTGTGTTGGCAAATGTTTAACAACCTGCTGGAGGAGGGGGAGCAGATGTATACACAATATATATATATATATTTTTATTTTAATTTTTATTTATTTTATTTTACATCATTCATTTCCACGAGATTTTGAGTTACAAATTTTCTCCCCATCTTTCCCGTACCCACCACCCCAAAACAGCCATTTCATTGTTTAACCCCTCCCCTAATCTATTCTCTCCTATGTCCTCCCCCTCACCCCTCTGACTTTCTGAAAGGCAGGATGGATACTCCCTGCCTGATACACAATATACTTTTAAGCTTAATCTGCTTCATTAACACTTTTTACATCACTATCTTAAATTCAGACAGTCAACAAAATAATATCTCAAACCACGGATTGTAGCATTTGCCTGTTTCCCAGTTGTAAATTGCTCATGCTGAAAATTTAACAATCATATTCTCTGGAGCCCAACTGAAGAGTCTATGTAGCTTCATCTCTATCCTTCCCCCGACCTCAAAGGGACTGATACAGCTTTACTGGGCAGGGTTCTAGGGTAGAGGAACTCTGTGACTGAGGAAGTTCACTTCAGTCCTCTCTTTATTGGGTTTTCCCAGACGCCAACAGAGAAGCTTTTTCTTTTACCCTCCATTCCCTCTATGACATGATTAGAGACAAACTACTACTTCTGTCCCCCCATCCCTCACTCCAACTTCCATCCCCATTCCCATCCCCTATCCCATCCCCATCCCCATCCCCATTCCCATCCCCATCCCCACCCCTTTATGATATGGAGGCATAAGTGACCCAGAGAGTGGAGGAAGAAGCCAGGGACTTTTGTGGAGATGTTGTAACTGGGGAAGAATCTTGGAGAGAGAATGGCTGCAGATGAGTTACAAGGAGACAGGGAAGAGAAACAGTCCCTCCCAAGCACAGACTGAGATGTTCCCTACCATCCTCAACCTCAGGACTATCCAGAAGTACTCTTGTTTGTCCTTAGTTCTCCAAGAGAATCAATGATACCATGATGGTGAAGTCTTGACTTATGCATGAATTGGCTGAATCCGTGGTTTCAAAAAAAAATTAATTTTGAATTTATGGAATAAAACAAGCATTTCCATAACATAGCATAATTTTAAAAAACTGATTGCACATGAAACTGCCAATCTATTATGCACATGAAACTGCCAATCTATTATGTACAACTTGCTATTTCTTTTAAATATAAAATAAAATTTTCATGTAATTTTTTTCTTCCCTCTCCCACCTACACCACCCTAGAGATGGCTACCATTAGACCCACACATATAGGTGTGTGTATAAGCGTATAAGTGTATAACTATTTATCAGTTCTTTCTCTGGATACAGATAGCATCTTCCACCATATGTGCTTTATAGTTAATTTGGGTATTTATAATAATCAAAATGGCTTATTTGCTCACAGTTGTTCTTAAAGCATGCTTTTAACTGCCAAAGGGTGAGTGTGAAGGAGCTAAGGGCAGGGGAAGGAAATAAGCATTTACGTAATATCTACAACTTACCAGGCACAAACTTCTCTTTTGATCCTGGGAGGGGGATGCTATTGTTATGTTGTTATTATTACCCCCATTTTACAGTTGTGGAAACTGAGGCAAACAGGTGCAGTGACTTGCCCAGGGTCACAGAGCACGTTCATGACCATATCTGAACTCAGGATTCCCAGACTCTAGGCCCAGAGCTCTATCTGCTGTGACATCACCTTCCTCAAATTAAAGTCCCAAACCACTTTGAGGTGGCAGGGGAAAGGCACTGTATTCGTTCAGAAACGTGACAAGTAATTGTTTTTGTCTCTTTAATACTGATTTCTATCACAATTAAATGTTTACTCTTTTGGTGTTCCTCTTTGCCTAGGCCTGTTAATGTGTTCGAGCAAAGGAAAATTTGACCTAATTTACTAATACAAGTTTTCAGTTTTCAGGGGAAATGAGTCATATATCTATGTATATGTATGTATATATGTATATGTGTATATATGTATATGTGTGTATATATGTATATGTATATGTGTGTATATGTGTGTATATATGTATATGTGTATATATGTGCATGTGTATATATGTATATGTGTGTATGTGTATATATGTATATGTGTGTATGTATATGTGTATATGTGTATACATATATATACATATATATATACATAAGCCATATATAAATGAGGGTCTTCCCTTCCCAGTTTTTTGTTTGTTTATTTTGTTGTTTTTTTTTTAAAGAGTCTGTTCCTTGACTCACTTCTTAAAGAGGCTTATTTGCTAAATGGGTGTTAGCTCACTCAAAATGAGAATGTAAAAAGACTTTAGCCTAAAAGGGCCATCTCCAGTCATCCTGATGAATATTTGGTCACTGAACCCAGATGGCTCTGGAGGAAAAAGTGAGGCTGGGGACCTTACACAGCCCCACCTCACTCAAATCAAAGTCAACCGCAACTCATGTCATCATTTCCTAGATGGTCCTCTTTGAAAACAAAGGACAAACACAACACACAACAATATATATGTATATATATAAATATATATGTGTGTATATATGGGCATATATATTCATCATATTATATTTTAATGCTGTTTCTTTTTGTAATCCTGTGAGTTTTTTTTATTTATTTAAAAACTTTATTCTGAGTGGTCCATATGCTTCCTGCCAAAGCTGCCCAATCAAAGATTACAAACCCTTGATCTAATGTACCCCCTGACCTTCCCCATTTTACAGATAAGAGAACAAGTCTTGATGGAACTGACTTGCAGCCAATTGACTAGTTAGTAGCTGAACTGAAATTAGGATGTCTATCTCATGACTTGGAGTCCCATGACCTTTCTACTCTGCCACAACCTCTGTAATTATTCTTAATTCATGTTTCATATACATTTGTTTTGTCTCTCCACTGTAATTATAAGAGTTTGGGGGAGCATTGACTTTACCTTCTAATTTAAAAAATCTGTTCTCTCATTCTCATATATAGTAATAATGGCTCACAATCACATTATATATATATATACACACACACATATGTATGTGTATGTATGTAGATAGATAGATAGATATGAGTTATAAAAGAATGAATGAATGAATGAATGAATGAAGCTGAGACTTAAGTTTTCAATGTGTTTTCTTACTGGTAAATGGGAAAAATATGTGGACCAGAGAACTCCAGCATTGATATAGAAGAAAGAGAGCTGAATTTGGAGTTAGAGGACCTGATTTTTAATCCTGGCTCTGATGTAGTTGTCTGGCCTTAGACAAGTCATTTACACTCTATGAGCTTCAGTTTTCTCATCTATAAACTTGAGATGGTTGGACTAAAACAGTGGTTCTCAATCCAGGGGGCGTGACCCCTTTGGGGTCAAATGACCCTTTCACAGGGGTCACCTAAGACCATCAGAAAACACATATTTCCGATGGTCTTAGGAACCTCCTCTATCCATCTCCAGGTGAGTCCGCCCACATGCAGATACGCCCACAAGGACTATTAAAGGGTTGCAGCATTAGGAAGGTTGAGAACCACTGGACTAAAACATAGAATGTCAGAGCTTGCCAGCTCCATAGAATAGAGACTGTTAGGATCGTACTGAACCTTCAAAATGGAACATAAAATGTTGCATTTAAATACATCTTTAAACATAAAGCTACAATAATGAAAACAATTGAGGCTGCTCATTAATAAATTTCTCCACTGTCTGCTGGTCAATGAATGATTGTAAAAAGTCAAAAAAAAAGCACACCCTCCTTCTAACCTATTGAATAAGACCTTTATTGCTAAATTAAGACCTTCCAAGAAATTGACCCAATATTTGTTAAATAAGCCCTTCCACATAAGAAACTGAATGTTATGTCCTGTTTACATTAAATATGTTCAATTAAGTGGCAATTTACCTTGGCTAGCAAGAGGCAAATTATTAAATGTATAAGATTGGGAGAATTAAGAACTCTTTGGTATTAATCATTTTGTGGACCAGGAAAAATGTGCTCTCAAAGTGTTTTGAAAATATTGAAGTAGTCATTAGAGTCCAATGACTAGGTGGTCTTTAATGCCCTTTCCAGCTCTGGCATTCAATTACACATTCTAAATGGGCCCGTTTCACTAGAGGTCTTCAAGCAGAGAATGATTGATTATGGGATAGGATACTTGTTCAAGTATGGTTTAGACGCAATCACTTAGGAAGTCCTTTCTAGCTTTGCGATTCTAAGACTGGTTGGTCTCTAAGGACCCTTCTCTATGTTCCACTCCCATATTTTTAAGTAAATTTCTTCTTGTCCAAGGCAGTTTCTTAAATATCTGAAGATGTTTATCATGCCTCTACTTAGTTTTCCATTCTCAAGTAAGACATCCCAGTCTTTCAATTATTTCAAATATAGCATGGTTTCCAAACCCTTCACCATCTTAACCACCCTTCTTTGGATTCATGGTGTATTGTCAAGTCCTCTCTTGAAGACTGAAACCCAGTGCTCCAGATGTCATCCAACCAGTATAGAGTCCATCGGCAGGATTATCCTTTGAGGTGAGGTTACTATCACTTATTAATGAAGCCTAACATTTTTCTAGCTTTCTTAGCAACTATATAAAAAAATAGATTCATATTGATGTTTGATGTGAATTGCTGTCAGGTCAGGTGTGTACTATCTTGGGCTTACAGGTATTTTGTTTGTTTGTTTCTGCAGAATTTTAGGTCTTCATTGTTTCTCCCTGTTAAATTTCATCCTTTTGCTTTTAGGCCAATCAACTAGCATGCTGAGATCATTTGAATATATACAGGAGAGCTTTGTACTAGTGATTCTTAAAGTGTGGTCTGGGGACCCCTAAGGGATCTATGAGGTCAATACTATTTTCCTCAACAATTACAAGAAGTTTTAATTTCAAATAAGTAAATATCGATACATATAACTCACATAAGTGAAAACTCTTTAAGTCCTCCATAATTTTTAAGAGTAAAAAAAGAGTCCTAAGACTAGGAAACTGGTGCTCTATATCAGTGAAATCAAAGGCCTAAGTAAATAGAGCACCGGCCCTGGAGTCAGGAGGACCTGAGTTCAAATCCAGCCTGAGACACTCAACATTTATTAGCTATGTGACTTTGGGCAAGTCACTTAACCTCAATTGCCCAGCCTTCCCCCCTCTGAAAAAAAAAAGAAATCAAAGGCCTAGTCCCTATTAGTGTATATTATATATGTTATCCCTCTTAGCTATTTGTTATTTATTAATTTCATAATTAGGCTTTTTCTGTTTTTGTTTAAGTCATTAATAAAAATGTTGAACTAGACAGAGCCAAGAGCATGGCCTTGGGAAATTCCACTTAAGGCCTCCCTCCAGGGTAAATATAACCTATAAACAAACATAATTTGAATATAGCTGTATGCAAGTACCTATGACTACAACTAACAGTTCTGTCATTCAACCTACATTTTTTCCATCTCAGCTACAAGGAAATCAATATTTTGCTTAATTCAAAAAATGCTTGAATGTCTACAGCAACCATCTGATCTGTGAACCTAATAATCTCACCAAAAACAGAATTCTATTAGTTTGACATTATTTGTTCTTAGTGAACCTGTGTTGACTCTTAGTGATCACTGAATTGTTTTCTAAAAAGTTACTATCTTTGATAACTCATTCAATACTTATTTCTGCGTATTCGTGTCAATAGTTTCTAGAATTTGTGTTTTTGAAAATTTATATAGAACTTCCCCATTAGTTTTTGATACTTCTTCCTTTGCTACATGATTTCACAAAGGGTACAATCAGAAATTTTGAGATTGTATCTGCACATTCCTCGTCTAACTTCACTCACAAAATTCAAAATATAGCCCACATTAGAATCCAAAGTACATTGATTCCCATTCTTTTTAAGAATATCTTATATCATCTCTCCTTCTCCCCCTCCTTTTCCCTCTCACTCTCCTCTTTTCCCCCTCCTTCTGCCTCTCCCCTTCTCTCCCACGCTCCTTCCCTTCCTCTCTCTGTCTCTCTGTCTCTGTCTCTCTGTCTCTGTCTCTCTCTGTCTCTGTCTCTCCCTTTCCCTCTCCCTCCGCAATTAGAAACCCACCAACTGTATGACCTTAAGTAATCCATTCACTCAGGTTTCTTGACACTCCACTTCTTTAGCTTTCAGAGAGAGATGAAAATTACTCCCTTGGATAATGTGACATTAAAACAATCAGTGTAAGTCAGCTTTACTCTATAGACTTGTCTTCATTTAGTAAGTAGCCAAGAAAATTTCATTTACTGATCTTACTTTTTTAAAACTTAGATTTAAGAGAACCAATAACATATATTACATGTCCAATGTAAGTCTTTAGAACTTGTATTTTGATAGAATATTATTTATCAAAAATTATAAAAATACCATGGGAATAGTTCTCCTCCTCCTGCCCTCCCTGGCTTCCTTCAAGTCCAAGCTAACATCTCACTTTCTGTGAAATCATTTCCCTAATCTACTTTAATACTAGTCACTTCCCTTTGTTGTTTTAAGGAGGGATCCCAGGGTAATCATCTAATCATTTCCCAACTAACTCCTGAACTTCCTTTAAATCTCATTCATCTTCAAGATCATATCAACCACAAAACTCACACCTCCTCAGTACCTCCTGCCCCGAGGCCCCTCCCTCCCTCTAGAGAGGATGGAGCATAGGCATTGGAGAGATAGTCCCAGATCTTCCATTTAAAGAGGACTCTCAGAGCAGTCATCTTATCATTCCCAAAAAGACTTCATTCTACCCTTCGCCATTGGGTGCCCTCCATACCCTCTGCCCTTCATCCCTTTTCATCTGTTTTTTTGTGTGTGTTGTCTTTCCTCCATTAGATTGTGAGCTCCTTGAGGGCAGGGGCTGTCTTTTGCTTTTCTCTGTATCCTTAGTGTTTAGTCAATGTCCGGTACATCACAGGTGCTGAATAAATGTTTATCGCCTATGTGTATATGTGTGTGTGTATGTGTGTGTATGTGTATATTAAATTTTGTATATAAGTATAGTTTTTTTGTATGCAAGTATAAGTATTAAATTTTGTATATAAGTATATATATATTATATATACGAGTATATATATATATAATAAGTATAAGTATTAAATTTTGTATGTAAGTATAGTTATTTGCATGTTGTTCCCACTATTAGAATGCAAACTACTTGAGAGCAGGGACTGTTTTTCCTTTTTCTTTGTAGTTCCAGCACTTAGCACAGAGCTTGACACATAAGCAGGCATTTAATAAATGTTTATTGATAAGCCAATTAAATCATTTCTCAGCTGGGAAAAGTGAAATTCATAGAGACCATCAAAATGAATTGCTAGTTGGTGAAATCATCTCAGCAATTCCTCCAGTCCTCTAAGCTAAAGAGCACATAGAGGAAGGAAATGAGGATGGCGAAGGTCCTGCTCCGTGAAGATAAGTTGAAGTATCTGGGAATCTTTGGCCTGGAGAAGAAAAGACTCAAAGGGTATAAGAGAGCTGTTTTCAAGTATTTGAAAGATTATAATGTGGGAGGGGAACTAGATTTATTCTCTTGTGCTCAGAGAGAAAAACTAGGATTAATGGGTGGAAGGTGAAAAGAAATAAATTCAGGCTTCATGTAAAGAAAAAGTTCCCGAGATTTATAGTTACCCCAAAGCAGAATGGACTATTTGGGGAGGCACCTTGTTCCCTGCCACTAGAAGTCTTTCAGCAGTGGTTGGATGACCATTTACTGAATATATTGTAGAGGTCATGGCTTCTGGGGTCCTTTTCAACTCTGAGGATCTGTGACTAAGATAGACAAAGGTGCAGTGGAAAGACAGATGGATAGAGACAGGAAAGAGAGACAGGGACAGGCAGAGAGAGGCAAATACAAAGAAAGAGAGATTGAGAGAAAGGAGACAGAGAAGAGGGAGAGAGACAGAGAAAGAGAGATGGAGAGAGAGACAGAGTGAGAGAGAATTAGAGAGAGAAAAGAGAGTGAGAGAGACAAAGAGACAAAGAAAGAGAGAGTGAGAAAAGAGAGACAGAAGAAGGAGGGAGGGGGAGAGGGAGAGGGAGAAGGAGAGGGAGAGGGAGAGAGAGAGAAAGAGAGAGAGAGAGAGAGAGAGAGAGAGAGAGAGAGAGAGAGAGAGAGAGAGAAGAGAGAGTTTCAATTACAGTTTGGGCATTAATTCCCATTGTGCCCTTAAGTAGATCACTGACCTACAGTCAGCAAAATTGAGACTTACTGAAAAAGACTCATCCTTAAGCAGTGCAGTAAAAATTACAGGGTCCAAAATAATTTTTTAAATATATTATTGTTGTTTATACAGAGGGCGGAACTCAAGGACATAAGAGTTAAGCATCTTGGACTGGGTCAGATGTTAGCTTCCAGAACTCCATCCAGTACATTGATCAAACCACTAGACCACACTTTGAACCAGCTAGATTCAAAACTTGGACTCACCTTAAAATAAATTGAACCCACAAATGAGCATGCCAAATTTTAAGTGTCTTTTTGCTGAGAAGTTGAAATTCAGTGTTCAATTGTAAGTGGACCTAGCAAAAGAAAAAAAAAAAAACACTAACGGATTTGTGCTGCTTTGCCTAATAAGAAACCCTTTGGATTTTTGCCTACATCTAAGTGCACTCAGAAATGTTGGGACAAGCTGTATTGTGTTTGTCCATTATTCTGCTTGGAGGTTTAAGTGAATGGCAATCAGAAATGATGTTAATTGCTTCCTAATGTAAGTGGGCATCTGTCTACATACAGATCCTAGACAAAGCCATAAATCTTTCAAGTTTTTCTATAGCATCATTGTGTAAGATCCCAGTACTTTCTGGGAAATGTTGTACATTAATATTTTACTTGTTACACAACTCCTGGACTGGCTCTTTTGTAATCCTCCAGAAACACTAAACATACTGTTAGAGACCCCTCCCTGCACCCCAACTTTTTAAAAAGTTAAATCCTCAATTTTTTATCACAGGAAGACCTTCTCTTTGCATAACAAACCTTCAGGATTTTCTCCTCCAGGGGAAAGCTATCTATTCCCATCACCTTTGCACAGCAACAGCCTGTCAGAGCAACTCTCTAGAGAGGAAGGTTCCCAATGTGTCCTGATCCAAAGGCCAGAGCATGTTTTACAGTACAACCATTTTTCTTTCCTTCTAGTAATGAAACTAGCCAGGAGACTGATGACTGTCGTAAAATCAGTGGAGATATTTATGAGTGCTGATTTTGATCAGTACTGCTGGAAAAAACTGCTTCAACTTACCCATGAATGGGTTTAGTTCTATAGAGTAAGTAGGACAACAACATTCACATGAGGGAACTTGTGATATTTGTGGTTTTTGAAATAGAGTTAATTTAACAAGTCATGCCCCTAGAGGCTGATCAGCATTTTCCCAATAATTTGAGTAGCTGCCATGAAGATGATTGGTTTGCCTCAGGATACAGAGCCAGACAATTAGGGACTTTTCAATATGAGGATAACTAAAATGCGACTTTGATCCCCCGTCCACAACTGAATATACTATTCTTATAAAAAAAAATAAGTTCTATTAAAATTAATGTACGAATGGTTTGTATTTATATAGAGAATTTAAGGGAAAATATTATTTGGGGCAAGTCAAACAAATAACAGCACACGGTTACAAATTAATGCCTTGTCTTTAATCTATACTTGTTGTCAATCTCTATTTAATTCCATTTCATCTTTGAGCTCTACTTGAGGAAAAAAAAAATCTTTAAATAATCTTGAATGTTTTTTTTCTTTCTTGACCTGCCCATAGTTTTCAGCATCCAAAACCAGCAGCTTGTATTAGCACCCCATGGGTTTTGTTTACTTAATAAAGTTTCATGGTATCCTCCATTTGCTAACTGATTTTTCCTTCACTAAATACCTTCTGACTTACAAGCACAACTTATACCCTTATATATGATATGATATATTATATTTTATATATTACATACAATTATATTTTAATATATTATATCATAATATATAATTATTTATATTATATATTATACCTTCTGACTTACAAGCACAACTCATACTCTTACATATATGATATAATATATTATATTTATATATTATATGTAATTATATTTTAATATATTATATATAATTATTTATATTATATATAGATTCTATATTATACCTTCTGACTTACAAGTACAACTTATACTCTTACATATTATATGATATTTTGTGTGTGTGTGTGTGTGTGTGTGTGTGTGTGTGTGTGTGTGTGTGTTGACAATGGTTTCCCCTGGAGAGATCTTAGGGGTTAGGCTTGGGATTACAGCCTAGTGGCTATCAGGATACTAACTAGGATGCAGAAATGATAATGGATTATCACAAAAGTACCATGACTAGACAACAACCAGATTGATTTAATGCTCTAGGAATAATGGGCAAAGAAGTTCTAGATGTCACCTGATGGTTTGCATGACATTAATGTATGTAATAAGGTATTTTTATGTAACCCCAATATGTAATGTCATCTGTCATATGAAAGGTAGCCAGGAATAGAAAATAGAAAACTGGCCTCTGCCTTACAGGTTTGGACCTGTTTTCAAGTCCCAATTTGAATATTATAATAAAACAAATAAGACAATATTTTTTTAGTTTTCCAGTGCATATAAAAATTATGTTTCCACTATATTGTAGTCTATTAAGTATTGTATCCAAAAAAATGTACATACTTTACTTTAAAAAAATACCTTTATTGCTAAAAAATGCTGAGCATCATTTAAACCTTCAGCAAGCCATAGTCTTTTTTCTGGTGGAGGGTCTTGCCTTGATGTTAATGGCTGCCGACTGATCAGGGGGTGGTTGCTGAAAGTTAAGGTGGCTGAGGCAATTTCTTAAAATAAAACAAAAATGAAGTTCCCTAAGTAGATTTGCTCTTCTTTTCATTGGAACACTTAGAGGCCATTGTAGGATTATTAATTGGCATAATTTCAATATTGTTTTGTCTCAGGGTAAGGAGACCAGATGAGAGGGTAGAGAAAGCCAGTAATGAAGCAATCAGAAAACACATAACATTTATTGATTAAGTTTGCCATCTTATATGGGCATGGTTCATGGTGTCCCAAGACAATTACAATAGCACATCAAAGATCACTGACCACAGATCACCATAACAGATACAATAGTAATGAAAAAAGTTTGAAATATTGTGAGAATTACCAAAATGTAACACAGAGACAGGATGTGAGTCCCTGCTGTTGGAAAAATGGCACCTATAGACTTGCTCAATTCAGGCAATTCAGGTTGCTTCAATTTGTAAAAGAAAAAAAATTGCAATTTCTTCAAAGTGTAATAAAGCAATGCACAATAAAACGGCATGGCTATAAATCACTTAACCTCTCAGTGACTATCAGCTCATGCTTAATGTGAAGTAGAACTATAATAAAGCACATCTGGTTCCTGGGAGACGTTCTCCTACAAACCCAGCAATGAGAGCTATGTGGAGAGAGTTCCCCTTTTAATGGTTTAGGAATCAATGGATGATTGTATCCTTTTGTGAATGGATCAAGAAAAGTGAGTCTGTTACTAATTTGCATTGTTTTTTATTTCACTCTTCTGTCTTAAGTAGGGGCAGCTAAGGTGGCTCAGTAGATAGAGCACCAGCCCTGGCGTCAGGAGGGCATGAGTTTAAATTTGACCTGAGGCACTTACTAGCTTTGTGACCCGTGGCAAGTCACTTAACCCTATTTGCCTCAGTTTCCTCATCTGTCAAATGATTTGGAGAAGGAAACAGCAAACCACTCCAGCATCTTTTCCAAGAAAACCCCAAATGGGGTCAGGAGGAGTTGAACATGTCTGAAAAATAACTAAACAACAATCAGTCTTAAGTAAATGCTTTGCTATTTAATTCTGCTTTGTCTACTGACAGAGAGTGAACTGAATGGGACTCAAGATATATTTGCATAATTGGAATTATCCAAAATAGACCACATTGAACCTGGGGTATCAGAGGTTTCCAGAGTTGTGAGGGACCCATGGTGCATTTGAATAGAATTGAACAAATTTAAACCCTTTTTTATAGTAGTTCCTTTACTACATTCAATAAGAATTCCCACCTTTTTTTTTTTAACACTATAGAAAGAGATAATGTGGTATGGGGTTTATGTATAGGATCTGGTTTCAGTAAGACCAGAATTCAGATCTCATCATTGACACTAGTTAACTGAGTTACCATGGGCAAATCAACAAATCAGTTTCTTCACCTGTAAGGTGGGATAATCCATGAATAGCACCTATCCATGAGGGCTACTATGAAACTCAAACGAAATAATAATGTATGTAAAGGTGTTTTTCCAACTTTGAAGGCCTTTATAGATGTCAGTAATTCTTATTCACAGCTTTGACTTTTACTGGTTAACTTTATTTTTTAAATATTATATTGTTAATGTTTTAAATGTTATATTGTTAATCACCAAAAAAAGACATTTCCATAATATACAAATACAGAAAAAGGATTGCATATGAAACTGTAATCTATTATGCATAGCTTGTGGTTATTTTTTAAGTCTACACCAACTTTATATGGTAGCTTCCCTTCTGATCTTCCTTCAGCTCTCTTCTGTTAATTTGTTATGTTTCATTGACACTCTTTTCTCTTTTTCCAACTTTTAAAAAATCACTAATTACCCTGCCTCCCATAACATTTTCCTTTTCACTAAAAACCTTCCCTTGTAACAAGTAAGTATAGTCAAGAAAAATAAATGTGTGTTGTCTTAGTTATATCTGAAAATGTTTGTAGCTATGTGACTTTAGACAAGTACATCACCCTTCTGGGTATCTGTAAGAGCAGGATGAGATATATTCCAGGTTCCCTTCTAGCTCTCAGATTCTGTGATCCTATAAATAGAACATTTGAGGTAATGCTCGGCTGTATTTTCCACAAAGATGTAGATGGGTTTGTATTTCCTAATCTATATTCAACACTGTTAATTGAAGGTCAACGCATGTATAAAACATCATGCCAGGCATTGTAAAGGACACAAACTAAATTTAAAAAGGTGCTTCTTTCCCTGAATGAGCTTATAATTTAGTCATTCAGTCATTCCAATACTTTATGACCCTATTTGGGGTTTTCTTGACAGAGATACTGGAGTGGTTTGCCATTTTCTTCTCCAGGTTACAGATGAGTAAACGGAGACAAATAAGGTTAAGTGACTTGCCCAGGGTCACAAAGCTAGTAAGTGTCTGAGGCCAGATTTGAACTCATGAAGATGAGTCTTCCTAACTTCAGAACCAGTGCTCTATCCACTGTGACACCTAGTTAGGGAGACAGAATGTATGTACTATGAAAAAGACAATGCCATTTACTAAATCTAAAATATACAAATAATATCATCTATGCATAGCTCATATTGACACTGAAACAATTTATGTAAATCATTTTATTTGATCCTCAGAACAACTTAGCAAGGCAAATGATGCAGGTATTATCATACTTACTTTAAAGAAGCCAGAAGCAAGGCTCAGAGAATTAAAATGACTTGAGTCAAGTCATATAGCTCACAAGTGGCAGAACTTAATTCAAACCCAAGTCTTCAGGTTTTAAGTCTGGTGCTCTTATGAGTATTTAGGAGTGTAAATTAATATGCTATAGTTTGGCAACATTGACCAAAATCCTTTGCTAATGCTTTTTCTTTACATGAAGGTTGTGACTCTGACAGAATGTAAGCTCCCTGAGGGCAGTGATATTTCATTTTAGTATTTGTGTCCCCATGGCCCAGTCTAGCATTTGGCACATAACAGGTAATTGACAATTTAATTAATAATTGCATGAGGACTGATCGGTTGATTGATTGGTTGATTTTGAAAGCAGTGTCAGTGGAATAGTTCCTACTGAGCTGCAAAGACTTTGAACAGGAGTTCAGTGATGGACCTTTGCTTTTCGTCTGTCATTTGAGGGCCAGACTCTCTCTGCTGCTAGATGTTCATCCTTAGCCATTTGGCTTAAAGGATGTTGATTTTTTTTTTCAGCCATAACAGCCCATGAGGACAATCTACTAAGATATGGGAGGGTTTCAATATGCACCAATGGAGAGAACACTGACGCTGAGGAAATGGTGAATCTTTCTGAGTAAATGCCACCTAAACACCAAGAGCGATGGAGCATTATACAACTGGCTTTTCCTCCTCTAGTGGCCCATTTTGTATCAGGGTTCTACTGTATCTTTTTTTTAATCACTGAGTCTTCCAAAATCACAGTTTGTCCCCTGAGGTTTACTTTGGCTCTGTCTCCACTGTCTAATGCATCTTTAACTTCGACTTCCAGCTCATTTACACTTTCTTCTGCAACTTTCATCAACAAGCTAGGAGAAACAAATTTCTTTCTACAGCAGAATCATTCAGGAACCCACCGTTAACCCATATGCCCATTAGTATCAATCACAAGAGAAACAAGGGAACAAGAATCTGAGTACATCCGCTGAGTACATGGCTACCTAATTTGCATTAAGGCCTCCCAGATATTTCTTAGACCCCGGACCTACTATCAGGGTAGGAGGGGGGGTGAGTTTGAAGGGAGGAGGGAAAACAGATTTCCTTGTTACTCACCACTTCTATCATTTCATGAACTGAGTATAGAAATAGAAAACATGAACACCCCCTCCCCCGCCCCCACCACTGTGAGCTTACGATTTGGTTAGGGAGATGGAAAATATGTATGGTGAAAAAGATTTAATATTATTTTCTTAAAACAAATTAACAACAGCAATAATAATTGTCGCAAGGGTCAAATGAAATGATAATTGCAGAGCGCTTAAAACAGTGCCTGGCATATAGTGAGCTCTATATAAACATTAGCTGTTGGGTTGTTATTATTATTAATATTAATACATCACATTTGCATCGTTCATTGTGACTCCAACAGCAATTGTTGTACCTAATCTGATTGGATCCTTGCAACAGTTTTGCAAGACAAATAATGCAAATGTTGTTATTCTTACTCTACTGAGGCAAGAGCAGAAGCTCAGTGCCCTCGGCGACGTCATGTCCTCAGAGCCCTAGAATTCCATAGAGACTCAGTGGTCTAGTGGATGGAATGCTGGGCTTCCAAGAGTCAAGAAGGCCTGGGCTGGATCCCCCCTCAGACACTTGTGAGTTTTGTGACCCTGGACGAGTGACCATAGCTCTCTGAACATCAATTTGCTCATCTGTAAAATGGGAATATTAATAACTTCCTACCTCACAGGGTTATTGTAAGGCTCAAATGAGATAAAAATGGTAAAGTACTTTGCAAATCTTTTTTTTCTTTTTTTTTTTTTGTCCTGGTCTGTGATTTCATCAGGTAGGTTTCTCATAAGGAAACTTCCCCTAGCAAGTTAGATCAGCAACTTAAAGCCATAAAAAAAAAAAACCTACCTGGAGTGCTAAGAAAATAAATGATTTGACCAGTCACAGAGTCAGTATGTATCATAGGTAGCTACTTTACTGCACTGTGTAAATATTAATGAATACTGTAAATGCAAATACTTATTTAAATTAAAAGGAACTTAAAAGAGAAAAAATTGCTCATATGTATCCAAGCTAGATACACTAACAGGAAACTACAATGAAACTATAACAGACAAAATCTGAAGATGTGAATTTAAATTAAAGTTTAGCCACTCGTGAAATCCTGTGACTTTAGGCAAGTCACTTAAACTCTCTGAACTTGAAACTACAATGAAGAATAGCTTCTGAGTCACCCAGAAAATTACAAGACACAAAAAGAAGGGAGCCAGTAGTAAAATCCATGGCTTCCAGTGACTACAAATGAAAAAGTTGTTTGAAGTGAAGCAAATGAAGGCAATGAGGAAGAGGGACTTGAGGTCTGGACACAAGAGTAAAGTTGCCCTCATTGGTATGTCCTTGGTGGGATAAGATCCATGAATACAATGTGGTTTTGGAAGAGTATACCTTATCCACCAGGGTATGTACAAAGGAAAAATGGTAGGTGGAATTTGGGGTTAACATTGTACATTAAGAAGGTATACTCACATGAGTAAATCTAGAAATTAGAGGAGGGAAAGCACTGTGAAAAACCATTAGATGAAGATCAATGGAGGAACAAGAAAAAAGGACTTTGTCATTGGAGTTCCAATTTAATGTTAGTCCAGAAATAAACCAGACTCACAAGTGGAGGAAAAAGGTGTCTTTGATCAAGATAAAGAGAGTCATGAGCCTGGATCATCCATTTTATATTAACAATATTATTTTTCCTGTCAATACACTAGACCACCTGGATAAAATAGAGAAAATAAATAAGAAATTTTGGAAACAGACTTGACATGGAGGCATGATACATTAACGATGGGGGACTTACATTGTACACACATCAGCTAGAGTTCTGTCTTTGAGAAAAACAGAGGAGCTACTGTTATGATATCTTGACTTGGCTTTAATGATCATTTTATCCTTCAAGAGAGAGAAACTGACAAAAGGAAAATCATTTCTAGATCTAATTCTCACCAAAGGGGAAGAAGAACTGCTTGCTAGAGTGGAAATGATGAAAACTTTAAGGGGAAGTGACCACTCCTTCCCAGAGTTTGTGATCGAGACAAAGAGGGCAGCCAGGCATAGTCTGACACACACACTCTTGATTTGAAAAGAGCAGATGTCAAAGATCCAGAGGAAATATAGGCAGGATCTCTTGGATGACAATTTTTTAAGGGACACCATCTGAAGAGGGATAAGAAACTCTCAAGGATGAATTTCTAAGGACACAAGAGGAAGCAACTCCAGTGAAGAAGGAAAAAGAGAACAGGAGTTATCTGAAAAAAACTAACGTGGGTGCACAGAGAAGTCCCATAAGCCGTTAGATTTCTTTTTTTAGATATATACGGAAATTAGAAATAATGCAAGGCCATAGAGGATGAACACAGAAATAAGGGACCATTCTTACTTATAAAAATAGTGGTGGATATTGTGCAGTGACCAGCTTGATATCTCTTCTCAGCAATGCAAGGATCTAAGACAACTCCAAAAGACTCGTGATGGGAAATGCTGTCCACTTCCAGAAAAAGAACTATGATCTATGCAGATCGAAGCATATTATTTGCTCTCTCTCTTTTTTTTCCCTTTTTTTGTTTGTTTCTTCTTTCTCATGGTTTCTCCCATTGGTTCTAATTCTTGACTAATGTGGAAATAGGTTCAATATGAATGCATTTGTAAAGCTTATATCAAATTACATGCCATGTTGGGCCAGGGAGAAGGGAGAGACGGGGAGAAAATTTGGAACTCAAAATCTTATGGAAGTGAATGCTGGAAACTAAAAATAAATCAATTTAATTTAAAAAATAAAATACAGAATAATGAAAGAATAGCTAAAGCCCAGAGTTATGTGAAGCAGATTAGGAAAGCTAAAAGTAACAAAAAAAAGTTGTGGAATTGTGTGTGTGTGTGTGTGTGTGTGTGTGTGTGTGTGTGTGTGTGTGTGTTAGCTATATTGGGTTGAATTGGGTGATCAAAGAAAGGATCTGCCTGCTATTTGGTGTGGATGGAATTATGATAGCTGAAAGCAAAGAGAAGGCAGAGCTTCTTGATTATTGTTTTTCTTTGGTGTTCTCTGCCAAGGAAAATGACTCTTAAACTGACCCTTAGAAGGAACACAACAAAAATGGTTAGTAGGGATTTGATATCCAAGATAAGTAAGGAGAACAAGAGAGCCCTCAATTGTCTTTCATGAATTCAATTCTCCTGGCCCAGATGAATTGATTTTCAAGAACTGAAATAGATGGCAGGTGTGATTGCTGAACTGTCAGTGAAACCTGAAAGAGCATGAAAAACAAGAGAGATATCAAGGGACTACAACAGAAGGGCAAATGTTGAGCAACTTAAAAAAAAATGACAAGAAGAGAATGAATTAAGCAAACTATGAGGAAACTCTACAAAAATTCTGGAACGTTTTGATAAAGCAATGGATAAGAAATATCTAGAAAAAGAATTTTAATCACAAACATAGCATGGTTAGATCAAGGAAAGGCCATATAAAATTAACCTAATTTCCTTTTTTTTTTTGACAAGACTATTAAACTGAAAGATCAGAAGAATATGACCTATGAAGAAGAAAAGAAACAAAGGAAAAAACTTTCTAGAGGGAAACAGGGAACCTACATTATAGTGAAAAGCACTAATGGATTATGAAGCATTTGGAGCAGGGTGCTGGACTTGGGATTTCATTGTTATAGAGAATTCTCTGATAAGGAAACTTGTCATAGCAAAGCATTGGTGAAGCATTTGGTGAAGTTTAAGGGCTGAAACTTAATGAAATTATATTATCAGAAAAATGTTTAATACAGAGAGATCATTGGCCAACCATGCTATCAGGACAAGGGGCTGGCAGGTTGATAACCCATATGTTCCACTGACATATTGAGAATATCAAGAGAAAGACTGGAAAGCCTCTAGCATACTAGGTAGATTCCTCATCATGGACTCAGAAAATCTGGACCTAGACATTAGCTCTAGTGACATTTATCCATCTTCCCCTTCTTATCTGGGCATCTCATGGAGAAGTCCTGAGTTTAATCTCATATGTTGAATAAAATTTTGGATGCTAATTCTTGTAATTTCCTACTTGTCTGTTCCTCAAAGCACTAGATTTAGTGTCAGGTGACCTGGACTTGAGATCCTTGGTATTTTTACCACTATGTGAATTTAATCAAGTCATTTAACTGCTCTAAACTTCTATTTCTTCATATATAAAATGAGAGGGTTGGATTTCCAAGGCTTTTTCTAGCTCTAAAACCTTTGAAATTGTGTTTTAAGGACAAGTTAGGATGAGTTAGCAGTCTCAGGCTATCATAGAATGAGAAATATTGCTAGAAGCTAAGTACTTTGCAAGAAAGTTGTGTGAGAAAATCCTGCTCCATAGCACCCTTTGAAAAAGAAGTGTTAGCTGTATGTCCAAAAAGTGCTTACATTAGATAACATTTCCCTTCTTCCTGAGTTGCAAATTTGTTTTTGTAATATCTCTAAGAGTGTTGTCATTTTGAAACTACTGTCCTGAAGATGACTATCCTTTAGTTCCTCTTTTTAAAGACAAAATTTGTTCCTATGATTTGTATTTTTGACTTACTCTTATTTAGTATGCCGTTATTTAGACTCATTTGAGTTCTACAATTTTTGTTCATACTTCCCCTTTAGATTACGTGTTCTATCATCTTTATTTTATATAAATAATGTGTCAGGTAGTCCTGTCTTCTGCATTTGAATGATTTTAATGCCCTGATAAATTATCTAGTTTTTTAAAAATATGCTACATCATGTGGAAAAATAAGTACACTATTTAAATATTTCATTCAATAATCATGACCATCTAATCTAACTTTTCCAACATTCTGTTCAGATCCATAAATTCCTTCTTATCTTTCTCTTAGATTTGGTAAGGTCTAATAAAGTTTCATTAAAGTCAACTACAATTTTCTTACTACCTAGATCCTTTTATGTTTAGGCAAGCTTTTCTTTTACTTATTTATAAGCTATGTTATTTGGGACATCTATGATTTTATTTCCTTCATTTATAAAAATGTAATGGTGCATTGTAGCTAGAGAGTTGGCCTCAGAGTCACAAAGATCTGGGTTCAAATCCTTGTTCTGACATGTACTGACTGTGTAACTTTGGACAAGCCACTTATGTGTCGCTGCCCACAAACAACCCTCAAAGATTATAAATTTCAGAACAAATAATTGATGATCTACACTGATAAAGGAAGTTTCCTTATCAGAGAATTCTCTATAACAATGAAATCCCAAGTGCAGCACCGTGCTCCAAATGCTTCATAATCCATTAGTGCTTTTCCCTATAATGTAGGTTCCCTGTTTCTCTCTAGAAAGTTTTTTTCCTTTCTTTCTTTCTTCTTCTTCTTCTTCTTCTTCTTCTTCTTCTTCTTCTTCTTCTTCTTCTTCTTCTTCTTCTTCTTCCTCTTCTCCTTTTTACTATTCCTTTGTCTGAAGTGATTGCAATTACTGCTATTTTAGGATTCAGCTAAAATGTCACAAGTTTTATTTTAGCTCTTATTTTAACTCTGTACGTATGTTTATATTTTTAAAACGTTTCTTGTATTCAGTAAATTGTTTAGTTCTGTTTTTAATCCATTTTGTAACTCCAATTTTGTGGGTGAGTTTAACCCATTAACAGTGAAGATGAAATTAAGGTGTTGATTTTCTTTTTAAAACAATTCCTCTCTCTCTCTCTCTCTCTCTCTCTGTCTCTCTCCTTCCGCCCCTTTAAATCATCACCAAGTAAATGAAGCTTGTTTTGCCTAATGAATCTGACCCTGGCCTTCCATTTGCTTTTCCATGCCCTCAATTCCTTGCCTAGCTCAGAACCAGTTCCGCTGATTTTGCCCTAAGAGCAAGCAAATATACAACTCCCTACCCCTATCTGCAGTTTGTTTTGCTTGAAGCAATCTGATTTGAGGCTTCATCCCCATTTATAGATGCTTCAGGCCTTTTCCTCTTCTTCCCATCATTATCTAACCTAGACCCAGAGCCCTTGATTCAATGTTTATTAGGGTTTATTAGTGTTCTGAAAGTGTTGGTGCAGTTTTATGCTATTAAAGTTTAAACCTTTTTTTTTTTAAAGCTTTTTAAGCTTTATGTTATTGAGCTATTGAAACTTAAAACTGCACTAAGACTTTTGGGAACCCTATACTTCAATGAATCTGAGATTTCATCAATCTGGGTACTCTCTCTAGTGATAAATAATTCACCCATCCCTGCCTCTCACTCTATATGATTCTCACCTATGTCCTATAAATCCTCCATAGGGAGTCCAAGCAATATGTTGGGGAGGATGCTTGTTCTAGTTCTTTTGACATCGTATGGAAAGTAATAGAGTGTCTGCACTGTCCATTGGCTAACCCTCTTTTTCTTCACTCACCTTTGTCTGCAATCCCACATCTTTCTAGTGATATGCTTCTCATGGCTTCTCTAGGTAATTTTATCTGGTAGTATGTTGCAGTGCCTTTCCCTTCTCCCTTGACTGTCCTTTATTTTAATTAGTAGGAGTGTGTGATATTCCCTTTCTCCTATCCATGTAGCATCAGTGGTAGAAAGTGGCGAGTAAAACAGTATGTGGGCCTTTGTTCAGGGGAGCCAGTTCTGAGCTAAAAGCAAGGGATTGAGGGCATAGAAAGGGAAATGGAAGAACAGGGTCAGATTAATTAAGCAAAACAAGCTTCATTTACCTGGTGATGATTTCGAGACGGACAGACAGAGGGGGAGGTAGGAAAGAGGGAGAGAGGGAGGGAGGGAGGGAGGGAGAGAGAGAGAGAGAGAGAATGAGAGAGAGAGAGAGAGAATGAATTAACAGGAATTGCTGTGAGGCCATTGAAATCATTATGTAATTCCCCAAAGTCACATATCTGTGATATAAGATGGAATAACCTTTTTTTGTTTCATGAACAAAATTCTCAATTTATCAGAAATAATATAGAACATATGTTTGTTCAGATTCTATGGATTGAGACAAGGTAATATGGGAGGCATGATTGTTAGAGCTGAAAGAGACCTTGGAAACTACTGAGTTCACCCATAATACAGATGAACAGACTGAGGCCCAGACAGTTGTGAAGCAAGTGAATTCAAGTAACACAGCTGGAATGAAGTAAACACAGGTAAGTTTAAACCCAGGATCTTTGACTTTCAAGTCCAGTGCTCTTTCCATTGTACCATGATGCCAGCTGATAGAACATTGGCCTAGAATCTAGACCCTCGATCATTGTCAAAGTCAAGCTGGATACTTTAATATGCTGGAAGCTCATTTCAATTTTAAAAGTTTTACTGATGGTTTTTATTTTTATTCTATAGTCACTAGTGAACATTCTCTTGCAACAAAGAAAGTGAGCAAGCAAAATTAGCCAACATAGAGCCCATGGGACAGGCTAAGCCGCATCCTGCCCCCATGGTGGTACCTCTCCCAAGGGAAGGAAAGCGCTCCTCTTTATCTGTTCTTCCAGAGTGAGGCTGATCATTACTGCTCACCAAGATTTGGCTGCTTTGTTGTGTTTTCCTTTGCATTATCAGCAACATTTGTTGTTACATTTTTTCTCCTGGCTCTATTTATGTAACTTTGTATCAGTTTATACAAATTTCTCTAAATCGTTCCTGTTTGTTATTTCTCCAGTTCGGTTCAATTTAGCAAACGCAATTTTACAACCAATAGATTCATTGTTTATTACATGCCTAGCAAATGCTAGGCACTGGATAGGGATGAGGACAGAAGAAGTTTAAGGTGTGGTCTCTGTTTTTGAAAAATTCAGAAGGTGGGTAAAGAAATTTTATATATATATATACCAATGTACACATGCATATATACCACATACATACATACATTGTATCTATATAAAAACACACATACATACAAGTGGCATAATCAATAAAGTACCAGGACTAGAGTCAGGAAGACTTGAGTTCAAATCTGACTTCAGGCACTTTGTTAGTTGTGTGACCCTGGGCAAGTCACTTAACCTCTATTTAGCTTAATTTCCTCATCTGTAAAATAAAAGTAATAATAGCACCTATTTCCCCTTCCCAGAGTTGTTATAAGGATCAAATGAGATAACAATTGCAAATTGCTTAGCACAGAGCCTGGCACAGAGTAAGCTTTAGTATAACAAGTAGTATTATATAATGTACACGTATTAGTTATTATTATTATTATCTTGAGATCTTAGGGCCAGTCCCTCCATTTTTTTATACTTTGAATGGTCCTCACTACTGAAGAAACAACAATAATTGCAAATTTCAAAGAAGAGCCAAAACAGGCAGAAATAGGTGGCTAAAGAAACTGAATTCCCCTTGCTCCTTTGTGACCTAAAGTTTATCTTCAGACCTCTACCCTCAAATTCTTTCCCAAAATGCTATCAGTAAAGACCTGCGAGATTTTGCTCACTGGAGAAATAATCTGCTCGGAATGCTAGTGTATGGCCCAAATACATGTGGAGTAAAAAAGTGTGATATTTTCTTTTTACTTCTATCTTTTCTTTTTTCTTTCTTTTCTTCCTTTCTTTTTCCTTCCTTTCTTTTTCCTTCCTTTCCTTTCCTTTCCTTTTCTTTCTTTCTTTCTTCCTTTATTCCTTCCTTCTTTCCTTCCATTCTTTCTTTCTTTGTTTCTTTCTTTCTTTCTTCCTTTTTTTCCTCCTTTCTTTCCTCCTTTCTTTCCCTGTCTTCTCTGTTGGTTTGCATTTGGTTGTTGCCTATGTGTGTGTGTATACATGTGTGTGTGTGTATGTACATATGTATGTATGTATGTATGTATTATCCCAGGAGCTCAAAAGATCCAGGACACTATTTTAAATTAACTCTATAAAAATACAAAAAAAAAGTACCATCTGGCACATAGTTACCCAAGGGGAAGAGGGAGGGTGAAAGACCAGAGACGCTGAGCAGAGCACAGGGATGATCTTGTCTGGGGCCCTCCAGGAGCTCTGTGTTTATAGGGTGATATAGCAAGGTGAGCTTCATCATTCTTGGGATGGAAAGCCCTAGGGATCTGTGTTATAAAGCAAGAAGTCCTTCTCTAGGAAGAGCTGAGGGCATCTACCTCGAAGAGAGAGGTATTGCCCTGAAAAGGGCCTCAGTTCAAATGTTGGTTCTGTTGTTTTTAATCAAGTGAATGACTTCTCTTCTCTAGGCTTCGTTTTCCTCGTATAGAATATTGAGGAGAATATCTTAGAAACCAGGCCCTAACTGATCTCCAAGATCCTTCCCAGTTCTAAATCCCTCATGATGAATTGTAATAACCTGCGATTATTTCTGAGATTGAACCCAACTGCTATCACCTCTGAAACTGCACACTCTAGGCCATCAACTTGGGATGTTGGTAAAAGACAATGGGATTGTGGTATAAGAGAAAAACAAACTAGAAAAAAAAAGACTTATCTTAGTCTTTAGCACAACTTAACTCAGGCATGAAACTTGTGTGGTCATCGGGTCAGTCCACTGACTAGTTCACTTTAAGCTTAAAGTAATTTTTAAAATTCTGCCAATTAGGCACCCCTAAAAACCATCCTAAAAGCTGATGCCTTGCTGGGTCTTTTAAAGAAGAAATATTCATATGATATTGCCCTCACATGGAGTCTCAAGTTTCTCTTGCTATTTTATTTTTTTAAATAGTGCCCTGAATATACAAAGAAGCTGAAATGAACGAGAAGTCCTTTAAGGAAAAAAAAAAGTACCAAACCCTTCCTAGCAGTCAGGAACAGTTCCCTTTTCTATTAGAAAATCTTCCTGCCTGCCAGCTTTGTGGAAGATTTCACAATCTCATGCAGTGGAAGCCAGCCTCTGGAAATGGCCAAAGCATATTTCTTGCAAATTAGTAAATGCTTTGGTTTTGCTTCTAGGCTCCAAACAGAACTTGTAAATGCATGGAGGTGGAGAGAGAAAGTGCATTTATCAGACACACCAAGTCTTTACTGTTACATCTTCTCAATAGTCCCCTGAATATGATTTACTGGTTGATTTCTCTACAAACTTAGAAATTATTTAGGATGCGTAAACCAATAATTAATAATAATAATAACAGCAGCCCATATTTGAATTGTGTTTTACATTTTATAATGTTTACCCTGTTCATAATTAAGTATATGATTAAGGTACATAAATATATATTGCGTCTGAGGAAATGGAGACACAGAGAGATCAAGAGCCTTGATCAGTGTCACACAGGTGATGTCAGAGCCTGACTCTGAATTCAGCACTCTGTCATGTCCCACTGGTTCCTCTCTTCACACGTGACTTTGAAAATTGACTAAAGCCATGCCACAGTCCTAAAAAACAAAAACAAAACCCCTTAAGCTTCAACAACAACAACAGCCTAGGTAATTTAAACCTATCATCTCCAACCAGAACAGTAATTCCTGTTTGAATAGCCCTTTACGCTTTACAAAGTACTTTCCTCATAACGACCCTGGGGAGCAGGTTGCGCAAGAATTATTATTCCTACTTTACAGAAAAGGAAACTGAGGATCTGAAAAGTGAAATAACTATCCCATGGCTGCGGGATTCAATAGAATAAAGGGTACTGAGAGACAGAGGAGTGGTTTGGGGATTTTGCTAGTAAGTAGGAGAATGGCTGGTGTTAAGCAGTGCCCGCTCACCTCCTCTTGGTCTGCTCTATTGGAATCCTACTCATCCTCTATGGAGTCACATGTGACAAATCTAGGTCACAGGGATCTACTCGATAGGACTGAATGTCTGTGTCATGACTCTGACCCCCAACATAAGCTGCTTTAAAATGTTAGCGTCTATGCAGCACCGTGAGACGTGGAGACAAAAAGACTGAAGTCCAAAGGCTCTGGAAAAGTCGCTCCACCTCTCTCAGACCCACTTTCCTCATCGGCAAAACTGTGGCAATAATGACATCTACCTTACAGGGTGGTTGGGAGCCTCAAATAAGAGTTCTCATATATTTATGTGTGTGTATATTATATAAATGTATATATAGATATATATGTGTGTGTGTGTGTGTGTGTGTGTGTGTGTGTGTGTATGTGTGTGTGTATTATATATATGCATTCATCTATGCATATATGTGTCTATATGTATGCATATATATGTACATATCTGTAAACTGCTTTGCAAACCTTTGCAAAAACTGTATTAATACTAGCAGTTCTGTGACCCTGGGCAAGTAACTTAACCCTGTTTGCCTCACTTTCCTGAACTGTAAAATGAGCTGGAGAAGGAAATGGCAAACCATTCTAGTACCTTTGCCGAGAAAATCCCAAATGGGGTCATGGAAAGTAGGACATGACTGAAATGACTGAACAATGACAGCAAAAATTATAATTTTTATGTGTCCATCTTATCTCTACAATTAGTTTGCAAGTTACTGGAGGTCTGAGATCTCTTATGTTTCTTTATGTACTCTGGTGCTTGGAACAATGCTCTGTATATAGTAGAGACTCGATAATTGTTTCTTTTTGAAGTTGATACTGGACTTTAGTTTAAAGGAGGAGGGATAGGATTTAGTAGAGCCAGAAAAAAGAAAAGAGGCAGAGAAGGTATATTAGTAAAAGGGAAGTATTGAGAGGCAACATGGAGCAGCAGGTAGAGTCAGCCAGAGTGGTAGTAAGATCGGAGCTGAAGACCTGCCTCTGGTAAACACTAGCCCTAAGACCCAAGGCAAGTCACTTAACATCTCAGCACCTAAGACAACTCTCTAAGACTCTTAATTGAAGGATTGTGTCTCATTCCACATTAATAGCTTGAACTTTTTCTCTGGGATTTTCCTATACAATTAAATCAATCAACAAGCATTTATTAGATGCTTGTTGTTTACCAAGCACTATGCTAGACTTGCACCACATCACTTATTCTGTTCAGGAACAAGAAAATGGCAGAGGTGAAGGTGGGGAGATATTAAGGATTTCATGGGTAAGGGACAGGGGGATAATATTGGCTACAACAGACATCATGGACATGGGGAGAGAGATGATAGTGCACAGTGTAGAACTAAGTGATGGTTAACTTTGAAGACAAAAACCCAAAAGTTTTATTTACTTCAGAGTTTCTGAAAGGTTCCCTCTCATTCCCTCGCTGATATCCAATGTCTTATTTGTTCTGTTGTGAGCTCTCCAGGATCTTTTCTTTGGTAGTTTTTATTCATTCCAGGCTATTGCATTAGACAGGTGGTATTCTTTTCCAAATGTGAGAGGTCTCCTGAACTTGCTGTCTAATGGTGAAATATGCTGGAATGTTGATCACATAAACTAGCACACACATATGGTTTTAACTAATGCTGGTTCGTTTCTTCCCATTGCTTACTATGCATCTACAAAACAAAGCTATAAACCTGTCTTTCTGAGTTCAACTTGACCCTGAAACAGTATTCTGATTAACTTCATTGCCTGGAAGGAAAGACAGGCCCAAGATTTAGACCCTTTTCCTTCTTGCTCACCCGCTGCCCTTGTTTCAGAATAATGTAAACTAAATACAGAAATGGTTACTTCAGACATTCATCCTCTTAGTATTTAGCATGGGAAAACAACCTAACAACAATCTCAGTTGTCATCAAGTTGGCTGGAAGGTGAAACAATTTTCAATTTTCTGGAATTTAATAGACCGTGGCATATGTGACCAGATGAGGACTACTAGAGATAGTCTTAAAGCAAGGGCCCACAATCTCATACAACTCAAGAAAGAAATTCCTTGAGAACTCAGAGTAAGTGGTCCAGAAAGAGCCAATTTTAAGAGTATTCTTTTGCATGATTCCTTAAAGTACCATTTTGTATCACTGATAAATTATATGGTAATTACTAGTAGTGTGAATGAACCATTGCATACCCATACTTGAGTCAATTAAAAAATAATAATTCACACTTTGGTGTGATCCAGTGAGAGAAGCCCAATGCTAAGGAAAAACCAAACAATCTGCACGGCTTTGGGCCACTCACACCATTGCTCAAACATGTGTATACTGGAAAATAGAGGTAATGGCTGCATAATGGATCAAGAGTTGGACTTTGAGTTAAGAATATCAAGGTTCAAATCCTGCCTCTGACTATTCATTAGTTATGTGACTTGAGCAAGTTCCTTAACCTCTACATATCTCAAGCAATTCTATGTCAGTAGAGGGAGTTTCTTATACTCAAAAATAATAAACAGCAGTTATATATTAGGATTTATATATAGTTCAAAACCTAGCAATTATAAATTTCACAAAATCTCAAGGATTTCAGAGGTCATTGAGCTCATTCCATGCCTGAATAAGTATTCCCTCTCTAAAATCTCCACGAAGAAATTATCCATCTTGACAAGAGAGAATTCAGAGTAAGTGGGACACAAAAAATGCTTTTTGCATGATTCTCCAAAATCCAGCCTCTGCTTAAAGACTACAGGTGATAGAGAACTCAGTACCTACAGAGATAGCTCATTCCGTTAATGGATAGCTTTAATTATTAGGAAAGGTTTTCCTTCTGTCAAACCAAAATATTTTGGACATTCAAACAGAACCTGGATATTTCAAATCTTTTTTATGTTCTAAAATATTTATCGAATCTCTTTTTGTGTGTCAAAAAACTGGAAATTGCAGGGATGCCCATCAACTAAGGCATAGGTGAACAAGTTGTTGTATATGATAGTGATGAAATACTACTGTGCTGCAAGAAATTATGAGCTCAATGGTCTTGGAAAATTATGGATAGGCTTTCACAAAAATAGGAAGAGAGTGAAATGAGCAGAACCAAGAGAGCATTTCATACAGTAACAGCAATATTGTTTTAAGAACAATTGTAGGTGAATAAGTCATTTTGACTATTATAAATACCCAAATTACCTACAAAGGACTTATAAAGGAAGATGCCATCTGCCTCCAGAGAGAAAACTGATCAATAGAAGTATGTATAGAATGATTTTATTTATGTATACCAGTTTGTGTCTCATGGTAGCCATCTCTAGGGAAGGGGGGAGGGGGAAGGAAAAGAAAAAGAAAAAAATTACATGATAACTTTATTATATATTTAAAAGAATAGCAAGTTGTACATAATAGATTTTCAATGTCATGTGCAATCATCTTTTTATTATACATTGTTATGGAAATACTTGTTTTATTCCATAAAAAAAATAAATAATTTTTTTTTAAAAATAAGGTGACAATTAAAAAATAAGAAATGGTAGTTGACACACACCTGTAACCCCAGCAATTGCCAAAGCTAGTTCGGGAGCTCTGAACTCAGGAGTTCTGATTTACAGTGTGCTAAGCTGACCAAGTGGCATATCAATATAAGTCATTTGGGAAGGACATGCCCACTATCTCATCAAAGGAATTACTTAAGTCAGAAACAGAGAAGACCAAACCTACCAGACTTGCCCTGTGAATAGTCCCTGTACTTCCAGCCTGGGTGAGATAGGGAGACCCAGTATGTTTTTAATGGTGTATTGTACTGATTTCTTTCTCATGTGCTCCGAGTTTTTACTTTGTAACAGGTGAGGATTCTTTTACTTGACTCCAAAGGATGTGTTAGCACAAACTATGTGAAAAGAGTCATCATCAGACCTGTGCTAAAACTAGAATCTTGTGTAAGTCCACACCTCAAAACCTATTTGCATGGGCTTCTCATCAGAGAAGACTGATTACTCTGTGCTTCTTGACTGCCTTAAGGGTAGAGTTGGTGAGAGCTTGGGAGAAGAGAGATTCTGTCTTCCAGCTCTGAGCTTCAAAAAAAAAAAAAAAGACAGATGGTTCCAGGTTCTCTTCAGGTCCCTAAAGGGAGAGAAAGATGGGTGAAAAGCCAACAACTTGATGATGTTCAGGGATCTGAAGAGAATCTGGAACTACTTATCTTCTTTCTAAAACCTGGAAACCAAAAGACCAGGATCTCTCTTGTCCTCAGCTCTCCTCAATTCCACTCCTCACATAGGTGCAGAGCACTGAGTAATTAGTCTTCACCAATGAGAAAAATATCATGCAAATAGACTTTGAGGAGCAGATTACACTTGTGTCTGTGTTTTGTTGTTTTTTTTTTTTCTGCGATTAAGTGGTACCATGGATAGAGTGCTGGGCTTGAAGTCAGGAAGACTCATCTTCCTGAGTTCAAATCTAACCTCAGGCACTTGTTGGCTGAGTGACACTGGGCAAATCACTTAGCCCCATTTGCCTCAGTTTCCTCATCTGTAAAATGAGCTGGAGAAGGAAATGGCAAACTGCTCCAGTATCTTTGCCAAGAAAACTCCAGGGGACACAAAGAGTCGGAGATGACTAAACAGCAACAGTGTTTCTTTATTCACTCTTATTTGGTGAAATAGCTTTTACGCCACTTAGATCACTTTCAGTTAATCAACAATTTTAGCAGGCATATTTTTCCATTAATTCAATCAATGAAATGTTTCCCTTCTTAACCAATATATAAGCCTGCATATTTGCAAAGTATAGGCTCACTTCATCAAGGAAATAACAGAGGAGTTACCTTCACCCGTGAAAGAACAAAGCTTGACATTCATACACCTAGATCTAAGATTGCTTCCTTTTGAGCAATCCATTTGTTTCTGAAAAAAATGTAAATCAAATATAAAATATAAAATCATTATGAGGCTTTGTTATACATGTTGTTAAAATATCCTATGTTAATGAGAAATGTTGTGGTAAATCTTTTTGCAAAGTAAAAAACATTTTTGCAAAATGAATAAATTTAATTTAATTAAAAATATATGATGTTTATATCATGGTAAACCCTCACAGTATCCTGTACTGAAAGAGTTTGAAACCTAGTAATACACACACACACACACACACACACACACACACACACACACACCCCAAACACAAGAGGCAGAGAGTATAATGGAGAGTTGACCTAAAAGCCTGCATTGGGTTCTAGTCTGCCCTCTGATGCATACTGGCTGTCTTAACCTCAGCAAGTCACTTGATGTCTTAAGTGTCTCAGGCAATTCTCTGAGGCTGTAAAATTTCAGCAGCATAGGAGCCAATCTGGATTGGTAGAGAAAGTTCCTCATTAGGAACTCGCTATATTGATGAAATCATATATCTGATTTAAAAAGGCAAATAACTATAATTCAAATTATTAAATAAATGTGAAAGAGCAGTTTATACAATGTTCTATGAGAAATTTAAAAGAAAGGTGATCATTTCCTGTAGAAATCATTTCGTGGAGAAGCTGACACCTGAGTGACCTTGAGAAAAAAGGGAAGATCTCAATGAGCAGAAACAGAGGGAGAAAGACACAATGATAGGAGAGGGTAGGACCAGAACAAAGGATGGTTTATAGTCTCATGTGACTGGAACATAATGCAAGAAAAGCATAACGGAGTCACGCTACGGACGGTCTTGAATACAAGACTAGAAAGTTTATACATTGGTTGACAACAAGAAGCTATGGAAGATTGTTGAGTAGTGAAGTGCATGCTTATATCTGCAAGTTAGGAAGATTATTTAAGCAAAGGATGGATTGGAGGGCAGTCAGACTGGAAACAAGAAGAACAGCATAGAGACTATTACAATAGCCCAGGCAAAAAAGTGTTAATAATAGAAATGCCAACAATAACATTTGTTTCTGTAGCACTCTGAACTTTATAAAGTACTTTTCTTTATAGTCAGATTATAAAATAGGTCATCTAAATATTATTATTCTGCAGGGCAGTTAGGTGGCACAGTGAATACAGCACTGGCCCTGGAGTCAGGAGGACCTAAGTTCAAATTTGGCCTCAGACATTAACACTTAATAGCTGTGTGACCTTGGACAAGTCACTTAACCCCAATTACCCTACCTTCTTCCTCCAAAAAGCAAAAAATAAAAATAAATATTATTATTCCCATTTTACAGATGAGGAAAGGGAGGCTTACAAAATTCAAATGACTTGCCCAAGGTCACACAGCTAGTCAGTATCAGGTCTCAAAATAAGCACTTCTGACTGTAAGCACAATGTTCTTGTCACTACATCAAGATGCCTCACATGAGGAAAGCCTGAGGTAGCATGGGAGCAGAGAGAATGGAAGAAAGCAGGGGGATCAACAGGACAGGCAACAGATTAGTGACTAGATAGCCAGAGATGACTTCTTAGGATTTCAATCTTGGGTAATGAGAAGAACAGTAGCGGTATCAACAGAAACTGAGAAGCTGGGAAGAGCACGTCAGTGATAAATTAATGGAGGGGTTGAGTTTGTCCAAAGCAAGGCACACCTGCAGTTGAGTGAATCTGATTCTTCCCTTTTTGAGAACAAGGAGGAAGGGCCCTTACTCTGAATGGATACATTCCTTCCTGTGGAGAGAACAGCTAGTGATAATTCTGCTTCCTTCCAGGTGACTCAATGTCAGCTCCTTAAGGCAGTGGAGATTATGAGGGAGTGTGAATGTAGGAAACTCTGTGTGTGGGGGCGGGGGGGAGATGAGGGGAAATGGGCAGTAAGCTAACAGGAATCTGAGTAAGGCTAGGATACCCCTGGGGACAGAAAAACCACTTAGCCCGTAAAAATGGAGCATCCCAGGAAGGTGGAATCCTTTGTGGTTTTCCAAAAACACATATATTAGAAGCAACTGTTCATTTCAAAACCAGAGAGGCAGCCCAGAGCATGAGAACTTGAAAATTCTTTTGTTAGGAATGGACGTGGCTGGCTGGTATTTTTAAGACAGCCAAGGCTATTTCTGCTCAGAAAGCTTCAAACTAACATGATTTTCAAAAGCAAGCCAATGTTCCAAGGACATTCCAATATATGTCAAATCCCACATCCAATCTAGACAGGCTGAGAGTGGGGTCTCCAATGCTGGGGCCTCCCCACCTTTTATATTGATGGTCCATGGATAGATTTTAGGGGGTCCATGAATTTGGATGGGGAAAATATTTCATCTTTATTTTTTCTTGCCTCTAACCAGAATTGAGTGTTTCCTTTAATTATTTAAGAATATAATTCTGAGAAGGAATCTATAGATTTCACCATGCTTCCCAAAGGGGTCTGTGGTACAAAAAAGGTTAAGAACCTCTGTTCTAACTTGAAGAGAGAATGAAATGGTGTTGGGGAGCCTTCTTCACCCCAAGGAGGGTCTCTCCTAAATGTAGAGAGATGGGAAAGAGATCAGGGCTCATTTTATTTCTATGTTTGGTATCATCTAGTTCAGCTTTTGGGTCCATTAGCTACCAGATGCCTCTGGTTTACAGACACAGTACAATTCTGCTTTAGAAGAGTGCCCACACTAATTTTTATAACATGTCATTACAGTAAGGACACTGCTATATTTCACAGATGGGCTTCCTGGAGAGAAGGGCTGATGCTGGTTGGCTGAACTGAGATCTGACATGATTAGAGAAATTGAAACTGACAGCTAGTGTTTTATTCACCAGAGCAGAATGTGGCTGTTGTTACAGGAGGCAGTGGGAACTG
>CM053580.1:310933081-310962257 GCA_028627135.1 Pseudochirops cupreus | reverse complement strand
ATGGGAGAGAATAGACTGGGGGAGGGGGGAAACACTGGGATGGCTGTTTTGGGGTGGTGGGCGGGGGAAAGACGGGGAGAAAATATGTAACTCAAAAAAAATTTAAAAAAAAAATGAAAGGTTTGACCGATGGCCTCAGGGTTCATTCAGTTCTTCAGTCCTATATGTCCACGTGCAAAAAGCCCAGAGAGGACTTTCTAACTGTAGAAGAAATCCTTGAGGAAGTAGGACTGGTAGAGGGAGCTGTTAACATGCTGGATAAATGCCGAGAAATTCCTATAGCAAGTTGGATGCTATGGAGGAGTGGTGTCAAACTGAAATAGAAATATGAGTCACTAAACCATACACAAGGATCCCTGCAGGTTGCATACTGATTTATTTTAAAATACAATATTATCTATGTTTTGTTGTATTTTTATTTTGTTAAATATTTCCTAGTTGCATTTTAATCTGCTTTGGATCCCCTTAGGAATGTGGCTGAAGATTCACTCCCTCTGCCCAAGAGCAGATTGGCTGTGGTGTGCTGAGAAAGCCCACATGTACTTTCATGGATGCTGGGCTGAGAGAACTGTGGTGATCTTCTACTAGAAACTAAAGAGAGGTCTACTGAACTAGGAGTTTCAATGCTACTGAGATTCCTGTTGTAGAACGCATAGCTTCCAGAAATAAGGCCATCCTTCCTCTGTACTTTGCCCTGGTCAGGCTACATCTAGAATTCTGTATTGAGTTCTGGGTAACACAGTTTAAAAAAGGTATCAATAAACTGAACAGTATCCAGAGAAAGGCAATTAGGATGCTGAATGGCTTCAGGTCTGTGTGATGTAAGGAGTGGTTGAAGGGACTAGAGATATTTAGCCTAGAGAGGAGAAGAGTCATGATGACTGTGTTCAAACATTTGAAGGGTTGTCATGAGGAAGAACAATTAGATTGTTTCTGTTCGGTCCCAGAGGGCAGAATCAAGCGCAATAAGTAGAAGTTACAAGGAGGCATGTGTAGGCTTGATGTCAAAGGGGAAAAAAACTTCCTAACAATTAGATCTAAAAGTGGGAAGGGACACACTGGGAAGTGGGAGGTTCTCCTTTCTTGGAAGTCGTTAAACAGAAACAATATGACTCCTTGTTGGATGTGTTATAGCAGGGACCACTTTGCAGGAATAGGTTGGATTGTAAAAATCCTTTCCTACTCCTCAAATTCTATGACGCTGTGTGACACAAGGACTTTGCAAAGAATGCTGTGAATTTGTGAATGCTGAGCCTGTGGGCAAGGGGAGACGGGAACAGAGCTTACTGGGCAGGGTACTCTGACAAGTGCTGTATTAGAAAGGCCTAGGGAGCAAGTTCTGATCTCCGTGTATGAACAAGATGTACCAAAAGTGGGAACCACAGGATCAATCTGCATAGCTCCTGACCTTTTTGAGAGTGGTCTTAGAAAATCACTCTTGGAGATGAAGGTCCTCAGGATCTATATGAAAGATCTCTTAGCCAATGGTATCATCAGAGAGTTCCATAGTCTGTGTGGACATACAGAAGAAGCCTGGATATGTTAGGATTGTAAACTCCTGAAAGGCAGAGATAGGTGTCTTCTGCTATTTTTCTATACTTACATATATTATATTCTATACCTATATATATTAGGCTAAGAACACAATACAAAGAATATGCTTTTCTCACAACAATATCCCCATGAGGGGAGTATGTAAATATTATTATTCCCATTTTATAGATGGGGAAACTTAAGCTCATATAAATTTTAAAATGTGCCTTCAGTCATACAAGTAGGAAGTGCCTGAGATGGGATTCAAACCAGGTCTCCTGGCTAGAGTCTCATCTCTCCACCAGGTTGTCTCTACCTAGAGAGTTTGGGAGAGCCTCAGTAAGCTACCTGAACATGGCATGAGCTCATGCATCTCAATGAAATAGTGCTTTTTTATTCTGGCAGGATGTTAGGAGTGCCCCCTTCCTCCACCAAAGGTTATTATTTATTTAGAAATAGTCATATAAATTAGGAAGGAAATTGGAGCCTGATCAGAACCTATGAGAATTTAATCTAAATCTCTCACTTACATAAAAATAGTTGGTTATGGATTTCCTTCCCTGAACTGTCTGTTGGACCCTTACCCAGGGACACAATATGCTTGTTGTTCTGGGTTCACTGAAAACAAGTTCTGAGCTTTTCCTTTTAAAGTATTCTGTTTCCAAATGCTGATCTTATACAGAAAAAAGAAAAAAGAAAAAAGAAAGGAAGGAAGGAAGAAAAAAATACCAAAATAACAAAACAAAAAAAACCTGTTTAAGAGATGAATTGGAGAATGCCTATCTCCAGCCATTGCCCTGTATTTACTTTTGAGATGTGTAAATGAGTCCCCCAGGGGCAAGAGAGCATTGAAGGGAAAATAAATACCATGGAATGCCTCCATGGAGGTTTGGTTTTTTGTTTTTTAATGCTCATAAACTCATGCTTTCAGCTAATAATAGTAGGACTTTGTTGAAGGATAAGAGCATGGAATTGAATTACAAGGCATGGAAAGAGCAGTTTACTTCCATAACGCTTTTTGAATTTTGGAGGTTTAATCTCCTTGTCTTGAAACACTGCTGTGGGGGGTGAGGGAGAGGGAAGATAAATATTAAGTTCTGTTATAAGGACAGTGATACAGGGCAGATCTTTTTTCTTTTGGGCTTGAGGCTCTGAGAGATTTTCTGGTGTGGGTTTCGCAGGTCACTTCTGGGATCCAAGAAAATATCTCCAGAGACTTTAAAAAGACAGCTAATGAAGTCTGAGAATGTGGGGCCCTCCCTGAGCTATTAATCCCTTTGACCTGCAGGGGCCTACACTCACCTTTGCATCTCCCACAGGTTGTCAAGGGGAGGATTCAAATTCCAACTCAGGCCCAGGTCAGTGTGGGCAAAGCCGATGAGGTTTAAAACTGACAGATAGACTGTAATTTTCCGTCCAGGATCTCTGCTTCTTTGTCCTGCTAAAACAAAAAAACCAAACAAACCAACCTTCAATAGCTCCCCGTTACCTATCAAATAAAGGCTGAGCTGTTTAGCCTGACCTTCAAAGCCCTTTACTATCTGGCTCCAATTTGCTTCCTCAGTCTTATTTCCCACTACTCTTCACCCACTGGATATTCCACTCAAACTCAACTGCTTACTATTGCCTGAGCCTGGAGTTTTCTCACCTTTATGACTGTGTTTGGACTGCTCCTCATAACAGGAAAGCCTTCTCCTCTGTCTCATCTCTTCCCATATAAAAATAATATCGGCTACATTGAACCTAAAAGCTGCATTAATGAAGGTGAAAGTTGAGGATGCTCATTCACTTCAATTCAATTCAATTCAATTCTAACATTAAATAAATGCCTCCTAACTACAGCTAGGTGGCAGAGTAGATAGAGTACTAAACCTGAAGTCAAGAAGACTCATCTTCCTGAGTTCAAATCTGGCCTCAGATACGCACTAGCTGTGTGACCCTGGGCAAGTCACTTAACCCTGTTTTCCTCAGTTTCCTCATCTGTAAAATGAGCTAGAGAAGGAACTGGCCAAACCACTCCAGCATCTTCACTAAGAAAACCCCAAAAGGGATCATGGAGGGTTTGCACACACCTGAAAAATGACTGAACAACAAGAAGTGAAAAACACTGCACTAGGCACTGAGGGGAGATAAGAAGTTTAGGCAATACATAGACCTTGCCTTCATGGAGCTTACAGAATAAACAAGGAGATATAATGCATGTACTTATAACCATAATGCAAAGAGAAACATGATAAGGCACAAAAAATGTGCTTGGTAAGGGAGGAGAGATCATTGTCTACCAGGAAGAGAGGGGAGTCATTAGTGTAAAGAGAAGACAGCTTCCTTGGGTAAGACAGATAGATCCTCTGGTGCGGTCCTCAGCCCTCCTCTCTCCACTCTCCTCTGTCACTGATGATCTCATTGACTCCAATGGCTTTTATTTCACCTCCATTGCAGTTGATTCTCAGATCTAAACCTCTACCTTTGACTTCTCGTCTTAGTTCTAGACCTTCTGGGCATCTCCCCTTGGACACTGTACCAGCAACTCAATGTGCAGCATGGCCAACATTAAGCTTATCATTTCCTCCTAGTTTTGGTCCTTCTTTGGACATTATCATTTCTATCTATACTAGCCCTGTTCAATCAACAAGCAAGCACGTACTGAGGAAGTACCAGGGAAAGAAAAAGTAGAAATGAAAACAATCTCTGACCTCAAAGAACTTACATTTTAATGAGGGAGACAACACATACACAATGATAAAATGACTATGATGACAATAAATAATAAAATGATAACGATAAAAAACAGACATTTATATAGTTAGCACTTTCATGTTTGCAATGCCTTTTACAAATAGCAAATTTTTATTTTCACAATGATCCAGGGAGGTAGATGCTATTATTATGCCTGTTTTACAGATGAGGAAACTGAGGCAAATGAAAGTTACATGACTTGCCCAGGGTCACTTGGCTAGTATCTGAGGTAGAATTCCATGCCAGTTGTCCTGATTGTAGGTCCAGTGCTCTATCCATTCTACAACCTAAGCTGCTTAGATCCATGAGATGTATACAAAGTTGATACTACTCACCTCATTTTCCATGTTCAAAACCTTGGCATTATCTTTGGCCTTGTTTCCTTTATCATAATCAATCATTATCAAGTCCTGTTGCATCCATCCCCTCCTGTCTATTTCCACCCCCCATCACTCTAGGATATTTCCTCAATACTCTCTGTCTGGACTATAGAAATAGCCCCCTAACATGTCTTCCTGCTTCAACTCTTCATTCTCCAAATGATCTCAGTCCTCTACTGGAGCAATCAACATGTGCAGATCTACTGCTGACATTCCTCAGCTCAAAAGACTTCAGTCATTCTTTCTTGCCTTTCACTGGACTGTCAGACTCCTTTGCCTGGTATTCAAGGACTTCCAAAATCTGGCACCACTCTATCTTTCCAACTTTATTCTCAAACTCTGTCTTTGGAGTCAGAGGACTTGAGTTCAAATCCTTCCTCTAATACTTACTACCTGTATGCCTTTGGACATCCTCTTGAGAAACAGAGAGAGAAAGAGAGAGAGAGAGAGAGAGAGAGAGAGAGAGAGAATCAAGAATTGATAGGACCATTTTATTACTGGTTCTAATGCATTAACAAACACTGATACTGGGACCTTTTCAAAGCCAGGACTATACATGAAATTATAAATGTCAGTCACTGTGGGTTTCCAACTGGATAAACTTAAATTCTGTGGAATTAAATTAAATTAATCAAATCCCATTAACTTAATTAAATTACATAATATAAACTTAAATTGTGTGAAAGGGGAAAGCCTGGACATGGTAGTCTGTTAAAAAAAATCATAATTCAGACACTGAGTCATAACTTAGATGCTGTGACTGATGAAAGTCATAACATGGACACAGTGACATGATCAATACACATGATCAATACACAAACCTGTCTTTGGGCATTTTACCCAACCACACTGACTTAATGCCCAAACTCATTGCTAAGCAGAAATTCAAAATATCCACCAATCAGTAGTGATGTGCTTTGTAGCTAGTTCCACCTCCCTTTGATTTCTATAATTACCACTGGACTTTCCTGGGTTCTTCATGGGGATCAAATCTGTAACTCTTGGGCCCAAATCCCTCATACTGCCCCAGTGAAAGTATCCAGTTGATGAGACTGCTACCTATAATCAATCTGTAGCTCTTGGGCCTCTTCCTTTGGTATCAAACTTGCCCACTGTTTGGAAGGGAGGCACAGAGTTCTCTGGGTAGGGGAAATCCAGAACTCAGTCAGTAATGCCAGGGCTTATTGGAGCCCGTGGCAAAAGATTCTAAAGGCTTACAAAGGTCCCTGGGATTCTGGGCTTAAACCCCAACAGGGGTCATACTGAACTATTTTCAAGACCTCTTGAAAAGCAGTTCTTATCTTACAATTGATCCTTGTTAGAGACAGAAAGACTTACAGGAAGCATGTCTGTAGTCCTATGATCTAAGATACCCATTTCTAGTGGAGACGCTAAATCTCATAAGGAAGGGTAGGCATAGGAAGCCTCTATTGTCAAATGGAAATGGTACCTTCTTTGTGTACCTCACTTCCTCATCTGTAAAATGAAGGGGTTGGGTGAAATAGACTCCAAGGTCCCTTTGATGTCCAAGTCCATTGTCCTATGATCTATGCATCTAAATTTGAATTGACCTTATGTTGTCCTGAATTAATTTGTAGTAAAGTCTCCCTCACTAAATAATGGTCGTTGTAAGCAAAGACTTGATTTTTCCCCCCACCATACCTACTCTACTGGTGGGCACTCAGCACTTGGTAGACACATCATTCAAAAGTAAACAAGTGAATGAATGTTTATGGATGAGTATTGAAAAAAGGTCATAAGGCGAAAGAAAGGAAAGAAGTTGAGAAAAGAAAGATTTATGAACATGATAATATGACTATTTACTTCCTGCCAAGAGTTCAGGCACATTCTCCAGAAGATCTATAAATGAAACTACTCCCAAGATTTTCAGGCAGAACTAGTCTTGTTGAATCTCTTAACAGAGATCTTTAATTTGCCACCAGCATGTCTTGGTAGATGGCATCCAATAAATTACATGCAGATTTCTCCTTGAAAACAGAGATATATGTTGATTATCCACACTGGACTTTAATATACATTGATTATTTTAGCTTAAAATGCTCATCTATCAAATAACTTTTCCCCTCCTATGGGGAATTTTTGATCTAGTAGAAAAATATAATCACTTATCATACACTGACTATACATACTCAGAGAGGCTAGATATATATGATGAGATCAGGTGGGGCTAGGAACTGGCTGCGAGCTTCAGGAACTCCATTCATATTTGGTAGGGCAGGAGCAGGCATTTCAGCTGGTTCTGCATTGCCTATGGTACTGGTGTACTCTGGTGAAATGAGGCCAATCATTCTGTGAATTGTGGTGCTATGTATGAGAGAGGAGGGAAGTGGAGAGCAGTAAATCTCCAGGATGCTTCCAGTAGAAAGGCTGTGGTCATCTGTCATTTTCCCTCTCCTCCTTTCTAAATTTCATCTGGCACCTCAGTGTGGCAGGAAGATAAATGCCCCTGAGTTCTCTGGTCTCTGTCAGGAGAACTCATACTCTGGTAGGTTCTAGCAAGTCAAAAGGACTATAAGTATCAACACATATTGTAAGCCTGTTTTCTAAGGACTGGGCTAGGGACCATGATCATTAGGTTAGCTGCAGAGTAAAAGTGTGATGGGCTACAGTGACTTTATTACATTTAATTTTTTTACAGTGACTTTATTAAATTTAATTTTTATTTTATTTTATCTCAATTATATGTAAACAAAAAAATGTTAACATTTTTTTTTACAATTTGAGTTTCAAATTCTCTCCCTCCTTCTGTCCCCCTCCTTGAGAAGGCAAGCAATTTAATATATATTATACATGTTCAGTTAAGCAAAACATTTCCATATAAGCTATGTTGCAAAAGAAAATGCAGACAAATAAAATAAAAATAGAGAAAGTTTTTTAAAAAAGTATGTTTCAATCTGCATTCAGACTCTGTTATTTCTTTCCCTGGAGGTGGGTAGCATTTTTCATCATAAAGCTTTCAGATTTATCTTAAATCATTATTTCTGAGAAGAGCCAAATCATCCATGGTTGATCATCATGTAACATTGCTGTTACTGTGTGCAGTGCTCTCCTGGTTCTGCTCACTTCACTTTGCATCAGTTACAGTGACTTGAAGACTGTATACCAGGTTGTAGAAGGTTTATGAGCTGTCAACGAAAAGAGTACACATATCAATGAAACCATGGATACTCTAAGTTTTAAAAAGTATTCCATGGTGACATTGGATACTTCTCAGAAGGGTAGTCAGTAAGATACTAATTTAGAATCTCTACATTTTCTGGGGGACTTTGCGGGGTTCACAGTTGAGTCCAACACCATATGGAGCCAAGACACAGAGTATATCCAAGAAAGGGTTTGAACAGTGATATCACCTATAGATTTCTTTTCAGAGTCACATATCTGTTTTCTTGTGCTCCACTGATCCCAGGAAAAGCCTGTCCAGTAGTGCCTGTCTCTATAACAGACTGATGATAGAAGAGGAACATACTTACATGAATGGTGTAGTAGATAAAGCACTAGACCAGTAGTCAGGATGGCCTGAGTTCAAATCTGCCCTCAGACACTTTGTAGCTGTGTGATATTGGGTGCTACATACCTCAGTTTCCTTATCTGTAAAATGGAGGTAATAATGCCTACCTCCCAAGGTTGTTGTGAGACTAACATGAGATAGTACTATCATTGTTGTTGTTCATTCATCTGTCTAAAGGGCTTAGAGGCCATAGGAATCCAGAAAAAAAAAATCTCAAGGCAGCTGTCCAGAAAGCTCATGTGCCAAATTCTACAATTTTTAAATGTCTCGATAGAAAGAAGATAGGAAAAGTTCCAAGGATATTTGAAAGCTTTTAGCTCCCGAAAAAACTGGCTCATGGGGAAAAAAATAGTAGCTAGCATTTATATAGCCCTGTTTGAGGTTTGCAAAGAGTTTTACAAATATTATCATAGCACTGGTCCCGACCTCTAATTCCCCTTCCAGCCCAGCTCTTTGGGACTGTGTCCTTGGCTCTAGTCTCTTCAACATATTTGTCAATGATTTGGATGAAGAAGTAAATGGCGGTCTTCTCAGGTCTGCCGATGGCTTGGTGCGAGAAGGAAGAACTAGTAAACTTCTTGGCAGAAACAAGATTGAAAAAATACTTGGCAATGGTTTAGATACTAAGAAGAGGAAATGTAATAAGAATAAATGCAAAGTTCTACACTTCAGTTAAAAAAAATAAGTTGCATAAGTTCAGGATAGGGGACTGCTGCTTGGAAAGACCATGGGATCATAGATGCCAAACTGGAAAGAACCACAGAGGTTCAATCCCACCCCTTGATTTCATAGATGAGGGATCTGATTAAGTGACAAGCCCCCAAGATCACACAAGTAGTAAGTGACAGAGGAAAGGTTTGAACTCATGTTCTCTGACTTCAAATTCAGTCCTCTTTCCAATGTATCAAAAATTCATATGAAAAAGATCTAAAGATTCCAGCAGGCTATAAGTTCGATATGAATTAACAGTGAGATGTAGCAGCCAAAAGAGGTAATGAAATCTTAGGTTACTGTGTTTTGTACATAGTAGGTGCTCAAAATATGGTTCCTGAATTTTATTGAATTTGGTTAAGTTCACTGAAAAATAGAATCCAGAGCAAGATAGGTGAACATCCCGCTGTACTGGACCCTAGTCTGTCTGTGCCTAGAGTATTGTCTCCCCATTTGAGTTCCATTTTAAGGAAGATAATGATAAACCATACCATTTCCAGTGAAGGGAAGCCAAATTAGTAAGAGAACTCAAAACTATGTCAAAGAAGGATTATGTAGAGAAGCTAAGAATGTTTAGTTTGGGGGGGGAAGATTCAAGGAGAATAAACATTTGGAGGGTTGTCATATGAACAAGGGTGAGATTTGTTCTGCTTGACCTGATTCAAAGATTTGGTTGCATTAGCACTTATTAATCAGGAGGAGGTACCATGGATGGGATCTGCAGCCACATCAGCATAATGAAACTGGACAGGAGAAAAGTCAGGGAGTACGATTTTGTCAGTTCAATTCGGTAGCATTTATTTAGGGCAGCTAGATGGTACAGTGGAAAAAGTGCTGGACCTGGAGCCAGGAAGACTCATCTTCCTGAGTTCAAATCTGGCCTCAGACACTTACTAGCTGTATGAACCTAGGTAAGTCACTTAGCCCTGTTTGCCTCAGTTTCCTCATCTGTAAAATGAACTGGAGAAGGAAATGCCAAACCACTGCAGTATCTTTGCCAAGAAAACTCCAAATGGGGTCAGGAAGAGTTGGACATGACTGAACAACAATAACAAAATACTGAGAGATATAACTCATATAAATCAAGGCTCTTTGGTGTCCTCAACAATTTTTAAGTCCTGGAATCAAAATGACTGAACTGAAAACATTTATTATATGTCTATTATGGGCAAGGCACTATGCTAGGCGTTCAAGGATACAAAAGAAAAAGTGGGGGGAAAACACTGCCTTTCCCCTCAAGAGATTACGTTTCCAGTGGAGCAAACAATTTGTAAAACTGCTATGGAAATGTAAGATAATGTGAGAAGAGAGTGAGCCCTAATAGCTAGGGAAATAAGGAAAGGCTTCCCATGGAAGGAGGCACCTGACATAAGCCTTGGAGAAAGAGCTGGAGATAAGGAGAGAGAAGATTCTAGGTATGAGCCACTGCCTAGGGGGAAAAACACAAAGCTCGGACCTAGGTTACAGTGTTTGATGTGCAACTGGCAGGGAGGTCCATTTGCCTGGCATGCTATATAGGGTAGAACAAGTGTGGAAGGGTGAGCCGTATGAAGTAAGCTGGGAACTCTATGACAAATGGCTCTAAGTGAGAGGAATTTGTGGTTTACCCAAGAGGCAGCAAATGGGGAAAGGTAACCAAGGAGATTCCTGAGCACAGAAATGACGTGATTGGATGTGTATGTTGGGAAGACCATTTTGGCATCTGGTTACAGGATGGATTGGAGAGAAGAAACAGAAACCTGGGAGACTGATTAGAAGGCTACTACAGGAACCCAGGTGAAAGGTGAAAAGGGTCCAAACTAGGGTGGTGGTCACAAAGGGGTTAGATGCAAGAGATGCCAAGGAGATATAATCATAGAGACTTGGCATCTGATTGGATATGGGGGAAGGGGGCAGTTATGGACAATGCTGACTCTGTCAACTGGGATGATTAGGAAGATGGCAGTGTCCTCAACTGAAATAGGAATGTTTGGGGGGCATTAGAAAAGAAGATTGCAACTTGTGTTTTGGACATTTGGTTTGAAATGCCTATAGGACAAACAAGAAGAGAAGTCCAGTCTTCATCAATAATGCAGGGGTGGAGTTCAGAAGAAAACCATGTATTTTGGGAATCATCTACAGAGAAATGATAAATAGATCCATGGTAGCTATAGCCATAATAAATAACAAAGTTTGAGGGAGACTAAAAGATTCAGTTTCCTTGGCCCTTCCCATTCCTCCTCTGCTGCTCATTACTGACCTCCATAGCCTGAATATCTGCTCTTAGTTTTTCACTTGTTTCTCAGGTTTTAGGATTCTGGCATGATGAAGACATGCTTACCTTGCTGTCACCTGGCTTTCAGGTGTGCTTGAATAGACTCTGATACAGTCCCCACCTCTCTTCCCCAAGAAGTGATTGCCCAATCTCAGACCTGATGATTTACCATAATCACTAACATCTGTTATCTGGTCTCCAAGACTGGACATGATTCCCTAGGGCTCTTAATTAATTATTAATTGATTGATTGATTGATTGATTAAAAGCTTTTATTAATCTGAGGCCCACAAAATCCCAAGTAATTCATAGAATAGATTTCAGGGAAATTGGTGAATTTGGATGAGAAGAAATTACATAATTATTTCATTAATTGAAATTTAGAATCTTTAATTGTACATTAAAAAAAAACATTCTGGGGGGCAGAGCCAAGATGGCAGAGTAGAAACTGCACTTCCACTCTGCTCCAGCTTCCACCTCCTCCAATATGAGTAAAAAATGATTCTAAACAAACTTTAGAGCTACAGAACGCACAAAGTGACATAGAGAAACAAATCTCCTGCTGAAGAAAGCCTGGCAGGCCAGCAGGAAGGGTCCATCTCAGCACACTGGGAGCCGAGCCCCACCCGATGTGAGCCACTGTTTTAGCACCAGGGCAGGTCTGACCAGCCCTGGATGGAACACCTTTCATGAGAGTAAATCACCAGCAGCTGTGGCAGTTTCCAGACTTCTCAATCCATAAATGGCAAAGACAAAGCAAAAGGTCAATGTGGAGCATTGTTGGTCCAGGGGGAGATAAAAAAAAGCATGGTCTGGAATAGATGCAACCCCCAGAGTGAGAAGGAGGGGAGGGGTAGCTGCAGCTTCTGCCACATGGCTGCTTCAGTGCTCCTGGCCTGCAAATTGTGGGGGACCAAGCAACCATTCAGAGGCTAAGTGCTCTTGCTTTGACCTGCTTGGATCCAGATTGTGGTCTTGGGTGGTGGTCCTAGGGTGTGTGACCAGTGAGCCAGAGAGTATGGGGGCTGTAGAGAGGGTGCCCAGCTAATAGCTCTGGCAGCTGCAAAAAACCCAGCAATTTGGGACATAGCTCTCTCCATTCTGGAAGCAGAGTTCTACCATGGCAAAGAGCTCAAAAGTCAAGTAATTGGCTGCCAATATAAGCAAGCAGAGGAAGCACAAACAGACCATAGAATCCTTTTTTGGGGACAAAAAAGATCAAGGCATGGAGCGGGAGAAAGACAGCAAAGTAAGAATTCCTTCATTAAAAGCCTCCAAGAAAAATTTGAACTGGTTATAGGCCATGGAGGAGTTCAAGAAGGATTTTTAAAATCAAGTAAGAGAAGTGGAGGAAAAATTGGGAAGAGAAATGAGAATGATGCAAGAAAATCATGAAAAGCAAGTCAACAGCCTGCTAAAGGAGACCCAAAAATACACTGAAGAAATTAACACCTTAAAAAATAGAGTAACTCAAATGGCAAAGAGGGCCAAAAAGCCAACAAGGAAAAGAATGCTTTAAAGAGCTGAATTTTCCAGATGGAAAAGGAATTTCAAAAACACACTGAAGAGCATAACTCCTTCCAAATTAGATTGGAGCAATTGAAAGCTAATGATTTCATGAGAAATCAAGATATTATAAAACAGAACCAAACAAATGAAAAAATAGAAGGCAATATAAAATACCTCATTGGAAAAACCACTGACCTGGAAAATAGATCCAGGAGAGATAATTTAAAAATTATTGGACCACCTGAAAGCCATGATCAAAAAAAGAATATAGCAAAATTGCCCTGATATTCTAGAACCAGAGGGCAAAATAGAAATTGAAAGAATTCACCCATCACCTCTTGAAAAAGATCCCAAAAAGAAAACTCCTAGCAATATTATAGTCAAATTCCAGAGTTCCCAGGTCAAGGAGAAAATACTGCAAGCAGGCAGAAGGAAATAATTTGAGTATTGTGGAAACACGTTCAGGATAGCACAAGACCTAGCAGCTTCTACATTAAGGGATTGAAGGGCTTAGATTATGATATTCCAGAAATCAAAAGAGCTAAGACTAAAACCAAGAATCACCTACCCAGAAAAACTGAGTATAATGCTACAGAGAAAAATTGGTCATTTGATGAAATAGAGGACTTTCAAACATTCTTGATGAAAAAAACTGATGTGAACAGAAAATTTGACCCTCAAATAAAAGAAGCAAGAGAAGCATGAGATGATAAATAGGAAAAAGAAATCATAAAGAACTTATTAAAATTGAACTATTTACATTCCTACATGGAAAAATGATAATTGTAACTTTTCTCAGTATAAGGATGGCTGAAAGGAATATGTGTGTGTGTGTGTGTGTGTGTGTGTGTGTGTGTGTGTGTGTGTGTGTGTGTGTGTAGGAGGATGTATGTGTATATAAATATATATGTGAGTCTGGGCATATGTGTGTTCATGTATACATGGACAGAAGGCATAGAATGAATTGAATATAAAGGGATGATATCTAAAAAAAAATAAAATTAAGAGGCAAGAGAGGAATTTATTGGGAGAAGAGGAAAGGGAGCGATACGTTGGGGTAAATTATCTCATAAAAAAGAAGCAAGAGAAAACTGTTACAATGGAGGGGAAGTGCAGGAAGGTGAAAGGGAACAGGACAACCTGATTTTCATTCAATTTGGCTTAAGGAGGGAATAACATACACACTCAATTGAGTATCTTACCCTACAGGAAAATAGGGGGTAGGGGACAAGGGGGGGGAGGATAGAAGGGAGGACAGATTGGGGGAGAGGGTAGTTAGAAGCTAACATTTTTGAAAAGGGATAGGGTCAAAGGAGAAAGTAGAATAAGCGGAGGGGCGGGATAGGATGGAGCGAAATGTAGTTATCTTTTACAATTTAACTACTATGTAAATGATTTGGATTACTACACATGTACAATACATATTGAATTGCTTATCTTCCTGGTGAGGGTGGGTGAGGAGGGGAAACAAGGGGAAAAAATCTGGAACCCAAAGTTTTAAAAACAAATGTTTAAAAATGTGCTTTTTACATGAAACTGGGAAATAAGATATACAGGTACTGGGGTATATAAATCCATCTTGCCCTACTAGAAAGTTAGAGGGATGAAGGGGAAGAATACAAGAAAGAATAGATTGGGGGAAGGCATATTCAGTAAGCTTGCTATTTTGGGGTGAGTGTAGGGGAAAGATGGGGAGAAAAAAATTGTAACTCAAAATCTTGTGGAAACGAATGTTGAAAACTAAAACTAAAAATTTAAGAATATAAAAAAATAAAATATGCACACACAAAAAAAACTTTCTGAGAAGATGCAGAGACTCCATCAGATTGCCAAAGAGGTCCAGAACATACACACAAAAAAATTCTAAGAACCCTTGGTCTAGAAAAAGAAACAGAAGCAATGCAGGACAAGTAGGAAGGCAGATTTTGATACAACCTAAAGAAAAAAAAAACTTCTTAAGAATTAGGGATGTCAGCAAATGGAATGAACTACACCAGCCCTCTAGCACTTGTAAAAAGAGGTTAGATGACCACTTAGTTAGGCCAGTTCATGACCTGGCAAGGGTTGGCTGAGATGGCTTCTGAGGTCCCTTCTAAAGCTCTTAGATTCCTGAAATCTACGATAATACCAGTGGAGAAATCCCTCCAGCCACTTTCTTCTTCTTCATTTAATTAGTTCCCAGTCTCCGTATGTTATATATAACATAATAATAATAATCTCTATTAAATAGTGGGATAAAAGAATGAGCCTTTATTAGGAACCCCTTATGTGCCAGGCATTGGGCTAAATGCTTTTCAACTTTCATCTGATTCTGATGATAAACTTGTGAAATAGATGCTATTATTATCTCCATTTTACAGGTGAGAAAACTAAGACTAAAAATATTTAAAGGGATTGTCCAGGGTCAAACAGCTAGGGAGTGTCTAAGGGAGGGAGGATTCAGTCTAGGTCTTCTGATAGGTTCAGCGGTCTGGACCCACCCTCTCATAGTGAATGCTGCAAGTATTTTTTCCTTCTTTGCCTTTGGTCGTTTTTCAAGTGTCAGACTCTTTGTGACCCCATCTGGGGATTTTCTTGGCAAAGATATTAGATTGGTTTGTCATTTCCTTTTCCAGTTTATTTTTACAGATGAGGAAACTGAGGCAAACAGGGTTAAGTTACTTGCCCAGGGTCACACAACTAGTAAGTGTCTGAGGTCGAATTTTGGCTCAGGAAAAGGAACCTTCCTGACTCCAAGACCAGTGCTCTATCCAGTGCACCATCTAGCTGTCCCAAGTATTTTTAGAACCCTCCAATGATTTTCAACTAAACTAGGAAGTCTAACGACAGCCCTGACTTAGCTACTGACTTTGTTCTAGACTCTTCTGTCACCAATCTCTCCCTTGTCCAACACTGCTTCTTATCACAAAAGCTTTTCATATCAACCATTCACCAATCAAACAGAAACCAAAACCCTTCCAGCTCCCCTTCTAGCCTGAGCTGGAAAGGTTTTGGGAGGTGGTGCTCAAAGAGAGGGTGGAAATAGGAGGGGACAGCAGCTGTCTTCAGATTTCTGGTGACTCTTGCTTGCCAAGCACCCATGCATTCTAATTTTGTTTTTTTAATTGCAGGTGTGCTGGCCTTCCAGGGTGCCAGGGACATTACCATGTTAATGGCCGGAACTGCACAGCCTTCAGAAGAGCAAACTCCTGTTTAACCCAATGATTGAGTCACAGACAGAAAGACTTCTAAATATACTGCAAGAGGGGAAGCTTAGCGGCTGGAGTGGGGATGGGGGTGAGGCGTTGCTGAGGGTCTGGGGAATGGTGCCTTTTTGCAGGTCTTTGAAGGAAAAAGTAACAGATTCAGACATGGGCCAAAATATATGTGACAGACTTGAGCCCTGAGCTAAAAAGTGAAAGGACTGAACTGAAATAAAAATAGCCACAGCCCAGCATTCAAGGGGACTTGTTTTTGTGCAAATGAAGAATGCCAAGCCACCAGTTTCAAGTGCGTAATTGTGCCAACGGGCTCTGGGTTGAAAAGCTGCATTATTAAGAAGTTAATGCCTGACAGCAGCAGGCCCCAACCCCAACAGAATGAGGCTGCGTCCCTTCAAGGGACCCCAGCCCTCAAAATCTTCATCTGATGACATACATCTGCAGATCAAATTATTGGAGGCAGCAAATTGGACCAAGTGAAATCCAAAAGCAGATCAGTACCAAAGATTATGGGAAGGGAGTGGGCTCCTTCCAAAAAAAGAGGAAAAAAAAAACCAAAGACTATTTCTATTGTAGGAATCTTAAGTGGAAAAAAATGCCCATTTACCCAGGGAAACAATAAGTGGTTTGGTAGCTTTACAAAACAAGAGGAAAAAAACCCAAAACTTATGAATTTTCACATTTCATTGATGTGGAAAAGTCCAATCAGGTTACAGCGGAATCACATCATTGTCCCTTTGAGAGAAAGGGGGAGTTATCGTATCTTGCATTTAAAGGATGTTTTCATCTGTCGCCATCATCTCAAAATGCTGTACAATGTGTGGAAAATGCTCTTATGGATAATCTAGCAGGCTAATTCCTCCACTTTCCCAAGGGCACCTGTTTCCTCTCTCTGCTACTCAGAGTGGTGCATCTGAACCTGGTCCAAGAGCCTGAGGTCTGAACCCCACCTCTGCCACTTACTACCTGGGTGACCTATGGCAGCTCAGTTCTCTATTCTGGGCCTCTTTTCTTCCTCTGTAATATGTGGAATAGTTGGTTCCCAAGGTACCTTGCAACTCTAAGTGGGCAACTAGGTGTCACAGTGGGTAGAGATCTGAGCTTTTAGTACAAAGGTGGACACTAGCTGTGTTACCCTGGATAGGTCACTTAACCCCTGTTTGCCTAGTTTTTCCATCCACTTGTATCTACTTGCCAAGGTCACTGTAAAGAGCAAATGAGATAATATTTTTATTTATTGTGTATGTGTGTAATATATATTATTTATATATATAATGTATCCCATGATAGAATGTAAGCTTTTAAAGGGAAGGTGTTATTTCATTTTTATCTTTGTAACTATCCCCAGACCCTAGCATATACCTAACACACAGTAGGCACTTTATAGATTGATGCCATAAAAAATGTAGCAGAACTCCTCTCTTGATATTTTCTTAGTACAGTGCATGGCTCAAAGTAAGTACTGTATACATACTATTATTATTATTATTATTTTAACTTAGGATATCATTTTGAGGAGAAAATCAATGGAAATGATAGCTTTGAGTAGTCTTTCTTTGCAACCCCAGCAGAGCTACCAATGCAGGACCAGGATAGGGGTGTACAGAATGGGGAGGTTCAAAAATTACTTCCATGAAAAAGACCTGGGGGCTTTAGCAGATTATAAATTCAGATTAAGCAGGATTCCAACATGGCACCTTGAACAAGCTTGGAAGATTCTACACTTCATTAGAGACCTAGTGTCCAGAATGAAGGAGGGGAATACTTGTCAATACTTGGCAGAATCTTGGGGAGACTAGGCCTTTGTCACAGGGAGCTGCCATTTGTAGGGAGGGTTGAAAAGGAAGGGAAGGCATGCTGGTGCTTCTTCTTCAAAACCAATGCTATCCTCCCACCTCACCTTGTGTTTTCACCACTGTGTTGTCCAACTGCCCCCCAGCATGTCACCTACAGGGTCCTATTATCATCACCTACCTTCCCTCTCAAATGATGATGGGGACATGAGTTGGACTCTAAGGGAGAACAGACTGGCCCCCTTGGGTTGAACTGGCCAAGAGGACTCTGAAATACCACCTTCCACCCTGCCTTTGTGCCAACCCAACCAAATTTGCCCCAGAGACAAGAATTCCCCTAGATAGGGCTCATAAGTCTGCTTTGTCCAAGCCACAGTTGTTGTGCTGTTCTTCATTTCTAGGAGCTACGTGTTATCATGGCCAATAACGTGCTTAAAGATGTCACATGGAAAGTGAGCAGAACGTTGAAACCCCAGGTCTGGACCAAAATCAACCAAACAACAGCAAACTAAAAGGAAACACAGGGGTTTGAAACAATGATCAAAAGCTGAAAGGGACAAAGCTAGGGGATCTTAACTAGTCTCTTCACTGAAATAGCCCTGGCCTTCCATCTGTTTGATGTTCATCTGTAAGGCCCTCACAATCTGGCTCCAATCTGCCTTTCCAACCTGCCTTCCCAACCTTATTAAACATGAATCCCTTCCCAGCTCTCTCTAATCTAACCAAACAGGCCCTCTCTCTGTTCCTCTTACAGGATACTCCACCTCCCACCTCCAGGCCTTTGTACACCCAAGACCTCCCTGCCTGGAATGCACTCCCACCTCACCTCTGCCTCTCAGAATCCTTGTTTCCTTTAAGACTCAGCTCATGTATGTTCAACTGAGGCCTTTCCTTGTGCAAGCAGCAAGTGCCCTCTCTTCCTGCCCCTCCACCAAAATTGACCTTATATTTATTATGTATGTAGCATATATTTATTTACATATGTAATGTCTCTGATGATAGGATGTGAGCTCCTGGAGGGAAGGTTTTATTTAGTTTTTATCTTTGTATTTCCAGATCCTAGCATACGTCTATAATAGAGTAGGGGCTTAATAGATTCCAAGCAAATAGAGCCGGAGTGCTGTTCTGATATTTCCTTAGCTCTTCTTAGCAAATAAATAACCATTTCCTTTATTTCTTTTCTGTGGTAAAAGTGATCCTCACTCAGAATTTCTTTTTCCTTTTTAAAAATCTTATCACTTCCTCTCCTAATTTTCACACTTCTTTTCAGAAGGAAGTCAACCTTCTTATCCACATCTCTTCTCCTCTGTGTCTACACATAGCCCTCTTGGGAGAGTCAGTGTGGTGTAATGGGAAGGACCTTGAACATCAGAGAGAAGCCTTAGGTTGGATTCCAACACCTACCAGCCATGCAACCTTGGGCAAATCAGGATTTCTCTGAACCTCAGGGTACTCATTTATGAAATGGATGCAATAATATTTGTACTCCCTATCTCACAGGATTGTTTATAAGATTCAAAGAACCTAGTGTTCATGAAAACTATTGTTATAATTAGTATTATTACATCTCAGGGTAAGTGATATTTAATTGGTCCCACCAGGAAAACTAAAACCTCTGGCATGGGAGATAGAGACCTGGCCTTGGAATCAGGAAAACCTGTGGCCAAGTCCCACTTCTGACACATAATGGTGATACAACCCTGGCAAACTTAACCTCTCAGCATCCTAGGCAATTCTGAAACTAAAAGTTGTAGAACAGTAACCAAATGGCATTGGTAAAAGGAGTTCCCTTACTGGACGTTCCCTATGTCAATGAAACATCTATACCTCCCCCTCTTGTCCTCCAATGCCCCCAAAAAGTTGATTTGACTCAGAAGAAGCTCTACACCATCTAAATCTATTGTAACACTCTCTTTATTCTAAGCCCTACTGGCAGGTTTCCTGGGTCATTTCCTTACATTTCCTTATTTTTCCTAGGTGATTTCCTTACGACCCCTAAACCTGTGTCCCATTCCTTACTTGTCCCCCTGGCTTAAAGAGTGACTCTTCCTAGGAGTCATTTGGACATGGCATTCTTTGAACACTGAAATGTCTTCAAAACTCAAATGAATAGAGATAATATGGCACAATAACAGGAAATAGGATGGGCATGTTGGAGCAGAGGACCTATTCAGCTCTTTCTAATCATACCTCCTGGCATGCTCAGAAGGCTAGCCCTACATATTGAATGTTACCTGAAGAAGCACCCAATGATCTGGTTCCTGCATCTTAGGTACCTCCACATACATGGGGCTAATCTTCTAAGCTATTCATGCTTTCCCTCTTCTCCTAAACTTTATTCAGTATTTTCCTTGTACATATTTTGCATTCATTTATCTATATAGAATGCAAGCTCCCTGAGGGCAAGGACAATTACTTTTTGTCTTTGTAGTCCCAGCTCAAAGTATAGTGATAGGCACACAGTAAGCAGTCATTAAATGCTTATTGAATGAATGTAGCATAGAAGGTGGAAAGAACATCAGTCCTGGAGTCAGATGACCTAGACTTAGATCCCAGTGCATTTGCTTTTCAGATGTATAACCATGGACAAGCCATGTAGCATGGCCTTTCTTCTCCATGCCATTGCTGTTGTTTAGTCATTCAGTCTTGTCCAACTCATGACCCTGTGTAGACCATAGAGCTCATAGGGTTTTCTTGGAAAAGATATTAGAATGGTTTGCCATTACCTTCCCCAGTAGATTAAGGCAAACAAAGGTTAAATGACTTGCCCAGGGTCACACAGCTAGTGTCTAAGACTGAATTTGAATTCAAGTCTTCTTGACTCCAGGCCCAGCACTCTATCCCCATCTAGCTGCCATTATAGGCTAAGAACTCAGAGTTCCACTTGCCGACTTTGAGGCTGTCGCCTAGCTACTAGAAAACCCTGCCTTTCAAAAAATTCTACTTTGACATATTCTGTGACAAATAAATATTTAGCCTAATTTATTTATTATTTCCCTTATACTTTTAAAGTACATTATGACTTTCAAAATGCTTCTAGGTTCTTTATTGTATTCGGTCTTTGACGCATCCCTTGAAGTAGAAAGGACAAGTATTTTCATTGCCATTTTCTAGCTCTGAGAAGATGAGATTTAAATGTGAGGAAATAGGGGCTCCTTGACTAGTCATTGGCAGGGATTAGGCCTAGGTGCTGAGACCAGCATCTTTCTTAGTATGCACTGCTATTGTTTGAAAATCATTCCTCTTTGCTTTTCCATGCTAAACTTTGCTTGGAGAATTCACATTAGAAGTGATGACTTCTTCCCTCTTCATGCCCACAGTATTCTAAATGTCCTCTATGTTAGTCAGAGAAACTATGTCGTCAAAGCATTACAGAAAAGGTCAGAATGGAATGAGGAAGAACAGTTTTCTGTGTCTTCCGAGGACTCCAATTTAATCTTACATTCCCTGACTGGGTAATTCAGTACAGGGATTATATATACTTTGGAAAAGAACCTGAAAACCCTATTAGAGTTCTCCTGGATTATCACTGGATTTAGATCCTTAAGGCCTGTCTTAAATTTTGACTCTGTCAATTATTACCTGTGTGACCTTGGGCAAACCACTTTGAAGGCCCACGGCTTTCTTTCCCTTTGCTTTTATGGTGGGTCTCTGACGGAGGATTTGTGGATTCCGGCAAATGTGACAATTGTGTCCAACTAAATTTATTGTTATTTGTGCTGTGTGACTGCACACTGGATGATTTGAATCTTCACCGTGACATCCAACGTGACCATTTAGGACCCCTGGAGAGGGGATTTTTCTGACAGTAAAAACACATGCATTTATCTTTTTCTTTTTAAGTAACGTTTTTTAATGCCCTTTATTACACACCCTGGGGTAGCCCACCTTAGGTCTTACCTATCCTATCCATCTTGGTAAAAGGGGAAAGTGACCCAAACACATTAGGAGGAAGGGGGAAGCATCAAGTATAAAGGAGGGAAAGGGGGCAGAAGGAAAAATTAGAGGAGTCACTCTTATTCTCTTCCCTCCAAACCTATCTTACATACAGTGCCATGCCACTGGGGGAGGGAGATTAGGAAACTCAGATAAATAAAATGAGTCATTGTGGGAAGAAACATTATAGGCTTAGAAATATAGCAACCTAATTATAGTCTTTGTAAACCATAGAATCATACAAGAATGACAGGCTTAAATTAAGTAGGGTTTTGTGTTAATCCCAATTTTGGTTGAAGATCAATGACCTGGGTTCCAAATATGGCTCTACCAGTAGCTTGCTGTGTGACTGATCATATTTCTCTCTGGTCTTCATCTGTAAATGGAAACAAATCCAGCCTTTGACACTTACTAATTAGCTACATGACCCATAGCAAGTAATCTAACTCTCCAAGTCTCAGTTTCTTTATCTATAAAATGGGCATAGTAATACTTATGAAAACCTTACAAGGTTGTCATGATAATTAAGTGACATAATGTACATGAAGTATTTTACAGGCTTTAGGGGCTGTATAAATTCAGCTATTGTTATTAATTTATGACATATATTTCTGACTTTTTAGAATGAAGTATTGCATGGTAGCCAGGGAGCTGACCTCTAAACCAAGGACACATAGACTCAAGTCTCACCTCTGATACTTACTGGCTGTAGGTGGCCCTGGGCAAATCATTTAACCTCTTAGTCCTACAGACAACACTTAAGGCTATTGGTTGCCAAAAAGGTGTCAACCTGCATTAGAAAGGTGAGTTTCTTCACATGAGAATTCCCTATATCAATTAAATTATAGGTCCATTCCATATCCCTATCCTACCCACCATAATAACACATAATAACAATTATACATATACTCAGACTCCAGGAGAGTGGTCTTGAGGATTAGGGTTGTCGTGATTTGTCCTTCATTCTCAAAGAGCACCATGACATCAGGTTGATGATACAGTTGCAGGTCAATTGGATTGATGTGAGGCAGGGCTGTGCAAAATCACCAGCCTCAACTTTCTCCTCTGGAGCCGTCTGGGACCAGTGGACAGATATAGATCAGGACAACTGGAGATGGCCCCAGGGGGTTAGGGTAAGCTTAAATTGAACAATGATTACCTGTCTAAAATATTCATCTCAAGGGTGGAGGTAAACAAATCATTAGATAGTAATGAGGTCCCCTGGTTATAGATAAAAATGAAATTCCCTCAACATTTATCCCAGGGGCTGCAGATTAGCATTTAGATTGTGATGATAAATGAGTGTGATCAGGTATTTTTCTCTTTTATACAGACAGACATCCCATGAAAAAATGATCCATAGGAAAGCAATTTTCTCGATTCGGCTTTCCAACGGCCAAGCTTTGGCAGAACCTTTATCAATCCTGCAGTTTGGGTAACCTATAATTAAATCAGCCAATGGCTAAAGAGAGAATCCAAAGTTCAGAAGGTTGCCAAAATTGGTTCCAGAGATTTACATGCACATTAGTAAGCAGAATAAAATATTAAGATTTATTAGATGTCAATATATAGTAAAAGTTACAGAAATAATCATACCCTTTGACCCAATTATTCCATTGTTAGGAACATATGTGAACAATGTTACTGTGAAGAATACCACAAAAAAAGAAGAGCTAACCACTCATAAATTTTCATAGCAGCATAGTGTGTAATTGCCAAAAAATTGCAAACAACCTAAAGGTCTGTCAGAATGGGAATGATTAAAAGATTATAGTAACTCAAGTAATAGGATACTATTATAAAATTAAGACCAGAAAGGACAAGGAATACAAGAACACCTGAAAAGATCTTTATGAAATAATGGTAAACTTGAAAAGCAGGACTAGAAGAAAAACGATAATTGTAATCATATGAGGAAAAAGCAAATAAGAATGAACGTACAAAGGATATTGATGGAGACTTATAGAGAAAGGGATTGAAAAGGTTCTGTGGCGCTTTATATCTTGAAGCTAATTAATTTAGAGGTAAATGGCTATTAAATAAAGTTCGGTTTTTGTATAGGTGTTTATAGAGGATTCTTTTTTTTTAAAGAAAGGTTATCGATGCTCTTTAAAAGAAAGTAATGTCAGTTCCCAATGGTCCATGGAACCGTTGACTGTTACAAAGCAGCACAAACATAACAAATCAAAATATTGGCTGTGTCTGGTAATGTATTCCCATTGATTGCCCATATTCACTCTCTCTAACATGAGTAGAGATACGCTTCATCAGTCCTTTGAAGCTGCCATTGGGCAGGGCATTGCTCAGAATTCTTAAGTCTTTCAACATTGTTTCTCTTTACATTATTATGGTCGTTGTGTAAATTGTTCCCCTGATTCTGTTCACTTTGCTCTCCTTGTTAAATTTCTTATTAAATAAAATTAATTTTGTTTAAAGGATAGGGTGGGGAAAAATTAAAAGTGCACAGTAGAGAACAAAAGAAAACCTAAAAGGAAGCAAAGAAAAGCTGGGCAGCTTTGAAAACTATGTGGAGTAATTATTATATAGGTTTTCTTGAAATGGAAATTTATTGTTTTGTATTGAATCTTCTTTTATGTTCTGCTATGTACATGGCAATGTTTTTTTTTCTTTTTCTTTTCTTGTTTTGTATTTAAGTTTTATTGGTTTGTTTTGGAGTGGGGAGACTAGAGCTCTATATTTTCTTGTCTTGTTTTTAAGTTTTATTGGTTTGTTTTGGAACGGGAGACTAGAGTTCTATATTTTCTTGTTTTGTATCTAAGTTTTATTGGTTTGTTTTGGAGAGGGAGACTAGAGTTCTATATTTTCTTGTTTTGTTTTTAAGTTTTATTGATTTGTTTTGGAGGGGGAGACTAGAGTTCCATATTTTCTTGTTTTGTATCTGTTTTATTGGTTTGTTTTAGAGCGGGGAGACTAGAGTTCTATATTTTCTCCATTGGTTTCTGGGGTGGGTGAATCTGGGAGATAGGGCAGGGAATGCATTCTCTGTCCCCTCTGTACCCTTCTAATCAGTCTGGATCTTGTCTAACATGGTCCAGGCTGGCTCAAAATCTTTTATCGTCTACTGGGGAGGTGATAAGCATCAGTTTATTCCTGAAGTCCCAACAGACAGTCATGTGGAAGGCCATGTCAGTCAGAACCATGGTGTACTCAAGGACAGTGCTGACTCATGGTACATGTTGTGTCGGAAGTAGACGACTAAGGCCATAAAGAAAGAGACAAAGTTGACAATAAAAGGCCTTTGTTTCCGGCTGTAGGACTTACATTCTTCCAAACTTAATATATGTTTCTTAGTCAGACACCACAAGATACAGGTTAGCAGCATGTGACCCAGAGCTGCTGTGATGAGCACAATGAAGGCATTCTCCTGGGTGGTAAAGTCCTCAAAGGAGGAGACATAAGTGAGCAGAAGCAGGACTGCATTCTCCAGGAAGCTGAGACCCAAGGTGAGGAGGCAGAGCTGGTTATAGTCAAAGCAGGGTAAAGGGCAGCTATTCTAGTGGTTCCAGTAGACAAAGGCCACCAGGAAGCCCAGAGGGTGTGCTGCAGAGTGCAGGCCAATGCAGAAATGCCAGATCTTACCACGGGAGCACTTCCCCACCAACACCTGAACTCACTGATGGAAGGTAATTGGGCATCCCACAGTGGGTGGGTGTGGTCTCTGTGAAATGAAGAACAGGAACCAGATGACACAGAAGAAAAAGGCCAAGAAGGGTCAGGAGCCAGTACCCACAACCACAACAGTGAAGCGCCAGACCAGGGCTCTATCCCGCTCAAGAGGCAGTGGGACTTTGTACATTCCATTGGACCCTGGGACAGCCAGATGGCCTGGGTTCAGATGCAACAAGACGGCAAGCCTGTGAACCAGACAGGAGAGTGTATTTAAGTAAAAAAAAAAAAAGAAAGAAAAGAAAAAGAAATTTTTAAAATGTGCTGCTATAATTTTGGAGGATCTGGGGCTTAAGGTAGGGATATGCCCAACAATGGAAAAGGACAAATACCGATGGGTTACAAGAGGATGGCACACACACAAAAAGATAGAGCTGGAAAACAATTTGGAACCATACCCAGAAAATTAACCATGTGTACCCTTGGACTCTACTATACTGCTGCTGGGCTTATGTTCCCCAAAGAAAGAGGAAAAAAAATCTCTATGTCCTGAAATATTTATAGCAGCTCTTTTTGTAGTGAAAAGTTGAAAATTAAGGGGGTGCCTTCCTATTGGAGAATGACAAAACAAATTGTGTTATACGGATGTGATGGAGTACTATTGTGCCATAAAAAATGATAAAATGGGTAATTTCAAGGGAAACTGGGAAGATCTGTATAAACGGAAGCATAGCAAAGTGAGCAGAAGTAGGTGAACAGTTTATACGATGGTAACATTACAGAGCAAAACAATTTTGAAAGATTTAAGAATTTTGATCAATGCAAGAATAAACCAGAAGTCCAACAGAGTGAAAATAAAACCCACCACTGTCTTACTGACAGAGAAGCGATTACCTTAAATGAAGAAAGAGTGATATTTTCAGATATGGCTAATGTGGGAATTTATTTTGAAAAAATTATGGAGATATATACTGAGGGATTTGTTTCTCTCTTTTTAAAATTTGCTCAGTGGGAGAGAAAGTGGGAAGGACAAATTAATTACAAAATACTTTTTACTTGAATTTTTTTTTAAATACTGAAAAAAGATTTATGGTACTAGGCCTATGATTTCATTGTTATAGAGAACTCCGAAGTAAGAGAACTCCCTTTAGCAAAGTAGGTTGATACAGTACTTTTTCTAAAGTAATACTTCATTTTTTCCCCAATTACATGTAAAAATATTTTTTTACATTTTTTAAAAGTTTTGAGTTCCAAATTCTACCCTTCCTCCCTCTTCTCCCCTTCCTCCCTCTTCTCCCCCCTGCCTGAGAGGGTAAGCAATCTGATATAGGTTATATATGTACAATCATGTAAAATATTTCCATTTTAGCAATTTTATGGAAGGAAGGAAGGAAGGAAGGAAATAAGGAAGGGAGGAAGGAAGGAAGGAAGGAAGGAAGGAAAGAAGGAAGGAAAGAAGGAAGGGAGGGAGGAAGAAAAAAAGGGAGGGAGGAAGGAAGGAAGGAAGGAAGAAAAAGAGTGAAAAAATTATGCTCCAATCTATATTCAGGACCGAGCAGTTGTCTTAGATCATTGTATTGCTGAGAAAAGCAAAGTCATTCACAACTGATCATTGCATGATACTGCTGTTACTGTGTACAATGTTGTCCTGGTTCTGCTCACTTCACTTTGCATCAGTTCATGCATGGTATTATACTTTTTTCACAGTCCATAGGCTTAGAGAGTTGCCTGAAGCACTGTGGGTTCAGGGTCACACTTGACTCCAAGTTTCCTTGGCTTCAAGGATAGCTCTCTATATACTTTTTCATGCTGGCTACCAAAGTATCTTATCAGAAAACTGTCTCAGGATCCAGGAAGAACAATATTTTGTTAAATGTACTAGGTATCTCTGAAGCTGACCGTAGATCAACATGGGCAATTCCCTTTTTGCTTTGCCAAAATTACTTTTTCAGATGGTTGCAATCTATAAAAAAGCTTACGACCTTGTACGTAGGGGCATTCATTCTTTACAGGTCAGGCATTTTATAGATAGAAGATGCTAAAACCTAAAGAAGTTTTGCTTTCCCATCTTGCCATCATTCCAGGACAAGATTTTTCATCAATGGAGGCGGCTAGGTGGCGCAGTGAATAGAGTACTGGCTCTGGAGTCAGGAGGACCTGAATTCAAATCCTGCCTCAGACACTTGACACACTACCGTGTGACCTTGGGCAAGTTACTTACCCCCAATTACCTTGACTTCCCACCTCAAAAAAAAAAAAAAGGATTTTTAATCAATGGAAAACCTTCCAGGATAGATAACTGTAAGTGAAAACATTAAACAATGTTTAATGGAGTTTCATCGAATTTTGAAACTTCAGTTTATTCCCAAATCCCTTTTGGATTTAGGCTTCTGAGGTTCCATCATTACTATTTTACTAATACACCTAGAGTTCATAGCCTCATGGATTTAGCTAGAAGAGACCTTAGAGCCCTTCTAGTCTAACCCTTTCATTTTATAGATGAGGAGCTGAGCCTGAGAGAGACTGAGTGACTTGCCTAGGGTCATACAGTTGGGAAGTGTCTGAGATAGGATAAAAATTCAGGTCTATCTTGACTCGAAGCCCAGCTCTCTATTCACTGTGCCTCTTAGCTTCCTCAATTCAATTATATTAATTCATCTGGGCCTATATACAAGTCATGGGCTTTCTAGACCATCCAAGAGACAAAATACGTGATTGGGGGTACATTTCATTTTTGAAAGAGAATCAACCTGATGGAAAGGCTGATCACACTCTATTGTTAGGGAGAGTTGAATTAGACAAGGGAGAGGGTAAACAGGAAAGTTTCAGTCATTAGAGAGAATTGAGAGAAAAGGCCTCAGTGGAATAGGATGGTAAATGCTATTAATAATGGAAGAATATCATTTCCTCAGACTACACAAGTGAATAAAGCTCCCATTTGGGGAGTGGACAAGTGGAGACTTAAGAGTCAACGAAACAGAGCAACAGATAGGTGGAAAAGCCAATAAGTGTCTGAGGTCAGATTTTAATTCATAAAGATGAGTCTTCCTGATTCAAAACCCAACATTCTATTGTTGTTTATTCATGTCCAACTCTTCATGACCCCATTTAGGGTTTTCTTGGCCAAGATACTGGAGTGGTTCACTATTTCTCCGTCCATAGCATGAGGTGATTGAGAGGCTTTGATAGTAATCTTGTTATTTAAAAAGACACATATATTGGAGACCATGGTTTTTATTTCATGGGAGCCTTCCTCTGAGGAGCCCTAGGTATAAGCAAACAATACTGTTCTTAGCAGCTCTTAAGAGCTATCTGTAGAATTAGGCTTATTACAAACTTCAGAAAAATATTAACCTGTCATTTTGTCCAGTTGCTAAGAAATGAGGTTTTAAGGGTGGGTTAGATAATTTTCCCCAAGGAACTATATTTTAGGTTAAGAAAACCTTCTGATATTGGAACGGGATACCCATTGTCCACGCTAAGAGGGATTGTGCAGAGCTAGCCAGAAGAAATGGCATCTGGGACACTAGCTATCCAACAGGTGCTATAACCCCCTTATAGAAGAATTACCTTTTCATTTTAAAGAAAGTTTTTTCTAATTAAAGTTGTTTTTTTTTTTAATTCTAAAAAAAAAAAGTGTCTGAGGTCAGATTTGAACTTGGGTCCTCCTGACCCCAGGGCTGGTATTCTATTCACTGCACCACCTAGCTGTCCTTGGTGTTTCTTCTGTCTCCTCCCTTATGTGATTTTGAATCTCTGACATAGACCAACCCTACCCATCATCTCTTGGGTTTCTCACTATCTCTCAGCTGCCATTATCTTCTGCTGATGCCCGCTGTTGCCTCTGTCTATTCTCTTTATGTTGTCTTATTTCTGTCTTCTGTCTTTGCTTTCCTCTTGTGCTTCTATAGCTCGGAAGGCTCTCTCTCTTCACCTCTGCCTCCTGGATTCCCCGGCTTCCTTCAGGG
>CM053580.1:310914709-310932581 GCA_028627135.1 Pseudochirops cupreus | reverse complement strand
CTGGGGGAGGGGGGAAATACTGGGATGGCTGTTTTGGGGTGGTGGGCGGGGGAAAGACGGGGAGAAAAGATGTAACTCAAAAAATTTAATAAAGAATCTCATATAAAAAAAAAAATAAAAAAAAAAATAAAGTAGAGTGGTGTCCACTTGAGTGAATCGGTGAGTAAGGTGCTCTTTTTTTATGAATACTTCCAAGGGAAGCTTCTCAGAAAGGTAAGGGTTGTTCCTTGATGGGGAGAAAATGAATAGGTGCTTTTGGTGTTCTAACATTAAGGGCTTTTATTATTACCTTTTAATATCTTTTTTTACTTTTTCCCTCAATCACATGTTTTAAAAAGGTTAATATGCAGGCTTTCTTTTTCATGTTTTGAGTTCCAAATTTTATCCTTCCATGCCCAAGCAATCTGATATAGGTTATACATGTGCAATCATATAAAACACATTTCCATATTAGTCATTTTGTGGAAGAAAACTTGAAACAAAAAAATGAAAGAAGGGAAAAAGTGAAAAAAAATAGTATGTTTCAGTCTGTATTCAGATGCCAGCAGTTCTTTCTCTGAAGGCAGATAGTATTTTTTTCTTTATCAAAAGTTCTTTGAAATTGCCTAGGATCATTATATTGCCAAGAATAGCTAAATCATTCACTGTTATTTATCATACAATATTATTGTTATTATGCACAGTGTTCCTCTGGTTCTGCTCACTTTACTCTGCATCAGTTCATTTAAGTTTTTTTCCATGAAATCATCCTGCTTGTCATTTTTATAGCGCAATAATATCCCATTACAATCACATATCACCACTTGTTTGCCATTTCCTAATTGATGGACATCTCCTCAATTTACAATTCTTGGCTACCACAAAAAGAGCTACTATAAATATTTTTGTACAAACAGGCCCTTTGCACTTTTTTTTACCTTTTTGGAATAAAGACCTAGTAATGGAATTGCAAGATCAAAGGGTGTGCACAATTTGATAACCCTTTAGGCATAGTTCCAAATTGTCCTCCAGAAAGGTTGAATCAGTTCACAAATCCACCAAAAGTGCATTAGTGTACAAGTTTTCCCACATGCCCTCCAACATTTACTAATTTCCTTTTCTATCATATTAGCCAGTCTGATAGGGGTAGGTGGTATCTCAGAGTTGCTTTAATTTGCATTTCTCTAATCAATAGTGATTTAGAATATTTTTATATGACTATAGAGATTATAGAGATTCTGATTTTTTTTCTTCTGAAAATTGCCTGTTCATATGCTTTGGCCATTTGTCAACTGGGTAATGAGTTCTTATAAATTTTACTCAGTTTTCTCTATATTTTAGAGACTGGGTCTTTTATGACAAATGTTTGCTGTTTTTTCTCAGTTTTCTGTTTTCCTTCTAATTTTGTTTACATTGCTTTTGTTTGTGCAAAACCTTTTGAATTTAATATAAGCAAAATTATACACTTTACATTTTGTAATGCTGTCTATTTCTTGTTTGGTCTTAAATTCTTCTCCTCTCCATATATCTGATGGGTAAACCATTCCATTATCCCCTAGCTTGCTTGTGGTATCATCCTTTATGTCTAAATGGTTAATAAATATTTTCAGTGATCAATCATTTATTTTATCTCCCACTCACCCACCAATGGAAAAAAAATGAAAAAAAGAAAATTCTCATAACAAATAGGCATAATCAAGCAAAACAAATTTCCATATTGGCCATGTCCAGAAATTTGTGTCTTGTTCTGCATTTTAGTCCATAACCTCTATGTCAGGAGGTAGGCAACATTCTTTATTAAAGGCCCTCTGGAACCATGATCAATCATTGAGGTGACCAACATTGTTAAGTCTTTCAAAATTGTTCTATCATTTCCAATATTCAGTACTTTCTGACCATCCAATTTACCTTCTGACCATTATTTTATACCTGGCTCAATCTCTTGTCTACCATAACTCATCCTCTCCATCTTTGGAAGAGACAGTTACACTAATTGCAGAGGCAAGCTATTGGCTCTGGATGGAGCAGAAGAGAAAACTGGAAATCCCATTGGAGCCAAATCATGAAAACAGAGTTGCTGTTGGGTTTCTTCTGACAGTATACAAAGATCCAGGAAACTTCCTCTTGGCCAAGATGTACCACCTGGATTCTCAATTTTGGTTCTCTATCTATACTTTCCTCATCCTCAAAAGGAGAAATTTGAAAAGAATCATAAATAATAAACAGGACATAATCTGTTCATGCAGTACTGGTTGTAACAATAACTTGAAATGACATTTGTGGCAACATGGATTCACTGTTTCTTAGAAACACAAAACACAGCAAACAAAAATAAAGTTAGAAAACTGAGACCTCATTCTCGATAGCTATAAATAATTCTTTGTTTTCTCTTTCATAGTAAGAGCTACACTAAATACAGACAGACCAGCTAGATTCATCCCACTAGAGCCAGATGAATATAAAATGTTTTCCTTTAAATCAAATCAACTCACTCTAGAAATATGGTTTGCTTGCTTTCCCGAAACGATGCCCTTAAGACATTTGCTTCGGGGAGTCATCCATTAGCAGAGACATTATGCTATATATTTTGATTTACTTTCTGCTCTTATGAGTATTGAAGATTGGGTTCTTTTCTCCCTCATCTGGAAAGGAGAGGATTTACTGCCTGCAATAGAGAGTCCACTGCTCACTCAGCCAACAGAGTTCCATTTGCCTTGACTTATTGAACCTGCAAAGGTCCCCTTCCTCCCACACCACCGGACTTCCAAATGGAAAATTCCAGGACATGAAAACTTCATCCTCCAGACAAACAAGCAGTCAACCATACTTTCCTGGGCATAAGAACCCTGGCATCAGGCCAGCCACTATCTTTTTAAGTGATGGGGCTTTTTGTTAGACTTCTTTTTAAGTTCATTCTTTGGCCAACTCCTTTTTTATAGTTATTATTTTGCTCCAAAGCCAGGTCTCCACCCTCACATTTTCTGCAGAATGTGTTAATAATTTGCTCCAGAGACCTGAAAGGCATTTTGATATAAGAAGAACAAACATATCACAGGAGGCTCCAAGTTCTTAGTTTCCCCACCCAGGCAGTGTTTCAGGGCTATGGATGGAAGGAAACTGACATTCCTGATTCCGTATCATTTCTCCCTTGTTTTGTCCCCACTTTGTCCCTCTGTGTCTTCCCTTGCCCTTCTGGCCCAGGACTGTGCCAGGATTTAGGCACAGTCCTTCACACAGTCAAGGTTGTTGACCAAACAACTGACCAACAACCTGGGAGGATGTGGTGAAGGTGTCTAGGTTCTGATGACTTTTCTTATTTTTCCAGTGTCCTTTTTGTAGTCTTTGGAATTTTCCACATTCTACATATCAAAAGGGCGAAACAAAAGCTTATTCTCACTGACAGCAAATTTGCCATTTTCTCCAGTACTTTCTAAGTCATATAGTTCATAGGAGGAAGCGTAAGTTTCCTGAGGATGCTCAAGGAAGAAATGGTGGCTATCTTGTTTTGTTTTGTTTTGTTTCAGCAACAGCTTCATTCAAGTTTTGTAGGATATCATCTAGGTGCTAAGGATTCAGTGGTCTTGGTTGCTTGAAAAATTCTACTTTTTAGGACTCATAGCCTACAGAGGTTCCCATTATTTTTTGTTCCACAAACTCCTTTCAACAACAACAACAAATTCCCCAGGGCAACTTAATCTAATACATGTAATGCTCCTTTTTAGATTTATTCATTAAGTGCTTACCTCACAAAGCTCCAAATTAAAATTTACATTATATAATAATTATGAAATATAAAATTTTATTCTACCTAAAATTATGAAAACTCTAAATATAAAATTATAAAACTAATTATAAAATAATTTTGAATATTTTGTGTGGGATATTCTGTAAGAATTAAAAGAAGTAATCCAGCAAGATCTTATCTGTTCACTATTACCAACTTCATATTGAATTTCTTTATTTTACAAATTTTGTTGAATATAAGCAACGTTTTTAATTAGATAAGTTAAAACAAAAAATATTTAACATAATAGAATCATCATATGAAGAACTTGATGTTGGATTTTTTAAAATCTAAACAGAGATTTGCAATATTTGGCTTGATGCTAGATATACACAGCTTTAATCTTGTTCTGCATCAAATTTATTTCTGTATTCTGATTTAAGATAAAAATAAAATGAAAATGCTAACTCATACAAATATATGGTGGAAAATAGGAGAATTTTTCAAGTTCTCTTGTTGAGAACAAGAAGGAGTCGTGTTGCTCAGACCCCAGGAATGGAACAGGTCTCAATACCAGCTTCTACTTCAGTGGGAAGCCTACAGAGGAATAACCAGAGCAAGAATCCTAGACCAAAGGAGAGCCAACAGCACAGTCACTCTGAACTAGCAGAGCTTACTTTCTAGCTAGCAAATAGCTGGATGAATCCAGAAGCATGTAAGTAAACTGAGACTCAGAGACATTCAATGATTTACCCATGATCAGACAGCTAGTTAATATTCAAGATAGGGTTTAGGTCTAGGTCTCTCTTGACTCCAAGTCCAGTTCTTAGAACATTATACTTCTAGTAACAAATACTAAAGGAGTATTAATTCCCTATTCACTACTTCTAGGTAACTTTCCTTCCCACCTGACTTCCCATCACCCATCACTTTCTTTGGTGTTTTTTGTTCCATCATTAGATTGCAAACGTCTTAAGCGCAGGGATTGTCTTTCTTTTTCATATTTGTGTCTTCAATGTTTCAGCACAGTGCCAGACACATTTGTTCTTGCTGCTGTTCAGTAGATTAAGTGATGTCTGACTCTTTATGACCCCATTTGGGGTTTTCTTGGCAAAGATACTAGAGTGGTTTGCCATTTCCATCTCCAGTTCATTAGACAGATGAGGAAACTGAGGCAAACTGGGTTAAGTGACGTGCCCAGGATCACATACCTAGCAAGTGTCTGAAGTTAGATTTGAACTCAGAAAGATGAGTTTTCCTGACTCCAGGTCCTGGCAAACTATCTACTATGCCATTTAGGGAGTGCAATATCTCAGTGTCACTAGTTAGCATTCTCCTTGAACTCATTAGCTACCCCAGGTCATCTCTGGCAAATAGTTGGGATAATTTCCCAGTGATTCCAGAATCCCTCTGGTTGCCAGAAGGTGCTCAGCCTACAAATGCTTAAACTGCTCCCCCTCTGTCATGATATGAGCTTTCTAATGACACCATTAAGCAGTTCAAAACCACTTTAGTTGGATTCTGAATTTAGCAACGGAATGCTACAGAATTTTGTTCAAAATCTTATAAAACATACATACCATCCACAGTTCTTGTGGGCACACTTCAAATCTGGATTCTTCTCTCAATGATCATGACCCATATATTTACAAGACTCAGATATTCAACATAGCATATCTACACAGTTTCTTGAGTATAGTAAAAATGTAAAGAAAAATATTGTGTTTCTAAGTGGAACCATCTCCCCAAAACCTCCTCCAACTTACTTTCTTATTCCTTCAGTAAAGGAGGAAAAGAGAGAAGAAAATTCTGGAACTACCTACACCTGCTGATCATGGAAAGGGAATAGGAAAGATATGCATGTGTCTGAATCTGAGCTCCATGCCACAGATTATACTAGGGGAAACCAAGGGGAGAGTGGGGAAAGAAAACAGCCCTCATCTTGCCCAACCATTCAAAGGATTCTCAACAACTGCCAATTTCAGAACAGGCCCAGTCATTGGCCAATAGATTCTCTGACTGCCACAACCCAGTAGCAGTCACTGGGCTACTCCAGGTTGCCTGCTGGAAGCTTCTAATCCCATTGCAATAGTAGATGTCACTCACTTGTTAACATTCCCATAGTGATTATCAAATCTCGCTTCAGTGGAAACCATCGATACATCCCACATCTTGAACAGACCTCTACACCAGCACAAAGGTTTCATACTTCTTCTGTCCCATCATGCTTCTTCCTGCCTATTGGGAAGCCATGCTCCCCCAAACTTCCAGTGATATTTCCATTCCTTTTCTGTAGGTAATCAATGTGTTTGAGTCTAGGAATAAAGAATTATCCATGACTATCAGGACAGAGCAATGGCATATATTATATGGCAAAGATGCACATTCTGGGTCAGCATAAGTAGCATCTTTCTAATGAGAGAAATGATTGTTAATAGCCAATTTCTTGGGGAGATTCAGAGGTCTCCCCTTTTTTCTAAATCCTTCATTTTTAAAAGTTCAGTTTTCTTGAAGGACATTACTGATAATAAGATTGCATTGACTCTCCTCAATCTTGGTCAGACCTCACCCAACCTTTTAAAGAATTTAATCTAGGTTGGGGAAGTCCATTGTGTTCTACTCAAGATTTGCTGGAGACAGATCCTTGTGTCTAGATAGCCCAAGGCTATGGTGGTCTGAGTAGAGATAATTTCTCTGTCCAACGATCACTTGATGTTACTAGCAGTCCCTCATCGCTTCAAAGGGTATGTAAATCACGAATCTACTGTCACGATTGTCTTTCGTCTAAGAGAGACAGTCAAATGATCATCCTTCTACTAATAACCTACTGGCCTTGTTAATAAAATGATCAAATTACCCAGACTCTATGTTTCTTGAACCTTTTTAAACATCCCACTAACAAACATGGATGAGCTGCCTTGGGAGCTGTGGATTTCTCCTTGTACCCTACCGCCACTGAAGGTCTTCACATAAAGACCAAATGACTACATATGGAGTATGATCTTGAGAGAATTCAGGTTCAGTTTTGGGATACATTGATTGGCTTCCCAGATCCATTTGAATGCTGAGTCTTTGTGATCAGAGAAGGTCTCATAAAAGTAATATCTGATTAAGTGAAGAGGCTATTGCAGACAATATATACAAATTAATGCAGAAACTTTAATTTTCCCCCCTAAACTACACTAAAAGTTTTATAAAGCAGAGATTTAAAAGAAGACAACAATCTCATTATAAGGGGGAAAAACTAAAGGTTGTAAATGTGTAACTAGAAACTCAGCCCTGGAAAAGTCCGGGCATTTTCCTAGTTACATTTTAAGAGATCTTTCTAATTGACCTAATTCAAGTTGTCTGCGCATGTTTGGCCTAAGTCAGATAGTTCTGGTTGATGGTGTTAGCACACTGAAATCTCTTTGTTCCCTTTGAATAGATTTGGGTCTTGGTATCAAAGCCAGTAATTAAAAATTATTTAATCATCCTTTTCCTTCTCAGGAAGGAATCTTCAAACAGAACATTAATACTTCTATTAATGAAGAGGGTGCCTTCCCATGACATACTTTGCAGAAACTTTATAATCAAATGGAGAAATAATATAGAAGGCATAGACATACATTCCAGGACTTCAGATAAAGGAGTGGGATATGATATGAAAATCATTAAATGCTAACTAAAATGTTGTCAGATGTGCCAGAAATGATAAAGTATGCTTCTGGCAGTTTTGGGGCAGAACAAAGGGGAGGGGAGGAGATGGATGAAGGTTAGAGGAAGATCCCACACGTGCCTGGGACAAGGAAAGGGAGTGGGTGAAGGAAAGGTCAGAAGGGAGGGAACCTGCCAGCAGTCATACTTGTAGGAAATAAGGAGGGGTAAGGTCTGGGGTCTAAAAGAAGCCAGTTCCTCCACCCTTAGCAGCAACCAGACTAAAGCATCTTGCAGCCTTGATCAATGTCCTCAGGGAAATAGGAGTCTATCTGGAAGAGAGAGATCCAAGATCAATTTCTCTATCCAATCTCTTGTCAAATCTTGTTTCTACTTGCACCTCTCTCTTATTAAATATTCTTCTTTCCACTCATGCTACCACCATCCCAATTCAGGCCCTCATCATCCCTGTCCTAGAATATTGTACTAGCCTCTGTGCTCATTACCTTGCCCCAAGTGTTTTCTCCTTGATACCAAATACCAAAGTGATTTTCCAAAAATACTGGTCTGACCATGTCACCTCCCTATTCAATGAACTCTAGTAACTGTCAACTAACTACCTCTAGGATCTGTCAGTCAGTCAACAAGCTCATATGAAATGATTACTATGTGCCAAGAAGTGTGCTAAGCACTGTGGATACAAAGAAAGGCAAAAATACAGACCCAACCCCCTCAAGAAGATAACATTCTAGTGGGAGAGACAACATGGAATAACTTTATACATACAAGATATATGCAGTGCAAACAGAAGGCAATCTTGGGAGGAAGACCCTCAATCATAGAGGGAAATACAGTGTAAAAAGCCTGGAAAGGTTGGAAGTAGCCAACTTGTAAAAGATTTTAAGTAACAAACAGAGCATCTTATATTTAATCCTGGATATAAAGATCTTGGAATCATCTGTATAAAGATCAAATATAAAATCCTCTGTTTAGCATTTACATTCTTTCACAACCTGCCCTCTTCCTGTGTTTCCATCCAGTCTTTTTTTCACTTTTTTCCCTCCACACTTTACTGTCAATCTTCAGTTCCATTAATATTATTGCCCTATCTCCCATCTCTGTGTGTTTGCCCTGGCTGTGCCTCACTCCTAGAATGTCCTCCTTTTCTACTGTTAGCTTCTCTGGCACAAAGCTCAGCTTTCTCAGTAGGTCTTTCCTAGTCCCTCCTGAAACAAGAGGACCTCCCATTTACACTGCCTTCTAGGAGCTTAAAATTATTCATCTGAGCCCATGTAAAGTTCTATAACCTAAGGTAATCCAATTCCCTGCATTTGTAAGCAGCCTGAAAAAAATTGCAGGCATTTCTGCAGGGAGCAACAATACAGTTCTTTCCTCTTCAGTTACTACCTTTTACTTTGGGAGACTTGGGATTATGGTCCAAAATGCCATCATCACTCTAAGAACAACAGCACAGTCCCAGTTTTTTTTAGAAGCAATAACAATAATGCCCCATATTTCAAGCCACTTTTCCACAATCTGTTTTATGAAGATGACAATTTTTTTTCAGTTTATTCAATTCCTAGGCCAAGAAGTTCATCTTGATCCCTGGACTTTCAGTTATTCCTTCCCTTGAGATGTCTGAAACAGGTCTCCTATGGTATCCAAGGGACATAGCAGAAACCTGCATAGAAATACTGGCTGAGCAGTGAAAGAAATCTCTGAGCTGTAGCCCTTGTTAACAAAATGAGGCTAAAAACTTGGGGAAATGTAAAATCCCCAGGTAAGATGCATGTCAGCCCTTCTGGGAAAGAAGCCTTCTCCCAGATTCATATTGACCAAAGTCCTTGCTATGGTCCATTTGTAGCTTTTAAAGCTTGGACCTATATTTGTTTATAGAAAGAGAGTTGTTTCACATATATTCTGCTGCCTATTCTGTGATTTTATTTCATTTTTTTTCCTGAACACTTGTATATCCGGGATCTTGGAATTTCCTCTTGACTTTTTGGTTGGGCAAAAGGGGTAAACAGCTTTATGCAGCAGATATAGCCTGGTCTGAGAAGTAGGTACTGGTCACTGACAAGTTCTTGTGAATTTCTATATATACTAAGGAATAGAGAGAGAATTTTACATAATTGATAAAAGATGGACTCAGAATCAGGAAGATCTGAGTTCAAGTCCCATCTCTGACACATGCTGACCATGTGATCCTGGACAACTCAACCACTCAGGGTCACAGGCAATCCTCTAAAACTCAAAGTAGTAGAATTGTTACTGATTTGAGTTGGCAGAGGTATTTTCATTACTGGGGAGCTCCACATCCTTATAGTATGAAATTATAAATCTGTGCCCCAAAAATGGAATATTATTTTAAGGATTAAGGGATATAATAACCTATTAAGTAGTTATAATGAAGGGGGCAGTATACTAGGTTGGGAGTTCAAAGATGAAAAAAATTATCACAGTCTCTATTCTCAAGGACCTTATACTTTGGGAGTGAGATGGGAAATAATGTGGCATACACAAGTAAGTATAGTATTGGGTAGAATGTGGTAAACATGAAGGAAATATTAAGAAAAAATATTCAAATTGTTCTGTGATCCTCATCAATTTAGATGTCTCTTCCAGTGAGGAAGTTCCATACCTATCTGTGACTTTCCATCCTATGCTCTTTCTGTCCATATGCTACTTTTGACATAGACCACCCCTCTCAACCCCTGCTCCAACATGCTTGAAAGCCTTCCTTGCTGTCTCCTGTTGGTATATCTTCCAAAGAAGCAGATGATTTTAATGTATGATTGAATTTCTTTGTTCTTAAAGACCCTGTAAGTTGGCATTTTGTCCAACCTAATGAAATGGTTTTTCAGAATTAAAAAATAAAACACTCAGTGGGATCTTATATCCCCTAGATCTTTTAGTCAATTGTGATATGGTAAAGATGTGGTTCATTGTTAAATATTACTTATTTGTTTCTTTCTAATATCATCATCAAGAATGATCTTGTTCCACATAAAGCTGACTCATGACCCATAAAAATGTTGTGTTGATGGGAAAGTAGGCACATAGGTTAATAGTTATTGAAGTTCTCTTGACTGTCTTTAAAAAAAAGGTCTGGGATCTTTTTCACAACTTTGTTATCTTCCTTTAATTTAAATAAATATATCAATCTTTCAGTCTTCACAATTATGTTGCATGACCATATATATACATATATACATATATGCACATATATGTATGTATATATATTCATACACATATATATGTATGGTGTGAGTTCATATATATTCTTATACATATATGCATATATATATATATATATGTATAAGAACTCACACATATACACACATATTTATACTTCATCTGCTTTACCCACCTTCGTTTGCTTTAGTATCATTTAAATCTCCCCTAAAAGCACATGCAGAATTACATGGTCAAAACCCAAGTAATCTAGTTCCATTGTCTGTGATGGAGAAAACAAGCTGTTAAGATTTTTTACAAATCTTTCCACTTTTCTTGTGTGTGTTGTCTCCTTTCCATTTTTGTCCTCAAATACCCTTGGGTTGACTTTGCTCTAGTTGAGTATCTTGCCAGATTTTCTTTTAATGGAGTTTGTCCTCCCCTGCCTTCTCTGCTCCTTATGAGAAGATACTGATAAGATTTGTTCCTCAACCTTGCTCACAAGATTTTACAACTGAGTTTATATCCTAATATGGTGTTGCTTTTGGCAGCCTACTCTTTCAATGGCAAAATAAGCAAGATGTTTACTGACGAAAACACTTTCAGATTCTTTTGGTTTCTTTGTTTTTGCAATTAATTTACATTATTTCAAGTTCTTTAGAAAAGCGTTATAATCGGTGTCAATGTCATTTCTGTTGTCCTTCCCTCGTTATTGTCAATTACTTTTTAAAATATTTAAGTTTGCATTGTTTTGATTGCATATCACATCTTTTTCACCATTAATTTTTCTTTTTTGCTTATTATGATCTTAACTCTAAGATCTTAACTTTTATTATGTTCTTAACTCTAATGAGAATAAGTAAAAAGCATATAAAATGATTCTTAAAAAATCTAAGAAGGAGGGATTAATTCAGTTAGGAAGATCAAGGAAGGCTTCCCAGAGGAAGTGGCATCTGACCTGACTCCAGGCCCAATGTTCTACTTAATATATCACTTAGATTGTGTTAAGAGAAGTCATGTGAATTAAGATTGGACACATCCTATAGAGAACTGAAAAATTCAGTCTGGGGAGTTTTAGTGTATCCTAGAGGCAATATGGAGTCAGAGAAGGTTTTTGACATAATGAATTAATTTCAAGCTGCACTGGAGGGGGAAAAAAAATCATAGGATCTCATAAAAGTAGAAAGAGAGAACCCAGAAGCTGGAATTGGATGAGATGGGGTGAGAGTGTGGGGCCTCAGAGCCCAAGAAGCTGCACTGAACTGCCCTGTGCCTGAGTGGGAAAGCTGGTGTGACTGGGAGAAGATGGCCCTTCTTAGGGGCCGACCTTGTCACAACCTTGGAGCTGGGCTTTGTCAGCTTTTCCTTTGGTGACCCAGACAGGGAGAGGATCATATCGGGGTCAGCAGCTGGGCAGCTCACTTTAGGGAGCTGTTTTGCCTTCGAGGTCCTCCTCATGCTCACTCCCCTCTCCTGGGTGTTGAGAAATGGATGAAATGGCAACAAAATGAAAAGATACAAAACTTTCCATAGGAGGTCATGAAAGAGGGGATTTAAAAAAATATCAACTATTTGATACTAATTTCTCGGAAGGACTTTGTGATGTTACTTTCCCACACTTTTGGACTGGACTGAAATGGGTGAATGACATATATCCCTCAGGGAAGGAACCCTAGTGAATCGGTCACCTTGCCCTGCCTGGAATGTTTTGGGTTCTCCCAACTGTCCCCCACCCAGCAGACAGACCCAGGTGCACCCTGTGTGTCCCAGGCTTTTGAGGGTCTGGCTCAAGGGAAGCTGCATTTGTTCCTGTTAAGGAAGAACCCACCTTCCCCCTCCCACCCTAACCCAGGCTCCTGGAAAGGACCAAGGAAAAAATGGGATCAAAACAAGCAAGGAAATGTGGGAACCACCTGAAATCATTCTGGAAAGCATCCAGGAGGCCTGTTCTGCTAGCTTTCATAATGCTCCCTTTTCACATTTACTTACCTTCTGCCTCAGCAGTACCAGGCTAATCATTCCTCTGGCACTTCAAAGAGCTGTGGTCAGGAGTGCCCTCCCCGGTGTCTGCTGAGCCAAGCTGGAGGCATCTGGGCCTTTGATCTTCTCCAACAAATTAGTTTCTCTGTTCTGCTTAACATTTTTATTGCTCTGCCCTGGACTCTGTCCAATATGCGTCCTTCTGGTAACTGTTGGGCTCCAAATGAAACACATATTTCTGGGACCCACCTCTCCAGGAATCAGACAGACAGGAACGCTCACACCTCTCTCCCACCTGCCCTATTTCAAAATTTTCTTAGGGTTCCTCACCACATGGCACTGTTAAGAGTCAGGAGGACATAATTTTGAATCCTGACTCAAATTCTTAATAATTATATAACCCTGGGCAAGTCACTTAACCTCTCTGTGCCTCAGTGTCCTCGCCCGCTAAATGAGGGGACTGAATGGACTTGACAGTCTCTAAAGTCACTTTCAACACTAAATCTATGATGCTATGAGGTTGTCAGATGACTGATAAATCATATTAGAATAGTCAGTTCACTGTCAATTCTGTCCCACTTCATCAGAGATCCCTTGGCCAGGTGTTTTTCTTTGTATTCATCCATTTATAGAATCCTAGAATATCACATATACCTGTTGTGAAAATTTTTTGCTTCAAGGTGACTTTTTTCTCTCTGATACATTTTCCCCCTAATTTGTATCTCATATTTCTTACTTTCTGCCCATATTTTCCCCAGAAGAGACATTTAAATTATTTTCCTACTCTCAGCAGAGCTTGGATGAACCGTTATCCCCACCTCCATCTTCTACACCCTGGCCTCTCATTTAAAATCATCTGCAAATTCTATTGCTGCTTGCTGAGCCACCTCATCCCGAGCATTAAACTCAAATAGAAGATGGAGAAAGACCTCGTGTTGACATGTGCTAGTCTCCTTCTCCCCACCAAAGCTGTTGAAGATGGATATAACCAGTGGGTTCGGCCCTGGGATGAAGACTAATTACTAGAATTTTTCAATAGCTTTGCAGAAAAAATAGAAATGTCCTTTGCAGCTTTTTTTTTTTGCTTTTTTGAAGGGGAAAGGACAGGTCAAGTGGGGTCAAGGTCACATGGATAGTAAGTGTTATGTGTCTGAGGCCAGATTTGAACTCAGATCCTCCTGACTCCAGGGCTAGTGTTCTCTATTCACTGTGCCACCTAGCTGCCCCTGCAGCTTTTCTAAGAATAACAAAGTGAAGAAAAAAGAGTCTGCAAGAACAGTCAATAAAATTCTGCAGCGCAATCTGGTATGCAACAAACATTCATGTTGCATGACAAACTCACCTCCTTTTCCTGAATAACTTCCTCTATACTACTCATAGCACATAAGTAATCATTGGTAAACGTGCCATAGGCCCCTTATGCCTACCATGGGCATTGCCATTGTCCTTCATTTATAATTTATATTCTACTAAAACCATGATGTTCCATGACTCACAGACATATAACATCATTGTAAGAGTATTGGTGTTAAAGAGAGAGACTTTTATAGCACTGAATACATATTACAATTTCCCAAATTGTTCCCAGTCTGATTTCCTCCTACTCAATTCTAGGCCCAGGTTATGATTCATCTTTAGTGACTGACCAAGATCCAAAAATTGGTGGGCTGCCCACCTATCTGAGCACTATAATCTGGGGAAAATGCATTTTTTTTAGATACTTTGTTTTTTCCTGTATATAAGATGAAGCAAAAATCTGCCTGTTGTAAAAGCATATTAAAACTCATTTTAGTCTCTTTAGAAACATTAATAAGTAATATTTTTCTTCTAACACCCTTTCTAACAACCATTGTCCTTGGACCCAAAAAAGAGAGTTTTCTTGAAAAATGGATTGAGAGGTACCAAACTTTTTGATAGCCTTTTCCACCCTGGAAGTGATTTGGTTATTGGCCCATCTAAGTATAGGTAAAGTCTCCTCTTTACCAGGTCCCCAGAGTGATTGACTTTAGCACCCATCCCTCTCCAATAAGAAAGTATCAAAATATCAAGGGAAGGAAAGGAGTCTCTTTGTTGAATTCAAAGAGTGAGGGAAGTAGTCTAGGCAGAATGGGAGAGTGACTTGGTTATTTCATTCTGGGCTGTTAAACCAGAGTGCATTTTAAGATGGTCTTTCCTTACTCAAGATTCTTCTAAATGTCCACCAGAAATAGCCTTGGGAAGGGGTCATATTAAAGGGAATGGGGGATTGTCTCCAACCTAGAAATGACTTGGCTACAGATTAACACTGTTAAATTAAAATAGTTTCTAGCAGATTAGTATCATTTTCAGAGTATACCATTAGTATTCATATTTTTCTTCTACATTGTCCCCTCCTCATGTTTTTATCCACCCTCCATGAATTCATGGACCATTCTCACAAATATTATAGGACTTAGAAAGCAGATAAATGGCTTTCTAGTTGCTAATATCTTCTCGAGCATCTTTTTCTTATTTTTATTTTTGCTAGAAATATTGGATATGATCTTCGGCAATCTTTTGGCATCTTCCTCTCTCCCATTTTGAAACATATTAAAAATCAGTCCATGCGTGGCTATAAAATTTTATCACTTACATTACAACTTTCTCCTGTGAATATTTGGTCATGTCAAAGCTGCTCTTCTCAATTTTATCACCTTAAGGCTTTTGCCTCTTCCTCTCCTAATACATTGGTATTGGCATGGTAGAATTCAAATAGAGTAGTTCCATTGTCATCACCAATAAATTGGGATCATTATAATTATGTTAGAAGATTTGTTCCAGTTCCCATTCTTCTTGTCTCCCTTCAGATTGCATCTCCAAATTCTCTTGAGATTTAAAGTGCTTCAGAAATATCTAGGTTGTGCAATAGTCCCTATTTATTAGCTGTATGACCCTGGGCAAGTCACTTCACTTCTATCTGCCTCAGTTTCCTCAGTTATAAACTGGATATACTAATAGCACCAACTTCCAGGGTTATTGTAAGGATAAAATGAGGTCATATTTGTAAAGCACATAGTAGGCACTTAGTAAATGCTTGTTCTTTCACTCCTTCCCCCTTCACAGTCTGACTATAACCTCTGTTTGCAGATTTATAACATATTATTCTCTTTCACTCATCATGTAGTCCTTGGCATACAGCATTTCATTTTAGCAACATTTGCATAGTTTTTCCCCATTTCTAGTATTCACTCCATTCTTTCTTCCACCACTTACAATCCCTTAGCTTCCTTCAAATATCAGTTCAATCGCCATGTCTTAAGTGAAATCTTGGGGACAACCAGGTGTGCCGTAATGCACAGAGTGCCAGGCCTGGAGCCAGGAAGACTCATCTTCCTGAGTTCAAATCTGACCTCAGACACTTACTAGCTGTGTGACCTTTGGCATGTCACTTAACTCTGTTTGCCTCAGTTTCCTCATCTGCAAAATGAGCTGGAGAAGTAAATGGCAAACCACTCCAGGATCTTTCCCAAGAAAATTCCCACATGGGATCATCAAGAGTCAGACACAACTGAGTAACAGCCAAGCGAGATCTTTCCTGATCCACAATGCTCCCCTCATAACTCAGTGTCACCCCTCTTAAAATTAACATGCATTTCCTTCACATATATTTTGCATCCATGTGTATGCATATATATATATATATATTGTTTCCCTTGGTAGACTATGAGCTCCTTCCATGCTAGGACTGTTTCATTTTTGTCTCTGTATTCCCAGAACCTTGCACTTTGGGAGTCCTTTAATAGTACTTGCTGACTGATGGATGAGTGGATTAAGATGTGATCTGAATTGACCTGATCATGTCAAGCTCTCTGCAGACTTGTCTTTTGCTCTACTGCTTTTTCTTATTTTGTGAGGCAACATTGCCTGAAGTTAAATGATCTTCTCCATGATGTTTTATAAATTAGTTTGAACTCAAAACAGGTGTTATTCTTGGCTTTAATCTATCTCCATTTGCCAAGGAGATTAAGAGTTTGCTGGATGAAGTGGTTTCTATGCTTTTTTGGCTTTGTTTTCATGCTAACTATTTTGCTTGGTTAAAATTTCTTTTTTTTTAAATAAATTAATTTATTTATTTTCTTGTTTACATCATTCATTTCCATGAGATTTTGGTTACAAATTTTCTCCCCATCTTTCCCCTACCCAACACCTCAAAACAGCCATCCCACTGTATAACCCCTCCCCCACCTGCTCTCTCCTATGTCCTCCCCCTCACCTCTCTGATTTTCCAGTAGGACTGGCTGGATCTCCCTACCACAGTGCCTGTATGTCTTAATTCCCAGTTGGATGTAGTTAATAATAATAATAATTATTATTATTATATATATACATATATATTTTTAACATTTGATCATACAACTTTAAATTCTAGATTCTTTCCCTTCCTCCCTCATCACACACTCCCACTGGAAGGACAAGCAATTAAATCCAGGCTGTACGTGTGTAATTATGCAAAACATTTCCACCATGGGCATATTGTGAGAGACTGATTATATGTCCCTCCTTCCTATCCCACCCCTGCCTTGTTCTATTCTCTACCCTGTCCCTGTTCCTGTCCCTTTACAAAAGTGTGTACTTCCAGCAACCCTCTCTCCCATACTGTACTCCCCTGTGTCATCCCACTTCTCATCCCCATCCTCCCTACTCTCCTGTGTGGCAAGATACCCAGTTTAGAGTTTAGGTCATTCCTTCCCTAAGCCAAATTCAATGAGAGCAAGGTTGACCCTTTCCTTTTTGCCTTCCTGTTCTTCCCCTCCCTTGTAACAATTATCCCTTGCCTCTTCCATGTGAGATGATTAACCCCATTCTGTCTCTCCCTGTCTCCTCTCATTCTAATCCTCTCCCACCTCAGAATTTCATCTTTTAAAGTATCATCCCTTCCTATTCAATTGATCCTGTGCCTTCCATGTACACATATATACACATACTCAGATATATGTTCATACGCATATATAAACCCTCCTATATAAATATATGTGTATGTATACGTATATATACATTTGTATTCCCTTTACCTATCCTCATACTGAGAAAAGTTTCCCAAGTTACAATTATTGTTTTTTCCATGTTGGCATGTAAAGAGCTCAACTTTGATAAGTTCCTTATGATTTCTTTTCCATGTTTACCTTCTCACGCTTCTTGTATTTGAGTGTCAAACTTTCTTTTCAGTTCTGGTTTTTTCAGCAAGAATGTTTGAAAGTCCTCCACCTCACTGAATGACCATATTTTCCCCTGAAACATTATACTCAATTTTGCTGGGTAGGTGATTCTTGGTTTTAATCCTAGCTCCCTTGATCTCTGGAATATCATATTCCAGGCCCTTTGATCCCTTAATGTAGAAGCTGCTAGATCCTGGGTTATCCT
>CM053580.1:310896411-310914209 GCA_028627135.1 Pseudochirops cupreus | reverse complement strand
TTATACTCAATTTTGCTGGGTAGGTGATTCTTGGTTTTAATCCTAGCTCCCTTGATCTCTGGAATATCATATTCCAGGCCCTTTGATCCCTTAATGTAGAAGCTGCTAGATCCTGGGTTATCCTAATTGTATTTCCACTGTATTCAAATTGTTTCTTCTTGGCAGCTTGTAATATTTTCTCCCTGATCTGGGGACTCTGGAACCTGGCTATAACATTCCTAGGAGTTTTCTTTTGGGGATCTTTTTCAGGAGGTGATCAGTGAATTCTTTCAAGTTCTATTTTGCCCTCTGATTCTAAAATATCTGGGCAATTTTCCTTGAGAATTTCTTGAAGGATGCTTTCTAAGTTCTTTTTTTTCATGGCTTTCAGGTAGTCCAATAATTTTTTAATTGTCGCTCCTGGATCTATTTTCCAGGCCAGTGGTTTTTTAAGGAGATATTTCACATTGCCTTCTATTTTTTCATTTGTTTGGATCTGTTTAATAGTATCTTGATTTCTCATAAAGTCATTTGCTTCCATTTGCTCCACTCTAATTCTGAAGGAATTATTCTCTTCAAAAAGCTTTGGAGGTTCTTTTTCCATCTGGCAAATTTGACTTTTTAAGGCATTCTTCTCCTCATTGGGCCTCTTTTGCCATTTGAGTTAACCTATTTTTTAAGGTGTTATTTTCTTCAGTTAGGCTGTTGGCTTTCTTTTCATGATTTTCTTACATCATTCTCATTTCTCTTCCCAATTTTTCCTCCACTTCTCTTATTTGGTTTTCAAAATCTTTTTTAAGCTGCTTTATGGCTTTTAGGCAGTCTTCATGTTTCTTGGAAACTTTTAGTGTGGGAGTTCTGACTGCGTTGTCTTCCTCCCATTCCATGCTTTGATCCTTTTTGTCCCCAAAGAAGGAATCTAAAGTTTGGTTGCTGTTCTTGCCTTGCTTCCTTTGCCTGCTCAGGTTACCAGTGAATTACTTGATTTTTTAGCTCTATGGAACTCTGCTTCCAGAGGACAAAGCTCTGTCCCAAATCACTGGGGTTTTCACAGCCACTGGAGCTATTAGGAGGCCACTGTAGCCCCTACTAACTTTGCTCACTGAAAATGCACCCCAGGACCACCACCCAAGACCACGATCTGGATCCAGGCCGCTCAACGCAGGAGCACTTAGTCTCTGAACGATCACTTGGCCCCCCTGTGGTCTGCAGGCCAGGAGCTCTGAAGCAGCCATATGGAGCCAGCTGCAGGGCCACCGCTTCTGCCACTTCCTTGCCCTGGAGGCAGTTTGGCCAGACTGCTTTTCTCCCCCAAATTTAGCTGAGTTCCACTGACCTTTCACTTAGTCCTTGTTTCTTATGGCTTGACAATTCTGGAAACTGCCACAGCTGCCACTAATCCATTCTCCTGCAGGCTCCAGCTGTGGCTCATCCTGGCCACCCTGGGGCCAAGCCATGGTTTTAGGCTGGGCTGGTTTTCAGCTCCCACTGTGCTGCAATGAGCCCTTCCTGCTGAGCTGCCTTCACTGGAAGTGTATTTTTGTGAGTTTTGGAGCCCTAAAATTTGTTGAGAGTCATATTTTATGAGTATTTGAGGTGTCTATGTGGGAGCTGCAGAACCTTGTTGCTCCTATTCTGCCATCTTGGCTCCGCCCCCCAAAATTGGTTAAAATTTTCTAAGTTGAAATAGTTGTTGTTTGTACTTTCCCATTTTTAAAAATTGATTTCATTTTCCATTTTTCAAAGTTGTCAGTTTGTTTAATCAGAGCAATCTAGAGCCACTGCAATCATGGATGGTGTCTCTCATCTCTATCTTTTCTTCAAATATACCTACTTTCAAAAAGTTAAAACTTTAACTAATTGAGGATCTTCCCAAAGTTGATTCTGAAATGACTGCAATATCTGTAATCAGATATTTCCTATCTGGTAAGATAAACTCGATTTCTTTTCATTTCTTCTTTTTGTGATGTCTTTTGGTGTTTGTGCTGCTCTATACCTCCCTTCTTGAAGAAAATACTAGTGATGTACAGGAATGAGATTTCTCAGGAGCCTATGAGCCTTTTTACTCTTTCATTTCTTGAAACATGCCTTTTGGTATTTGATGCTATAACCACTTCCTCATTGGAGTCACCCAGTTGCTTTCATTTAGAGGACCTGGTCAGCTTCTCTATTTGAAGTACTTTTCCATCTCAGGTTACCTAGTACCTAATTTGTTTGTATCATGGATACCTATGTATAGTATAAATTGTCTCCCTTATTTGAATGCAAGCTCCTTAAGGGACTCTTTATTTTTCCTTTATGTTTCTAGCACTTACACAATATCTGGTTCACAGCAAGTAGTTAATAAATGCTTTTTGATTGATTATTCTTCATCTTCTGCCACAGATAAGAAAATAATAGATTGTTAGACCTGGATGGTACCGTAAAAGTCATTTACACTGACTCCTTGAATATTATGAATAAGGAAACTGAAGAACCAAGAGATAAATTGACTTATCCAACATCCCATTGTTAGTAAATTGCAGAACAGTACATAGAACCCAGATTTTTTGAGACTCTGTCAAATATTTTGCTCTGTTTTGTTTTGTTTTGTTTTCCTATATGATACTGTACCTTTTACTGGTACTTAACCTGCAATTGTCTTTATGGCAGACCTTTTACTTATATTTATGAGTAGTATAAGGAGAGATGACTAGGTTTTCTTAAAATGATATTTCTTATTGCTTTGGGTCACATAAATACATCATCTTCTTTATTTATTTCTATGAGCATGGTCTGTGAACTGTCTTTCCCTTTATAATGTCTCTAAGTCTCCTGATTTTCTTTAAAGCTAAAATGTCAATATGGGTATGGTTCAGTTCCTCCAAAAGTATGTCAATTTGTTGGTCACTGGACAAAGATCTGAGTTTAACCATGCCAATAATTAAACTAATGCTTATATGACTTAAGGATTGTGTGATTTTTAGAGTTTCCTCCATTACAAATCACTGCAAAAGAGGAAAAGATATACATAAAATGGAAGACTTTAGAGTTCTCGCCCATTTCAGTATCACTCAGAATAAAAAGAAATCCATCACTTGGTGGTGAGCCTTCTTTCCATTTTTAGCTAGGCTGGTTCTCAGATAACAGGTGTGTAGTCTGTGGTAGGAAATGTACTCAAAGTTTTTCCACCTTTCCTTCCAGCCAGAGCTGGGGTTATCTTGGCATTGATTTTTAGAGCTCAGAGTCACCTCTAACCACAGAAAGAAATCAGAGTAGGACTTGTGTGGGAGATACTTTGTTTTTCTATGCTAACTATTCCTAGGAAACAGCTTATTTTCAATAACATTTAGCAAGTTAGAAGGTTGTACCTCTATACATAGTTCTATTACCAACTTAATAGTTGGTTTGTTTAATTGAAGACTACAATCCAAGAAAAGGTTCTTTCTTCCTTCCTTTATTTTTCCTCTCTCTTTCCCTCTCTCTCTTTCCCTATCTCTCTCTCTCTCTCTCTCTCTCTCTCTCTTTCTCTCTCTCCCTCTTTCTCTTTTTTCTCCCTTTCTTTCTAAGACTACTGTCAATTCACTCTGGGGACAAAAAGGCTAATATCTATCTCCACGCTTATCTCCATTAGACTTTTTCTTGGGAGAATCATATCAAAACTGTTGCATATGTATCAAAACCTTGGCCAAGACCAACAAATATCATTTCTGATATGCTAATAGCGCCCAATGAGATGACTAAAGATCATTTTAAAATCTATAATTATATTTGCTTTGATTTTATTGGTTAATTTTTTGCAGTTTAAGTCGTAAAAATTTTAAAAGTATAAATATTACAAACTTACAACAATTATTTGTAAGTTTAATTAAATTTATTTTATTCTAATTATGTTTTGTGAATTTTGAAATTTTTTTTATTTTAATATGACAAGGCAACCCATTATTACATATTGTCTTGTGACAGTTCCTCAGTGACACTTCCTCAAATGAGTGGATTAGTAGAAGGGGCTCTCTTACTCAGTCACTTTAGTTGCCTGATCTATCTCCATCAGAACGTTCTTTGTGGGATCATATCAAAATTGTTGCATATTAATCAAAATCTTGTTTTTTGAATGATCTTAAAACTAAGGGTTTTTTTTAGTTAGAGTTTATTTGTTCAATCAGCAAAAATCCATCTTCTTTCTCTCCCATTCCAACCACTTCTCCAAAACTCCTGTTACAAATATTCATAATCAAGCAAAACAAATTTCCACAGAAGACGTGTGTGTATATACTATATGTGTGTTTGTGTATGTCTGTGTGCATGTGTGTACACATCTATGTCCCATTCAGAACTCTGAGTCCTTCACCTCTTGGTCAGCAGCATGTTTCTTTTTCTTTTTTTTTTTTTGAGGGAGAAAGGCAAGGCAATTTTGGGTTAATTGACTTGCCCAAGGTCACGCAGCTAGTTAAGTGTCAAGTGTCTTAGGCCAAATTTGAACTGAGGTCCTCCTGACTCCAGGGCTGGTGCTCTATTCACTGTGCCATCTAGCTGTTCCTTAGCAGCATGTTTCATCACAAGTTCTCTGGAATCATAATTGGTCATTATGCTTATTAGAGTTACTAAGATGCTCAAAGTTGCTTGTCTTTACAATATTGTTGACATTGTATAAATTGTTCTCTTGGTTCTATTTACTTCACTCCACATCAGTTCATCCAGTCTTCCCAGGTTTTTTTTTCCTGAAAACATCCCCTTTATTATTTCTTATAGTATAATAGAATTCTGTCACATTTGTATTCAATAAGTTTGATGGGTATCTCTTCAGATCCCATTCTTTGCTACCTCAAAAAGAACTATAAATATTTTTGCACACCCGTAGAGTTTGTTTTTCTTAAGACTAATCTATCCTCCTGCTAATTCTATCTCCCTCCTCCCTCCTATTTTGCTCCTTCTGGTGCCCAATTGAATGTATGTGTGTATTTTTCCCTCCATTGATGAAAGTGAGATTCCAGCATTAGCTGCTCTCTCTTTTTGTCGTTGTTCATATGAACATCTACTTGCATAGCTCAGCTATTTAAGATAATTTTCCCTAATCTTCTCTCTCCCCCACCCGATATATTTCTCTTCCTTTCTCTTTCCATTCTTCTTTTAAGAACATTGAGACATGATAGAACCATTTCTTCTCTCTAATCAGACTCTTCATATGACTCTTGATGATGACAGAGTTCCTAGGGGACAGATGCATCTCTCCATATCAGAATGCAACCACGAATCCTTGTTTAATCCCACTTGATTCTGCATTTATATTTACCTTTCTATCTCAACTCCTGTTTTAATTCAGAGTTCCTATGATTCTCTGGTCTTTTCATCAAAAATAATTTAAAATCCTCTATTATTTAATTAAAGGTTCATTTTTCCCTGTGGAGGCTTATAATCAAGTTTTCTAGGTAAGTTATTTTTAACTATAAGCCTACATCCTTTTACAAGCTCTCTTCTCTGTAATAATGATGACTACTAAATCACATATGATCCTGACTGTCACTCCTTGATCCTTAAATCTTTCTGGCTGCTTGAAGTACTTTCTCTTTCACCTTGAAGCTCCATATTTTGGCTATAATGTGCCTGGGAGTTGTGGTTTGAGGTTCTCTTTCAAGAGGTGCCCTATGGATCCTTTTTGTTGTTTCCATCTTGTCTCCTCTATTAGATCATGAGCTCCTTGTGGACAAAGATTGTATCCACCTTTCTTTGTATCCTCAGGACTTAGCACAGTGCCAGGAACATAGCAGATGCTTAAAACAAGCTTGTTAACTTGTTGACCTAATAAAACTTTCTTTGAAAAATTGTGGCTTCCCTTGCTTTACTCTTGTATTTATTGGGAAAGCTTCTAATGCTTCCCTCATTGCAAATAATGCTAGCTCTTGTTTTTTGATAAATCCTTTTCATTATATTTTTAAATGACACTCTATGTTTATCTTAGGGGTTTTGGCATAAATTAATAATGTACTTCATGAAAGTTTTTTTTCCCCCACAACTATTGATATAATCATACAGATTGGGGTATTTTTGTTTTTATCTTAATTATTTTTCTGGTGTTGAATCAGTCTTCCATCCCTTATATAAAGCTGATTTGGTAAAACTGATTTTTTAAAATGATGCTATAGGCTTTTTTGCTAGGATTTTTTTTTAAATTTTGGATGAATTTTCCTTAGTTTTACCAGTCTATAATGTTTTTTTCTTTGCCTTATTCCTCCATACCTTAGGTAGTAGAACTCTATCCATTTTGTTAAAGAAGTCTGGCGAGATGTTTTCTTTCACAAATTTTGAGAGTACTTTGTATATTGTTATTTAAATATTTAATAAAACTTACTGTACATCCATTTGAACTAGATTTTTCAAACTAATTTATTTAATAGTGTAATAATTTAATGAAGTTTGATATTACTTTCTGAGATTTAATTGTTGAAGATATCTATTTCATGTTCTCTTAATTTGAGTATTTCATATCTTTATATAAAATCTATCTTTTCTAAATTGTCAGGGTTTTTTCTCGACACATTATTGAATAAAATAGGTTTTGATAACTCTTTTTACTCTGTTTTTGTTATGGTTTCATTTCTGGTCATTTGATTTTCTTCCTTTTTCTCTAGATCAGGTTAACCAGGGGTATGCTGGTGCCAGCTTGAAGCAACTCTTGAGAACCAGCTCCCAGTGTGAGCTTTTATATCTCAGAAATCAGCAAATAATGTGAATCATAACTTGATTTATTGTTGTTTTGATTGTTAAGGCTTAAGAAAGTGATTGAAGTTCATAATGTAGATTAAATGTAAAAGTGTGTCATCTGTACATTTTTTCCTGGAGAGCTGGTTGTAAAATATTTACTAATGTTTTATTAAGATTAATTAAAAGTTTGTTGATTTTACTAATTGTTTTAGAGAATTTTCTAAAAGGGGGTTAATTTTGTGTATCAATTCTATAATCTTTTTGGTTTTTCTTTTTATTGATTTTTTTTTTCCTGCTAATTCTCAATTCCTCAATTTCCTGCTGATTCCTTTTGCTAATTTTAACTTTTTATTTGATGATTTTCTAACTGAAACTGCATATCCAGTTCATTAATTTTCTTTCACTTTGTTAGTTTATATCATCAAAGACAGAATTTTTCCTCTGAGACTTTTTATTGAATTTCAGAAATTTTGTTATATTCTTGCCCCATTATCTTTCTCTTTAACATAGTTTTACTATTTTATGATTTTTCCTTTGGTCACTCATTATCCAAGATTTCATCAGTAAGTCTCCATTTGGTCAATTTGTTTTGTTTATTTGCAAAGCATGTCTTTAATATTTTTGCTTTTTAAGATGTAATTATTATTTCTCTGTTCCCTAGAACTTTTTTTATTGTAAAGGCACCATGAAGTACTAAGAAATAGGTATAGTATATATTGTTTCCATTCAGAGGGTGTAATAAGTCTTTCATGTATGAAATGTTCAACAGTTTTTTCAGTTCTAAATTTTCCTTCTGGTTATCTTTCTGTTAGATTTGTCAAGTTCTGAAAAGAGGAACATCAACGCCTCCTATAACTATTGCATTACTATCTATGTCCTTTTGCAGCTCAGTGAACTTTTCTTTCATGAATTTTGATGTCATGTCATTTGGCGCATATATATTTAGTTTCAGTATTGGTTTATCATCAATGGTTCCTTTAAACATGATTGACATTCTTTATTTATCTCTCTTGACAATATATATGTAGGTAGGTAGGTATATATTATACATATATGTGTGTAATATATGTGTATATAATGTATACTATATGTGTATATGTGTACTTGCCTGTCTCTATGTATACATGTATGCACATGTGTATATACATACATATAGATATATACATTTACACACATACACACTCTGTCTAGTAGTATCATTGTAACTCTTCCTTTGGGGGAATCGCCTGACTGTTAGTAAGATTTTTCTACCTTCTCTTTTTAAAATTATGGTTCATGTACATAACATTTTTTCCTTATCTTGTCACTCTCAATTATTTTGTTGGATTTTTTAAATTCATTCAAATTTATTATTCTTTGACCTGTGTTTTCCTCTATTTCTTTTTAGTTGATTTTATCTCATTCTCCTTTTAAAATAATATTTTATTCCTAGAATTGGTTTTGCTTATATTACCTTGATACTTATCTATTTCCACTGGCTCCCCAATTCTCCATCGACAATTCTTTGGATTAATTTAAATTGATTTCTCTTTCTCTCTCTCTCCTTCTCCAGTTCTTGACCTTTCTTTCCCTGACTAGTTTAGTATTTCAAAATCTTCCTTCTCCTTCTTTTCAACCTCTTATTTTAAATAACCTTTTGTTGTGCCTTTTTCCAAGAAGTTTTCCTTTTCTTTGTCCTCTTCATTATTTATCCTCCCTTTCATTATTTTTTATTTTTTATTTTTTATGACTCACAGATTGTGCATTAGTGTCTTCCTTCTTTGTTCTGTGTCCCTCATGAATATAGTTTCTAGATCTAAAGTAAATTCTATCAAATTTGAGATCCCTCTTCTACCTTAATTCTATTATTGCTTTAGTAGAGCTTACCCTATCCTTCCTATTTTCAGCACTTAGAAATGCCAGTGCATAAAGAAAGCAATGTTCAATGAAAGTAGTGTTGAATGGTGCTGGGAAAGTCTGTATGTCCCAAGTTGTAAGGCTCAATTCTTTACCTTCCCTTCACCATGACCAGACTAAAATCTTAAGGCTTTATTAACCTACCTTTTAGTCCCTATTACCAACCTGAGTGATGACTGTGCTTGACAATCTCTATTAAATCTCCCCTGAGGTGGTATACTAACATACTTTCAAGTGTGGAATTGCTGTCAGCATATGAGTTTGTCTAAGAAGTTTTTCCAAGTTTCAGTGTAGGATTGAAAGGTAAAATAATCTTCCCATGCTAAGTACGACACCCAAAAAATTAACTTGGGTCCTTCATGCTATTACTAAACTCAGTTTCCCCAAACAAATAACTTTCATTCCCAACAAAGTATAGAAATTTTTTTTTACTTTAATGGTAAATATAGAAGCCTGATTTTAAAAAAAAAAAGAAAAGAAAAGACAAAATGCTTAAGAGGGAAAAACTGCCCTGTTCTTTCTTTACAATCCAATAACTTTAAAGTTATAATGTTGCAAATGTAGGTGATGGAGAGAAGATAATGGGCAGTGAGGGAGGGAATGAGGACAGATAATATGTGTTTAACATAACCCTGAAATGACTTAGAACCATAAGTGGATAAAAGCCAGAAATGAGTTAGAAATGTAACATCATTGTTCAAGAAAGCATGATGCAGAGCCATAAATCGGGGCAGTATGTTGGATTACTGAGCATCCTCCTCCTGTTTTATCCAGCATGACTCAGCCTCTTACCAGAATGTTGTGTTCAGTTCTGGGTCCACAGATTACAAAGGACACGTGGGACTTGGAGCAGGTTCAGAGGAGAACCACAAAGTTGATTAAAGGGTTAGAAAAAAGCCTGTCCCCAAAGGCTCAATGAAATAGGATTAGTCATCCTGGAGGAGTGAAGCCCAAGATGGGACTAAATCATGCTTTGTAAGTAAAGAGTGCACTCTTACACTGAGAGTGATGAGAGCCTTTGTCCATCCTTCCTCACCTCTAGCTTTTAGTATCCTTAGTGTCCTCCAAAGCTCAATGCACCCTCTACCTCCTACAAGAGGATTTCCCCAGCTGCTAGTGCCTTGCCCTATCTCCTGCCCCCCTCCCCAAAATGTTAACTTGGATTTTTAAAAATATTTTTGCACATATTTACATGTGTATTATTCTCTGCTCCTAGAAAACGTAAGCTCTTCTAGGGCAGGGACCATTAATTTTTGTTGTTATATCTCAAGCACCTAATATAGTACTTGGCATGCAGTAGGTACCAAATTAATGCATATTGATTGATTGCCTTCCATTGGAGAGGACCGGAAGAAATAGACCTAGGTGAGATAGCTAGGAGGGTCAGTGGACAGAATACTGGGCTTGTATTTAAGAAGACCTGAGCTCAAATGTGACTTCAGATACTTATTAGCTGTGTGGTCCTGAGCAGGTTATGTAATCTCTGTTTGCCTCAGTTTTTCTTAACTGTAAAATATGGATAATCATAGCATTTACCTCCCAGGGTTGGTGTGAGGATCAAATGAGGTAAGAATCGTAAAGCGCTTAGCACACAGTGTCACTATATAAATGCTATTATTATTATCATCATTTTATTATTTGAGAGCACATGAATTGTATAAAACTCCCTTCAGGACTGATTCCAAGAAAGAAAGAAAGAAAGATTTTGGAGGCTGCAGACACGTAAAGGAAGCTGGCTCCTCAACAAGTCCGTGACTTCCAGCTTGCCTCCCTAGGGACTTGGGGGAATTCCCTCTTAGGCAAAATCAAGGCTTCTCCTTAGTTTGAGCTGATAAAGTTCATTCCCAGCAGGAGAATTCATTCACTCCATGTATTTTCTGGTATATTCTAATCTGTGTAATTTCTCTCATTTATGTTTGTTATTTGCTTGGACAAATGGGTCTCCTTGCTATTTATTAATTGTGACGATCTTTTACGTAAAGAGCATTTAATAGTAAGGGAACAAGCCCATGGGGTATAACCTTGAGGCAACCCTTCCCCTTGAAGAAGACCCCTTTCCCTTTAAGGGAAGTGACTTCTGTTTTGAATATAAAAGAATGTCCCGTGACCAGCAATACTTAGGGTTTCACATAGAGATATTTCTAGGCATAGATATTTCTAGGAGTATCCCTGTCAAAGAATAGAGAGCATTAACCAACATCATGAACCTTCTCTTGCTCTCCTCAAGGCAGGAACTAGTTTCCTCTGTGAAAGGGTGGATAAGATTGCAGAGTTATTTATCTGTAGTGAGGGCAGACTCCCACATTTAGCAAGTATGTATTGTGTGGTTCAAAGGGAAACAGAATAGACATTGCTCGCTTCTTCTCCCCCACCCTTCTGCACAGGAGACTTTAATTCCTGCAGGGAGAAGTAGGGGGTTGATGCCAGAAGCTTTGTCATTCTGTTCTTCTCATAGAAAGTGAGGAGCCAAGCTAGAATTATATCTATATGCTTCCTTAAATATTATTCATCTGTTGGATGTGGTTTTCTGGTTTAATTTTATTTCTGCTCACTATTTCATGAATTGGGGAGGAGAAGGATCCTGAGCTTTACATCTCAAGCTCGACTCTCTTCCCATTAAACACCAGTTCCAGCATGAACATGCATAACAAGTAGCAAACCCATTTATCCAATTCCATAGCAAACAGAAATCAGAGAAAGTATACATAAGAGGATATGTATGTGTGTGTGTGTGTATATACATATATATATATCACATATGTGAGTATGTGTGTATGCATATATACTCATACATACATATACATTATATATACGTATGTATATGTGTGCATGTGAGTATGTATACATATGTATGTAGGTATCAGACTATACAGACTGAAGGAGCTGTCCCACAGGGAGTGAGGTAACTCAGCTCAACAAATACAGAGTCTTAGATCTCACCCAAGGGGAAGTTCCCCCAAAGTCCAGTAGCAAGCTGGGGTTAGGGGCATGATGGAGACTGCCAGGTCTTCTCATATTGGATTTTCTCACAGATTCTTATTTTCCCTTCAGCAACCTGAAGTGGTGCTGGCATTATCCAGCTTCTCTCTTGAAGCTGGAAGCCAGAAGAACCGAAAATGACAGAAGAGACTTGAAATGCTTTTCCCTCTCCTTCTCTCACCAACACTAACTCTCCACGCAGGTCTGCATTTCCCCATCTCTATGTAAGGTGTGTCTGCATATATATTATAAATATATTTATTGATTGATATATAAAATTATTTGTTTATATAGTAAATATATTACATATTAATATTAAATACCTTTAATTAAATGTATTATGCTAAATAAAATATCAATTTTATATATTTAAGGGTATTCATAATATATGGGCAGATATATCTTATATATAGATGAGGAAACTAAGATTGTCAGACACACCTTACATAGAGATGAGGAAAATTAGTTGTAGAGAGATGAAATAGCTTGACCAAGGCCACATAAGTAATAATGGTGGAGCTTGGGGTGTGAACAACAGGTCTTATGATCTCAAGGTCAGTGTTCTTTCTATTATACCACACTTTATCCCAAAGCTACAAAAAGCAATTCACAAAACTGAATCATCTGACTCTAGGAAGGATTTGTAAATTTTCTTATCTGTAACCAAATGATGAACTCAAATCCCAGTTGCCAGTTAGGAGAATTGCTTGCTTTTCAAGCTTACCAATAGCTTCCATTATACAATCAGCATTTTTAGCAGTAAAGTTATTCAGAATAAACAGTTGAAACTTCCCCAACTTCATCCAAGTCATTAGTCTTACCTTTAATGGCATTGATTTGTTGAAGGTAAGCCACATCATTCTCCTATTAAACATAAGTAAAGCAAATTCTTTCCCAAACAAGTAATTTAAGGTCTATATAATGCCTGTGGCTCCACCATTCTCCCCCCACCACAATATTTAACAATCCATAAACAATGCACAGGTAAGTCCTGCTCAAAGAACATTTCATACACAAAACAGATACATTGGTGAGGTTATTCACAATGTGCAAAATTTTTCACTTTGCAAAAATGAAAGGTTCAACACAGATGCCTATAAACCTGTAAATTAGGTCTTACAAAGAATGTCTGAAAGAGGTAGGTGTGGTTCATTTGGAAAATATGACTAAAGGAACAGTGGCTAGATTTGTAATTTCATGACTATAGGGATCTCCTAGAGGAGAAAACTCCCATTCCCAGTGAAGGTCCTTACCTTCTCTGTAACTTATTGTCTTAGCTGTTTAGAATAGGGACATATTAAGTGACTTACTGAGGACCACACTGATAGTATGTGTCAGAGAAAAGACTAGGCCACTAGTTTTCCTGGCTTTGAGGCTAACTCTCTATCCACTATGCCATTCTATTTCTCCAAAGAGAGATACAATATTTTTCTTAAAATATCTGAAAAGTTGTCATGAAGGAGAGGGGAGTATGTGTGTGTGCTGGCCCCAAAGCAGAGTAACACCTTGGGGGTGGAAGTTTCAGGGAGACAGTCTCTTTTCTTTAAAAAAAAAAAAAAATATATATATATATATATATATATATATATGTATGTATGTATGTATGTATGTACAGTTTATTATTTTTATTTTTTCAATTAGTAAGCACTTAAAAATCAATCTGTTTCTCCATTACACACAAACTCCCTGTCCCCCTGAGAAGATAAGAAAAAAAAAGAAAAAGAAAGATCTCAACATGTAGCTGTATAGACTAGTAAAACAAATCCCGCTCTTATCCATGTCCAAGAAAGTAGTTTTTTTTCAGCATTTTAAGTCTCTGTCAGGAGGTGAGTGGAGTGTTTCTTCTTTATTCTTTTTGGAGACTTCTCTCTGGAATTTTATCATTGTGTTAGTTCTAAAGTCCTTCCAACTTATTTTTCTCTATAATGTTGTTAGAATTGTATAAATTGTTCTATTTCTACTCACTTCTCTGTGCATCAGTTCATAGAGCTCTTCCTAGTTTCCTCTGAAATTGTCCATTTCATGATTTCTTCTGGCCCAGTAACATTCCATTCATCAACCCTTGACTACCTGTGGTATGAAGTACATTCATACACTACAATAAGTTTAATCATTTGCCAATAGGAGGTCATCTCTTTAGTTTCCAATTTTTGACTACCACAGATAGAATTGTTATAAATATTTTTGTACATGTAGATCTTCTTTATTTGTTTCATTTACTTAAGTTTTATTATTTTGGTTTGTTTGTTTTATTTCTTCATTTGATTTCTTTGTATGCAGGCCTAATAGGGGCACAGCTGAGTCAAAATGTATGCCCTGAATAAATTTGTTAAATTTTTAAAAACAAGTTATGCCCTGACAATTAGCTAGTCAACAAGTATTTATTAAGTGTCTATTGTGTTCCAGGCACTATGCTAAGTCCTAGGGATACAAAGAAAAGCAAAATATAGTGTCTTATATTAAGGAACTCATAGTCTAAATGGGAGACTACATGCAAATGACCATATATAAACAAGATGTATACAAAATAAATTGGAGATAATCAACAGAGAGAACGCATTATAATTAAGGGGCATCAAGAAAGGTTTCTTGCAGACAATGGAATTTGAGCTAGGATTTGAAGGAAGTCAAGAGATGAGTGTTTCATGTAACAGCAAAACCTAAAAAGTATGCAATTTGGGGTTGGAGCGGATTTATTTCTTTTTCATTCTTTATCATCAGGAAAAATATTGTCATCACATTGGTTACTAAGTGAAGATTAAAAGTAGAAATGGAAAGCAATTTGAGATAAAATTAGAAAATCAGTCTGGACCAATTACCCTCGAAATCATTGATTCTCTCTCCCCTCATCAGAACTGCACTTTTCACTAAAGGTTATTTTATTTGTAAAGTGAGCATGAGAAAAGGAAAATGCTTACTTTAATTTCTGAAGCCTTTTTTAATTTTACAAGTAGAGCACTTCTAATAAATGAGACTACAACACCTCTATAACTGAATAGCTCTGCAAGCAATCCGATAGCCAAAAAGTTCATCTTTTGTAGCTAACCTGGTGCTGAACCTCTCGGAATTTAGTCTGGCTAATGCTTGGGGACAGCCATACAGTCCATCTGCAGACATACATATAAAACATTTCCTACTTCCCATGATCTACTGGAGCTCATAAGCCACTAGTACAGCCTTTGGGAGGAAACGGGAAGGGTCTGGGGTCACTTGCCCATCATGAGGTCTAAGAGAAAGACTTCAGAGAGAGAAGAAAAAAAATTTGATAATGTAACTATAATTGACTCTCAATGAAACATACTAACCAAATAGAAGAAAAACAAAGCTAATTCTTAGCAGTGAAGAATACAGGTATTACTTTAGGATTCATCTCATTTTTAAAAAATGTTAATCAAATTAGCCTTGTGAAAAAAATTGATTCTGAGATCTGATGTTATACATTTATGGCTGAACTACACACCCCATAACTAACCCAGGAAGCTGGTTCAGTGTTATAAATTTGCCACAGATAATACTCAAATTGAATAATGTACCCTTGGACTCACAGGTAGTCAAGGGTTGATAAAAATTTGTCTCGCCCCTCCTCTATCCCTATCCTCCATCTCCATCAATGAGTGGTTCATTTTCTGGTTACTATCTTTGTATACTGTCTGACTGCTGTCCCAGGAACCATCTTGAAAGCAAGAGGTTATCTGATTACCTTTAAATTGAGGGGAGAGACGTGGGAAATTAGGGACAGAAGGAGAAAGAAGCCAGGAAATTAATAAATAAGATTTCTCCCTCATTGCTGTGTATTTATTTTTACATATGGCATAGAGTATAAGCTGCTTGCAGACAGAGATTGTCTCACTTTTGTCTTTGCATTCCTGGCACCCTTACTAGCACAGTGCTTGGTACATAAGAGGCTCTTTACAAATGCATGCTGATTATTTGGTAGAATTTCCTTCTGAACAAAGAAGGACTGCACCATTACGATGAAATGTTAGTCATGAGTTGCTTTCAGGTCTGCTCCAAAGAAAAAGAAGCAAACTCTATAGTATTCTGGACTTGATCACGACCTGGAATTTGGGGAGAAGATGCTTAGAATTACTAGAAACAAAAATTAATAGGTTTCCAAGAAAGGATTTTGGTTCTAACCCTGAAATTTTTAGTAATGGGAGAAAGATGTTAAGCAACAGTCAATTTTAAATGTTCTAATTTAGGTGGGGGGGGGGGGTTGAAGAGAGGGAAGTGGGAAGAGAAGCCAAGACTGTAAAGGTTCAGGGAAGACTGAGCCTTTTAAACTTAGCCTTGTGTGAAGATCCCAGACTTTGTTGATTCATTTAGCTCCTTTTGTGTGTGTGTGAAAAATTTCCTGCCATGTTATATAAACAATCTGTTGTGGAGCTACTTTTAAAATTGTCCATTTATCTTTCATCATATTTTATAACAGCCACATTTTATTGTAAACATTATGAACAGCATGGTTTACAAGGGAAAAAGTGTAGAGGAAGGGAGCTTCCTTCACTCACTAGGGAGATATAAGAAATGGTCCCTCACAAATGTGTCTAAATATTTCCACTTTTCTAGTCCCCATCTGCACACTTTACATTTATAGGCGTTCTGTGACTGCATGATTTTTTTCCCACTGTATGCAGTAGTGAAGTTTCAAGGTGATTTTTTTTTCATTGAAACAATTGCACATGTTACCCTGGGGTGCAATCAGCTACAACTCGCATGTGTGTGGAATCTACCATGTTGGGTTTCTTCCATGCTGCCTGTCTTTCCAATCTTTACTCACTTCACTCTCATGGACAGACTCTGGGGAAGGCTGACAGTATGGGTGTTTCCCATTGTCATTTCCTAGGCAATTATGAAATTAGAATAATTGCTTAGTTGCTTGCAAAATGTTGCACAAATAAAATATTGAGTGAGTTGTACCTAAGGGTTTGGATTCAATGCTCCTTAAGTCCCTACAGATCATAAAATTCAATGCTACTATGCATTCCCGATTCTAGATGTTTTTATGGATATAGAAAACCATTTCTAATACAAGTTTTGTTTAGAAATTCAAGGATTAACAATCAAATGAGTTGCAACACCTCAACTGCTATTAAGTTTTCTGCTCAGGATTGTCCTCAACTTCACCTTGGGGTTGGTCTGTGGCACTAAAAAATAAACAGTCAATGGTCTGTATGTCTTCCAGGTCAGTCACATTTACAATACCCAGAGCTCCAGTGGATGTCAAATTCAAATGGTAACAAAGCTTGATCTAGAACTGTCTCCACAATCCGATTGGCCTCTCTCTGGGGAAGGGTGGGCATATCAACCTCTGGGGCAGTCTAATGAAGCCAGATTGTAGAAAACAGACCCTTGGCAGAGGGAGGGGTAGGAATTGTGTGGGAAGAGTAGGGGACAGAAGAACAGATGCCTACAAAAAAAAAAAAACAGAAGGCTCCAAAGGGATGGTTGTGGTTTTAAGTAGCAGCTCCCCGAGATGTCAAAGTACCACCCAATCCTTTCATTTGGCAGGACTCATATACATTACCTAAATGTCTCAATGCCAGCCAGGACTGCAAGGCAGGAAAGAATCTTGGTCTGGCAAACAAAACAGGGGTATTTTAGGTCTCTGCTTGTCAGTGACCAAATCTTCAGAGATGCATATCTTTATTCTATGCAATGCCCCACATGGAAACAAATTTAAAAGCCTCTCACAGCTATTTCCATGGAGTCCAGCATTGCCCAACTTTGGCTCAGTGAATGTTGCACGGGTGTGAGAACTTACAAGAAAATCTACTCTATCAGCTCGGAGCATCTGAAAACTTGGGCAAGGATGTGAGGAAAGAAAAAAAGGATGAAAACAAGGCAAGTCATACCTTGTAGAGGTCTGAAGGGGAAAGACACCCCTAGCTCAGTATCCTCATTGCTCTCACAAAGGATTCCATTTAAGGTTTGGTCCTTAATTTCATAAGCCTTGTTTTTTAATGGCAAACTCTACTTATGCTATTTAGTAATGGTCTGGCTCTTGGCTTTAACTGAGTGTGATTTTCTGACTTGAGGCCGCAAAGTTGTTGAACATCTATCTTTGGCTGGCCCAGCCACTGAGTCAGTGTCAGGCTCAGAAGAAAGAGGTATGGATTTATTATACTAACCACTCTTCAAGAAGTATTGTCTGCCATTACTTAAGATGAGGATAGGAAGGAGATTCAGATCTGGACTTTCATTGGTTTAGGGAACACTTGGTGAGGAATCCCTTCTCAGTCAAAGCAAATGGCCAGATGTTC
>CM053580.1:310871132-310895911 GCA_028627135.1 Pseudochirops cupreus | reverse complement strand
AAGGAAGGGAGAGGAAAGAGAGAGAAGAGAGGAAAGAGAGAGAAGGGAGATACACATATATATGTGTATATACATATATACATAGATACATATATTTAGTGGACTGTATCTCCATTAAGGAAACTAATGGAAAATAGAAGTACAGGAAGATAAGAAGTTTGATGGGCAGTGCAAATACTATTGGGGAAAAAGAAATGTCAGTAAAAATTAATAGATAAGTAAGTATTCTTTGGAGTTAGTTACCCTGAAGTTGACCCTGAGAGCAGCTACTATTTTTTTGCCTTGGTATTTCCAGTGCTCAGCATAGTGCCTAGAACATAGTAGGTGCTTAATAACGGTTTATTAACGACTGAAATCCGTGCCTCCAATTTCTTACATGCTTTTTCCTTTATTCTAGGTGTGTTTAGTCCCCTCAAGGACATTTTTCTTATCTCTGTCCCTCCTTATCACTGTTTACATCTCTATTCCAAGGTTTAGGGGCAGTACTCAGCCTTGGATCCAGCCTTCTTTGTCCCGAGGGTTTTTGTTGTGTATAACATGGTTGGGGGAACATATTAATTGAGTGTGGCTTAGCCTGAGCACTGATTTTTAACACTTTTTGCTGGTTGGGTGACCCATATGAAAAAATGAACAGTCTCAGTCTAGCTCCTAATGAACAGGTGTCAATATCATAAAAGCCTCACCACAATTAGTACTAATTATCACCTTTCGGTGCCATCTTCACTAGAGGAATCTGGAATGAAAGGTCAGAAGAGAAAATGAATTTCATGTGATTTTGTGGAAACTAATGGAAAATAGAAGTACAGGAAGATAAGGCTTCAGGTCAAGCAGGGAGGCAGAACAATGAGAGGAAATGATCCTTCCCATTGTTAGGCTCGAGTGTCTCTTAGGAATGATGGTGATGGTGATGGTGATGGTGATGGTGATGGTGGTGGTGGTGGTGGTTTTGATGATGATTATGGTGCTAGTGGTGGTAGTGGAGAAGATTTTGGTGATGATGATGATGATGATGGTGATGATGATGATTGAGACAACTACAACAATATGATGGCTTATATCTATATAGTGCTTTAGAGTTTACAGCATGATTTCTTTGTGCAACAAGGCTCTCCTCATATCTATCTTCCCTGAAAAGGAAATGCTTTGAAAAAAGATTACTTTCTCTGGGTATAAGAAGTATTAACTGGTTGTCCAATGTCACAAAAGTCTGAGTGTCAGAGCCAAGGTTTGAAGCCAGTTCTTGTGACTCCAAAACCAATTCTCTTTTCATTGGACATTGGTGACTGTTAGTTCTTGCCACCACCCCCTATTATGACCTCAGAGATGTAAAGCAAGGTCTCATTTTCATATAAATATTCATAGCAGTATTTTTTTTTGTCTTAGCAAAGAGTTAGAAACAAAGCAGATCCATCCTTTTGGGAACAGCTAAACAAATTGCGGTACATGAATGTAGCAGAACTATAGAGATGTATATAGGAAGAATGATGTGGTAAAATTGAATTCTGTATTATTATAATGACCGGGTTGGCCCTGGAGAAGAGGTGAGAAAATATATCTCTTCCTTTGATTTTTTTTTTAGGTGAGAGACTATAACTATAGACTTTTGAATGTTGAATATACTGTCAGACACATTGATGTTAGTAAGTTTTGCTGAATTGCCTTCTTTCTGTTTAAATCTTTGATTCAACAATAATAATCAAAATACCTAACATTTATATAATGTCTGTTATGTGTCAGGCACTTTACTTAATCCTCATTTTTACTGACCAGGGTCACATAGCTAGTACCGTGAACTTAGGTCTTCTTGACACCAGGCTAGGCACTCTACTCACTGCACCACCTGACCCTCAAGAGAAGACTCTGTGAGTAGAAGGGAAGGGAAATATCCAAAGATGAACCTGATTCAAAAACAAAAGAAAACAATAAAATTTGAACTACTGTTGTTGTTTTTTAAAGGGAAAAAAATTCCTGGAAAAGCTTATAAATTACTAAGTGGCTCTAAGTCTAGGCAGGGAATTCCCTACATACTAAAACACTTTTAGTTGAAAAGCAAATTATAAAATCAATATGTTATTCAGTCCGGGATAACAGTCCTCAACATAGAGTGTGTAAACTTTTTTTAAAGAATATTTTAATAACTATATTCCTATATAATTGGTTTCCTTTGTAATCGTATATATTCTGTTTTACTCAGGACAACATTGTTCTGAGAAGGGGTTCATAAGTTCCACCAGACTGCCAAAGGGGCACACTCCACAGGAAAAAAAACGGTTAAGAACCCCTGAGCCAGGAGAATCTTTATTTTTCCCCCTAGCTTAGAGCAATCTTTAGATCAAGTCAAGCTGTGGCACAGCCATTGCAATAGGTAAGATGTCCAGGTTTGCATCCCCAGATATTGGAGTGTGAGGCATACTATTCTTTATTCTGTCTTCATTCTTACTGGAATATTTTTTGCTTTTGTGTTCTTCCTGTGCCTTGCCCATATTCTTCAAAAGTTGTACCTCACTGACCTTATTTTTCAGCCAACCTCAGTGTCACCATGGGGAAGGAGCCTTGTTAACCTTCAAGCATTGTACAAATGTCAGCTCTTGGAACAATTCTTCTCCCTCCTCCCTTCTTATCCTTTCCACAAAAGCTCAAGCTGAAGCTGGCAGGTCTGCCTGAAAGATTCTAGAAACGAATGGAAGGGACCTAAGAATTGTGACCCATGTCAGCTCAAGTCAATTCAACAAAACAGTTTGAAGTACCTACTTGCTGAGCCCTATGCTAAGTGCTGAAGAAGTTACATGAATGTGAAGGAGTATAGTTGTGCTGGAAAAAATATCAAAGACATGGAGAGACTGATACAAATGAAATGAGCAAAGCCAGAAAAAATGTTTTATAGTTTAATATCCATTCTGTAAAAGCGAACAACCCTGAAAGGCTTAAGAACTCTAATCAACACAATGACCAACCATGATGCCAGAGAACCCATGATGAAGAGTGTTGCCTACCTCATGACAGAGTGATTATGGACTAATATACAGAGTAAGAAAAGCATGTTAAAATGTGACCAATAGGAAAATTTGTTTCTTTGGCCTGTGCTTGTGTGATACAAGAGCTCTTGAATTCTTTCTTCCTTTCTACCTTTTTTTTTAGTTGATGGGGAAGAAAAAATAAAAGCTTAATTGTTGGTTAATTTTCCTGAAATGCTTGTTGTCTCTTACCTCCTTTTACAGGTAAGTTCTCTAAAATGGCCTACTGTTATATAAAGTATTACTTTTAAGATTTGAATTTTAAAAATGAATGAAGAAAAAGCATTTATTAAGTGCTATGTGTCAAGCATCTTGGTGGTACAGTTGATAGAGCACTGGGCCTGAAGTCAGACAGACTCATCTTCCTGAGTTCAAATCCAGCCTCAGATATTTACTAGCTGTATGACCCTGGGCAAGTCACTTAGCCCTGTTTGCTTCAGTTCCTCGTGTTTCAAATGAGTTGGAGAAGGAAATGGCAAACTGCTCCAGTATCTTTGCCAAGAAAACCCCCAAATGGGGTCACGAAGAGTCAGAAATGACTCAACAGCAACAACATGTGTCACGCACTGTACTAAACACTGGGAACACAAATATAAAAATGGAATTAATTCTTGTTTTGAGGATCTTACATTCTAATGGTGGAGAAAACTCACATAAGAGAGTGGAAACTAGGGAGTGGGCAGGAATATGCTGGAACCAGCTTGTTACTGGCTCAGAATCAATGGGTAAATTTTCAGCATCAGTATTTACACGTTAGAAGTCGGCAACTACAAATCTAGATCTAGACATGATCGTCTAGGCTTAAGAAACTGATGAAGAAAATATTAATAATACAGATTAAACTTAAAAATGTGTGTCGCGTAATTTGGAGGGGAGAACTATTTGTTAAAAATTTACCAGAAGCTTTTTCAACTGGGTATTTTGGGTGGGTAAATGTAGCCAGAGGGAAGTAGATAGACATACCCTTTCCAACAGCAATGTCTATATTGATTAGAAGACGGTATGGGTGCAGGGATAGGAGAAGACATAAGAAGCAGCAGAGGGGCTCTCAGGTAGATGGCCAGGTTCTAAAGTGAAGCTCGACTGAGGCTGTTAATATGAGCCATATGAAGGGCACACCAATTAGGAGAGGGAAGATGGGGATTCCACAGCTGAAAGGGTTAAGTCCTCTGCGGCAGAATTTTCTGTTCTAAAGGTAAAGCTAAGAGGCAAGAGGATGGCCCAAAGAGAGGAAAGTGATTCATGACTGGGGTGGCCTACATATAGGGGGTCAATAATCAAGAGCAAAGACAGAAAACAGAAGGAAATGTGGCCCTGGCAGATACACTGCCCTGAACTCAGGATAGCGTCCTGGAGTTTCACAGAAGGTAGGCAGCAGCTTACTGAGGAGGCCAGGAGCCTACAGAGTAAAAGCCCAATGTCTAATTAGGTCAGGAATCTAGTTAGGATCCCTCAGGCCCCAAACGGCACTGTAACACCTGAGGGAGTTAAATTAAACTCACAGCTTTACCAGGAGCTATTTAAATGTTGGACTTAACTACTTAATAAACAAAACTGTTAGGTGTTTCTTTTGGTAAGGATACTATGAAAAAAATTGCTGAAACACTAAGAGTTCAGGGAGCAGAGAAAGTCTGGAAAACTCTGAGTTAGGAGACCTGGACTCTAATCCCATTTATTCTGTTGATTAGTTCTATGGCCTTGGACAAATCACTTAAGTTCTATAGCCTTTTACTTCCTCTCTGTAAAACTAAGGGATTGGCTTCACTAGATGATCCGTGAAGTCCTTTCTAATTCTCAAATTCTCTTGCTCTTTGGGTAAGAAGAATTTTTGTTGTTGTTCAGTCATGTCTGACTCTTCATGACCCCTTTTGGGATCTTCTTGGCAAAGATGCTGGAGTGGTTTACCGTTTCCTTCTCCAGCTCATTTTACAGATGAGGAAACTGAGGCAAACAAGGTTAAGTGATTTGCCCAAAGACACACAGCTAGTAAGTGTCTGAGGCCAGATTTAAACTCAGGAAGATGAGTCTTCCTGACTCCAGGCCCAGCAGTCTATCACTGTACCACCTAGCTGCCCACAAAGAATTGAAGAGAAAGAGAGACAGAAGTGAGAAGCCTTGATGGGGTCTCCCACAATGTTTGATAGTCTGCTCCTGCTGGGATGAAGTCTTGCTAGGTCACTCTCTGCTTCCACTTTCCCTTATAGATGCAGATGCAGTTTGAAAAACTATGCTGCCTCTGCCCAAGGCAAATGTATAGTGATATGTGAAGGTAGGTTCTAGTACAGAGAAGCTGAATGCCCTCTCCTATTCCCACCCCCGTGAGATACCTACCCCTAGTGCTTTTCAGTCAATGAGTCTGAAATGCTTCATGAATAAATCCAGCAACCCTCCCCACATTCCTAGGAACTGTAGAAGATGGAGATAGAAAGTTTACTCCAAGGTCATAGACAACTGACACAACTGATTGTTCACTCGGTGAATGCTAAACATGGTCCTGGATGTTATGAGGATATATAAAATCCTCCCTCCCAGAATTTAGAGGGATAACGTGGTGTAGTGGAGAAACATGCTAGATTTGTGTTCAGAAGAAACTTACATTCAAATACTACCTCTGACCCTATTTGGGTGCCCACAGGCAAGACACTTGATCTCCCTGAGGATCAGCTTCCTCATCTCTAAAGTGGAGATAATAACTTCCTAGGGTGTTATGAGGATGAAAGGAGATAATGTATGTAAAACGCTATGTAAATGTCAGTTATTGAGCTCTGATCATTTGCCCTGGATCCTGGGATGCAAAAGCCCAGGATTGTGATAAGGAGATTAGGTCCAAGATTCCACATTGCCACTGCCTAGATGCATGACCTTAACTAAGTGTAATGCCAATGCCATACCCATAGCAGCTGCTATGAATAAACACATGTATTCCCAGGGTTTGTTTGAAAAATATGATAAACCCTCCTCCCCCAAGACAAAGACAAAGTATTTATTTGGGACATTGCTATTAGGATACCAAGAAGCAAGGTTTAGTAAGATACTCATCACCAATCCAGAGAGCACCAACACTGCAAGTTCTCTCTGTCAAGCCTCCCCACAAGCAAGTTCCCCTAGGCAGTTTCTTCCCTCTGTCTGCTTCTCTCTCAGCCCTTGCATCTCTCTCCTCCCACACCTCTCTCACCAAGAAATACAATACATATATATATATATATATGTGTATATATATATATATATATGTATATATATATATACACATATATATACTGTTTCCAGTCAAAGACTTTGATTGGCTTAGTGCTGAGAAACTGGAAATCAGCACTTAATTGGAAAGGTGTGGGGATCTCTGTGGCCCAGAGTCTAATTGGCTCTGCATCAGGGCTCCAGGTAAGGCCTATTAATGGTCGGGGAAGATCTTATATCCCATTAGCCTTACACTAAGTCTTGTCACCTCTGTGAGCCTCAGTTTCCTAGAGGAATTGAATGAAACTTGAATTCCTAGATGACCCTTAAGAGCCCTTCCTGCTCTAACATTCTATAATGCCATTAACAAACAGTATGGCAGAATGGATAGAGTATCATATTTTAAGTCAGGAAGACAGGTTCAAAATCTGCATCTGGCACTAGCTATGTGACCAAAAACAAGGATGAGTATCCTCATCAGTAAAATGAAGAAAAGAATATCACTTAGGACCTGCCTCACAGGATTATTATAGGAGGCATCAAATAATTGACCCTGCAAATGTACAAACAGTGATAGGATTGTGATTTTATTGTTATAGGGGTCTCCCTGGATAAGGAACCTCCTCCCGCTACAAATGTAGATCAGAAACTTTCCTATAATATATATACATATATACATATACATATATATGCACACACACATATATTTATATAATATGTAATAGTGTATAATATATAAAAGTATATAAAGTATAATAGTATATAATATATAAGTATATAATATATCATAGTATATATTATATAAATATGTGTGTATATAATATATAATGGAATATGTTATATAATATATAAAAGTATATAATTATATAATTTTCTATAATTATAAAACTGGATTCTATAATTAATTAACATACATTTATATTAAAGAGTTGCCTTGAGCACTGAGTGGTTAAATGACTTGCCCAGAGTCACAGCCAGTGTGTGTCACACTGGAGACTTGTTCCCAGGTTATCCCGGCTTTGAGGACTCCTCTCCATTCACTGCATCACACTACCTCTCAAACTTTAAAATGCTATGTAACTTTCAGTTATTATGATTTTTTGTATACACAAATGAAAGACCAAAAAAAAATTTACAACACAACCTAAAGAAGACCAGGTGATTTTGTTGTTGTTTTAGTTAATTTTGTGACCCTATTTGGGGTTTTCTTGGCAAAGATACCCTGAGGCAAGAAGGGTTAAGTGACTTGCTCAGGGTCACACAGCCACTAAGTATTTGAGGTCAGATTTAAACTCAGGTTCTCCTGACTCAGTTTCCTCATCTATAAAGTAAGAAGGAAAGGGCAAAACACTTCAGTATATTTGCCAAGAAGACCCCAAATGGGGTCACGAAAAGTCAGACATGACTGAATGATAACAACCTCCTGACTCCAGGGCTGGCCCTCCATCCACTGCACCACCTAGCTGCCCAGTTCGGATGATACTTAGAAATGACTCCACCCAAAGGAATGAGCTGAGGAACAACAATAAAAGGATGGTTAGCATGATATGGGCTATCTGGAGGAGATGAATTTTGAAGGTAAGAGTCTTGGAGTGGTGGGAAGGGAGGAGAGCAAGGGGACAATGACAGGCAGGGAGAAGGACATGTGGAATGATCCATAAATGGAAACAAGCAGCCCCGGGAGCAGGCGCGGGCAAGCCCGTTTCTTTGGCTAGAGTGGCAGGGAGTAATGAGCAGTGAAGCTGGTGAAAAGCATGGGAATACATTGGGGATCAGCCTGGAGGAGCAGGCAGAAGGACTGAGAGTTCTGTGAATTAATGAGTTGCTTTGGAAGAGAACCCAGGGACCCTGTTTCCCAGTCCAGTACCTAAGTTCTAAAACTAAATTGTCTCATGTGCACAGTTTAACTCTGTTCCCTGAAAGATCTCCCATTATGCTCTGGATCACTCTCTTATTTTAGGTTTTTTGAATACCCTCCTGAGAATTCTCCTTATTTCAGCTCTGATTTGAAAATAGCTAAATTAGTAACTTCTTCCTTTTTTGATGGGGCTTTGGATCACAGCTGTTGTCGTGCTGAAGCTGTAAGAATGCATTTCTCCAAAACATACCACCGAGGTGAAGAGCATGTAGTACTGTGCCTCCTGAGACCCGGGTGGAAGAGACACAAAACTTCATACATCAGGAATTTTCTTGACTGTCTTTCCTAGGCTGGAGTCCAAGATGAAGCTGAGAAAATGAAAAGGAATTTGGCTGACAAAGCAGATGACAGGCAGAGAGAGCAAGTGGAACAGAGGCAGCCAATGGTGAGAGGGAGACTTGGCAAGTGGCTGCGAGACACCCCTTGTTCAAAAACCATAAAACTCAGATTGTCTGTCTCGAACATGAGCCCTCACGTGCAAATCATTTCAGTCCATGGAAAGTAGTTTGCCGGGAAGGCTCACTCCAGGGGGCTGGATTCATTCTCCAGCATCACCATCTGGCTCCCTGCCGACACAGAGTGGACAGGGATGAGAAGAAAACTCAACAATGAAAATTCTAATGGCTGCGAGATGAGCAGCTATTTTGCTGGCTGAGTCTGGGCTATGGGAAAAAAAAAGTCAGGCAACAGAGAGAATGGGAGGGGGCACTGGACCTTCCTAGGGAGGGGGGAAAGGGAGGAATTTTGTTTCTCTGGTCTGAGTGTCAGCAGCAAGCCAGGTTCAACTCAATGGCAAGGTTCTGATTGTATTTCATTGGTGGTCCTATAAAAACTGGGAGATGTCTCATTTCTCCCAAATTTCCTGATGACATGTATGGGTTCTTGGATGATCTCTTACCCTCCCACTTTCCTATGCAAATGTCCTTTAATAATAAGGCTAGGTGGGGCAGTGGACAGAGTAGCAGCCTTGGACTCAGAAAGACCTGAGTTCAAATCCAGCCTCAGACTCTTGACATTTACTAGCCATTGGAGCACTAAGCATTGTTGGTGGAGTTGTGAACTGATCCAACCATTCTGGAGAACAGTTTGGAATGATGCCTGAAGGGCAATCAACTGTGCATACCCTTTAATCCAGCAATACCATTCCTAGGTCTGTATCCCAAAAAGATTATTATTAAAAAGGGGGAAAGGACCCACATGTACAAAAATATTTATAGCAGCTCTTTTTGTGGTGGCAAAGAATTGGAAATTGAGGAGATGCCCATCAGTTGGGGAATGGCTGAACAAGTTGTGGTATATGAATGTAATGGAATACTAGTGTGCTATAAGAAATGATGAGCAGGTAGATTTCAGAAAAACCTGGAAAGACTTACGTGAGCTGATGCTGAGTGAAGTGAGCAGAACCAGCAGAACATCATATACATTAACAGCAACACTGTGTGATGACCAACTCTGATAGACTTAGCTCTTCTCAGCTATGCAAGGACCTAAGACAATTCCAAAAGACTCAAGATGGAATATTCTATCTGCATCCAGAGAAAGAACTATGGAGTCTGAATGCAGATCAAAGCACACAGTTTTCTCTTTTTTTTTCTTCCTCATGGTTTTTCCCTTTTGTACTGATTCTTCTTTCACAGAATGACTAATGTGGAAATGTTTAATATGATTGTACATATGTAGCCTATATCAGATCATATGCCATCTTGGAGAAGAGGGAGGGAAGGTAGGGAATAAAAAGTGTGGAACTCAAAATCTTATAAAAGTGAATATTGAAAACTAAAAAAAATTAAAATTAAAAAAATAAGTCTAGGTTTGGGGACTTAATTCTCCAACTTGGAAGCCATTTTGTTTTACTTTCTGTAGGTGTGCATTAATGTGCAAGGATTTAATGAACATACATAAAGGCAGGGTCCATTCCTGGGACAACTGTGGCATCACTGACATTGTCAACCTGGTCCCAACCTGTCCTTCCCATCTCATCATACATTATACCTCTTATTGAACTCTAGGTACCAACCAAACTGGCCTTCTTACATGTGGACCTCCATCTCTTGCTTCTATACCTTTGCACTGATGCAGAGGTCTTCCATATTTGGCATGCACTCCTGGCTGACTCACAGAATTCCCCTATTCCTTCCAGGGGCAGCTCAAAGACGGCCTTTTACCAAAGCATCTACTGATCCTCAACTCACCCTCAACCACAGTGCTTTCCATCTCTTACTTACTTTGTATTTAATTCTGTATATATTCCATATATATGTATATACATATTCTGCATATACATCTTGTCCTTCCCCATAGAGTGTAAGCTTCCTAAGAGAAGGACTTGTTTCGTTCTCTGTACTTGTATCCTCCACACCTAACACAATGCCTGTGGCATGTAGCAGGTGTTTATCAGATGTTTGCTGATTGATCCTCTTCCATGCTTTTTTTCCTTTAATTCCAGAGCCCACACCCTCTCTAGGTACCCTGTTTCCTCATTCCCTTCCCATCCCTTCCCTCAAGCATCTCAACTATTGTATCTTCACCACTCTTTCCCCTTTCTGAAGGACTCTGTCTCTGCCTTGCTCTCTCTTCCCTACACCTATGAAAATTTATCTCCTCCCATCAAAATGTATCTCATTTACATGCCTGTCAAGCTGGAAGGACTCTAATTTTATTTTGCAAGAACTGAGATGTTAATGACTAATAATGTTATTATCCAGCTTCCCAAGGAATGCTAAGCCAAAAAAAATTTTCCCTCATAGTATAAAGTCAGTCATCAGTAAGAGGTGGGTGGGAAGAGGTATTAGGGAGCCAGGGTGTCCCTTCTGTGACCCTTAGATCCATCATAAAAGAGATAACTACCCCCAGCCACAAGGCCATCCCTATGTAAAGTTGGTGTGGGAATTCTTTGTTCAGCCTCCCTAGATGGTTTTCTGGATGTTGGATTGAGTATTTCAGTTGGAAAGTACATTCTTTGGAAAAGATGAATGACCTGGTACAGATTGACTAGTGTGAGTGACAGTTGATTTGTTAAGAGCATAGGTCTGAGTTTTAAGCAAAATATTCATTCTGATTTAAAGTTTCTGAGTTTCTTTGCTCATTTTGAATGCAACAAGCTACAGTATACTGGAGAGATTTAAATACCAGAACTGTTCTATGATCATGAGACACATAAAATTTGTCACCCCTAACTTAACTCACTCTACCTCCTCACTAGCAACCTTGTCCCCTTGGAGTAGAACCTGAAAAGGCCTTAATTTAAAAGGGCCAAGGTTTCCCACTGCATCCTGGGCCATCTCCAGTTATCCTGATTGATATCTGGCCACTGGTCCCAGATGGCTCTGGAGGAAAAAGTGAGGCTGGTGACCTTGCACAGTCCTCCCTCACTCAAATCAAAATCAATTGCAAGTCATGTCATCATCTCCCCGATGCCATGGTCCTCTTTGAAAACAAAGGACAAACCACAACCACAATCCCTTGGAAGACTTTTCTTCTCCCTACCCCCTCCCACTTTTCAACCCCCCTTTATATTTGTCCTCCTCTATTAGAGGAAAAGACCATTTTAAGAGCAAAGACCATCTTGTTTTCTTATATTTATATTCATAGTGCTTATCACAGGAGCTGGCTCATAGTAAGGGCTTATTAAATTATCTATCATCTATCTATGTGTTCATATATTTATCTGTCATCTATATATTTATCTGATTATGCACAGAAGATGAGAGTTTGGTTACTATGCATAAACTATAGGGTGGTTGTTCAATCTAAGCCTAGAAAGATGAGAGGATAGAGAGGAGTCAGAGTATAGATTTCAGAACTGCATCAGCTAAATTTGAAATGCGAAGTGATGGATACCACAATTGCTTTGAGGATTAAATCTATAAACATCTTGGAGGCAGAGTATCAAAGAAATCATTCAGCTAATTAACTAGTTCACTGAGTTGTTACCTTGGGGGTCTTAATTGAGATATCTTGTATCAACTCAGCTTAGCAGTGAAATGCCCAAAACCTATACTCAACAAGGAATTTTATGAATTGTTTGTGAGACAAAAAGAGAACAGCAAAATTTACAATTCTAGAATTGTGAGTTTCCCTGATCCCATGGGTTTTCCTCACTCTTGTGCCTTTTTGCCAGTCTGTGTGTGTGTGTGTGTGTGTGTGTGTCCATTCTCCCCTATCAATACTAAGGACACTGGTGGGAATACGACAGATTAATGTATAGAGTAGGATGTATTTAATATTTCCCTATTTACTTCAATATATGAGCATCTATCATGTTATTATTTCTTCTACCTTATTGATAAGTTTAAGATCTACAAGTGTCATCATTGTGAATTGCTCATTTTGTACAAATAGAGACATACTGATGGGGGGGGTGTGAATTAAAGTGGTGAATAGGGGGAACATATTCCCCCATAATAGATTACCTCTAGAACCCTGAGAGAGTATGACCAAGTAGTGGTATTGCTCCAGTTATCCAGACCTGCTAGTGTGAGAACGGGTTGGAATGAGTGAGCCAGCCCAAGGAGTAAGTAGGCATCCATATAGCCATATGAGAGGTATGAGAGACTATAGCATAAGTGGTGACCCTCCATGCACCCATCATACCAGGGTTTGGCAATTGCTTTAACACAATGAAATAAAACAGTTAAAGGTCTCATTTTGCTCCCTTTTGTCTTACATTATGATATGCCCCTATAGTTTTCAGAAGTCTCCTGGTATCTATGAGACCAAAGTCATTAAAAATGAAGTCTCTCCATCCACTCACTGAACAAAGATTTAAGTGCCAACCATGATCCAGGCACTGTGCTAAACTCCAGGAATGCAAGGACAAAAACTAAAAACAGGCCACGTCCGTAAGGAACTTAGGTTCTCCTGGGGCCTACTGGTTTTAAGCTGGAATGTTTTCATAAGATAGAAGCAGGGCTTTATGTATGAAGTTTGGTGATGGTAAAGACTGGCAATTATTTGAGGTGGAGTGAGTGATCCTGGAGGTTAATCTATGGAGCAGAAATAACATTTGACTAAAAACAAGAAGGAAGGGAGCATGGGGAGGAGGAAGAAAAACCAAAAGATAGGGAGGCGGTACCTAGGGGCATTGCAACATTGCCCTGGGTCACTTTCCTCTACTTCATAGGTGGTGTTTATGGGGAGTAGCACTCATAGATGCTTAGCAGGTTTGTATTTGGGAACAGGCTTGCTTCAGTCACCCCAGGCAGAACACACCAGAAAGGAGAAGCAGGCTACAATTAAGTTGTGTGATAGCAGATGCCCATCAATCACTGCTTCACTGCAGCTTATCAGCTGGATTTTCTCCAAGTTTTAGGATCACTTGGGAGATGTATTGGTGCTTCCACAATTACACCATCATAGTCATGGAGAAAATTCTTTAGCTCCATCTGCATTTTTATTGAAAGTGAGTCTACCTAATCCTCTAAGATATTAAGACTTCTTATAATAATATTAGGGTCTAGCACGTGGGCCAATCCCTTCTGACAGTGTCTCCCCACAAGGAGGGGTCTAGGGAGCCTGCTTCCATTAAAGTTGTGGTGACATGTTGTTGTTATGGATGACGATGATGATGGCAGTGCCTTGAAGACATTGGAGCCTACATGGACATTCTGTAACTGATTCTGGTCTGTTAACTATGTGATTAAGCAAAGTCTTTTCAATTGTCAAGGCAACCAGACTGAGGCTTACCTTCAATAAGCACTGTTGACCAGAGCTTCACTCACTCTTTTTTTCAGCTGTGTTCTCTCCAGCCTGCTCTCTCTTGGTTTGACTCCTTCTCTGAAGGTTTTCAGTGACAGACAATGCTGTAAAGGGAGAAGCCTCAGGCCCTCCCCACCAAGGCCAACATTTGGCCTCTCAGAAACAATCTTCAATCCTTTTGCCTCACCATTTTGTTCTTTTGCATTTTAGGTGAAGGAGATTAATCCAGAGTCTCAGAAATTGTGAGTTTCTAATGGTCAGGGGAGCAGTTATCCTGATGTCCCAGTATCCCAACACACAGCTTTTATAACTAGCTCAGCTCTGAGTCCCTAAGAAGCAAAGAAGTGAGAGTGACCTTAAGGACCTGACCCAGTAATGCCACATTTGGACCTAAACTTGATGCGACCAGTACTGTGTAGGAGTTGTGCTAAAAGTGAGACCACTCTCCCCAAAGATGGAAGTGGGATAAAGTATCTGAAGTGTTGAGAGGAAATGTTTGTGAGTTTTTTCATGCTATACTTTGAATTAAATATCCCTTTGTCAAGGCTAATTGATATTAAGTGGTTAAACAAAACCAGAATGCTAGTCACTGACACCTTATGGGGGGGAGGGGGGGGAAGGGTACCACACAACCAAGCCAATGCAATAAGCATCTATCAAGTGTCTATGGGGCAGGCACTTAATAACATTTATTAAGTGCTGGAGATACAATTAATAAAAAGAAAGACAGTTTCTGCCCTCAATGAGTTTACAATCTAAAAGGGTCAAGAAATACAGGGGAGGAGGGAAACACCAGGTTTCCCATGTGGGGGCATCTTGTTCCATGGAGCTGAAACCAGGCAGGGCAGCAGATGCAAAGTGGAGTAACCTGAGAGTCCATTTTCTGCCCCCTATAATGGAAGGCATTGGGAGGAGCTTGGCGCTCTGCCCTTTAACCCTCCATACAGATGGGAGAGGAGGCTGGGGGAGGTGGTGTCAAGCAAGAAGAGTGAACTGAATGGTGGTGAGTTTGAAAGTGAAGAGCTTATCCAGGGAGGGGCATCTTGTTTTGTGAAGTTGAAATCAGGCAGAGCAGCGTATGAAGAGTGACCGCAGCCAGGGGGAGATCAGGTTGATGACATTAGAGAGAACAACCTCGATACCCTTGAACCGTGAGGAGCAGATGTAGTAGTGAGGCCCTGAAAGCCACATTGCTTCCTAGCTTCTTCTTTTATTTGTTACTTTAAACTTCTGTGTGTTTTCTTGTAGCTTCCATCAGTAAAAACCTAAGTAAGGATTTCTGCTAATTCTACAGAAAACAGAGGAGAGGAACAATTGGAAAACTTCAGTCTCTTCTGTGACAGATGTAAGTGTGAGAATCCCAGAATGAAAAAAAACAAAGTGGCATTGAAGACTGAAGAAAGGGCAACCTTGACTCCAAAGATAGAAGAAAGTGGGGCACAGGGAGCCTGCCTCAGATGGCAAGCATCTCCCACCCTGACCTCCTAAAACCTCCGTGGCACAACATATAACCTTGATGGAATCCTAATAAAGCAGCCCCAGCCCCAATATTTTAATTTCATTATAGGTCCAGCCCCACTCAACAGCTGCCCTTCTGTACCTACATAGCCCCCCACCAATGTCCTAACTTCTTCATATATACCTCACTGATCACTGGAACAACAGGCATGTGCCTGAACTCTTAGTTCCCACAGAAACAGCAGGTATGTCTATGTGATGAGAACTCAGATATTACCTCCACCTAGTCATTGCCCCTAGACTCATTCCCTCAGAAACAGGTGTGCTCTTATACTCAATCACAATCATATCATCCATCTAGCCCAAGACAGTACCACAATACCTAACTATCTATCTTGACCAGATAGGACCAGAATAGCTAACCAATTGGAGGTCAGAATGATCAGAATGTTTAACCATCAAACTACAGATGGGACCCCTCCTCCATTACCTAATCCCTTAACAAACTCCTCCTGCTTTTTAAATATTAATCATATTCCTCTATTCTATGTAAATTTTGATTATGTAATTGCATCTTTACCCTATAAAAATCCATCTTGCTTTCTCTGAAATTGCTGGTTCCTCTTGGAATTTAACCCACTTCATGAGAGGTGTCAATCTCAACAAATGCCTATGCTTAGTTAGAGGTGGTCTGACTGAATTCTGTGAGACAGTTCTACCACAACACATCATGAAACCCCAACAGTTTTTGGATGGGCAGAACCCCGACCACAACAGTTTTTGGCATCCCTGGATTTAAATTGCAACAACCTGAGTGTCAAGTGAGATATTGAAACCCTTCTATTCTTGGTAGCTGGAAAAGGTACTGTAGGAGGAGATTCTGAATAATGACTAATCCTTATTGGCTTGTGCCCCCACCCAGAATCTGATCTAGGTAAAATGATCACATTCTACTTCATTTCTAAACTATTTAGAGTTTGTCTGCTAGTAACTGAGTCAACTGATAGCATTTTAAACATGAAACATGTTTATAATAAAATAAACAAGGACATAAGATCATAGATTAGAGCTAGATCAGAGCTCAGAGATGTTCTACTCTATGTCTCACATTATGCATCTGAGGAAACTGAGGCATACAGAGATTAGCCCAAAGACACTCAGGCAATAGATGATAAGGTAAGAGTTCACACCCAAGTCCTCAGACTCTACAATGAGCCTGTTATCAAGGAATGAGTAAATTCTCAACATCAATAAGGGAATAACAAGAAAATAAAAGTGAATTTCAGTTTAATTTTTTTTTAATCACAACAGCCCTAATGCCCAGCATTTACTGCCCTCACAGCAAGTGCAGACTCTGCATCTATAACAACCACACCTATTTGCTGTTCTCTAGCACCTTCAACAACGTCATGTGCTGCTGCTTCTCCTGGTACCACCTGCCACCCTATAGTTTTTAGAGAGGCTTCTTCACTCATGAGCCAGTGACATAGTATGGGAGCTCAGTCCTCTCATGATTCTTCTATTGTCTTTTCCCTTTTTCAGATAGGGAGTCTCTGGAGTCTATGGGCAAGGAGAAGAAAAAAGAGGTGACTTTTAAGAAAAAAAAATTTTAACTAGATTTGTGATTCCATTTTATTAATTAAAAATTAGACTACTGAGGTGACTTGGTGGCTGGAGCACTGGGCTTAGAATCATGGAGATCCATCTGAGTGTATTCTTTCTATTCCAGTCCCTCTCCCCATCCCGCCCTCCTTCCTTCCATTAATCTTTAGCCCAGAACATCCTAAAACACTGAGTTTTTCCTACTGATGCATTTCCTACTACATTTCCTACTACATCATACTTGACGTGTGCCTCCTGTTTCCTCTTTCCTTTGCCCCTTTCAAAGGGATGAGAAGAATAAAAAGGAAGAAAAAGTTCTTGTGTCTGATATATACATGTATGTCTGTATGTATGCACATACATATGTCATTTAGTTAAATTGTCCCCAGGTTACCTAGAGGCAGTGTGATGTGGTAGGAAGAGCACTGGAGTAGGCTCACAGGTTCTGAATTTAAATTATCTCCACTACATCCCATATGTGTTATTTCAAACAAGTCTCTTCAACTTGCTGAACCTGTTTCCCCACTTGTAAAATAAGGGGATTAGACAAGGTGGGCTCTATTGTCCCTTATAGCTCTTACAACATGTGAGCTACTTCCTAACAAGTAAAATGCCTTGCTATTCTTCAATAAAAGTATGAGAGGATCAGGCCATTTTCATGGCCCCTTAGTCATAGGGACGAGATCTGTGATTTCTCTACTAAAAGGAACTCCCAGGTAAGGAAACTCTCTCTATCAATGAAGGTTGGCACTTGCTCTGTAACCAATAGGATCAAGAACTGCCTAGAATAGTAAAGGGTGAATTGACTTGTGCAAGGTCACGGGGACAATAGGTAGCAGGTACAGGACTTGAACCCAGGACTTTCTAGCTTTAAGGCCAATTCTCTATCCATTATGTGACACTGCGTCTCTTTGGAGTCTTTTGCTTTATATTAATTATATTTATATATCAATATTATAATAATACATATATAATATATAATACATATAATATAATACATATCTAATAACATAATTATATTATATTATCTAATATCTAATATAATTATATATTAATTTGCTTTATATTATCTCTATATAATATCTCTATGTTGGGGAGATCCTTCTCATGGAACTATACCATGGTTCCTATACCTAACTATGCTGTTAGAGTAATTGTTTTAAATCAGTCAGTCAATAAGTATTTATGAAGTGCCTACTGTTTGAAAGATACTACATTAAGTCCTGGGGATACTAAGAAAGGCAGAAGACAGTCCTTGTCCTCAAGAAACTCAGAGTCCAATGGGGGAGCCAAGATGCAATCAATTATGTACTCACAAGCTGTATACATTATAAATAGGAAATAGGAGGGCACTAAAATTAAGAGGGATTAGGGAAAGGCTTCCTGTAGTGTAGAGGGTGGGATTTTAGAGGGAACTGGAAGGAAGCAGGAGAAGCCAGGAGGCAGAGGTGAGGAGGTAGACCATTCCAGGCATGGGGGACAGCCAGAGAAAACGTCCAGAGTCTGGAGATGTGAGGGGAACAGTAAAGAGGCCAACATTAGTGGATCAAGGAGTGTGTGTATGGAGACGTGAGGTGTAAGGAGACTAAAAAAGTGGTAGGAGGTAAGTTACGAAGGGCTTTCAAAATAAGATGGGATTTATATTTAATCCTAGACATGGTAGGGAGTCATTGGAGTTTATTGGAAGGGAGGAGAGGGAGGTGACATTTTTTAAAAAACAATTTTAATTTCACTCATGATTCTATTTTATTAAAGTTTTGTTAAAGTTTTTATTTTATTAAAGTTTGTTGTTGTTTTTAAACTAGAGTAATGAGGTAGCACAGTGGATAGAGTGCCTGGCCAGGGAGACTCATCTTCCCGAGTTCAAATCTGGCTTCACTCACTGATTGTGAGACCCTGGACAAGTCACTTAACCTTGTTTGTCTCAGTTTCTTCTTCTGTAAAATGAGCTGGAGAAGGAAATGGCAAACCACTCTAGTATCTTCTCAAAGAAAAGCCCAAATGGGGCCACAGAGAATCAGACAGGACTGAAAATTAACTGATCTGATGATGTCATTGATATAAGGAATTTCCCATGAGGAAATTCCATCTACCGATGCAGATTGGTCCTTGTTCTACCTACTATTTATAGTCTTACAGAGTTCCCTGGGGCACTGAGAGGTTAAGTGACTTGTCTTGGGTTACACAGCCAATCTATATCAGAAGTGGGATTCGAACCTGGGTCTTCTTGACCCCAAGCTCAGTGCCATTAATCCGTGTTGCATCTCTTAGCAGGTAAGGATAGTTTATTCAAGCATTTTTATTCTATTAAAATCAATAAACAAAAAACTCCAGTTTAGGTTTTTGAATAAGGTTCCAGCTGAGTTCCCTCTCACCCAAAACAGCTCTCCCATCTCCACTACTAGGAAGGGGGTATTGGGCAGAGGCACATTTCCATTCAGGCTCACATTGTATTTTTCCAGTTGGCTCTGATTGAGCGTCTCTTCCTTGCTTGGCCTCCTGCCTCCTGAAATGAAACCCAACTGAATCTGCAGATGGCTCAGACAATGCCCATGCCAGGGTCCTTACTTATGCTTGGTTATCTTTGCAGAATCCTAGGCACTCGGCAATCATTCCATCCACTTCCTGTGAAGCCACCGACATTTTAATTGCCATCTTAAGCCTTCCTAGAAGGAAAGCTTCAATTTAGGGATTTTTTTCCCCTCCTTTCAGATGGAAGCTATATTTACCAGCCAGAAAAGGAGAACAAAGGCATTGGATTCAGCAGCTAATGGAGTAAAAAGGAAGGAAGGAATCTACACACAGTGTGTACAGAATAGAGTGAGCTGGATGTGAAGTCCGGAGGCAGAGGTTCAGAAACTGGGCCCTGAACAATTGTTAACTAGTGGTGTTAACCCTGCAAAAATCACCTCACCTTTCTCAATGACTGTTTCTTCATCTCAAAAATAGGGATAAAAGTATACCTGTATCAAAAGGTTTGGGGAAAATAAAATGAAATAATATATGTATTTTACATACTTTAAATAAAGTGATTTATTAATGCCTCTACTATTATTACTACCATCATTATGATAATAGGCAAGACACATGAAAAAAAAGATGAGTAACTATGGTATTTGAAGATGTTGCAGCTTACAGTGTTCACATAGGAGAAAAAAATTGACTTTCTGGCGGGACTATCCTCATAAATGTTTAACAGTTAATTTGGGGGGAAAAATGTATGTAGGAAACACTTCTATGTTTAAACTGTATTATTAACATTTTCCCCATCACTTTCTTAGGCCTAGACAATTAACAAAACAATAAACCAAACCCTGATTTGTAGCATTTGCCTATTTTCAAAGTATAAATGCTCAACCTGAAAATTTAACACTGCTCTCTCCTATGGTTTGAGCTGGCTCCAGTATACTCCTACTTTCTAGTACAATTTGTTGGATTAGGACACATACTCCTTCAGCAGTCTGATGAAACCTATAGACTCTTTTCAGAATAATATTTTAAAACAACTGAAATAGAAGCCGGAGTCAAAAGGACAGAGTGATAGTCAGCATTCTTACCCAGCTTACCCAACACATCTCCTCCAATGCAACCTAAAAAAATATGCCAGATGAAATTCTGATCACAAAAGTCAAGGAAAAAGTCACAGCAAATCATTTTTCCAACCCAGGTCATCTTCATAGAGAAGTTTGTGAACTCTAAGGAGGGGTCTGGCCAGGAGCACAGGGCACCACAGCTGTGGTGGCAGCAATGGGCAGCAGCAGTGGGGAGCATGCTAGTATTCAGGGATGGTAAAGGGCTTAAATGAATGCCAGGGCTGGAAGCACTAGGGCAGAATGAAATCCCAGGCGACCCCTGAATCAATGCTGGGAACAGGAATAGGTTCCAGTTGGCAGCTCTGTCTCCCATTATCCAATCTAAGGTCACAGTTCCAGAACAGAGCAGGGTGGACATAGTCATGGACGCAGGCAAGAGAGGCCCTAGCTGTGAATATAACGAGGGACAATTTTTCAAAGCTTAGCTGTGTGGCTCTGAACCCAAAGACAGAGGAGAGATTCAGTTCTAATAGTATCTCCCATATATAAGCATTCAATGGAATAACCAGGACAGGAAACCAAGACCAAAGGGGAATCAAGCAGTTCAATCTTTCTGAACTTGGAGAGCTTCCTAGCAAGTTAAAGGAACTGAGTACATCATCAGTTGGACTCTACTGAAACTCTACCATACACAATGCAATAGGTCCAAATCTGGGTCAGGACTTGTAAAGCTTATACCAAAAGGGCAGTAAATAAACTTTTCCTCAGATCACGCCATATTGCAAGCACTAAAAAGTTGCAGGTTCCCAAATTGAGCTGTGAAAGCAATAGAAAGACATAAAAAGACAGAAGCTCAGACCAGGCATCCTCCCCAGAACTGAGAAGGACCCAACACTAACATAAAATCCAAAATTAAGACACAGGATGGAAGAATGAGCAAACAACAAAAAAAGATAACACAACCATAAAAAGCTACTGTAGTAACAAGGAAGCTCAAGATACAAATGCAGAACAAGACAATGATGTGAAGACATCTTCAAGCAAAGCCTTAAAGAAAAAAAAATAAAGATTGGAAACAAACGCAATAAGAGTTGTTAGAAGAACTAAGGAAAGTGATTTTTTGAAAAGAACCCAAAAAAGATGAAAAAAAAAATAAAAGTGGGAGAAGGAACAATGAGAAACAAATGAGAGCTATATCAGAAAGTTATAAAAAGAGAGTTAATAGTTTCCTAAAAAGAGGCACGAAAATATAATGAAGAAAAAAAAAAACTCCTTAAAAATTAGAAAGCTGGGACAGCTAGGTGGCACAGTGAATAGAGCACCAGCCCTGGAGTCAGGAGGACCTGAGTTCAAATTTGGCCTCAGACACTTAACTCTTACTAGCCATGCGACCTTGGGCAGGTCACTTAACCCCAATTGCTGTGCTTTCCCCTCTCCAAAAAGCAAATAAAAATAAAAATAAAAAAATTAGAAGCTAATGACTTTATAAGACTCAAAAAACAATAAATGCAAAGTCAAGAAACTGAAAAAAATAGAAGAAAATGAAATATTTCATAGGAAAATAATTGAGATGGAAAATAGTTCAAGGAAAGATAATTGTACTACCTGAATAATGGTACTGCCTAAATGCTATGATTTTTTTTTAAAGCCTAGACATTATATTTCAAAAAATTATAAAGCAAAACTGCCCAGACATCTTAGAACCAGAGGAACACAGCAGAAATTGAAGGAACTCACTGGTTGCATCCTTAAAGAAAACACAAAATGAAAACTCCCAGAAATATTGTAGCCAAAATCCAGAACTCTCAGGATTATATAGAAATGGAAGGTTTAGAATATGATATTCTGGGAGGAAAAAGATCTAGGATTAGAACTAAGAATGATCTCTCCAGGGGGGAATTGGATATTTAATGAGATACAGTCAGCATTCATGATGAAAAGATTAAAGCTAAATAGAAAATTTGCCATTCAAACGCAGGACTCAATAGAACAACCAATAACTTTATTAAAGATAATGGCAACAATGAGATAGTGTACCAAAATTTGTGTGATGTAGCCAAAGCAATACTTAGGGGCAAATATGTATCTCTAAATACTTACATAAATAGAATAAAGAAAGGTAAATCAATGAATTGGGCAGGAAACTTAAGGAACTAGAAAAATAAATTTAAAATCTCCAATTAAAAACCAAAATTGAAATCCTAAAAGTAAAGAAGGGATTAATAAAATTGAAGGTGAAAAAAAATAAACTAAAAAATAAAGCTACAAGTTAGTTTTATGGGAAAAACTAATAAAATAAACTATTGGTTAATTTTATTGTTTTTAAAGAAAGAAAACCAAATTACTAGTATCAAAATGAAAATAGTGAAGTCACAACCAATAAAGAGAAAATGAAAGCAAATACCAGGAATTATTTTGCACAATTATATTCCAATAAAAGTCAAATGAAATGGATGAATATTTATGAAAATACAACTTGCCCAGAATAGTAGTATACAAAAGAGAATATTTAAATAACATTGTCAGAAAAAAATAATAATTGAACAACCCATAAATTAGCCCACTAAGGAAACAAAGGAGCAGATGGATTTACAAACAAATGCTAAAAAAAAAAAAATCTAAGAAAAATTAATTACAACACTACATAGATTTAAAAAAAAAAATAGGAAAAGGAGTCTTACCAAAGTCCTACCATGGCACAAATACTATCCCGATACCTAAACCAGGGAGAATCAAATAGGGAAAGAAAAGTATAAACTAATTTCCTTAATGCATATTGATGCCAAAAAAGTTAAATAAAATACTAAGAAGACTATTATAGCAATATTTTACAAAAATCATACACTATGACCAGGCTGGATTTACACTAGAAATGCAGAGTTGGTTCAGTATTAGAAAAACTATGAGCATAATTGACCATATGAATAACAAAAACAACAAAAATCACATTATTATTTCAATAAATGCAGAAAAGGCTCTTGACAAAATATAATATCCTAACATAACAACTAAGAAGCACAATATAGAACTTTCCTTAAAATGATAAGTAGAATCTATTTACAACCAAGAGCAAATATTTTTTTCAGTTTAATTAACTTTTGTTCATTTTTAGTTTACATCATTGATTTCCACAAGATTTTGAGTTACAAATTTTCCCCCGTCTTTCCTCTACCCCCTCCCCCAATCTGCTCTCTCCTATATCCTCCCCCATCACCCCTCTGATTTTCTGGCAGAGCAAGATGTGTCTCCCTATCCCAGTGCCTGTATATCTTATTCCTCAGTTGCATGCAAATAAAAATAATTATTATATATATGTATGTATGTACATATATATATATATATATATTTTTTTTTTAACATATGATTTTAGAACTTTAAATTCTAGATTCTTTCCCTTCCTCCCTTGTCACCCACCACCACTGGAAAGACAAGCAATTTAATACAGGCTGTACACGTGTAATTACGTAGAACCTCTCCACAATGGATATATTGTGTAACACTGACGATATTTCCCTCCTTTTCATCCCACCCTCCCCTTGTTCTATTCTCTACTTTGTCTCTGTGCCTTTACAGAAGGGTGTGCTTCTAACAATCCTCCCTGCCAACCGGCCCTCCACTCCATCATTCCCCCTCTCATCCCCTTCCCCCCTACTCTCCTGCAGGGCAAGATACCCATTTTAGAGTGTATGTTATTCCCTCCCTAAGCCAAATTCAATGAGAGTAAGATTAGCCCATTCCCTTTTGCCTTCCTGTTTTTCCCCTCCATTGTAATAGTTATCCCTTGCCTCTTCTATATGAAATTATTGACCCCATTCTGTCTCTCTGTATCTCCTCTCATTCTATTGCTCTCCCACCTCTCAATTTCACCTTTTAAAATATCATCCCTTCCTATTCAGTTGATCCTATGCCCTCTGTCTATGTACACATATATACACACTCCCACATGTATTCATGTGCATATATACCTTTCTATATATACATGTGTGTATGTATATATACATACACGTTTATATTCCCTTCACCTATCCTCATGCTGAGAAAAGTTTCATAAGTTACAATTCTCATTTTTCCATGTTGGCTTGTAAATAGTTCAACTTTGATAAATTCCTCATGATTTCTTTCCATGTTTACCTTCTCATGCTTCTTGTGGTTGAATATCAAATTTTCTATTCAGTTCTGTTTTTTTCCTCAAGAATACTTGAAAGTTCTCCACCTCATTGAATGACCATATTTTCCCCTGAAACATTATACTCAGTTTTGTTGGGTAGGTGATTCTTGGTTTTAATCCTAGCTCCCTTGATCTCCAGAATATCTTATTCCACGCCATTTGATCCCTTAATGTAGAAGCTGCTAGATCCTGTGTTATCCTAATTGTATTTCCAC
>CM053580.1:310852400-310870632 GCA_028627135.1 Pseudochirops cupreus | reverse complement strand
TCTCCCCAGTTTTTCCCCTACTTCTCTTATTTGGTTTTCAAAATCCTTCTTAAGCTGTTCTATGGCTTGTAACCAATCAACATTTTTCTTGGAAGCTTTTGGTGCAGGAGTTCTGACTGTGCTGTCTTCCTCCCGTTCCATGCTTTGATCCTTTTTGTCCCCAAAAAAGGAATCTAAAGTTGGATTGCTGAGCTTTCTTTGCTTCCTTTGCCTGCTCATGTTCCCAGTCAATTACTTGACTTTTTGGCTCAGTAGAACTCCGATTTCAAAGGGGAGGGCTCTGTCTCAAATCACTGGGGTTTTTGCAGCTGCCAGAGCTATTAGGAGGCTGTCTCTACAGCCCCCACCAGCTTTGGCTCACTGAAAATGCACCTCAGGACCACCACCCAAGGCCAGGATCCCAATCCAGACAGCTTGAGGCAAGAGCACTTAGCCTCTGAATGATTGTTTGGCCCCCCTGCAATCTGCAGGCCATGAACTTCTGAAGCAGCCATATGGGGAGGCTGCAAGGCTGCCCCTGCTGCTTCTCGCCCTGGAGGCAGATGGCCAGGCCCTCTCCCCCAAATTTAGCTGAGTTCCACTGACTTTTTCCCTTTGTCCTTGGCTCTTATGGGTTGGTAATTCTGGAAACCACCACAGCTGCCAGTGATCTGCTCTCCTGAAAGCTCCATCTGTGCCTTGTCCTGGATGGCCTGGGGCTAAAATTGCATGGGGCTGGGCTCTTCTCCCAGTGCCCTGCGATGAGCCTTTCCCTACCATCTGTCAGGCTGCCTTCAGTGGGAGCCTTGTTTCTCTGTCATTTTATGAGTTCTGGAGCTCTGAAATTTTTGTTTAGAGTCATATTTTCTAAGTATTTGAGGAAGTTATGGGGGGGGAGCTATCGAGTTTTCCTGCTTTTACACCATCTTGACTCCACCCCCCACCAAGAGCAAATATTATCTGCAATGAGGGTAAGCTACATGCCCACATGTACCTAAATATTTATAGCAGCTCTTTTTATGATGGCAAGGAATTTGAAACTGAGGGGGTGTCCATCAATTGTGGAATGGCTGAACAGGGTATGATGTATGAATGCGATGGAATGTATATGATGAAGAGGGTGGTTTCAGAAGAACCTAGAAGACCTGATGCAAAATGACCAGAACAAGAACAAACTATACGATAGCAGTGTTGTAGAAACAATCAACTCTGAAAAGTTTACAATGATCCACAACAATTCCAAAGGACTCATGATTAAATATGCTATCAGCTTCCAAATAGAAAACCTATGAATGTAGATACACATTGAAGCATATTTTTTTCCTTTCTTTCTTCTTTTTGTTGTTGGTTTGTTTTCTGTTTGTTTGGTTTTTGGGGGGAACATGACTGATGCAGAAATTTGTTCTCCATAGCTATACATATCTATAATAGGTTTGTTTTTCTTGCCTTCTCACTGGGTGGAGAGGGAGACAGAGAATGGGGAGAATTGGGGACCGAAAAATAAGTCTCTGTGCTTTAAAAATAAAGGAAAAATAATTGAAAGAAATGTTAAATTTCAGTTAGAGATTAGTGATTTCTCCATTCAACTTCACAGATCCCCTGCAATCTATTTATAGATTTCTTGGGAGTCTATGGACCTTAGATTAAGAATCCCTAGATTGCTTTTCCCAGTCTTTCTTAACCTCAGAGTCTTCTCTCTGAGAACACTCCCAATTTCTCCAGTATATACCTTGTTCATGTAGATATTTGTGTATTGTCTGCCCCCATTAGACTGTTAGCTCCTTAAGAGTAGGAACTATCTTTTGCCCTTCTTTGTTTCTCCAGTTCTTAGTACACAAAGTAGGCACTTAATAAATGTAAGTAGAGTTGAAAGTACCTTCTCTCCCAGCCATCAGCAAAAAAAAAAAAAAAGAATGTTGTGGAGATAGCCTTCACCACCTTTCTGCAGTTTGTCTCCCAGAATTGTAGGGTTTGGGCTGCAAGGAACCTTCTGAAGTCCCTGCCCAAGATTTCTTGGGCAACACTAGCCTTGGGGCTTCCCTCATACATAACCACTAGAGGAACAGTAAGGGGGAGGGGACCTTGCCATCCTCTGATATTATATAGTGAGTCATTCATATAGTGCAGATCTGATGAGCTGATAAATGTTTGTTCAGTAGCTTCAAAGTGGTACTTGCCTTAGTGGGAGTGGGTTGGCAGAGGGAGGCTAAACCACTGATTGCCACAACAAGTCTAAGAGGGACCACGCATTGCTTTCTGTAGGAGAGGGTGATACACCAGAATGTCAAAGAGTTTCTTTAATGGCACCCCAATATCTTTCCCTTTCCAGAGAAAGTTACTGTGAGTAATGTGTTTTGAGCATCCCCTCAAAACATGTTTTGAGTCTTTTGAGCACCTCATGTGTTTTCTGTTTTATGAGCTCCTCCAAGTTCTTTGTTTCTTCATTTTCTGTGCATTAAAATAAAGGCTGGACCCTTCCAATAGACATTTTACTTAAATACTTGTATGGGAGTGGAGGACTCCTTTTATCTATATCTTTGGAAACCTAACAACTAGCTATAATTGGAGATTTTCCCAGAGTAAATTCTGAGTGGGAAGAACAAGGCAAAAAAGAGATAAAATAGCTTTGCTAAGTCACTACCACCCCACCTCACATACACACACACACACACACACACACACACACACACACACAGACCTTTTACATTTGTGGGGCCCTTTGAGGGGCCCTAAGTGACAGGTTATAAGAATGAAGGATTTTAGTTGAAGTCTAGGAAACATAATTGACCTATATTTCAGTCTGGAACTAAGAAGTGGGTGCATTTACATAATGTATCATATTCTAAATGCCGTACCTTGGTGGTTTTGGACCATCTGTGTCTATCAGAGCCAAACGTGGGAGACATCTGTCAGCACTGCAACCACTCAGGGAACCTTCCCAGTAAGCATGAAGTGCACCCTATTCCCATTACTGCGACACAGTACGGTGTTGCTTAAGGCCTTTACACCAGCTCGGGTCTTTGTGGTCTTCAAGCCGGAGTGGAAAAGGAAGAGGAAAGGAGTCATGGGAGACAGTGTGGTATAGCGGGAAGAGCTCTGGCCTAGGTGTCAGGAGACTCCTGTTCTATTTCCAGCCACTAATGATGTGACATCCTCCAAGTCATTTTACTTCTCTGGGAATCAGTTTTCATAAGGACATTGGGATAGATAATATTATATTATATATATGGAGATTTTAATATATTATATATGGAGATTATTATATAATATAAATATATTATATTAATAACTTTCATAATAATTTATAATATTAAGATATAATTAATAATTATATTAATAATAACATATTACTTTAAGATTTGTAGGGCGCTTTACAGTCGATGCTCACAACTCTGTGAAGTGGGTGCTCTTATTATCTAAATTTTACAGATGAGGAAACTGAAGCTGAGGAAAGTCCCAACTAAAATCCTACCTTCTACAGGAATCCTTCCCCAACCTCTCTCCATTCTAGTGCCTTTCCTCTGTTAATTATGCCCCATTTGTCCTGTGCTTAGCTTGCTTTGTAGATATTAGTTTGCATGTTGTCCCTCCCATTAGATTGTAAGCCCCTTGAGGGTAGGACTGTCTTTTGTCTCTCTTTGTGCTCCCAGGGCTTAGCACAGTGCCTGACATATAGAAAGCACTCATTAAATGTTTATTGATTGATTGAATAAAGTGAGGTCACTTACCCAGGTCTTACAACTAGTAAGTGTCTGAGTTAGGGTTTTAACCCTATCCCTGATTGATGGACTGATTGATGATAGGGTCAGAGATAGGAACTGGACCTGTGCTTTTACTGATAAAGTCAATCAATCAATAAACATTTCTTAAGTGCCTACTATGTGCCAGGCATGGTGCTGAGAGCTAGGGATACAAAGAGAGGCAAAAAAAAAAAAAACTAGTCCCTGCCCTCAAGGAGCTTATAATCTAATGGAATTCCTCAGTGAGTAAACTCCCTTTATCCATGCAGGCCAGCAGGCACTTATCTGGAGTGACAGGCAAGGGGTGTCAAGGTAGAATTTGAACCCATATCTTATCATCTGTGATGCCAGCTCTCTAATCCACTATGTCTCTTATGAATGATCATTTTCGTAGCCAAACTAGTGCTATAATTCACAGAGTATGTCAAAGTAAAGTTTGCCTACCTCATTCTCAAAGTAAGGAGGTAATGGGGGGAGAAGACAATGGAGAAAGGGATAGAGAGGAAGGCACCCGTTAGCGATACATCCTTCTCCCCAAATGAGAAGTGAACTAATGTGTAGAATACTGTGGACTGGAATTCCCTGTGTGACCTCAGCGCTCCTATCTGTGGGCTAGCCATGAGGCTTCAGAGGACAGAGAGGAGAACTGGGTCCCCTCTCTTTTCCTATTCAGCCTTGCTTAGCTCTCTGGGCTCACTATTTGACCTTTCCGTCACATCCTTTGGTTACTCTGAGTATTACAATTTCTTCTTTCTTCATCAAATGCTTTTACTCCTCCAATTTGTCCTTTGGAAATGATTCTGTCTGTTATTACTACATGTTCTCTCTCACCACCACTGCTATACTCACCATAGTTGTGCCTATAGGTCCAAAAAAAATGGGAAAATGGAATCTGTTTTCTGATATTTCCTTCCTTCTACAGGATTTAGGCAAATCCTCAGTTTGCCCAGGCTGTCCAGACCAAGCCCGTAAGACCCAAGTCCATAGGGTTTTCTGGTACATTGAGAATGGCCCTAAAAAAAAAACCCTATCCCAGTGGAAATGGTCAGGAAGGATCCCAGGTATGATCTACAGCATTTCTCCTAGGATCTCTATATCCCAAAGGCTATTTCCTTCTAATGCTCAAACAAGACAGCACTGGACTTTCAACTCACAGCATGGTCCTTATCAGTCATGTTCTCTAACTGCCCATATTTGCATCAGGCTATAGATTAAAAATCATATGAAATGGACCTTTATCTGAAGGACTGCAGCTGTTTTTTGTCAAAAATCGGATGACTTTATATCTTTAATCTTGCAACTGGGGCAGTTGGGCCAGGACTTTTAATGACTCACTGTAGACAGAATCAAATCTGTCTCTAAGAAAGGAGGCGCAGGGGGGGGCGGGGGAACCATTAATCTATTTCTAAATAAACAGAGGGTTGTAATGGCTCTTTAATCTGAAGAGGGGAGATCCTGAACTGGAATGAAGCACCTAAGTACCTGCCAAGTTCTGTGAAGAGTGAATAGTGCCTGGATAATAATTTATTGTGGGATCACTTTCCCTGTGATCCCCAAGGAGACTTTCTCAGTGTCACTAGCATTTAAAGGAGATTTTAAGAAAAAGTAACTGTTAAAACTTTGAATGGGAAAGCAGTCACTTGGTACCTTCCCGTGACTTTTTTTTATAAAGCCCACTTCAGAAGTTTGGGATGGCTACTTTTCCAGATTTTCCTCTCTAAGCTGTCTTGTCTTTTATAGCATCCATCAGCTGGAAGGAAAATAGACAATGTGAAAGCCCTTGACACCCAGGGGTTCTCCTCTTGGGCTTCTTCTAGCCCATCCTGGGAAGAAGGGAAAGGGGAATTTCTGGAAATCCACATGTGTTAGAGGTCAGACGTGGAACAGAACAATTATCAGAGAGAGCTCTCAGGTTCAAGCCAAGTAAGGGGTGGGATGACAAGAGCAAACATTTATATAGCCCTTAATATGTGCTGAGCACCTTGCAATTGCGATCTAATTTTGTCCTCAAGAAGTATCCCCATTTCACAGATGAGGAAACTGAAGTAAACAGGTTAAATGACTCGGCCCAGGATCACACAGGAGCAAGTATATGAGGTTGGATTTGAACTCAGGTCTTTCTGACCCCAGGCCCAGTGCTCTATCCACTGTGCTGCCCAACTGCCTACCTAGCTATTGTCCTTAGACTGCATTGGAGGCTGGGGACACCTTCATTTGGTACTATTTTTTTGTACCAGTTGGGTGATGTAGCAAATACAGCACTAAGAGTGGAGGCAGGAAGATCTGAGTTCAAATCGAGCCTCAGACACTTACTAGTTGTGTGACTCTGAGCAAGTAGCTTAACCTCTTCTCATCTCAGTCTCCTCAATTGCAATATGAGGGTAATAATAGCCTTTACTGCTATAACAATTGAATGAGATACTTGAAAAGTGCTTAACACAGTATAGTAGGCACTCTATAAACTCTTCTTCCCTTCTCCCTTAGGTCATCATTGACTTTTGAGCTAGAAAGACCATCCTGAGTCATAGTAGGCACTTAATAAGTGTTTGATGACTTGACCAGCCCTTAGGATAATTTTCCATTTATTAAATAGTGCACAGTAGATCAGGCTCCCTAACCAGAGAAGCTTGAGGGGGACCTCTTTTCCAGCCTCAGTCTGCAGTAGTCCCCAGTCACATGGTGATTTATCCTGTGTTGCCAGACAAGTACTGTCTTAACCTGTCCAAGGCAGGAGCAATACCTTTGAGTGCATCTGGCAAACCCCTCAGAGGGCCGGGGCATTCCCTGCCTCAGGCAAAGAAACCAGGGTGTGAGTCCAGAGAAAGTGTAAATTAAAAAACCAGACCAGGTTGACTACCAGTGCTGAAATTCAAGGTGTTCAGAGGAGCAGAAAGACCAATTGGCTCGAGAGATTCAGGGCCAAGAAGTTTCTGCTAGGTCAGAAAATAAACACTAAGCATTCTGGGAAGGTGAGCGTTTGTCTAGCTCCACCCATCTCTAAAGTATTTAACTTTTTTAATGACCCTTGTCAGTTAGCATCTCCCACTCCTCCCCTGACACTTGATGGTAGTTAGAGTGAGGGGGCCTGCCTTGTGTCACTCTCCAGACTCAGCAGTTTATCAGCTAAGCACAATCCACCCCTCTAATTTGAGTGCAGGTAGCTGAAATAAATAGTAGTGGGTGAGAGGGAGTCATAGAAATGACTTGTGGTCTTAGAGTGTGTGGCTGCTAGCTTGTTGTTGTTCTTCAGTCATTTTCAATCATTTCTGACTCTTCTTGACCCCATTTGGGGTTTTCTTAGCAAAGATACTGGAGTCGTTTGCCATTCATTTCACAGATGAGGAAACTGAAGTTAACAGGGTTAAATGAAGTAATTGAAAAAAATAAAATACTATTTCAAAAGAAAACGTAAAATGTGAAATATCTGAGGCTAACCTGAAAGATAGAAATCACTGGTAAAAATTACCATTTAGGGCATTTGTGTATATACTGTTTCCCCCCAAAAAAGTACGTTTCCAGGCAAGATTTATTTCATCTTTACAAGATAGATAGTAAAACAGTTTTAGCCTTAATTTCACATTCAAGGTAGCAGAATGAAAGCATCTTTTTTTTCTTCCTCCTGCTTCCAGCAGAATTGCCTTGATTGCCTGCTCCAAATCCGATCTTCTCCCTCTCCTCCCACCACATACCCTTAAGTCTAGTAGATAATGCTTGACCTCATTGAGGAAATGCCAAAATCTGATAAATATATTGATATGCTGAAAAGCAAAATTGTTCCAGAATTAGGGAAATTCCTAGATGGAGATGGAATATAGCAATACCATCTTGCACCATGGCACATATTAATAAAGGTTAAAAAGTTTATCTGAAAGATAAATATGCTTCAGTGGTCCAGGAATGCACCTGATTTAAACTCCATTGAAAACCTGTGAGCTATAATTAGGGTTAAATTTGGGTTGTATTTCTAATAACCAAAGTACAGTTCTTTCATAATATGAATTAAAGACAAAATCTTGTGAACACAATACCAAATCATCTAAAATAATGCATCAACAGGAGAACATGTTGCTAACTAAAAGTTTCTGAAGATGTAAAAAGTTGCAGTGTTTTTTGCATATGGAAATACATTTAATTATTTTACTTCATCCCACCTAAACTGCATGCAACTGTGGTCTTCCTACATATTCCTAAACCACAAATCTAATCTGATGCTTTACTGCTACAAAAGCTTCAATGGCTTCTCATTGCCCAGATAATAAAGTCCAAACTCCTGTGTGGCATTTAAAACTTTTCATAATTTGGCTCCAGACTGTCTTTCAAGATTGATTGTCTATTATTCTCCCCTTACATTGTCTACATTCTGGCCAAACTGGCTTCCTTGCTGTTCTCTGTACATGACAATTCATCTTTTGCCTCCATCCTTTGGTATGGGCTCTTCCCCATTCCTGGAATGCTCTCCCTACTCAGGTCCATGTCTTAGAATCCTTCCCTCCCTTTAAGAATCAGCTCAAGTGCTTCCTCTTCCAAAAACCTTTCTTTATTTCTCCAAGTTGCTAATATAAGATGGTATTACAATATCTAATCTTCTGGGAATTTGCCTAATTCCAGAACATATCTGTCTCTCAATATATTTATCAGAGTTCTTTATTCCTTCAATGAGGACAAGACGTCAAGACCCCAGAAGTAAACAAACAACATTAACTGCCTCTGTTATAATATCTCTAACAGTTATTGAAGCGTACCCCCAGTTACCATACTTATTTTGAATAAATCCTGTATTTACTTGTCTGTGAGCATGTTGCATTCTCCTAAGCTCTTTAAAGGTAGGGACTGTCTTTTCTATTCGTATCTTTTGTTTCTAGTACAGGACTTGACACAAAAGCACTTACTAAGCAATTATCGATAAATCGGTTTTGACAGCAGTTCATAAAGATTGATCTAGGGCAATGGTTCTCAACCCTCCTAATGCCGTGACCCTTTAATACAGTTCCTCATGTTGTGGTTACCCCCAAACATAAAATTATTTTCGTTGCTACTTTATAACTGTAATTTTGCTACTGTTATGAGTCGTAATGTAAATATCTGATATGCAGGATGTATTTTCATTGTTACAAATTAAACATAACCCACAGGTTGAGAACCGCTGGTCTAGGGACTCCTGAGGTTCCCTCAGATCCTTTCAAAGGGTCCTAAAGGTCAAGACTATTTGCATAATGATACTGAGATGTTTTTGTCTCTAATACAATATGTATCTAGAGATACGTAGATTGTAAGCTCTGCAAGGACAGAACCTCTTTTTATCTCTTCAGTCCCCAACACAGTGCTTGGCACAAAGCAGTCCCTTAATAAATGCTTATTGACCAGCTGACTAACTGAAAATTGCTATAACCCACAAAAACAAAAGCTATCTAGGGGTTAGAGGTTTTCAGTCATTTTCAAGAGTATAAAGGGATCCCAAGACCCCAAAGTCTGAGAACCCCTGAGTTAGAGAATTCCTTGGTTCTACATCCCTGAGTTGGTCTCAAGTAACACATAAAAGGAAGATGCTGAACCACATCACCTCCACCAAAGGTGTTCCCATTGTTTTGTTCAGGTGGCTGTGGCCAGTGATTACTTTTTCTTGCCTTTCCCCAAACCTCAGAAGTGGTAACCACATCAAGATAGACAATGCTCAGAAGGAGCCAGATTTTTTTGTGAAATCTTTGATCTTTTTTGTATGTATAGATGATTCCAGGGAGAATAAAGAAGACTTTTGTCTTAAACTTAGCTGCCATCTCTACCTATTCCACATCAGTCCCTCCCAAAACCACCAAACATCCAAGAGAAACTAGAGGGGGTGGGGATGATATTTCCTTTGCAGATAGCTGCAGAACAGTTTTAGTGACAAGAAAGGCAATTTATTGCCACCCAATTCTGCTCAGTCATATAGTTATAAAAACTTAGAGGTAATGTCAGAATCTCTTCTGCCACATCCCTGCATAGATGGTTGCTATAGAATATCATTGGCATCATAAGGCTGTCTATTTCCTCTGAGAAAATCTAAGGGTTAGGAAATTCTTTCTTCAGTTAAACCAAAACTTGACTCTAAGAAACATGGAACTTCATGTGTCATACCCAGGCAACTAAGTTACATTGTGAACATGGAACTGGACTTGGAGTCAGAAAGATCTGAATTCAAATCCTGCCTCAGATATTTACTATGTGTGTAAGTATGACCTTACAAAAGTCATTTAATTTCTCTGTGCTTGAATTTGACCATCTGTAAGATGAGAAAGTAGATTTGACCTTTGAGATCTAAACCACTGACTCTACAATCTTATGAACTCTTGTCCACTGGTCTTCATTCTGGCCTCTGGTACAACACAGAGGAAATCTAATTCTTTCATGTAGTGCTCTCTCTCTCGCTCTCTCTCTCTTTCTTGTTTCTCCCCCTCTCTCTCTTTTTTAGGGATTCAGGGTTAAGTGACTTTCCTAGGGCCACACAGCTAGTAAGTCTGAGGCTGGATTTGATCTCAGTAGAATTGGGTGGGAGTCCTACTGACTCCAAGGTCAGTGCTCTATCCACTATGCCACCCAACTGCCCCATGTGATATTCTTTCTAGTATTTAAAACCAGTTTTCATAGACTTGTGCTCAATCCGTGTTCGATGTGGTTTGAGCAGGGAGGAGTATATCAGCACTCTTCATCTAGATGACCATTTCCATTAGTGTAGTTTTAGGCTCCACTAGTCTTTTCAGCAGCCTCATTTATCACTGCACTGGCCTTTATTGAGTTTATGGTCCACTCTAACCCTGTCTTTTTCCATATCATCAGAAGTCAAGCCAGCTCTCTCATCAATCTGTATTTAGGTAATTTAATTTTAAGATCTAGATGCAGGGCTTCTTACATTTATCCCTGTTAAATTTAATCATGCTGGTTTAGGTCCATCATTCCAGCTTACTCGGATTTTGACATCTGGTATTTTAGCTATCTCTTCTGGTTCTGCATCATCCAAAGATTTGAAAGTCATGCCATTTATGTCATCTAAGTCATTCATTTTTTTAAATGCTTGGCACAGTGGAAGAATTGCTGAATTTGGTGCCCAAAGACTTCTGTCTGAATCCCAGTTCTTTCTTCTTGCTGCCTTGTAACCACTTAAACCATTCTAAACCTGCTTCCTCATGCATTAAAAGAAGCGTTTCCACTAGAGGATTCCTATGGTCCATTCCAGTACTAAATATATATTAAACAGGACAGGTAAGCAGGAAAAATTTCCATGGCATGTTACTAGAGACCTTCCTTTGGGTTGATATTGGTCTGTCAATTAGTCGTAAAGCTGTTTAACCAACTACAGTCATATGATGGTACTCTTATCTAGCCCACATTTCCCTCTCTCATCTATAAGGACACCATGTGGAAGTCAAGGTAAACTATATTGACAGTATTGCCCTGATCTGCTAACCTAGTAATAATGTTCAAGAAAACAAGATTAGTTTTTTCTGGTTTGCTCCTAGAAGACTCATGTGCTTTTGTATAATCATTAAATTTCTCTGGTAAAGATTCATAAACATTTTGCCTAGTACTTCTGTCTCACTTCAAAATCATCCTTCTTGATAGAGAAGACAGAAAGAAACTAGGATGAGTTCTACTTTGGTTCTTCCATTCACCTACATTTTATCATCTTCCCTAAGCAGTGGCCCTAGACCTTCCTGGTTTGTCTCTAAACACAATCGAAAGCAAACAAACAAAAAACAGATGTTCATTGAATGGGGAAAGGACAGACAAATTGTGGTATAGGAATATAATTGGATATTATTACTCAATAAGAAAGAATGAATATGATAGATACAGAGATACATGGGAAGACTTAGATGAACTGATGCAAAGTGAAGCAAGTGAAAGGAAAATAACGTACACAATGATTACAATAATGTAAATTGAAAGAGAAGCAAGAAGAAAACAATTGAAAGTGACTATTGTGAAATTATAACAACTAATACTGGACCCAAAAAATATCTCCCCCTATTCTTTGCAACTTTGAGGTGTTATTGGGTGAAATGAAGTCTAACTCAGCATTGGTTAATTGTGCTAAATGATTTTTTTTCTCTTTAAAAAATTCTTTGTTATAAGGGATGACTCTTGGGGATGGGGAGAGGAGAGGGATATACTGGAGAACGCAGATGATGTAAAAAGTAAAGATGTCATTAATATTTAGAAAACAAACCTATTATCTTAGGCATTTTGCAAGTCTCAGTTCATCCAGGACTTTAGCCTTCCCAGCCCTGTTCTTACAGTCTGTGAAACTCTTGTATTGTTCCTTAGTTATATTCTCTTCCTTCCATCTTCAGAATATAAACTGTTGAAATCAGAGCTCATCATGAATTGTTGGATTAGAATAGACTATAACTGTTCCAGAAGTTTAGAAAGGTTAAGAGATTAAGGTCCTAACTAGCCTTTCTTATGCCTGTGGCAAGTAGCATTATGGAGGCAGGCATCACTTTAGGGGTGGCTAATGGGGAGGAAATTCATCCTAAATCATTAGGAATTTTCTATACTGCTAAGTATTAATTGCAGCTATTAAGCAAAAGGGTGTAGTGTAATAGCCAAGAGATAGAAGAGAGTAGAGGGCTGGACCCAATGGCTACCAGGGGAGAAAGTATACTGTGGAACCTTGAGAGGTTTCTATGCTGGTGAAGGAGATGGAAGTTCACCTCCCACAAATGCAATTAGGCTAGGAAAAAGAAAAAGCCTGCTCTAAGATAATGCTGTCCATCTTGAAGCAAAGCCCTGAAAGTCCCACTCTAGTTATGGCTTGGTATTGTGATCCACTAGAAAGGGGTGGTAGTAAGTGTTATTCCGTGTTTAATTCAGTCAGTTAACAAGTATTTCTTAAGAGGCTATAAAAGATATGTGATTCACAGGGATTTCTTTCTCTATTAAATGTAGGTCTGAGGAAGAAACATTAAATTTCTGAGTTCATTTGTCTCCTCTGAGTTCAGAGGAAATACCTAGAGGAAAGAAGAGTGGAAGGAAATCTTTTATTCAGACTTTGGAAATTGTAGTGAAGTGAGAACAATAACTCCCAGAAGAATCGTCCTCAAATCTGCCCAATGTTCATTCTAGAATTACCCCTATACCCCCATCAGACTTTACTTGACATTTTTTTAAAAGTCTGACATGTATGCCAATGGAAAGGAACCCAAGAAAACATGAGTTAGCCTCCTGCCTCTCACAAATACTATCTGCATACCTCAGGTCTTCATCTGTAAATTCAGGGGTTTGTACTAAATGGCATCCCAGGTTTCTTTCAGCTCTAAATCTATGATCCTTTTGACAAAATTTTTAAATAGTTTATAACTCAGTGTCATTACCACCAAAAGGCAGGTATTTACATGGGAAAGCTATACATTCATTCCCCCAAAGCTAGCATTGCTCAGAACTCTTTTGGAATGACCTGAGAATTGGTTAAAAACCAAACAAGAAAGTATCTCATACTTTTAGAGTTTTGTTTTGTTTTACTTTATTTTTACAAAACAGTGTCATCACCCACTCCACTTTAATCATGCCTTGAAAACACAAAAGACCAACTCCTGACACGCTGAAATCATAATGTACCATCAGAATACATTTTACTCCATCCCCAATTTAAAAAAAAGAAAAGAAAAGAAATATATGATATCAGGAAAAACACATTCCCTGGACCAGATACAGGAGGGACTCACTCCAGGGTCACATTAAAAGTTTCAGCATCATATTTCTCTTCCTCAGATTTATTGTACTTTCTCTCTGTATAATGGCCATTATCTCTCCAGATGTGAAAAGCTTTCCACTATTTCACCAGGTAGCTTATCTGATGGAACCCAGACTAGGACATTTGTGGATTCTGGTGGAAAGGAGGTTCAACTTGAGCTAGCCCTCTTCCTGATTTGTCTTCTTCCTTAACTGATTAAATCTCTTTTGAGCTGCCTGCAGTAATTAGACATTCAGCTTCACTAAGGAGGGATCAGCCAGTTTGTACCCAGAATGGGACAGATACCCTGGAAACACATCCTGTTTTCCCAACCTTTCACCCCCTTTGTTTTGCTAGTGGGGAGATGACTTGGCTTTCATTGATACCGATGGCTGTTCTTTTCCTGGTGGGTACCAGGGGTGGGCTGCTAGACGCACTGCCTTTCTGAGATACAGCTGTACATACCTCATCACATATGTGAAGGCTATTTCTGCTCTTTTTTTTCTATTCTTCATAATATCTCATCTGTCTTCAGATCTTGCTGAATTGGGGTAACTACATGGAACACAATATTTCAGAAGAATTCAGGGAAACTTGGAGGAAAGTGGAAAGAGCACTGTTTTCAGAGTCAGAAGATGCAGGTTCAAATCCTGTCTCTTACAGTCACTATCTGTGTGGCCTTTGACAAGTTTTCAAACCTCCCTGGTCCTCAATTTCTTTATCTTGAAAATGGGGGTGTTGGTTAACAAGACTTCTGAGGTGCCTTCCTATTCTAAGTCTGTAAATTAAGTGAATTCAGTTGCTAATACTAGCACCTTTTTGCTTTGAGACCCCAGGGTGAATTGTCTTTCTCCTTAGAACTTTTGGTTTCTCCATTTAAGATGTGGAGATGATATTAATGAATGCCAACTCAAATTCTGTCATGAGCTCCCTATCAATAACACTATATCCATGTTATTCCAAGCTGAGTATATAATCAATCAACAAGCATTTATTAAATGCCCCTTATGTCCCAGGTATAGACTGTGCTAGGCACTAGCACTTACATGCTATGCACTTGGCTCTTTGCCTATGAAACCTAGTTCAGTGTATTTGGAAAGGTTTGGAGAGTTAGAAAAAAGTGTCAGGAGGAAATAGACGTTATCAGAAAAAAAATCTGTGATTTTTCTTAGAGAACCACCATTTGGAAATTCCAACAGCTTTACCAGCACAAGTGGACTAGGACTTAGAACTACGCCCTAGGGAGCTGCCTGAGGCACATAGAGGTATGTGCCCATGGTCACATATATTGTCAGAGGCAGGACTTGAACTCATGTCTTGGCAACGCCAAGCCCTACGACTATCCACCACACCAAGCTATGCCCTAACATTAGCACTGATATTTAAAATAGAGACTTGAAGAAGAAAAACCCAGTTAGCAGCTTTACATGCTATTCTTTTCCCATAGTTGACAGAAAATATGTCTATCCAAAGATCCCTGCTGAAAAAGAAAAACATTTAAAAAACATTTTTAAAACACTTTTAAAAAACAGTAATAAGATACAAAACTATGTCAGTGCAGCAGGTATTGAGAACGACGGTACCATCTGCATCCGTCTGACTCTGGCCCAAACAATCTCCCTGGTGATTGAGAGAGGATTCCACAGAATCCACTTAGAGGCAAAGGAAGGAAATCATAGTGCCTTTGGCACAAATGTGAGATCTGCCTCAAATTGGTCAGGGCAGAGTGTGTGGGAGTAGCTGCCATTTTGTGCACAGACTTAGTGATTCCCACCTGCATATTCGCCAAGCATCACAAATCTGGTATTGTGGGACATCTGGCTAGAAAATATAAAATGAGATACTTCCACGGCCCAGGCCCACGGACCATATGCAGCAACCATACAGCTACCTAGGTCCTATCCATGCCAGCCCTTTTGGCTAGGATAGGGCTATGAGTCAATGTAGTCCAAGAAACAAATGAAGTAACAGATGGAACGACTAAGCCTAGGTCCAGTCATGACAGGCACCTGGTTTGCCTTCTGTTCCCACTGTAACCACTGGGCTGAGTATATGTATAGGAGCTTCCAAATAAATGTCCCACTTTCCAGACAAGCATAACATGGGCAGCCCTCCAGAATAGACAATGGAGTCTGACACCCATCTTGTTTCTCAGCCATTTTGGCAAGGCATGGAAGGGAATCCATTTACTTAAACCTTTGCTTTAGCTGCAAAATTGGTCAGTCTGGTAGTATTTCCTTTTTCCTTTTCTTGGCTCTTTAAAATCTTCATACTTGGATGTACATAGATGGAATTAGGGGAGATTTATAAGAAAACATCCATGACTCAGAATAAGGTTTCATCAACACTGTAAGTCACCTTTTATCTGAAAGATATACAATAATCCTTATGTAGGGAGTTTCTGTAGAGGAGCAAATAACACTGAGTTTAATTTCTGTATTTTTGGGTATGCCTGAAGAAATACATACATACATACATATATACATGTGCATATTTATATGTATATATGTTTTTCCAGTCACATGTATTTACATGAAATCATATTGTATTATCTATATGACAACTGCTGTTTTACTATATGTATAACATTACATATAATACATTCTTCAATTTTTCACCAGATCTATGATTTTTCACTGACTTGGGTGCTCCCTGTCGTGTGGATAACCACCCATCCAAGACAGTGCTGTGACTTTTTCCCAGGTCTTCCCATAAATCCTCCACAGGGTTTACCATTCAGTGTACTTCTAGGTCTTTTAGGTGGATATGAGTGCAGCACCAACTATAAAATCTCACTTACAGAATATGACCAGCCCAATAGCCTTTATCTTATCAAACATCTTAGATAATACTTTTAGACCATTCCTCATGTAACAAGTTTTAAATATGCCGTCGGGACCAGGGAGTTTGGGCTCTCTCTGCTCTGCTTCTCCACAAAGGAACCCCTCTCAACTCATGCTCGCACTAACTGGATTAGAACCTAAGGGAGTTTGATCACCTAAAAGAAGGGTCAGACTCCCTTGTCTCATCATCTCCTTGCTCCCCACTCCTGGAGCCTCAAGAGGACTTGGCTTCTGTCTACCATCTCCCCAAAGCAAGAAACAGAAAAATACTTAATACATAATGTTGATCCCTTGTAGGACAGCCATTTATTCCTTCAACACAAAATAAAAGCTTAACACACATTAGGTTCAAAAGTGTGAACTGAGAGAAAAATTTAAACAAGCCATCAATAACATAACTACTGTCATACTCTTCCAGGAATTTGATGTTTGAAACATTAAGACATGATGCAGTTGGAGGGGCTGCTGAATAGGCATTTTACATTTCATCTCAATTTTGTACTGTCTAAACAATTCCCTCCAGGTACCTGTCTTCTGGCAAACTCGCTGAAGGGTTAAATGCCAACTGGACTCACAAGGTTGCTTCCAAGGCCAGACACCTCCATTTTAGGATCACTGCTTGCTCCCCTAAAGTCAGTAAATATATAAAGCCAAAATGGCAGCTAGAGGCTCAAGACCACACATGTACTCTAGCTGTCAGATGATCATGGTTCATCATTTGTATACATGTAGGGGAGGGTTACCAGCCTGACACATCTAGGGAGAGGCTCAAAGATTTATATCATGCTCAGCAAACAGGAAAAAAAAGACAGAAGGAAAAGTCATTCCTTTTTTGTAAGATTCTCTAAATCTATGGCCCTTCCTACTCAGTGGCCAATAAGAAAATTGCCTTGTCATCACAAAGTACTCATGTCCTTCAGTACTGAGCTGTTTCTCTAGAAGTGACGAGGGCACAGGCTCAGCTCCATAGGACATACTCCAATACAACCCCTGTTTTACTTGCAAGCAAACCATTGTCAGTAATATGTTAACATATAACATATATCCCTATAAGCACCATATACCTCCTCATTGCTTTTCTGGTTGCCCACAATTTTGCTTCTTTAGAGATTGAGGTATTTGATGATAGAAAGCCATATGGAATCATCAGAAGAATACTGGTGTTTTAAAAAAAAAGGATTGGGCAAAGTCAAAAGGTCAGAGTAAAGTTCACAAACTTATTTGAACTTTCTTAACATTCCCCTCAAAACAACTTTAAAATAATGCTTCAGTCCAAATTCTGAAGCAGCAAAGTCAACTTTTTATGAGGTCAGGGTGAGATATTTTTCCAGCCTAAAGACAATTTAAGGGGCTTGCAGGATAGTTCTCTAATGGGGGGCGGAGCCAAGATGGCGTAGCAGCAACATATCGCAGCTCTCACATAGCCACCCCAAAATACCCATAAAATAGGACTCTAAACCAATCCTGGAACTCCAAAACGCACACAAAGGTACTTTCCACTAAAGTCAGCTCATCTACGAGGAACCATATCAGCACTGCGAACCGAAACCAGCCTGGCAGGAAGCCACGGCTGTGCCCCGGGGGCGGCTGGATGGGAGGAGCTCAGGAGCTGAGGAGCTTCAGGTGAGCGGATTAGCAGCAGCTGTGAATGGGATTTGTGAAAGGGGGAGATAAGCAGTCCAGCCGGAAGGCCTCCACAGAGGAAAAGTGAAAGGCAGAGGTTTTGCACCCGCCTCGGCTTTGCAGCTTCCCACCCGCGGCCTGCAGGCAGCAGGGGGACTGAGCGATTAGACTCAGGCCAGAGCTCTTGCGTTGAGTGGCCTGGATCCAGATCGCCCTCTTGGGCCTCGGTCTTGGAGTCCTTGCTATCCAGTCAGCTGGAAGTATATAGGAAGAGTTCCGAGCCTCTTCCTAAGAGCTACAGCAGCCGGGAGGACCCCAGCGATTTGGGACAGAGCTTT
>CM053580.1:310836392-310851900 GCA_028627135.1 Pseudochirops cupreus | reverse complement strand
AAAAAAAAAAGGATAGTTCTCTAATACTGGAGTGGGAACCAACCCAGACCAACCCCCTACCCCAGCCTCAGCACCAGCAGTGGGTCTTGGAAGTGGCTTCAATAGCAACAGCAGCAACTACCATTTCAGGATCTTTCAGCCTAGAGATGGTGAAAAGGTTGGACAACTAGTCAGAAAGAGATTACAGCTGGCACTGGGTGTTAATAAACATTTCTATTGACCATACACAATTCTGGGTAGACAGGAGCATTTGTGTTTGGTCACAAGAAAGCAGAACCCCTGGTCATAGAAGAGCAAGAATTTTTATGGCTAAAGGAGAGTAGGGGTCATAGGCCAAAGGTCAAGAGGAGCACTAGCACCTATAGCTACAGGGGCAGGGGCCCTTTCTGGGTAAAGACCAGAGCACAGACCAGGATAGCAGTCCCCTGGATCCTCTCCCCAGATCACTTTGGAAGCACCAAAATCTCACAGACCCAAAGAATAACAGTATGAAAAAGCCTGAATCTTGGGACAGCACCTCCCCTCCACCAGGTAAGCACAGCTCAACTGTCACATAAAGTTCAAAGTCAAGAAATAGACTGGAAAGATGAGCAAACAACAACAACAAAAGCATCTGATCATAAAAGGCTACTATGGTGGGAGGATCAAGGCATAAACTCAGGAGGACAACAAAGTGAGAAGAGCTAAAAGCAAATCCTCAAAGAAAAATGCTAATTGGACCCAATTTCAACAGAAATTCCTGAAAAAGTTAAAGAAAGAGATGAGAGTGAAAGAGGGGAAATTGGGAAAAGAAATGGTAGTGATGCAAGAAAATTATGAAAAGAAAATGAATATCTTAGTAAATGAGACACAAAAAGATACTAAAGGAAACAATTCCTTTTAAAAGCAGAAAAGGAGGTACAAAAATTCACAACAGTAAATTTAATAGGCAGAATTGGCCAAATAGAAAAGGAGGTACAAAAGCTCACTGAAGAAAATAATTTCTCAAAAATTAGAATTGGGCAAGTGGAAGTTAATGACTCCATGAGTCTTCAAGAAATAACAAAACAAAATCAAATAAATGAAAAAATAGAAGAAAATATGAAATATCTCATTAAAAAACTACTGACCTGGAAAATAGATTAAGGGGAGATCATTTAAGAATTATTAAACTACCTGAAAGCCGTGATTGAAAAAAAAAAGCTGAGACATCATATTTCAAGAAATTATAAAGGAAAACTGCCCTGGTATCTCAGCTCCAGAGAGTAAAATAGAAATTAAAAGAATCTACTAACAATCTTCTGAACCGGGTCCCAAAATGAAAACTCCCAGGAGTATTGGAGCCAAATTCCAGGGCTCACAGGAGAAGGAAAAAATATTGCAACAGTCAGAAATAAACAATCCAAATATTGCAGAGCCACAGTCAGGATCACACAAGATTTGGCAGTTTCCACATTAAAGGAGTTGAGGGCTTGGAATATGATATTCTGGGAGGCAGAGGAACCAGGATTACAACCAAGAATAACCTACTCAGCAAAACTGAATATAATCCTTTGGGAGGAAAAAAAAATGGGTACTTAATGAAAAAGAGGACCCTTAAGCATTCCCAATAAAAAGACCAAAGCTGAAAAGAAAACTTTTCATTCAAATAGAAGACTTAAGAGAAGCATTAAAAAGTATACATTAAATCATAAGGGACTCAAAGAAGGTTAAACTATTTATATTTCTACATAGGAGTTTACATAGAAAGAGAGCATGAGTGTGAGTTGATCTCTAAAAAGAAAGGGATGGGGGCTACACTGGGCTACATATATATATATATATATATATATATATATATATATATATGTATATATGGGATGGTGATAAAAGAGAGAGCAGATTAAGGGAAGTAACTGTCAGAAGCAAAACAGACTTTTGAGGAGGCACAGGATAAAAAGAGAGAAAGAAGGATAAAGAGAAGAAAATAGGACAGAAGGAAATATACAGTATTCATAACTATGAATGTGAATAAGATGAGCTCACCCATAAAACAGAAGCAGATAGCAGAATGATTTAGAAACCAAAACCCAGTAATACATTGTTTACAAGAAACACTAATAAATTGTTGGTGGAGCTGTGAACTAGTTCAACCATTCTGGAAAACAGTTTGGAACTATGTCCAAAAGGCTATAAAATTGTGCATACCCTTTGATCTGGCAATACTACTACTAGGTCTATATTCAAAAGAGGTCAAAGAGAAAGGAGAAAGATCTACATCCCAAAAATATTCATAGCAGCTCTTTTTGTGATGGCAAAGAATTGGAAATTGAGGGGATGCCCATCAACTGGAGAATGGCTGAACAAATTGTGGTATATGATTGTGATGGTGTACTATTGTGCTGTAAGGAATGATGAGGGAATTGGTTTCAGGAAAAACATGGCAAGATCTATATGAACTGATGCAAAGTGGAGTGAGAATAATGAGGAGGTCATTGCACACAGTAGCAGTAATGTTGCAATGTAATCAACTGTGAAAGAACTGGCTACTCTGATCAATGCAAAGATCCAAGGCAATTCCAAAAGACTCATGATGAAAGATGAAAAATGCAGTCCATCTCCAAAGAGAGAAATGAAAAACTGTGGAGTACAAATTGAAGTATAATTTTCTCACTTTCTTTATATGTTTTTGCCTTTTTACAACATGGCTAATATGGAAATATGGCGTGCATGATTTCACATGCATAATTGATATCATTTGGTTCTTCTACTCAGTGGTTGGGGAAGGGGTAGAAGGGACGAAGAGAATTTGGAACTCAAAATTTCAAAAGAAAATAGTGTTAACAATAAATATTTTAAAAAAGAAAAAGAAAAAAAATGCTTATTTGTTTTCCAGGGAAAAGCTTGGACTGGTTCTAAGTGTTGCATGGTTTCCCAAATGCAATGAGGTCTTCTCCTTTCCTCTTCTTCAACTCTAAGCCATGATTCATTGTTCATCAGCATTATCTAAAACTTTTACTGTGGGATCAATGGTCTATGGTCCATTCGATTGAAGATCACAGCCTAGAAAATAGGTATTTTTATCCATTCATTTTTTCCTCCATGTATTGGGACATCAAGCTTGCCCATCTTTTTCTTGTTCCAGGGCTTGATGCTGTCAGCACAATGCCATCTTCAAGTATGAGAATCCGGAGGACCTTGTTATCTCTAAGAAATCCTTCTGCCATTTTAGCTCTTCAGTGAGGGTCCCAAATAACTTTTGCAAGCGTGTGTCTCTGATTTTTATGCCTCATTCATTATAAGCAATCAGAGAGCCAGAAAATAGTTCACCCTGGCTCTTTTCGAAGACAGGAGCTCAAAAGTGTGAAACATTGCATCTAACATTCATTTTTCCCAACATATTGATTGGTTTTATGAGGTTTTTTTTTCTAATTTTTTAAAAGATAACCTGGGAGGGAGAAAAGGGAAGGATACAGGGTATATTGAAGTAACGTTAAAAACAAAAATACCAAAATCTAAAATAATCAGAGAGTCTTCAAAACAAAATTACAGCTGTTGCTATCTTTCAAGGAATTTAATATGGTTTTGACATATGTATTAGGAATATCTTTTTGAAGGAGAGCCTTTAAAGAGCCATTTTGTTTTGCCAGATCAAATGCTTTTTTATCCACGCAATAAATACAGTGAGATCTTGACCTCTCAGATAGTTTTGTTACTAATGACAGGCAGTATGGTATAATGGATTGAGAGCTAAGTTAAAACCTCGATTAAAGTACTGCCTCTGACCCATACTGGTTAAAGGACTTTGAGGAAATCACTTAAGATGGCAGTGTCACCAAGACATTCTCTAAGACTGTACAGTGCAGATCAGGTCCTGTCCTTCATTGTTATACCAATGGGACTGTAAGTCTGGTTTTTCAAAAAATGACTGTGATGATGTGACTTTTTGTGGAATATTGTTGTGAAAGCTTGTCTATTTCCTTTTCTTAATTTCACCAGGGGCTCCTTCAATACAGATAGAGGACATTCTCATGAGGATTTTATGGAGAAAAGAAAGTAGATAGATATTGGCAGTTTTCAACATCTTCTTAACCACTTCTTGATGACTTTCTCCAATCATTCAGTATCTGTCCCTTTTTCAGTTGCCTTGAAAACTGATTCCTTGATAACCTCAAAATCCTATCACTTTCAATACAGAGTTCTTCTATATAGATTGTTCCAATAGTCATGAAGGTGACTGAAGCAAATGCTGTGGAGTGCTATAATGGTAAGGGAATTTGAAGATATTCCCTGCCCCTTAATAAAGCTAAGTGAATTTGAGGACCTTCTCTGATTTGAAAATATACTCTGTCCCTTAATAGGCTGAATGTGGTCACATGGAGCCTCTGGTGGGAAGAGTTTGCTGAAGGTTGGAGCAGAGCCCACAGGAGAAGCTTGCTTAGGGGAGGCTTGGTTTTTGGGAATGCCCACACCTTGTTACTTTGTGATTGGGCAATGTGTCATGAGGGTTGTGATGTTCTCTGAGCCTGAAGAAAAGGCTATATATACCTCTGAGGTAAGGTTTTGCTTTGGGGCTCACTTTGAGAGCAGTTGTGTGATTTGACCAGATGAGACTCTGGGCAGCTATAAAGTCCCCTGGCTTTGAAAACCCAGATATTAGTGCTTCTCTCTCTGGTGACTAACTGTATATATGTGATGGTCAGACAGCTAGAAGTCCTGTCTCTTGGTCTTTCAAATTGTGTTATTCTGTCTGTATTTTAGTCTGCTTATAACTTCTGTTTTTATTTTCTCTGAAGTTCAGTGTGCTGACTTTTCCCCCTGAACTAAATGAATGGTATGTATGTTTGACTAATGTAAGATTGTTAAACCCTTTTGAGTTGCTTTCCTTTAGAAAAACAGACCAAAGAACCTGTGCTTGGCAGCCATCCTGGGTATGCTAGGGTGCTTGCTGCTACAAATGCTTAGAGCTTGGTCAGATATCAGTGATGCTAAAGTCACCCACTGCATCTCGGATAATCACCAGTTGTCCTGACTTTTGTCCTGCTGCTGGACTTTGATGCCTTGAGAAGAGATCTGTGAAGCTGATGACTTTTGTGCAGCTCTGCCTCACTTAAATCCAATTCATTTGCAAGTCAAGACATCACCTGTAATATCATTGATCTTCTTTGAAAATGAAGGACAAACAATAACTTCTTCTATGTATATCTACCCTTGACATCTTCCTCTTTAGTTCCATTTAGACTTTCTCAAAGAGCACACCAGATGCTGAATGTAAGGCTCCTACTGTTAGTGATGAAGAAAATAATTTGTTATAGAAATGATGAAAGTTCCATTTCATCAGGCTGCTGTCCTCCATCCTATTTTATGTTTAAGTCCTCTTGGTTTAAACAGGTTGCATGCCAAACTTTCTGAAGCAAAATTGCTTTTTCCTCTACCACTCTTCTATATTTTATGAGGCAATATTGCTCATAACCTTCCACAATCCTCCTCTGCACTGTTTTATGAATGAGTTTATATTTTAATTCACTGTTTCCCTTGGCTGTAATGTCTCTACCTTTGGCAAGAAGATCAAGTATTTGCTGGTTAAACAAACTAGTCTCACATCTCCAACTCCCTCCTAGACATCTCCACCTGGATGTCCCATAGGCATCTCAAAAACAGGCTCATTCTGTTTCCAATGGCACATTCTAAGCACTTCCATTATGGTAGAACCTGCCAAAGCTTGCACTCTGTTGGCATAGCCTTTGAGACCCCAAGGTCACCTCCATGCCACAATGATGTATCAGCTCAACATGTCTAAAACAATTCTTAATCCTTCCTTCTAAATCTAGTCCTCCTTCTAACTTTCTTATTTCTATTGAGGGAGTACCTATTCCTTCAGTCACTCATGTTCATGAGGAGTATAAAGTATCACCACTTTATAATCACTCATCCGCAATACAATCACTTGCTAAGATTTATCAATCCTATATCTGCAATATTTCTTATATTCTTATAATAATATACTCTTATATTCACATATGCAGTCACCACCCTCATTTGCTTCCACTATTACAATGGCTTCTCAATTGTTTTCCAGCATTCTACTTCTTTCCTTTTGGATTTTTTTGGGGGGGGAAGGAGGAATGGGAGCCTAAGCCTTTGTACTTATAAGAGATGGTGCAGTCATTTTACATAGACTAGATCAGTGGTTCTCAACCTTCCTAATGCTGCAACCTTTTAATACTCGTATGTGGGCATATCTGCATGTGGGCGGACTCGGAGATGGATAGAGAGCAGTGTCTCAGTTCCTAAGACCATTGGAAACATATGTTTTCCAATGGTCTTAGGCGAGCCCTGTGAAAGGGTTGTTTGACCCACAAAGGGGTCACGACCCACAGGTTAAGAACCACTGTACTAGATACTTAATAAATTATTGTTGAACTGAATTAATTGAAACCAAAATGTCAAATCTGGAGTAAAAAATCCAAACTACATTTCCTTAGCACCAGATTCGGATTCTTCACTCTATAAACCGCGTGGAGAACTTAGAGAATGAAGAAGGGAGGGAGGGTAGAATGTATACAAATAATTTTCTCTTCCCTGTACCTCTCCAGCTATTGGGTGAGAATATTATAAAGCACTATTTTCATGAGTCCACAACAGTAACAATAATGATGAGAGCTTATGTAAGGTCAGCCAATCAGGCAACAAGCATTTATTAAGCACCTACTGTATACCAAGTATTATGCTGTGTTTACAAAGAAAGGAGAAAGACTACAGTCTTTGTTCTCAAGGACTTAACAGTCTAATGGGAGAGAGAATACAGAAACAACAATTTACAAACAAGATGTATGTATATATCTATATCTATATCTATCTCTATATCTATCTATCTATCTATCTATCTATATATCTATCTATCTATCTATCTATCTATATATATATATATATATATATATATATATATACATAGAGAGATAAATTGATATATTGCCTTGGAGATAATCACAGTGAGAAGGCATTACCATTAAGGGAAATTAGGAAAAGATTTCTTGTAGGTGGTGGGCTTTTGTCATGGACTTGAACCAGGGAAACTAAAAGGTGGAGATGAGGAAGGGAAGAATTCCAGGTATAGGAGACAGCCAGTGAAGATGACCAGAGCTGGAAGATGTAGTGTCTTATGGGAGAAACACTAAGAGTCTAGTCTCACTGAATTACATTAGACTTTAGGGCTTCCAGATTATTCAGTGTCAAAATGGAGGGAATGTATGACTGACATTTCCATTCAAACACTACTCACAGGTGAAGCAGGAAGCACAAATCAGATAGAAATCATTTAATCAAAATGTAATAGCGGGGCATTTAGGTGATGCAGTGAATAGAGCACCGGCCCTGGAGTCAGGAGGGCCTGAGTTCAACTTGGACCTCAGAGACTTGACACTTATTAGCTATGTGACCCCAATTGCCTTGCCTTCCTCCCCTCCAAAACAAAAAGTAATAGTACAGTCATTAGTAAAGAAAACATTGTGGTGTGATTATTCTTAGCACCCCAGCCTAAACAAATGAGGGCAACTCCCCACCAATTCACGAGCCACTGAAGAAAAGGAATTCATTTTTTACTTCCTCCTCACCTCCTGTCCTGGGAGACACTAGTTGTGTGATCAGGAAGATGAAGCACCCTCTCCAAGCAGCTCCTTCCTCAGTCTCGTAGCATTTATTGGTAAAAAGTACTTTCATACTTCTTTTGCCTCAGTAACTCTGAGATAGATCATGTTGTTTTTCACTAACAGCACCCAGACTATGGCATAAGGGCAAATGGACTTAAGATTTCCCCCTCCCTGAGGTCATTCTACATTTGCATTTTAGGTGAAGGGGTTAGAGACTCTCTGATCTTGGGCACTTGAAAGGTACAAAAGGTGTTTCAGCCATCTAGACACCCCAGTGTTCCAAAGGCCCAGGTTCCAAGTTGGGTACTTCAACACCCCGCCCAGAATCAGTGCCTAAAGAAGGAGAGTGATCCTATATGACCCCATCCCAATAATACTTAAGAGAGAAATCAGACAACAACGTCACCTTTGGACATGAGCTTGGTGGTACTACTTTGTATATGAACTTCTGAGTTAAATTCTGAGTTACTTCCCCAGACACTAAAGGTTTATAAGGGAGAGTATTCCCCAGAAATATTGGGGGAAAATATTTGTACATTTGATCTGTTATTTTTTAAGTAAATATCCCCTTGTACAAACCAAAAAACAAAAGAACCAATAACATCCTATTTTCAGACAACATTACATTTCATCTTGACAATCACCCTGTGATGTTGATAGGGTAAGAAAAATGATTCCCATTCTACAGATGAAGAAATTAAAGCTGAAAGGCTGATTTGCCTAGGATCACACAGCGAGCAAGTGAAAGAAATGGGCATGCTTTGCTTGGAGAAAAGAAGATTTAATGATTCTGCAAATCACTCTGAGCTTGTAGCCACCATCTCCTTTATACTTTGTGACTGACTATGAGCTTAAGAGTCTTCATCAGCTGATGGATAACAACTGATATGCTCATTGTATCCCCAACTTGCTATAGAGATCCCTCATGGATAACAGGATCACAGGATTTAGACTTGGAAAACATTTAGAGATCATTTAAGCCATCCTCCCTCATTTCTCAGGGAAGGAAATGGGAACCCAAAGAGACCTAAGTGATTTCCCAAAACCACATGTGTAGCAAATAACAGGGCCATGATTTGAATCCAGGTCCTCTAACCCAAGATCCATTGCTCTTTCCTCTATAGCACCAGGGGAGATCCTGAAGTGCTCAACACATCATTTGAGGGAGAATCTTCAAACAGAAGGTATTGGGGTAAAGCGAGGAACAATCAGGGCTTTCTACAGAGATAGGAGGCACAAGGCAAATTACATTGAGAGAGACCCTTGTCCTCCACCCTAACATTTTTCCTGAAGTGATTTAAGGTTAAAATGAACATCAAGGGTAGCCTTTATCAACAAGAATCAAGAGAATGAATGTAGAGGAAAGAACAATGAACTTGCAATGAGAAGACATGGAGTAAATCCCGGCTTAGACACTTACTGGTTGCATCAGTTTGAACAAGTCCCTGTACCTCTGGGGCCCTCAGTCTCTTCATCTATAAAAAATGAGGCTAGAGTAGATGATCCTCATGGTCCCTTTCATCTCCACCATTTAGAGATTGCAAAAACATGCAAATCGAAATGTTGTAGGAGGGTCAGACATAAAAGGCTAACGTGCATCCTGTAGAAAGCTACTTTGGTCATTAGAGAAAGAAGGGTACATCATGCCACCAGCTACTTATCTTGCGAAAGCTGTTGTGCCCTCCCCCTGCCCAAATCTCCAGGCAGCCTCACAATGAGCTCAATTTGCCATACCCCGGGGCTAGCTCTGACAAAAGCATTCACGTCATTATCCCCTCCTAAGTCAATGATTAAGCATTGGTATTGCTGGTTCAGACATGTGATCAGGTGCATGATTGTAGGCTCCGAAAAACCCAAAAGCTATTCTCCCAGCTAAGCCCCTGGAGAGGAGGAGCAAAGAAAACCTTAAAAGATGCCTTTGGCAGTCTACCAAAGTCAGCACTATACCCCCTCTTAATCTGTTCTGATTTACAGGCAAAAGTTGGACATATAGTAGGGGAGCAATGAATGTGCAAATTTTAATTGCATTGCATCTCAAAGAATATGAAATTGTAAAGAGATGCAGGAGCACTTAGTCTACAGAACTTCAGTATTATAAGGTAGAGACCATCTTGTGTATAAATTGTCAATGAAATGAAATAATGAATACAGAACAGTAAGATAGCAAAGGATGAACTCAGATGTCTCCAGAAAATTACAAATCAAGGTGAACCCCCTTTGGGAAACTGTGGAGCAATTTTAGGAGGAGGAGATAACTGTGGTGTAGTAGAAAGAACACGAGTTGAAATAAGAGCACCTGGTAACTCTTGGCTAACCCCCTCTCCCACTCCTAGCTTTGTATTTGCACAAATGATAAGCTTGTTATCCTTGCCTTCAAGTCATCGATAAAAATGCTGAAGAGAGCAGAGCTAAGGATGGGCCTTTGTGGCATTTCTCCAGATACCTCTATTCAAACTGACCTCTATGTCAACAAATTCAAAGCAACTTAGAGATTGTCTAGTTCATTCCCCTCATTTTATAGATGAGAATATTGAAAACCAAAGAGGTATTTATTTATCCACAGTCCACAATTGCTAAATATTAGATCTTGGTTCTGGGATCCCTAAGCTCAGCCTCTTTGACCACACTTTGCATCCTAAAATTTCTTTAGGGTGTTTGGGATCTCATGACCAGTATTACCCAAAGAATAAAACTAAAATATATAAATAACTACAAAAAATGTGAACACATTTTTTTTCCACTGAAAGACTATGAGATTGAAACTCATGAGGACAGTATTGTTTTTCTTGTTTGGGAGGAGTAAGGGTGGGAGAAGGTCTACAACTACAAATACTATGATCTCCCTGCTACAAAGCACATAATAGGCACTTCATAAATGTTTGTTTGGTCATTATTCAAGCTGGAATTGTTCAGCAGACTTTCTACTGCCCAAGGTGACTCCCCCTACCCCACTTCAGATTCCATTAATCAACCATATGTGAGCCTCAGTGGTACAGGATGGAAAAAAAAACATTTCTTGTTTGGACCTAATGATCCTGTCCCACAAATTGTCTGTGCTCCAGACATATCCTTGCCTAATAATACCTATTTTTAGCCCAGATCCTTCTCTGGAAATTCCCATAGAAGGAATAACTTATTCTAGGCTAAAAAAAATCTAGTTTCCTAGTTCCTTGGCCCATTTCTGCCCATAATCTAAATGAGCAGAACCCTTCCCTATAAAGCATCTCTTTTAGATCCAAAAGCCACCCTAACCTCTAGAGGTCCCATGGATAGATAGGAAAATATTTGATGATGGTGAAAAGGTGATACTATTTAATTTCTATTTCACTTGTAAAGTTTTTTTTTCCCCCTGCCAAGGAAAATGATCTCCTGATTAGGAAAGACTGAACAGAATAAGTGGGTAATTGTAATAGATGAGACTGATGATAGAAAAGGCGAAAGGACCAAGCTATTTGCAGATGAACTCAAGGCATTCTTGTATAGAAAATCAACCTATCATCTCATGGATGTAAAGAGAGAAGCACTGTTACTGATGATTGTTACTGATGATACTTGGGGATGAGTAGACTTTCTTAGTAGTTTTGCTCTAGTCTTTCAAAAAGGGGAAAAAAGATATTTAGATCAATTAACCTGATGTGAATTCCTGGAGGAATTCTAGAGCAAATTATTAAAGGGACAATTTTTGAGTCTGTAGAAAGGGAAGAGCTATTTACTATAAGTCAACATGTGTTCAGAAAGAATAAGTCACACTATACTAATCTCATTTCCCTTTTGGACAAGGTTATGAGACTAGATTAGGGGATTGCCATGAGCATAGTATAACTGATTTCAGCAAGGCATTGACAAAGTCTTTCATGATATTCTTAGATGTCAGTGTAGTTAATGTTGGAGTCTGTCCCTAGATTTTACTTAAATGGGCTTTCCAGGAGAATTAGAAAAGCCAACCACTGCTAAAAGGCAGTAGGCCCTTTTATTTATTTAATTTAAAGGAAATGCATCTGGCTTGATTAGAAATACCCAGGGAACAGGGAAAGGGAGACAGGTGCAACAAGGGAAGGGTACAAGGATTGCATTCATACCCACAATGGAGCAGCAATTGATACCTCCAGGCTGGTGTAGCTTGCTGATCTCTCATACTTGATCCACGATTGATGTCTACAAACTAGACAGGGAAAGGAAGAAAGAGGAGAAATAAAAGGAGGAGAGGGGAGAGGAGAGGAGAAAGAAGGAGAGAAGAGAAGAGAAACTGTACAATTAGAGGTATTGCCTGGGAGCCTTGATTATGATGGTCTCTAGACCACGATAAGAGAAAGAGGGAGACCACCATTGTCTTGTCAGAGACAGCTCTCAGTTGGCGATTGGAGACAACAACCTATAATTGGGACTCCTGGCACGTTGCTTTGTCAAGTGCCCTGCTAAAATCTGGTTCTGCTATGTTCATGGCAATCCCCTGAACGCAAATCTTTATCTTGCCCCAGTAGAGCTCTGAAGAGTCACTTCTGTGTTTTCTTTAACTCTTCTTAGCAGCAGGGCTTTAGCCTTCCTAAAGGCCCCCTCATTTGTATTCATCCTCAGTTGTCCACCCTGATTCCTATCCTTTAAACAAGCCTTTCTCAAATCTTTAAGTTCTCTGATGAGCTCTGTTGAGGACACATTGGTCTCTTTAGACACTTCCCTCTTCTCTTCACCACCGGAATCAATGGCCACTTCATTAGTAGAATCTCATTCTCGAGAGCTTCCCCCTCTCTCTTGAGCCAGTTTCCGTTTTGGAGTTGTGAGCCAAAGGATACTGCCTGTCCTGTCTATGAACTCCTTTCAGCCTTCTCCTCTAAAGTCTAGGAGAAATGTGACTGTGCCTTCTCAACCACAGACTCTAAGATGGCACAGTCATTGTTGCTAAAGGTCCCCATTTCCTCTTTGCTGAACAGTTCCTCCTTATTGGTCAGAATCAAGCCCCAAATAGTAGTTCCCCCTCATTGCTTCCTCCACCACCTACAAGATGAAATTATTAGGAAGACAAGGAAGGAATTTATCAGCTGCTCTGTTTTTAAGCACACACACACACGGACACACAGGCACGCACACACACACACACACACACACACACACACACACACACACACACACACACAACAACAACAACTGTGCCTTGCTTCGACATCATCCTTTTGCTTTGCTTTAGGGATTCAACCTCCAGTTCTTCTAGCTGGTCTACCTTTTTCTTCAACTCTGGTCTTGTTTCTCTTTCCCCTTCTTTGAATCATCCATGCTCTCTTGTCACCACCACTCCCAGATTTGTTCATTTCCACACAAGCAAAGGACTCCATGGGGTTATAGATCTAGAGTTGGAAGGGACTTTAGGGGTCATCCTGTGAGAGAGAGGGAGACAGAGATAGACAGAGGCAGGAAGAGATAGAGAGAGAAAGGAAGGGAAAGGGGGAGAGAGGGACAAAGGGAGGGAAGGAGGAAGGAAGAGAGAGAGAGAGGAAGGAAGGAAGAAAGCAAGGAAGGAAGGAAGGGAAGAAGGAAGGAAGGAAGGAAGGAAGAAAAAAGAGAGAGAGAAAAAGGAAGGAAAGAAGGAAGGAAGAAAGGAAGGAAGAGCATTAGTGAATCATTTTCTGTGTCAAGCACTGAACAAAGTGCTGGGAACACAAATACCTGCAAAAAGAAAGACAGTCCCTACTCTCACTAAGCTTACATTCTGATGACAAATAAAAGAGAACTGAAGAGGATATGAGGAGATAGCAGAGGCAGAGGTCCACTTGGACCTCTGGGGAATCATGGACTAAATCAGGACTGGCATAATCATGGTTGGTATGAATGCTTTTTCTAGTGGAGATTTAGGATGAATTTACCAATCGTAGGAAAGGACTATAGAGCTGGAAGTACTGTTGATGTGAAGATGGCTCCTGAGACAGAGGTCCAGAAGGAGCCCAGGGAGCCATGGAAAGAGCTAGATTTAGAGAAGGCATGGGTTAACATGAAGAAAAAGAGGCTTAGAAGGTTAAGTGACTTGCGCATGGTCACAGAAACAGGGTCTAAGATGGGATCTCTATTTAGGTCTTCTTGACCCTCGATCCAGTGCCCTATCCACTACACCACACCACCTCCCTTACTAGTGTGCTCTACCTCACCACCCTTCCATTGAATCTGTTCCTTCTGAATATTGCACCCTATCACCCATTTCCCAGCCATGTCCCACTAAACCCCAAAGCAACTTGTGAGGACTTACTTACTTCCAACTTATTTCCATAAGTTGAAGTCTCTAGTTTGACTTAGTTACTTCGAGCCAGAAGGCTTTTGTGCATAGACCTCAGAAAATCATTTCTGCCCCACTTCCCTCCTGTTTCCTGTGAGTACACTTCTGGTAAAGTGGAGGGGAGAGAAGCTTTTTCCAACCCTTTTACCTGAACCGCCTGGAGACCAATGTTCGTTTGATGTACACATACTTGTTAAGAAGCTGGTACAAAAACACAGCCTCTGCAGATCACTTAGAACAGCTGTTTCTGCTTCTGCACTTGTTGAAATTGAGATCCCAGCTCTCTTTTTGTTCCTTTTGCTCTCTCTAATGACCCCCAAAGTTTACTGCCCAGACAAACCCCTGGTCTGTCACACCTGCTGTTCTCTAAGGTATCTGGATGTGCAGTTTTAGCTGAGCTCCTTCCTCCTCTCCATCAGTCTCCATCAGATACATTCTTCCCAGCCTTTGTTAGATATCCTCTGTCCCTAGCCAAGGACCAATCATCCCTGTATCATGTGCCTTGCTCTGGAAAGCTTAATCCATCCTTTGACGTCACCTTCTGCATCCTACTTTCACTTCAATTGGTAGCAGCAATTAAAAATGTCACCTATGCCACTAAATCCTTCCATTTCTGGCCCATTTCTGCCTAATCCCTAAGAATCCTTTCCAGGTTCCTGATGGCAGTGTAACTGATTTACACAGTAATCACCAGGCATGGCTAGCCTTGTCATTTCTCCCACTCACATCTGTTCCCTTTACTGAACTCATATTACCATTATCCTGGTTCAGTGGCTCATCATATCTCACCTGGGCTAATGCAAAAGCCTCCTAATTCCAGTCTTTGGGTCTTTCTCTATTCCAATGCATCCTCCAGACAGATATCAAAGTGATTTCCCTAAAGTAATTCTAGGTCATTCTCTTGCTCAATAAACCCCAGTGGCTCCCTATTATCTCTAGAATCAAAAAGAACATTGTCTGTCATTTCATAGTCTTTCACCATCTGGCTCTAACATACCTTTCCAGCCTGAGTATTGCTCCCCTTCATGCACTCTATATGGTTCAGCCAAACCAGCCTTCACACTCTTCCTCATACATGATACCCCTTCTCCAATCTCCACGGCTTTACCCTGGCTGCCCCCCATCTGTGCCATGCACTCCTTCCCCTCCTCTGTCCAGGGGTGTGCTGAACCCAGCTCATACTGACTCCAGAGAGTCCAATTGTTAAATTTTCAGTGTGAGCATTTATACCTTGGAAAGGGGCAAACTCCACAAATCAGAGCTTCATTTATTATCTTTATAAATAATTAAGTAGATTTGCAGTTTCGTGTGCAATCATCTTTTTTAATATACTGTTATAGAAATGCTTCATTTATTTCATAAATTAAAAATTAAATAAATAAAAATTAAAACAAAAAAGAAAATGATGGAGAAAAATCTTAATAATGCAAATTAAACTTAAAAGTGTGTTGTGAGCTTGGGGAGAGCCGGTTGTTAAGCTTTTACCAACACACTCCTGCCTTTGCTTCATGGAATCCCTTTATTTAAGATTTAGCCAAGTTGCCTAAACCTTTCCTAATCCCCACAGCTACTAATGCCTCCTCCACAAATTACCTTATATTTTGCCTATATATATTTTGTAGAAGTGCTTCTCTCTCTCTCT
>CM053580.1:310820563-310836292 GCA_028627135.1 Pseudochirops cupreus | reverse complement strand
CATGGTTTGTATTCTCCTTCTGTCTCCTTAGTGGTCTTATCGACTGTTCAGGTCTGATCGTCTGTCCTTCCTTCAAAGGACGCAACTTGTATTCCAATAAGAAAACTGGAAAATAGAGAAGCTTCTTCTAGCCTGTTTTACCTTCTCTTCTATCCAGAAGACTAACATGCAGTCGTACTTGTTAGTGCCTGTAGCAGAAACTCAGGTAGAGCGTTATCCTTCAATTGTTTGTATTCTCCTTATCTAAGACATTGTGGGAATAAACGTCCTGTCCCCTGTCTCAGATGTCCTCCCCTATATGTATTATACGCATATATACACACACACATATATATACATATATACATACACACATATATATATGCTATAAGAAAATATGCTATATGCTATAGGAAATACGACTTGGTTAACAGCCCTTAATTTGACACTGTTTATGTTTGAAAGGACCGAAATGACTTTAAATGTTTTGTTCCCCATATACTAAAAATATGCTATAGGAAAAAATCTGTCCTGTAAAGGATAACCAATCGATCATTGCTATAGCTTTATATATTGAACCCACTATATGGAGAGCCCCAGAGTGCCAAGGAGTAGTCAAACTATCGTTGATTATCTTGCCTGCAGACCTTCTGTTCAAAGCCACTGAGCCCTGAGTCAGGATGCCTGAGTTCAAATCCCACCTTAGACATTTACTAGCTGTGTGACCCTGGGAAAAGCACTCAACTGATGTTTAACTCAGTTTCCTCTTCTGTAAAATAAGTATCATAATAGTGTCTATTTCCTAGGGTTGTTGTGAGGATCAAATGAGACAATAATTGTAAAGCGCTTAACATAGTGACTGGCAGAGAGTAAACATTATATAGATGTTAGTTATCGTTACCATCATCATCACCATCAATATTATTAATTATTATCTCCTGCCAAACCAAAGAAACAGCCCCCCTGAAATGGCAACATAACCTCTTCCTCCATGTTGCAAAATAGATAACCTTAGCATGGGGAAATATGGGATCTGACCCCCCAAAAGCTATAAACTATTTCCCCTCTTAGCTCCCCCAAAGGGCTACTATACTGAAACTTTTCTCCCCCAAAGCAACAATCTGCTAACAGATAACTCACAGCTTTTTGAATGTCAGCACTTTATGGGAAGCTTTTTCTCCACCCCCACCCACCACCCCGCCTCCCTCCCTTCCCTCTCTCCTTCTCTCCCTCTCTCTCTCTCTCTGTCTCTGTCTCTGTCTCTGTCTCTCTCTGTCTCTGTCTCTGTCTCTGTCTCTCTCTCTCTCTCTCTCACACACACACACACACACACACACACACTCAGGACCTAGAAAGCATTGCCCATGCAAATTATTCTCCATAGAATTTCAGTGAAGATATTCGGGTGATTTATTGTGCCTCTTTGGTTAATGAACAAATGGCAGCTCAGGAAAGTTTAATTCAGTGAGCTGTCTGACTGAGGATCACACCATGAGTCTTTGGTGGGAGTTGAGACAAGGAAGAAGGCAATCTGCTCTTCCTCTTGGGCTCTAACCATTCGGCCACACTTCCTCTTTTTACCATCTATACCAGAGGCAACTGTGGTTCCCATGGTAACCAATTTGCCTGAAATAGGAAGTATATGGGGAACAAAATATTTAAAGTCATTTCGGTCCTTTCAAACATAAACAGTGTCAAATTAAGGGCTGTTAACCAAGTCACTGGCTTTTGGAACAACTTCCCAGTAATATCCTCAACTAAGCTGGAGTGAGACGAATCCTTCTTTCTATGCAAAACCTTCCTGCTACTTTGTTTATCTTCTTCCCCTTCTTCTTAACATTCATTAGGTGCCAAGGTCCTAATCTCTTAAAATAAACTTTTGGCCAAGGCATTTTTATGACCAAAAGAATGTAACAAAGGTGGGAGTTTTGGAATCCCTATAGACAATGCAAGCGTCCTAAGGCAGAGATGGGACAGCATCCAAATCCCACACAGAAACTTGGCAGCTTTATGCTCTATGGCCAGTTTACAAGGCAGAGGGCTTTTTTATACATTCTCCCATTGAGTCGGCTCCACTGGGAATCCATAGGGGATGGGGTCAAAGGCAACATGAAGCTAGTTAGCAACCCACAAAAACTTCAGCAGGCATTTTTTAGCTCTTTGCTATGGTAATCAAAGGACTTGGTAAAAGAGCATATATTCTATAAACTATAACCCAGAATGAATGCCTGGAAGGATAATGTGCCTTCTCACCCTTCTACACTCCACCTCTTTATCTAAAGCTTACCCCTACCTCAAGGCCAGCTTAAATTTTACCTATTACAAAAAAGTATTACCTGCCCATCGATTCTAAGCCATGAGTTCTTCCTCCTTTGAATCTATCTAAAGTGCTTCCCATATTCAAACTTTTTCCAGCAGCTCTCCTTTCATGTGTCTATATTTTCAGAGTCATAACTAGGGCAAGTCAACCAGGGCTTTGCTCCAGGGAACCAAAATTTAGAAGGCACTGACAGCACTTACATTCCTCTGCAGGTAGAGACAACTGAGTTTGGCACTTACTTAGTCAGATTATTTTTTATGGTTAGAAAGGATGATTAGTCAAAATGCAACCCTGCCAAATGGTTTCCATTTCCTTCACCCAACAGTCTCAGCCCAAGTGAGCTGTTCATTGGCTTGGTTTTACCCTGTTCCCCTGACCCAGTAGTAGCCTCTCCAGGAATGGCCTACCAAAGCCCCAGGCACTCAGTCTTTTCTGCCCAGGTTTTCTGGCCCAGGGCCTCTGTCTCTCAAAAGTAATCTCATCATAAGTTGTTTTGGGAGAAAAGTTGGTGATGTTTGGCCCAGACACATTTTGTGAGACTTGCCCCAGGATACCAAGCTTTCTAGTTAGGGCTCTGTATTCATGCACCTTATTATACACTTGGTTAGACTGTCTGCTCTTTGAGGGTAAGAAACATATTTCTTGGAATCCTCTAAAGAACCTAGCACTGATTATGGCCAGATCTGAATGTTTTTAAGAACTATAAGTTCAATATGAGGATGATAGTGTGATGTGGAAGCTAAAACTGCCATTCTGATCTTACTATTGTTGTTGCTGTTCAATCATTTCAGTAAAGTCTGATTCTTCATGACTCCACTTGAGATTTCCTTGGCAGAGATACTGGAGTGGTTTGCCATTTCCTTCTCCAGCTCATTTTACAGATGAGGAAACTGAGGCAAATAGGGGTAAGTGACTTGCTCAAAGTCTCACAGCTAGCAAGTGCCTGAGGCCAGATTTTTAACTCAGAACAATCAGTCTTCCTGATTCCAGCCTAGCTTCCTGTAATGAGAATGGGAATTTGAAGATCTTCCCTGCCCCTCAATAGACCTAGGAGGGAGTTTGAAGACCTCCCCCATTTTGAAAGTAAACTCTGACCCCTAACAGGCTGAATGTAGCCATATGGAGTCTGTGGTGGGAAGAGTTTGCTGAAGGGAAGCAGAGCCCACAGAGAAAGAAGCTGGGCAGAGCTAGCCAGACAGTGGGAGAGAAAGAATGTTCAGGCAAGGGGATAGAGAGGTTTGTGAGTAGATATCGATCTTGGTTTGTGGAAAGTCTGAAGGATGCTGTGGCTCTCAGCGTTATTATGGCTTCTGAATATCTTTGGTACTATGATGAAATAGACTCACTGGTTTTGGGATTCGGTTTTCTGGTGTCTTAATAAATCCTTCAGTCCTGTTCTCTACCTGGAGAATCTAGTATATTTTGTGATTGAGCATCATGGTCTTTATCGTGATCGTGGGCACTGTACATATTGCATTGGTGCTGCACTGCTGTTCTCTGATCTTAGGCTAACTCTCTTAAGAGAGTCATGGAGGCTAGAGCAAGAATCATTACAGACATAGTACTCTGCCCTAATTAAATCATATCTGGAGTAGCCTGTGCAGTTCTGGGCCCAACATTTTGGGGATGACATTAATAAGAGGCAAAACTGTGATGACAAGGGACCTCAAAGTCATAGGCATCAGTGAAAGTTTTAGAGAATTATATTATAAAGGAAGACTTAAGAGAATTATATTATAAAGAGAAGACTTAAGACTTAAAGAAGAAAGATGATAACTGTCACTGGATACCCAAAGGCCTGGTATTTGGAAGAAGGATTAAATTATTTTGTCTAGACACAAAGGACAGAACTAGGAAAAGTGGTCAGAAGTTGCAAAGAGGCAAATTTCACCTCACTCTAAAGAAAACTGACAATTCCCAATGATTGGAACTGTCTAGAAGTGGCTGCTTTGGGAGGTAGTAAGCTCCCCATCATTCAAGGTCCTCAAGTAAAAACTGGATCACCACTTACTAGGCATGCTGTCAAGCATTTCTTAGGTGGGGTAGGTTGGACCAGATTACTGAGTTCCCTTCCAATACTAAGATTTTAGGAATCTATTTTTTCCAAATAGTATTGAGTAGATAAGAGATTGATGGATAAGTCAGGGAAGTAGTGCCTTACTTTCCATTTTAGAGTCTTTCTCTCAGTAATCCAATTCACTAAACAATTATTAAGCATCTGACATGTGTGAGGCTCTGTTTTAAACACTGGGGATACAAACAAGAAAAAGAAGCACTCCCTGTCTTCAAGTTGCTTACTGTCTAGTAGGAAAGACAACATACAAAAGAAAGCTAAAAACTTGGGGGGAGGAGGTTGGGGCAGGGGTTAAGATATACTGTTCCATGGAGTCAAAACCAAGCAGAGCAACTGATAAAAAAATGGAGACTGAGAGTTGAAAAGTAGAGGAGGAGAGTACCCACTTGGGGTCTCTCATCTGACTAGATTGGGACTATCTGTATTGATTTATTGTTCAGCAAATACAGGCGGCAGGCTTCATATATAATTATAACAGCAGAGTTCATCAACAGACACAACTCTTGACCTCATGCATCTCACTAATGACTCACTTCCAGCTTTAAAACTGGCTAAGTGTTTAAGATCTCTGGCTCTGCCCTTTGCGTCACATCTCAAAGCAACCCTCAGTTCCTACCATAATGAAGGATTTCAAGAATCCAAAGGTTCTGTTATTTCACTAACATTTCACTCCCTTCATGGAAGTCCCTTAAAATTCCTCCATGCCTTAGTAGACCGAATCATAAGTTCTTATAGTCAAAAGAGCTCATCACCTAGGGTGACCCACCGATCTTCTGGTCATGAACCTCTCTGAACTTAGCTAGACTGGTCTTCAGACAACAAAGGCAGAATCAATTGACCAGACCTGTTGTAGAAGGCTTAGTGGCATTTTCCAAAGCTTGGGCTCCTCTAGAACTTAGGGATCACCCCCAAGCTATGATGAGAAATCAAAGAAGTAAATAATTGTGTTTTTAGAGAGAGAAATTGTATCTGTAAAGTAACTAGAATTATCAGTAGTTTCCCATGTAGGGATGCACAAAAATTGGTCCCCCCTTCCTGCCTGCCCCTGGAAGCCCTACCATTATAGGAATTTACCTGACTTGCTATTTGGACGGTAATTTGATACTAGCTCCCCAAGCTAAGGAACTCAGCCTGCTAACATTGGAATCACGTCCAGCGGACACTGCTCATTGCTCCTTCCTTAATGGCATCCCATTCTTTGGAGTTCCATTGACCTAGAAGATTCACATAGAGATGATTTTCTCCAGTGAATGGACACTCAACAAAATCAGCCCCAGAACCTCCCATAACTTGCATGCTTTGGCTCCAAGTTCAAGATTTTATTATAAGCTCTGCAGACATTCAGTCTCCATTGTCATCTTGGAAAAGAAATTCCAGTAACAGATGCCCCTCCAAATGGGGCACAGTTTTATAGAAAGCAGATGGCAGTTTCTCCTAATAATACTCCTGGGACCAGCCAAAACAAATTAGCTAAGGGGCTGAGATTGTTTCCTGTTGAGTTTAATAAAGTTAGCACAATAAGTAAGTAGGGTTGAGGGTGGGGGAACTATGTCAAAAAGTCAGAATTTTTTTCTTTCCCCCAAACCTGGAGATCTTATGGATTTTGATAGAATTAGTTAGAAATCATTCTGAGATTTTTATGACCACAGAGCTGGAGCAGGAAGAGATGCCAGAGACCTTTGAGTCCAATACCTTCATTTTACAAATAAAGAAATTGAGGCCCAGGGATTTGTCCAGAGTCACACATGTAGTAAGGAAGGTTGAGAGGTAGAATTTAAACACAGGTCATAGGCTCATAGATCTAGAAGGAACCCCAGAAGCCATCAAATCCAAATCTCTCATTTTAAAAATGAGGAAACTGAGGATAAGTGACTTGTCCAAGGTCATGCAGGTAGTAAGCATCAGAGGCTAGTTTTGAACTCAGGTTCTCTGGCTGGAGAATGAGTGCTCTTTCCCCTGTACTACATTGACATCTATTTATCACTCTTCCTTTATACTAGGGGTCCCCTAGAAATTTCTTCTAGTTCTCCTCTAATAATTCTTTTTGTTGTTATTCTTCAGTCACCTTCAGTCCTGTCCAACTCTCCACGCCCCCATCTGGGATTTTCTTGGCAAAGATACCAGAGTATTCTGCTATTTCCTTCTCCAGCTCATTTGACATATGAGGAAACTGAGGCAAACAGGGTTAAGTGATTTGCCCAGGGTCCCCCAGCTAGTAAGTGTCTGAGACTGGATTAGAACTCAGGTCCTCTTGACTCTAAACCCTGTATTCTATCTATTGCACCACCTACCTGCCCAGTAATTCATATATGGTCAACTTTTTTCAATCTATTTTGAGTATGTTAAGAAACCCAGACAGAAACCTAGGATGAGACTTCTTTTTGCCTATTTCCCATTGTTTGCTTCTACATTAAAGATGTTAGCACCACATCCAGAAAGTGGGTAAGCTCTGAGGAAGTGAAACTCTTAGCCAAGCTAGCCAGACTCAGTGGTTTCAATGAGAAAATTGTTGGGGAAGAAGGGATGGGGAAAAGAATGGTTGAAGTTCTGGGCTAAAATGAGGCTTGAGGCTCAGTATATTTCTTCTGTCTGTGCTGTTCTAGTACCCCAAGTGGCACACATAACTGAGAACTGACTAAGTCAAGGTGACATAAAGGCCTTCCCATCTAAAAACAAGACCACTAATAGCTTTCTTAACATACTGGCCTTGCCTTACACATGAAGTGAACCAAGTACCCAAGACAGAGAATTGATCTCATCTCTCTAGTCCAAACCCTTCATTTTACATGGTGGCACAACGAGGCCCCAAAAGACTGATGGATTTGTTCAAAGGGATAAAACAGAATCACAATTAGAATAAGGTCTTCTCCCAATCTCCATTCAGGACTCTTTCCATTAGGCCAGAATCTGGACTCTGACTACCCACAAGGCACAAAGCTGGAGGCTATATGCCATGGAATTTATCCTGTTGAGGTGAGACTCAGTCCTACCCCTCATGGAATTCACAGCATAGTAGAATTCTTGTGAGGGAAGATCAGAAGAGGCAAAAAATATCTCCACTCACAATCCTGGTAGGGAAGCATTCAATGATGAGCTTCACACAAAAATTTTTCCTCATGCTTAGAAAATGAGTCTGAAAGTTGTTTGCAATGGCAGCCATCAGAGTTCCATAGCCAGGTATTGGCCGAGCCAGGGCACATGATGTAGTGAGTATGGTACTGGGCTTGGACTCAGAAAGAGCTGAGTTCAAATTCTATTGCTACCACTTATTACTTATTAGCCAAGTAAACCTAAGTCACTTGATCTCTCTCTGTCTCTCTCTCTCTCTGTCTCTCTCTGTCTCTCTCTCTGTCTCTCTCTCTCTCTCTCTCTGTCTCTTCTCTGTTTCCCCATCTGTAAAATGAGGGAAAAGGACTTAATGACCTCTAAGTCATTCCCAGTTCTAAATCTGCAATCCTTTGATGTGAAGCTTCATGCTTTACTAGAGATAATAATAATAATAATAATAATAATAATAATAATAATAAATATCTAGCATTTGCATAGTGCTTTCAGGTTTGCAAAATGTCTTGTCAGTGCAGTTAGGTGGTACAGAACACCAGCCCTGGAGTCAGGAGGATCCGAGCTCAAATTCAGCACATATTAGCTGTGTTACCCTGGGCAAGTCTCTTAACCCTGATTGCCTCCAAAAAACAACAAAAGCCTATAAATATATCTTGTTTGATACAACAACCCTGGGAAGTAGATGCTATTATTATTCTTATTTTACAGATGAGGAAACTGAAGCAGACAGGTTAAGTGATTTATCCAGGGTCACATAACCAGCAAGTGGCAGAGGCCAAATTTAAACCCAGGCAGGCCTTCCTGACTTAAGGTATTGATGTCTTTGGGAAGGAAAACTGATGCATTTCTGTTATATGTACCTTCCTGCCTTCTTTCATTCCTTTCCAGCTCCACCATTCCCACCCCCACCTCATTGCTACAACTCAAGCTGCTGTAAACTCAGACATTGGTTTTGATAGGATCCAGATGGTGGTTTTAGTCATAAGGTCAAAACTCATGGGATTTGCCTATCAATGGAGAGAAGAAATCTCTCTGGCCCACGAACCCTCAACTCATTAACATCATTTCCTGAGCCACTTTCTGATGCTGCCCTAATGTTCTGGATCAATTCCCTTTGACAGATTTTTTTTTGGGGGGAAGAGGTTGGGAACATTATTTGATTTACATGTGTGTGTGTACACACACACACACACACATATATACATATAAATATATATATATATATATATACATGTATATACATGCTTAATCTCTCATTTCAAACCAGACTATCTGGGCTTCTCAATGTGAATCTTTGTGCATTTATTTCTGCCTTTTCAAACTCATTTTTATGATTAAATTCCAACTTGACACTTTCATTTTTCTTGTGGATTTAGGTGAAATTGAAGTGGAAGAAGGCAGGGTTTGTCAGTAGCAGTCATAAATCTCCTTACTAGTTTACGGAGTCTGGGACTCCAGTTGTAGGGTCTGGAGCTTAGTATAAATGCTTGTTGGATTAATGAGTGAATGAATGAATGAATGGATGGATGGATGGATGGATGGATGAATGAATGGATGAATGAATGAATGAATGAATGAACAGCACTTAGTAAGGGTTATTATGTACAAAATATTCACATTATGTGCACAGATATTCAAAGACAAAAGCAAAGCAGTCTTTGGCTTCAAGGAGCTTACGTTCTTTTTTTAAATTTATTCATTTATTTTAAGTTTTCAACATTCACTTCCATTAGTTTTAAATTTTCTCCCCTTCCCTTCCCCCTCCCTCCCCAAGGTGCCATGCAATCTGATAAGTGTCTACACATACATTCCTATTAAACACATTTTCACATTAGTCATGTTGCATAGAAGAATTATAACAAATGGGAGAGACCACGAGAAAGAAAAAACAAAACAAAAAAGAAAATAGTCTGCTTCACTCCACATTCACACTCCGTAGTTCTTTCTCTGGATAAGGATGACATTTACCATCATGAATCCTTTTTGAATTGTTTTAGGTCCTTACGTTGCTGAGAAGGGGTAAGTCTGTCCAAGTCAGTCATCGAACACTGGCTGTTTCTATAAACAATATTCTCTTGGTTCTGCTCACTTCACTCACAGCATCAGTTCATCTAAGTCTTTCCAGGATTTTATGAAGTCTGCCTGCTCATCATTTCTTATAGCACAATACTATTCCACTACATTCGTCTACCACAACTTGTTCAGCCATTCCCCAGTTGAGGGGCATCCCTTCAATTTCCAGTTCTTGGCCACCACAAAAGGAGCTGCTATAAATATTTATGTATACATGGGTCCTTTTCCCATTTTTATGATCTCTTTGGGATACACTCCCAGAAGTGGTATTGCTGGGTCAAAGGGTATGCCCATTTTTATAATCCTGCGGGTATAGTTCCAAATTGTCTCCAGAATGGTTGGATCAGTTCTAACTCCATCAACAATGAATCAGTGTTCCAACTTTCCCACATCCTCTCAGATATTTATCATTTTCCTATTTTGTTTGCCAGTCTGATAGATGTGATGTGGTACCTCAGAGCTGCTTTGATTTGCATCTCTAATCAATGGTGATTTAGAGCATTTTTTCATATGACTATAGATAGCTTTAATTTCTTCCTCTGCAAACTGCCTGTTCATTGACCATTTGACCATTAATTTGACCATTAATCAATTGGGGAATGACTTGTACTCTTGTAAATTTGACTCAGTTCTCTATATATTTTAGAAATGAGACCTTTATCAGAGACACTAGTTGTAAAAATTCTTTCCCTGTTTTCTGCTTCCCTCCTAATCTTGGTTGCATTGGCTTTGTTTGTGCAAAAACTTTTCACTTTGATGTAAACAAAATTATCCATTTTGCATTTCATATAATGTTCTCTGTCTCTTGTTTGGTCATAAATTCCTCCATTCAAGAAGCTTACATTCTAATGGGGTAGACAACACATACAGAGGAAAGGTGACCAGAGAAGAGAGTTTTAGTCTGGGGAATTACAAACACGCTGAGTAAAGCCAAAGGGCAAAGAGACCCATTCCAGAGACAATGGGCATATTGATTTGATTTTAGTTCTCAAAGAAAGAGATGGAAAGTTGGGTGGGAGTCAGCACAGATTGGCAGGTTGGAAAATGCCAAGGGCAAAGAGGGGAATGCATAGTCCCAGTGAGTATGGGGCTGAGGGGGTTAGCTCTACCCAGGCAGAGCCTCTGGGATCCTCACTTAGAGGATAGAAGAGCACCAGCATCAATATGGTAAAAGGCCTGATTGCTATTGGATGCATCTTCTTGTTGAAATGTTGAATGACCTCTTTGTTCTCTCCCAAAGTGTGGCTACCTATAAACTCTGGAAACATTCTTAGGATATTCAAGTCAAAGCAGCAACCACTGAATCATCATCTATTAAGTGTATTGCCCTGATTCAAAGACAAAAACTAAACAGGCCTTGCCCATAAGAAGCTTACATTCTTCTGTGTAAATTTTTACATTCTTCTTACACGATTGTGGGAACAGTTTGGTGCAAAGGGGCAAGCTCTGGACTGGAAGTTAGGTGATATGGGTCCCAGTCTAGCCCTTCCACTGACCAACTGTGTAATAGGATTAAAGAATGTTCCAGGAGGAGGAGGAGGAAAAGGAAGAAGAAGGGGAGGAAGAAGAAGAAGAAGAGGAAGAGGAAGAGGAGGAGGAAGAGGAAGAAGAGGAGGACCTTTGGACATTTCTAGGGAGGAAACTCTTGTAGACCAGTTAAAAGAGCTAAAGTTAAAAGGTTTGGAGAGTTGGAAAGAGAGAGATCATAGAGGCCCAGAGAAAAAAAGCCAAGAAAAAGATGAAAAGTAAAGCAATAACATGCATGAAGAGATGACTGAGATAATGCTCCAGCAATAGAAGGAAAAGTAGGGTCAGGATAAGGGTCACAGGCCCTTAAAGGTCACAGACAGGACTGAGGCACCCTTTTTAGGTCAAGTGAGCCAGGCTGTTGAGAGAGCAGGAAAGAAGGAGGAAAGGGACCATGGGAATGGCACTGGAGAAAAATGAAACCTTTCCAGCAGCAGTGAGATTCGGTATTCGATGGGCTGTCAGTCCAGCGCAGCATTTTTCAAACAACGTTCTGCAGACCCCTGGTGTTCTGCACAATGTGAACACTGCATTCACAAGAAAATTTCAAGTCTCATGACATTCTTCCCTCTAAAATATTAAACAGAAATTTATGCACAAATCCAAAAAATGCCTGTTAGATAAGCATACGTGATACAAGATAGAGGGGGTTTGTCTATTTTTAATACTCCTCAATTCATCCAGAATATCCCAGATTCCTTACCCCCCCCCTTTATACTGAAAGTATTCCTTCATTCCCAGATCATTATTTATAGGCTCTGTCTACATATTCCAAGCCCCCAAATGCCCCATGGCTAAATCGATTTGGTAGCTGTGGGTCTAGTGAATGGCTTCTTACAGGCAGTCTGGTAAAGCCTGTGGACCCTTCCTCAGAATCGTGCTTCTAAATGCACAGGATTATAATGGTGAAGAGGAGGGGAAGGGAAGAAGCATCTGTTAAGTGCTTATTGTGTGCCAGGCACCAGAAGTCGGTACTTCACAAATATTATCTCGTCTGTATTTATATCTCCAGGATTGGGCACAGTGCCTGGCATGTAGTAAGTCCTTAATAAATGCTAAGTGTGAAAACCAAAATGCTGTTCTGCCCAGACACCCCTTGCCCAATGGACTCGGGCACTGTCTATCTGATCTAGGCTCTATGGGAGCTAGGTCAAGGCTACTCAAAGAAGGAAGGGACTGTCCCACTTCTCCATAGATTCCAGCCCTGCAAAGGGCTTTTTGTTTCCAAAATTACTGGTTGTAGGGAGCAAATGCCCTCTTTCTAGAATGCCTGAGACCAGGCTGTCCCAGAGGATAAGCAGGTATTTGCCAAGGCAGCCTGGAGAGTAACTGGCATTTGGAGCTACGGAGTGACCTCCATTTTCCAGTGCCTGGAGAGAGCAGCCTTGACCCAATGCTGTCTTAGAAATTCTGCCCACGGTCTCTCATTCTGCAAATTAGTTCAGCTCTCTGTGGCAGCCATATCCCAGTTCTGAGCATGGCAACATGTGTGCAAACAACACCCCCATTTGGTTCTTGTTCTAGTCTTAGATCTCTGCATGTTTCCACTTAAGTTGCTTATTTATAAATTCTCCCTCTCCGCTCTTCCCAGCTCTCCTACCCTACCCTAGTCAATCAGCCACCCTCCACCCCAACCCCCACTCCCCAGCCCCAATCTCTCCCTGGCTACACTCGAGAAGCCGCCCACCTCAGGGTTCCCTGGAGCTCCCAGTGTATGTCAGCAGGAGCTACTGATTTACAGAGGTGTTGCTTTTCACAGCACTCCCTGGCCTGCTTTAAATCACCCTCTCTGAGGAAACCTTCCCTCATTAAAAGCCCTGTGTTCCAGCGACCCATTGTTGCCTGGGTTAGCACAATGCTCCCATCCCTGGGCTCCACCAAGCTCTGCTTCAGCATGTTTGCATGGACTGCTTTTATACAAGGTACAGCTCAAACTCACCACTCTGCTTTGTGTCCTTCCTCTTCCTTTTACCTGATTGCTGGGGTTTGTTTTGTTTTTTTTCACTTTTTTAGCTTCTAGAGAGAACTTTCCCCTTTTTTTCTGTCCTTTCACACTGTTATTTTGCTTGTTAACCTAAAAACTAGGACTGTGGCCTGCCAGAGTCTGCACGTGGCTGCGCTGCCTTCTCTCTGAGGCCAGTGGGCCCAGCGCCCAAACACTTCAGGCCAGTATCTAACGCACCTCAGTCTCATCTTGCTGTTTCTGCTGTCAAATTAATCATTTTCTTTATTATAGGTCATCAGGGTCTCTTGCCTGTCACCCTGTAACCCTTTGCGCCACCCCAAAAATAGGGACCCACTAGATGATCACATTCCAGTGACTGGTAGCAGCCTACAGATGACTCCATAGCTATGACAAGCCAGATTACCCAAGAAATCACTGGCACAGCAACACATGGCTACCACAATCATTCATAGCATAGAATTGGATGCATATAGTATGTCTGCCACATAGAAGCATTGGCAGCGAGGTTGTGCAATGGATGGAGGAACAGATCCAGAGTCAGGAAAACACAATTCAAATCCTATTTCACACACATGCTAGCTGTGTGACCCTGGGCAAGTCAATTAACCTTTATTTACCTCAGTTTCCTTTTCTGTAAAATGGGAATAATAATAGCACCTCCCACCAAGGGTTGTTGCAAGAACCAAATGATATCTGTACAGGGTTGTGTAAACATTTAAATATTGAATGAATGCTATCTACTATTATTATGAAAATCAGAGACAAAAAGATAGCATGTTCCACATAGCACATCACTGTCATAATCTCGCAAGAGGGCCAGCAATGAGTAATGACAGTTTATATTTATGTAAGTTCTCTTTGGGGTGGCAAAGAATTGGAAACCCAGGGGATGCCCAACCATTGGGGAATGGATGAACAAATTCTGGTATATGAATGTAATACAATACTATTGTGCTTTGTAAGAAATGACAAGCAGGGGGGTGGCTAGGCGGCACAGTGAGTAGAGCACCAGCCCCAGAGTCAGGAGGACCTGAGTTCAAATCCGGCCTCAGACAGTTGACACACTTACTAGCCATGTGACTTTGGGCAAGTCACTTAACCCCAATTGCCCTCCAAAAAGCAAAAAATAAAAACAAAAAAAAAAGAAATGACAAGCAGGATGCTTTCAGAAAAACCTGGAAAGACTTGCATAAACTGATGCAAACGGAAATGAGCAGAACCAGGAGAACTCTGTATACAGTAATAGCAATATTACATGATGATTAACTATGAAAGACCTAGCTACTCTGGTCAATACAATGATCCAAGATAATTGCAAGGGGTCCATGATGAAAAATGCTGTCCCCCTCCCGAGAGAGAACTGAGGAACTCTAGTGGAGCACACAGCATACTTTTTTGCATTTTCTCTATTTCTCTCGCTTATTCTTTATGCTTTTTCCAACATGGCTAATATGGAAATATGTTCTGCATGACTTCACATACATAATTGATATCATATTGCTTGCCTTCTCAATGGGTAGGAGAGGGGCACGAGGGAGGAAGAGAATTTGGAACTCAAAATTTTTTTAAATGGATGTTAAAAGGAAAAGAAAGTTTTTCTTAATTTTTTTTGGTTTTTTTTTTTTTATGGCTTCAGAGGAATGGCACTTTAATGCTTCCTCGTTAGAGAGACTCTGGGTATGAAACAAGTGTAACGGTCGTCAGACGACAACAGAGAGACGGCCTCTTTTGAGAGTGGTGATGATGTAGAATGTAAGTGCCCTGAGTAGCTGGAATATGTGCAGACACGCCAAAACTGGCTCTGGGATGTCAACCAAGCGATAAAGAGGAGACGCTTTGATTGGTCATTGTTGCTTCTGTTGCTTTTGTTGTTCAGTCATTCAGTCTTGTCAGATTCTTCGTCACCCCTTGGACTATGTCATCCATGGGGTTTTCTGGGCAGAGATATTAGAGTGGTTGATTCACTTGTAAGCATTCAAATCACCTTCATTGTCTATCTTCACTTTGGTTTTTTGGGGGGTTTTTTTAGTTTTTCTTTTTTTAAAAAATACATTTATTTATTTTCTGGTTTACATCATTCATTTCCACAAGATTTTGAGTTGCAAATTTTCTCCCCATATTTCCCCTACCCAACACCTCAAAACAGCCATCCCACTGTATAACCCCTCCCCCAATCTGCTCTCTCCTATGTCTTCCCCCTCACCCCTTTGACTTTCTGGTAGGGCAGGATGGATCTCCCTATCACAGTGCCTGTATATCTTAATTCCCAGTTGGATATAGTTAATAATAACAATAAAATATATATACATATATATTTTTAACATTTGATTACAGAACTTTAAATTCTAGATTCTTTCCTTTCCTCCCTTGTCACCCACCCCACTAGAAGGACAAGCAATTAAATCCAGGCTGTACATGTGTAATTATGCAGAACATCTCCACAGTGGGCATATTGTGAGAGACTGATTATATGTCCCACCTTCCTATCCCCCCCTTGTTCTATTCTCTACCCTGTCCCTGTCCCTTTACAGAAGTGTATACTTCCAGTAACCCTCCCCCTCACCCTGCCCTCCCCTCTGTCATCCCACTTCTCATCCCCATCCCCTCTACTCTCCTGTGTGGTAAGATACCCAGTTTAGAGTTTATGTCATTCCTTCCCTAAGTCATATTCAATGAGAGTAAGGTTGATCCTTTCCCTTTTGCTTTCTTGTTCTTCCCCCCCCCCCC
>CM053580.1:310801278-310820063 GCA_028627135.1 Pseudochirops cupreus | reverse complement strand
GTATCTTGATTTCTCATAAAATCATTTGCTTCCATTTGCTCTACTCTAATTCTGAAGGAATTATTCTCTTTAGAAAGCTTTTGAGATTCTTTTTCCATCTGGCAAATTTGACTTTTTAAGGCATTCTTCTCCTCATTGGCTTTTTGGGCCTCTTTTGCCATTTGAGTTAATCTGTTTTTTAAGGTGTTATTTTCTTCAGTCAGGTTGTTGACTCTCTTTTCATGATTTTCTTGCATCATTCTCATTTCTCTTCCCAATTTTTCCTCCATTTCTCTTATTTAGTTTTCAAAATCTTTTTTTTTAAGCTGCAATATGGCTTGTAGGTAGTCTTCATGTTTCTTGGAAGCTTTTGGTATGGGAGTTCTGACTGTGTTGTCTTCCTCCCATTCCATACTTTGATCCTTTTCATCCCCAAAGAAGGAATCTAAAGTTTGGTTGCTGTTCTTACTTTGCTTCCTTTGCCTGCTCAGGTTACCAGTGAATTACTTGATTTTTTTAGCTCTATGGAACTCTGCTTCCAGAGGGCAAAGCTCCGTCCCAAATCACTGGGGTTTTCACAGCCACTGGAGCTGTTAGGAGGCCACTGCAGCCCCTACCAACTTTGCTCACTGAAAATGCACCCTAGGACCACCACCCAAGACCACAATCTGGATCCAAGCCTCTCAATGCAGGAGCACTTAGCCTCTGAACGATCACTTGGCCCCCCTGCAGTCTGCAGGCCGGGAGCTCTGAAGCAGCCATATGGAGCTGGCTGCAGGGCCACCGCTTCTGCCACTTCCTTGCCCTGGAGGCAGTTCAGCCAGACTGATTTTCTCCCCCAAATTTAGCTGAGTTCCACTGATCTTTCACTTAGTCCTTGTTTCTTATGGCTTGATAATTCTGGAAACTGCCACAGCTGCCGCTAATCCATTCTCCTTCAGACTCCAGCTGTGGCTCATCCTGGCCGCCCTGGGGCCAAACCATGGTTTCAGGCTGGGCTGGTTTTTGGCTCCCAGTGTGCTGCAATGAGCCCTTCCTGCCGAGCTGCCTTTAGCAGGCCATGTGTTCTTCTGTATTTTTGTGTTTTTGAGCCTAAAATTTGTTTAGAGTCCTATATTATGGGTATTTGAGGTAGGTATGTGGGAGCTGCAGAAGCTTGTTGCTTCTATTCCACCAAGAAATCTTGGCTCTGCCTCTTAAAGTTTTTTTTTCAAAAACAGTTCATATTTATCTAGTGCTTTGAGATTTACAAAGTATATTTCTCATACATATTTCAAAGTATGCTTCTCAACCCAAGACAATTGAGTGCAATTTCACCAGTCATGAAACTAAGACAAAGGAAAACTCAGCTGATTTGCCAGAGATAATAGAGCTGACCCCCATAATAATTGTGATGATCCTGACCAAGCTGGCCCCAAACCCAAGGTAACTGTCTCCATCACCTAGACTCTTTCCACCACATCACATTCCCTGAACGATAAAGAGTGTTTTTGGACACAGGAACCTTGAGCATTCAGACAAGTATTTATCAAGTACCTGTTATGCTCCAGGTTCTGTGCTAAGGACCAAGGATACAAAGAAAGTAAAAAAAAAATGGACCCAGCTCTCAGGGAGCTCACAGTCTAATGGGGGAGACATCATGAATACAACCATGTACAAACAAGATAAATGCAGGGTAAATTGAAGGTAATCGCAGAGGGAAGGCATTGGAATTAAGGGGAGTCAGAAAAGGCTTCTTGTGGAAGGAAAGATTATAGATGAGACTTGAAAGGAACATAAGAAACCAAGAAACAGAAGCATACAAGCACTGGGTCTGCTTATCTTGGACAATAAAGGACTTGGGAGCAAGGGGAGGGAGATGTTCAGGGAGGGAAGATCACTAGCTTCAGGCTCATGAAGGGCTAGCTCCATAAGGCCAAGCAGGAAACAAAGGGTAGCAGTCCTGGGGAGGCAGCTGCATATGTGAACTTCTTAATGTTTAGAACTGTCTAAAAATCCTGCTTCTGTCACTTCCTGTACCTGTGACCTTGAACTTTGCTGGGCCTCAGTGTCCTGATTAATGAAAGAGGGGACTAGACTTGGAGATCTAGGCACCATACTCCTATTCATATAGACTGAATCAGCTTTTCTGACCACTATATCCTATTGTTGATTCATACCCACTGCTTTTTACATGAAGTACTTCCCTTATCTTATAACTACCTATATAGATAATTTCCATGAACCCAAATGTAAGACCTCGCATTAATCCCAATTAAATTCCTGTTTATTAGATTTGGCCCATCATTCCAGCTCAAGACATTTTTAGATACTAATTCTGTCATCCAATGTATTCACTATCCCTGCCAGTTTCAGATTGCCTGCTAATTTAATAACCCTGCTATCTCAGTCAATCAACAGTCATTTATTAAGTTTTGACTTTGTGCTAAGCATTTTGTTCACATCAGTCAGTGCTGAGCATACAAAGGAAGGCAAAGGTGATTCCTGCTCTCAAGGAGTTCACATTGTGATGGAGAAGACATCACACAAATCACTATGTACATACAATCTGTAAGTAACACAGATGGAAGACAATCTCAGAAAGAAGGCACTAGCAGCAGTGGAGCCCCAGAAAGTCCACATGGGACTTTGATGTGAGTCTTATAGGAAGCCAGGGAAGTCAGGAGGCAGAGGTAAGGAGGGGGTATTCAATGTAAAGGCACAAAGTCAGAAGATGGAGAGTTTGTATGTAAGGAAATACACACACCAAAAAACAAACAAACAAAAACAAAGAAAATTTTAAAAGCATGCCTCAATCTGCATTCAGAGTCCCTCAGTTCCCTCTCTGGAGATGGATTGCATTTTTCATCCTGGGTCCTTTGGAAACATCTTGGATCATTGTCTTGATCACAGTATACTTCACATGTGTAAAGCATAACTTCTTTTCAAGCTTGGCATCAACCTAATAATGACAACTTCATGGGTCCAATCATTCAACCAGTTATAAATCTGATTATATGCTCACCTAGGTTGCATTTTTTCCATCTTGCTTACAAGTATAGCATTAGGCAGCTAGATGGTTTACTGGACAGTCCTTGACTTGAAGTCAGAAACACTTGAGTTTAAATTCTACCACAGATATTAACTGTGTGACCCTGAGTAAGTCACCTAATCTCTGTTTGCCTCAGTTCCCTCATTCATTAAATGGGGATAATAATAGCACCTCCCACCCAGGTTTGTTGCGAGGGTCAAATGAGATCACATTCAGCAAATCTTAAAACTCTATAGAAATACTATTATTATAAGACCTGGGGGGGGCGGGGAGGATGGGCAGTAAGGAGGAGACAGTCAGGGTTAAATGACTTCTCCATGGTTACACAACTAGTAAGTGTCTGAGGCTGGACCTGAACTCAGGTCCTCCACACTCCAGGGCCGGTACTTTATCCACTATGCTACTGATAGCTGCCCCAGTACGAGACTTTGTTAAGATGCCTGTAATAGAACCGGCAGTTTCCTGACAGTTTCTTTCTCCCATGCAATCTACTTGTCCCCACCTTCCCTGATGAAGTTTCCTTGTCTAGGGACATAAAAGGTCCAGGTTACATGGAGCTCTGGCCTCTCATACTTGATGGGTGCCCAAGATCACAGGAGTCACCATACCTTGATGATGTTACTAACCAGATGCATTTACAGATGAAGAAGGGAGTCAAGAGCAGAGAAACTAAGTGCCGCTGTATCCTTCCTTGAGTTAGGGCAAAGCAAACCTCCTCCTCTGTTAAATGTGTCTCATTTTGTCCCAGTATCAAACCTGAACTAAGAGGGAGCTTGGCTTTAGAGCTGTGCCTACAACAATGCCTTACTGAAATCCAAGTTTATCATGGCTTTCTGCTATCTGAACAGTCTGGTAACCCTGACAGAAAAGGAAATGAAGTTAGTACAGCTACTTATACAAAGCAATTCCACCTTGGACTGTCATCTGCTTTTTAATTTATGTGTCTTATCTTCTGAATTAGATTGTAACGTCTTTGGGGGAGTAGATCTCATCTTTGGAGTCTCACACTCCCAATATCTTATGTTCTATCTTGCGTACAGGAGGTGCTCCAGAAATATTTTTTTTGATTGGATGACTAATATTCAGCAAAACTTGAGATGGGGAGCATTTACAATTAGGAAAAGCCTCTCTCTCCTGGTTTCTTTCTCCCTAGACAGTCTTGGGTTTTGTTTTGTTTTTTAATGAACAAGTTTCATCTGGATAATCACTCAAAGGCTTAGTGGGTGTTTTCAGTGCCTGAGTCTGGTGATGAAGAGCAGAAGACTTTGAGATGTCTCATCTAAACCTTTTATTTCCCTCTGTGGTCAGCATAGAGCAGACATCTCTAGACTCTTCTGCCATCTTTCTCCAAGAGAGATCTTATTTCTTGTCAAGAGGAGGAGCTGGAGGTTGAGGCCAGAAACTTGGACATTCTGCTTGCTTCTGGGAGAGGGCATCCCAAGCTAGAATTATATCTGTCTGTCCTCTTAAATATTGTTAGTCCAGGGGACGTGATTTTCAGGTTCAAGTTGAACTTCTGGCTGTGGCTCATTAAGGAGGAAAGGAGGATCTCAAAGTCTATATCCATGGTTTGACTTACTTCCCACCAAATACCAGTCCCACATTGCACAAACACATAGTGGTCAGCAAAGAATCCCATTTACCCAAGTCAATAGCAAAACAGAAATCAAAGAAATATATATTTGGGGAAATCCCCCCCCAAAGTCTGTGATGTGCTCAGCTGGAGATATCACCATGATGGAAACTACTTGCTCCTCTCATATTGGCTTCTTCCCAGAGCAGTATTCTCTGTCCAGGAATGTGAAGTAAGGTTGGCACCATCTATTTTCTTTCTCAAAGTTGGAAGCCAGAATTGCATGAAAGAGCTGAAGAACCCTAAGAGATGGGGGAAAGGGGGGAACAGAGGAGAGGAAGAGAGAGAGAGAGAGGAGAAAGATTCAAAGAGAATTTAAAGAGATCATAAGAGTTTTCCTCTCTCCTGCTCTGATCAACTTTGCCCCAATCCAGTAATGCCCTCACACAAGCATGGGGCATTATTCTTATCAATGAGGAGGAAGTACCATCCTAATAGACTTTGGGACTTTGGTTACATTAATAAATGCTCAGAGAGCCTGGATTTGTTGAAATGTGCCAGAATTGATCAGTACTTGGAGAATACTTGACACTATTGAACCATTGAAGAAAGTAGATTTGTTGGGGCCACCAGAGTATCCTAGTCATCTATAAATATTAAAGGACTATCATAATTCAATTAATAAGCATTTATTAAATATCTACTATGTACTAGATATCATATTGGGCACTAGGAATACAAGGACAAAAAAATAAAACAGTCCTTGCCCCCAAAAGTCTTGCAGTCAATATGTATATATGTAAGTAATTACAGAATAAATGCTATGTAAATACAGGTAGGTGGCTCAGTGAATAGAGTATAAGGCATGGAGTCAGGAAGACTCATCTTCTGAGTTCAAACCTGGCACCAGACGCTTACTAGCTGTGTCACTTAACTCTGTTTGCCTCAGTTTCCTCATCTGTAAAATGAGCTGGAGAAGGAAACGGCAAACTACTCCAGTATCTTTGCCAAGAAAACCCCAAATGGGGTCATGAAGAGTCAGATATGCCTGAAAAGGACTGAAGAACAACAATAACATTACATTTAAAAATTAAGTCGATATATGGCCTGCAGTGAACCTTATGTACAGACCAGTGGTCCCCCATTTCTACTTGAATTTGACACCATTGACCTAAGGAAATACAGGGTGACCCATGATAGACCAAATTTGCAACAATATGCAAGAATATCTTGGATCCACATGGAGCCAGCTTTCGAATGACTCAGGGGCCGACTATTCAGCTTATGGATCATTCCATCCCTTTTGACTTTTTTCTTTCTCTTTAGTACAATATGCCCTTAAACCATTTCATCACTTGGCCACAGAGGGATTAAAAAAATAGAAACATAAGTCAATCCAGCATGTTGCTTGCTAGCAGCTGTTTTGGAAGAATAAGCTGGAAGCGTCAGCTCAGTTGTTGCATCTGAGATGTCTGGGGACATCTCTCACCGCCACATTCTCCTTGCCCTGCATTAGCACTGATGATGAAGAGGTGACCAAAATGTCTTTCATCTAGGGAGCTCAAGGTCGCCCCAATCCAAAGGGCACCTGTTTTAAATAATCCACGCCATGTGTGTATGATATATAAGGATCATTGACTTAATAAGGAAAGAACCTTAGTGTTCATCTAGCACAACTCACTTTAGTTTTATGGACGAGGAAACTGAACTCCATAGAGATTCAATGCACCTTTGCCCAAGGTCCCACAAGTAGTAATAATAATAGCTACCATTTATAGCTTGAAAGTTTACAGAGCACTTTATGAACTTCATCTCGAATGACCCTCCCAACAACCCTGGGAAGTAGATGCTGTTATCTCCATTTTACAGATGAGGAAACTGAGGTAGACAGAAGGTAAGTGACTAGCACTGGGTCACAGAGCTAATTAGTGTCTAAGGCTGGATTTGAACTTAGGTCTTCCTGACTCCAGGTCTGTCCAGAGCTGTGTTCCACCTAGATGCCTCACTACTCAAACCAGCAATTAATAGCAGTGCTATCAAACTCAAGTAGAAAGGAATCCCTGCCGGTCACTTACTGACTTAGAAAACCACAAATTAACACTATCTGTGTCGCATTGTACTCTTGTTTTGTTAAACATTTCCCAATTACATTTCAATTTAGTAATTTGGGAATCTCCTTCTCCCACTCCTCTTGCCAGCCGCAAATTTGATGTCTATGGTAATGGCAGAGCAGGGATTTGAACCCAGGCTCTCTAAACTCCAGAATCAATGCTTTTTGCAGCATTCATTGAGCATGTGCACCCACAGATGAATTAGAATCAGACTCCTAGCTCTTAGGAGGACACTGGAGCTAGCCTAGTCTCGCCTTCATCCTTCTGGAACATTAGTACTTCTGTATTTTTCTGTAGAATCGTGAAATCCTGGAATCTGAGATTTTGAGCTGGAGGGGACTTAGAGGCCATCAAATGCAACTCTTCATTCCACAGATGAGGAAACTGAGGCTCAGAGACTTTAAGTGAGTTATCTAGTGTGGTGTAGTTAGTAAGTGACTGAGGCAGGATTCAGACTTAGATCTTTGACTCTGAATCTAGCAATGTGTCCACTGTCTTTCCAAGACCATTGGGGGTAGGAGGTGGGGAAGGGAGACTAAGGGTTGGAACATAAGAGGGGGCTGGACCTTTGATTTCATTTGTATGACGCACTTCCAAGGGTTGTCTGGAAGCCCTAAAAACTTAGGTGACTTGTCCCACAGCTAGTATATGTCAGCAGCAGAGCTTGAAACCAAGTTTCATCCATCTAAGGACAGCACTCCAGCTGCCACACTAGGCTGTCTGTCTTTGGTAACCATATAACAATTTCATCAGTAGGCTATGGGATACTGCTCCAGAAGCCTTTCTCTCTTGAGTCAAGTTTTTTTTTCCAGTCTTGCTCAACAATTTTTTCTTCTGGAAATGTTACATCCTTGTATTTCCAGGCTGCTAAAAATTCAAAGCAATTAAAAGCATCATTTTCATTTTTGAGGAAGAAATACACCACACCTGAATTTAGGCTCCCATCCTTACCCTGTCTCCAAAGATTCCCTATATATTCAAGTATCCATTCCACATTGTGACTTTCTCCATCATGGTTTTGATATATGTAAATCACAGGTTGCGTAGGAAATTAAATGGGAATTTTGGGGGAGTTTTGCAGAAGCTAGAGATAAGACATGAAGACCAGCAGATGACCCAGAGCCTAGGACCAAACACTTCACCTAAATTTTGCAATAAGGTACTGTAAACACCCCATAAAAGAAAGAGAAAAAAATCCAGACCTGCTCTTGTACAAAGGGAGGCCAAAAAATGTACATGGATTTTCCAGATCATGGGGGCACTGCCCCCACCAAACCCTATGATGTGGAAGGTATAACTGTATATTCACATATGTAAGTAGAAGTCCTTCCAGTTTTTCAGGAGCCCTTTGTAAACCAAAGAAACAACATCTTTAATGGTCACAGTCAGACAGGAGGGAACTCTATTCAAGAAGGAAGGGAAGCGGGGCAGCTAGGTGGCACAGTGAATAGAGCACTGGCCTTGGAGTCAGGAGGACCTAAGTTCAAATCTGGCCTCAGACTCTTAGCACAAGAACTAGCTGTGTGACCTTGGGCAAGTCACTTAACCCCAACTGCCCTCCAAAAAAGCAAAAAAAAAAAAAAAAGAAGGAAGGGAAGGAACTAAACATTTATCAAGCACCTACGATGTACCAGGCACTGTGCTAAATCCTTACAAATGCCTCATTTCTTTTACGTCTAACTAAGGCTGTCACTGAAATGGGCCAGAGTTTTGCCAGTAGCTTCATTCTCGAAACTGCAGGAAGAATCTCATGTAACATGTCCAAACACTCCAAGCTTCTCTAGAAAAGTGTCAATCACTGCACACTGGAAAGATTTCCCCTGAAGCTAGAGGCCAATCTATGCCCACTAGAAGAATTGTATTAATTATAAAGTCTTTTAAATATATGTTGCTAACTAGTTGATTGATGAGGCAATTTCCAAGTAATTTTTGTGAGCAAATTATTGTCTTAACTTTTAAAAGGGTAATAAATAAGACTCCAGTAACTATTGTCCAATAAGTCTGCCACATATAGCCTCCAAATTATTTGGAAAATGGTGCCATCACTGAGGACACGGGACAGTTGAGTGATAAGGGAAAGAAAAAGATAAGTGAGCATGCCAGCATTACCACTGTCATCTCTCCCACTCTGAGATCACCTACAGACAGCTCTTAAAAGACAAAGAGCCAGAATCCCTGGGCTGGCACTTGTTGGCCCAATACATTGTAGTCACAGAGCTTGGAAGGGGCAAGAGCCAAAGACCTCATGGCAGAGCAATGTGTATGTAGATGTTCGGAGCTTTGAGTGTGTGTTTCCCCTAGTAGCATGCTTCCATGAGGAAGGGTTGTGTGCTAGGCTGAGCTATGTGCTGCCCGAGGTCTTAGGCATGGATAACACCCAAGGGTTTTGGCAATGATGGATCATCAAGAACATAGGAACAAGACTGAAATTCAACCACACTAAAAGTGACTTTTAAATCAACTCAACCTTAATAAGCTTTTAGAGTAAAATTCCATATTATCTGGGGAACAGAGAAATGGGGCTGCAATGAAGCACAGATTAAAAATCTGAAAACCATATAAAATAGTTTATTAAAAAAAACTCCTATTCCCCACACCCACCCATGCCCTGACAGATATAAATCAGTCTGTGGTTGGACTTTCTTTAGTTAAAGTCTTTGTTTGTAGGACCATAATTTAACAAACAGAACATATCCCACGGGAAACAGCTGTCACAATTCTACAATGCCCTCTCATGGAAATGTAAGGCCTGGAATTATAAGGACTAGAAATTGGGCCTACTCCCTTCTATCCCCATAGTCTCATAGCTCCTTTCTAAGGTAGATAAATGACTACCTACTTCACAGTTACAAGACAGCATAAACGTGGCTAAACAGCAGTTCATCAAAAAAAAAAGAGAACTGGATTTTAGCAGACAAAAGCTCAATGAGTTAAAAAACGTGACACAGAAGGAAGAAAAAGAAACTTAATGGGTTTTTGTGCTGCAGTGAGAGGAAGCCTAGGTGCCTAGGTCTAGGGAGGTAACTAGGGCTAGGTCCCACTGTACTCTGTTTTGGACACAGCACATCTGGAGAATTAGGCTCAGTTCTAAGGACTGCACTTCTCAGCTGTGTGACCTTGGGCAAGTCACTTAACTCCTCCTGGCCTTAGTTTCTTCATCTGTAAAATGGGGATAATAATAATACCTACCTCAGAGGTTTGTTGTGAGGATCAAATGAGATCACATATGCACAATGGCTTGTAAACCTCAAAATGAAATATTTGTTAGTTATTATTGTTAGTTATAGGAAAGACATTGGTAAGGCAGAAAGTATCCGGGAAAGGACAAACAGGATGGTCTGAAAGAACCCCTACCCTTCTGGCCAATAAAGGAGAAGCAGGTGTAAGATAAGATGCAATGAGAGGACAATTGGGCCAGGATGAGATGCTGTCCGGGGGAGTAGTTTCCTCGAGGGAACCTATAGGGGTAGTGTGTCCCAGGTTTCATTGCTAGCCATTGTTTGCTTGCAAGCAGAAAAGAGAAGGAGCCAAGAATGTAGATGGAAAAAAATGCCAGAACACATTTGAATCAGGACGTTGGTGCTTGGGCACATAACAAAGAGAAAGAGGAGAAAACACTAGGACAGTATAGTCAGCCCTTGTCCAGAATCGTGGGATGACTGTCTCATCTGCAAGTTGGCTGCTTCTGGGTCTGTATTAGACAGATCTTGAAGTCCCTGGAGGGTTCTACCATCTGCTCAGGCACGGGCTTTCTTCAGATGACCCAGGAGCACACACCCACAAGTTGACCATGGCCAAGCTCTTGGAATCTAGGAACCTCTAGATTTGGAACCAGAGAAGTAGAGCCCCCTTCAGAGCTGTCCTATAAAATAGAGGTAATACCTGATTTATGGAGATGTTGTGAGAAAAATAATATAAAAATCTACATTATTATTATTTTTGCTGTCATCTTGAATGAAAACACTATTCCACTTACGGTAACTTAGGGTACAGATTTTTTCCAGGTGGCATAAGATAGGCATTGCTAATTAATTTTCTTCCATGTATGACTGATGTATATAATCCACACAGAAAAGACCAAGTAGATGAAAAATGCCCAGCTTGTGACTTGCATCTGAATGGACAACCTACAAAGTTTGTATGTTGCTGTGTATCTGGGACATAAAATACAGACAGATCAGTTGGGTCCTGAACTAAACAAGAAAAGAAGAGCAATTTGCATTGCCTTTGAAAAACTTTTGAGCTCTTTCAACAGCTCCAAGCTTTCCATGAAAACAAAAACCCATCTTTTTAACAACTTTTGTGCTGCTATATGGCAGCAAGATATGGAAAACAACGGTCTCTGAAGGACTTAAAATGAGCGTCACACAGAGGGCATTGGAGAGGAACATGGTGGGAATGAATGGCATTGCTTACAAAATACAACCCATAAGAAACTCTGAAGAACAAAAGTAAAACACGTCACCAAGGAAAGAGATAACAAGAAGAAAGAGTGAGCTGGCTGTGTGACAAAGGCGAGGGGAGCAGACAGTCAAAATGCTCCAGTGGTATCATCTGGGTGTCAGAAGAAGGCAAGAATGGCCTCCAACACGTTGGGAGGACCCCCCGCAGCAAACTTAGGGGAGAACATAGACAGGAATTACGAAGGATTGCGCTGCACGGACGGGTTACCATCTGTCTTGTTGGAGGGAACTTCCAAATTAATGAAGCCGGTGATTTGTTTGAGTATTTGAGTGATTGGGTTAGCCATGTTTTAAAGGGAGGAAAAGTAATATGGGCCTGAAGGGGATTCCTCTGACCGGTTAAGATGGCAGAGAGAACACAAGTGATCATTCTATTCTCTCTTAAGCTTCCAGGCTCGCCACGGGGGATTCTTCATCTGGGGTCAGGGAGCTTGTTTATTTAATTATTTTGATACATGTTTTTCAATACAATTGGCCTCCTTGGGAATGTTATGTGTTTTATTTTATGCATTTAAAAACATCATTCTGACACATAGAAAGGTTAAGAACGCCTGCTCGTCAAAAACAGAGATTCTCACCTACAAAATGGATTTGAAGGTAGGAAGTCCTAGATGCAAATCTTGCCTCTGACATGTATGTGACCCTAGACAAGGGGTTTAACCACTCAATGCCTCTGGCATCTCTTAAGCTAAAGAAGGCTAAAGGTGATCTATGTCACGGGAGGGTGCTTCCACAGCCATGACATTGCAAGTCCAAACCAACCAGCAACAACATAGAAAAACACAGAGAATAAAGGCACCTTTTTTTTTCATGTGGAGAGAGAAAGGAAGGAAAGAAGGAAGGAAGGGAGGGAGGGAGGGAAGGAGGGAGAAAAGGAGGAAGGGAGGAAGGGAGGGAGGGAGGAAGAAGGGAGGAAGGAGGGAAGGAAAGAAGGAAGGAAGGAGAGAGGGAGGGAGGGAGAGAGGAAGGAAAAAGTGGAAAAGTATGCTGTTCTGAAGTAAAAACCAGTTGCCAGTACTGAAGCTAAGCAGATAGGGAGCCTTTTCTGTGTCCACTGACTTGATTACCTCTTAAAAACAAAGTATAAATGCTCCAAGAATTTAGACACTTTGCTGTTTAGCCACATTCGGAAAGATTGCCATTAAGGATGCCTGCAATGTATGGAATCCTTCCATTTAATATTCTAAAAAAAAGAGCATGTCTGCCCTCTGCTGGCCATGTCCGTGTATTGCAGCGCATGGATTTTTGCCGATTGACCAGAGGCTGGTGCTTAGAATAATACATGAGCTAGAAGGGACCAGAGAACTCAACTTCATTTCTCCCTCTCCCCTAACTCACCACCCCTTCCCCCTCACCTTTGTTTTGCAGATAAGGACACTGAGGCCCAAGGGGGTGAAGTGCCTTTTTCAAACTTCGTTCTAATCCCCATTCCCTCCACTGGCAGAAGTTGTCTGACCAGTTTGCTGCTGCTGCCTATTTCCCCAGAACAGAGAACATTGCCCGCCTATGCTATTCCCCAGGGACTGAAGGCTCACTACTTTTCTTTTTTTTAACTCTTTATTTCTTACGAGTTGTAGTTTTCATTGCCACTCTCTCGAGCAGAGATTTTGTCTGGATCTTTCCTGTCCTCCCTTTTCTCTTCTCCTTTCTCCTCTCTCCTCTCTCTTCTCCTCTCTTCTCTGTCTCTCCTCAGTTCTTTTCATGGAAAATCATCAGACCATGCTTTTTTAACGCCTCATGGCTCATATTCTGTGCCCACCCTGGAGCCTTATACTTTTTTATATCCTCTACATCGCCACAAAAAAAAAAACCCATCACCAACAAAAACTCATGTCACAGTCATGCAGCCATTCTCATTTCCAGAGTGTCAGAGGGGTTAATGAAACCTCAGGCCAATGTGTGTGCCACAAAGCCCAAGTCTCTAATCGGATCCTCTATCTATTTGGGACACTCAAGTGTCTGATTCCATCCATTCATTTCTGGATTTCTATGGTCCCTCTCACCATGGCACCTTGGTAATCTGACTCATGAATTAGGCTAAAAGAAAGCCAGGGAGGAGAAGGGAGGGGGTGCTCCTGAGTGGGGATCACAACTCCCACTTGGTTTGCACTAACCTACTTAGCAATCCACAGGGATCCTTAACCTTTCTCTACGCACAAAGGCTGTTGCATTTTTGCGTCCGTTCCAGAAATGTGAGCACTCAGGGGTGTTTCGGTACTGTGTTCAGTCCTCTTTGATTGGGGATTCAGAACTAAATCCATTGGTTACCATGGTCCAGGGGGTTCGTGTCCTTGTTCTCACCCCTTACCTGGCTCTTCCTTCCAGTGGTAGATTTCCCAGTCTGTACTTATAGCTTTAGAAGGAAAATAGCTTCTGTCTTCTAAGTACCCTGTCCTTTAGGCCCTATACATATAAACCCCTGTGCTTAGATTCTACAGGGAAGAGCAGCTTTCGGCTCTGAGCACTCACAGTCAGCAGAGGGACCCTGAGGTGACTTTCAGAAGAGGCTTTTTATCAGAGATTTTATTTGGATGGAACAGTACCTGACTTTAGAGATGGGACATTTAACTCTGGGGTTTCCCAGCATGTACAAAAAGACTAGAAAATGCAGAGGGTTTAAATGAGGCCAAGTTTCCCAGGACCTCAGGCATGGTTTAGTCTGAAGAGAGGAAAGTTTTGGAACAGCATCCACTAAGAGAAATTTTTTTAAGTTTTTTTTTCTTTTTTTCTTTTTTTTTCTTTTTTTCTTTTTTTCATTTCCTTTTTTAAAAAATTATTGGTGTTCAGTACCAGAAAATAAAGGCAGCAGGACCTTGAATCTGTGAAGGTCCTGGATTCCCTTCCGGGGGGCCCTGTCATCCAATAACTCAGCCACAGGCAGTATTATGTGTCGTTTGTCTCGGCATCATTCCTCACATTCCACCTGGAGCTCTGAGTTTGATGGGATGCTATTTCCTACCTAAGAAGTCATGGATCTCCTTTGCCCCTTATGGTCTTGTTCTTTATATTGCTCTTCCTCACAGAACTTAGAACTGGAAAAGACATCAGATGTCACCTAGATCATAGGTTTCTGTGGTCCCTCCTTTGAGACCAATCACACTGAAGTATAATTAGGTAAAAGTTTAACAAATAACAAAAATATAATATGACATAGATAATGGTCATTTGTGGTTTTCTAAATTAATTTGTTACCCACAGGGGATCTGTCTCTATTTGAGTTTGACAGCAGTGACCTAGACCAAACCCTATCCTTTTGAGTGATGATGAGATTGAGTGATTTTCCAAACTCACAGTATTAGAACATGGCAGAACCAGAACTCAAACTCAGGTCCTCTGACCTCAAATCCAGAAACTCCCAGGTGTTTTGGTGGGTCACTTTTCTGCTTTTTTCTGACTCCAAATGCATTCTAGTACAGAATATTTGACCTCAAATTTTGGCTCTGACACTCTCCAGCTCACATAACTCCTGTTGGCTATAGTTTCTTCATATTCCTAATATCCTAGATTTAGGGCTAGAAGAGTCTTCAGAGGTCATCTAGTTCAACTGCCTCCATTTTACAATTGAGGACACTGAGGCCCAGAGATGTTAAAGAGCTTGACCAAAGTCACACAAGTAGGAAGTATCAAAGGCAGGCTTTGAATCCAAGCCTTCTGACTCCAAACTAGGAGCTCTTTCTACTGTATCTGTAAAATGAGAGTAATAATGCCTGTACTTCCTACTTATAAAGATTATTGTGAGGTTAAAATAAGATGATGTACATACCAGTTATTAACTCACAAATAACCTGCCAGTTTATAAAATACAACAATCATGGAAAATATATATTACTTACACATGAATGTGTATTTCAGTGTGGGTGAGGCAGCATGGCACAGTGGAAAGATCTGGAGTCATAAAACCTGATTTCACATCTTGGAAATAAAAAACCCAAACATAAGGGCTTATATAAGTTTACAGAGCTACTTAACAACTCTACTGCCCTCCACTCTTACCTGAATTCCTTGTTCACTTGTTTTCCCATTGCTAATGCCTCATTAATCCTCAAACTTCATTCAATCACTCAACCATTTCATTTTCTATCCTGAACTCACTGAATACATCTGTGCCGACTATGAAAAATTCATTTATCGAACCTCAGTTGGGTGTTCCCCATGGCAGTACAAATCCACTTTTTATATGTCATTGACTACCAATTTATATTCTCCACCAATGATGTTCCAGATTTTGTCCTTTACTCAAACCTCAAACCAAAACCCCCAACATTCCCTCCCTTAGCAGATGACATAATTTATTAGGGAAATTGCTCCCGAACCCATTATGAGCTACTTCACCTTACCCCCTCAGTGCCCTAAAATATCTCTATATCTCTACCACACTTTTGGGCAATTCTTCTATTTGGTCCCTTGATTCAATTCTCTCCTCCTTCTGGAGCTTGGTCCCTCAAACATTCTTTTTTCTCTCTCATCTTTAATCTCTCCTTATCTACTGGCTTCTCTGATGCTACAAACATGCTCATGTTTCTCTTTAAAAAAAAACACTTTCTTGATCCTATCATCATGCTTTCATCTAATGCATCTCTCCTCCTATTCATTGCTAAATTTAGACTTATCTATACCAGTTGCCTCCATTTTCTCACCACCCATTCATTTTCCCCTATTTTGTTTTTGGGTTTTGTTTTTTGCGGGGGGGGGTGGGGGGGGGTGGAAGGCAGGGCAATTGGAGTTAAGCGACTTGCCTAAGGTCACACAGCTAGTAAGTGTTAAGTGTCTGAGGTAGGATTTGAACTCAGGTCCTCCTGACTCCAGGGCCAGTGCTCTACTCACTGTACCACCTAGCTGCCCCCATTTCTCCCTGTGTTGAAATCTGGCTTCTACCCACACCACTCTACTGATACTGCTCACTCAAAAGTTCAAATGGGGACTCCATGACCTTAGGAGAAATAAGGGCCATGAAGATGTCTGCTTCCCACCCCAGTGAGCCCAGCCCTGCACTCCTGGGGCCCCAGTTCAGGCCAGCAGTCACATCCATGAATTGGGAGGTGCTGCAAGAGGAAGGGGGTGCACAGTTCCTCATGGGGATGGAGACCCCCAAGGAGAGAGAATGAGCTTCCTATCAGAGGACCAGGCTCTGGCCGCAGAACCAGGGCCTCCAGCTGCATCTCCTGTTCTCTACCTGTGAACTTCTCCTCCTGGGACATCATGGACCCCTGTCTGCCTTGGGCACCTCTCTGTCCCAAGAGGTGTCCAGGCTCCCCCTCCTCCCCAGAACCTCTAGCTTCCCAGCCGCCCCTAAGTTTAGGCCACCACCTGCTGATTAATGGCAATGGTGTCCCATATATGTATACAGTTCATCTGGATGAAGAGTAGCCACCGAGGGAGCTGGAGGCCCCCAAGGGGGGTAGCATGGGGGCATGACAGTCCCATCCCAAAGCTACTGCTGCCCAGAATGTCTCCAGGTCTTTAAGAGCCCCCTTTACTTGAAGCAGCATGTAATCTCACACTCAGACCTTCGACTCTATGTCTGTGGGATATGCAGTAATAAATCACATGATCAAATAGGCTTTTCTCACTTATAACCTTCCTTGAACTTTCTTGCCAAACTATACTATTGATAACCCTGTCTCGCTGGATACTGTCACATTATGTGATTTCCATAACATTGCTCTATCCTGGTTTTCCTTGTACCTGTCTGACCACTCCTTCTAGATCTTTGCTGCTGATGGAGCATCTCTTCCTGACTGCTAAGTGTGAGTTCTCCCTTGTTGATCTCATCAGTTCCCAATGGTCCTGTTATCAACCCTGTGCAAATAACTAACAAGTGTACATCTAGCCAGCTTTAATCATTCTCTAAACTCCAGCCCTTCATCTCCAAATGTTTCCTGAAATATCAACCCATGACATCGTGCAAACATCTCAAACTCAGCACATTCTGAATGGAATTCATTCCTCCCGCCTTCTCACACTACCCTTCTTCCCAACTTCCATATTTCTATTGATGCCACCACCATCTTCCCCATCACCCAGGCTCAAAATCCAGGCATCGTCTTTGACTGGTCATTCTCCCTTACCCACCGCCCAAAGCAATCTGCTGCCAAGTTCTGGCAAGTCTATCCTATACTCTTAATCTCTTTAGTTACAGTCCCAGTTCATGTCCTTATCACTTCTTAACTGATCTGTTGCAGAAACTTAAGTGACCGATCCTAGTAGTCTCAGTATTTCTGATCTCTTCACTCTCTAATCCTTCCCTCACAAGGCTGCAAAAATAATCTTCCCCAAACCTAAGTCTGACCATGTATTTTACTGCCTAAAATCTGTAGTAGTTTTCTATTGCCCCAGGATAAAACACAAGCTATTTATCCAGGCACTAAGGACCAGAGGCAGTATGGTATGGCACTGTGGATAAAGTACTCAACGTGGCAGCTGGAAAGCTGGAGTTTGAACTCTCCCTCTGACATTTACTGGCTCCATGACTCTGGGCAAGTCACTTTAGCCCTCAGTTAACTCACCTACATAAGGATGAGATTAAGCTCTATGACTTTGAAGTTTCCTTCTGATTCTAAATTTGTGATGCTAAAATTCCAAATTATTTCAACACTCTTATTTCCCAATAGTATACTTTACATATTCTTTTACTTTTTTTTTTTTTTTTGCTTTTTGGAGGGGGGAAGGCAGGGTAATTGGGGTTAAGAGACTTGCCCAAAGTCACACGGCTAGTAAGTGTTAAATGTCTGAGATCAAATTTGAACTCAGGTCCTCCTGACTCCAAGGTTGGTGCTCTATTCACTGCGCCACCTAGCCGCGCCCATGTTCTTTATTCTAGCCAAGCTAACCCACCAACTGTTCTTTGAAGTCAACGTGTCACACCTTGTGTCTACATATTTGCCTATTTCCTTACCTCTACCTTTCAGAGTCCTTTTCTCCTTCCTTCCTTCCTTTCTTTCTTTCTCTTTCTTCCTTCCTGCCTTTCTTTCTCTCTTTCTTTCTTTCTTTTTGTTTTCTTTTCTTTTCTTTTTGAGGCAATCAGGATTAAGTCATCTGTCCAGGGTCACACAGCTAGTTACTGTTTGAGTCTGAATTTGAACTCAGCTCCTCCTGACTCCAGGGTCAGTGCTCTTTCAACTGCACTAATTAGCTGCTCCTTTTTCTCCTTTCAAAGTGCCACTTCTCAGGTGTCACCTCCTTCACAGAGTCTTCCCTGGGCATCATGGCTGTGTCTTCTCTCTTCCTTTTGCTTCTCCCAGAGTCTTTCTTTTTTTTTTTTTTTACTCATTTACTTTTAATTTACAAGATTCAGTTCCACAATCACTTGAGTTTCAGATTTTCTCCCCTCCCTCCCCCCTCTCCATGGTGGTGTGCAATCACGTATACGATCTGCAAATACTTTCACATTGTACAATAGTTTGGTCATATAGAAGGGTTGTAACCAATGAGTGATCACTGGGAAAAGGAAAAAAAAACAGACATGAAAGAGAACGATAGCGTGTTTTGCTTCAGTCTCCATTTAAACTATAGTCTTTCTATATCTTTCTCTGAGTTTAGGTATCTCCTTCCATCCTGAGGCTTGTAGAATTGTCTTTAGCTGTGCGTTGTTGAGGATAGTCCAGTTTATCAAGGTTGGTCATTGTATG
>CM053580.1:310781974-310793295 GCA_028627135.1 Pseudochirops cupreus | reverse complement strand
GGTTGTCAAGAAAACATTTTAAAAGTGTGGTGAAGAAAAGGAAAAGAAGTTGATAAGGGGCCACAAATGGAGCAATTCTATTACTGTGCTCATTTTAAGATTTACTTTTTTTTAAATCAAGCTTGTAGAACAGAAATGTATAGTATCTCATACAATATTCATTTTTGTTTACCTTAATTATTGATGACTGTTAAGTTTAAAAGGGGGGGTGGGATTTAAATGAGGAGGTAGACCCAGTGTCTGCTCCAGTGAAGGTTACCGTGGCAAGTCCCTCCTGCCCAAAAGCATCTCTCCCACCATTTGTCACTAAGTGTGGGTCCATCATTAGAGACTCTGGGTTTCAAGGGACTTTTAGGTCTTCTAGAGTCCAAAGTCAAAAGCCAAATGTCCTTGAGAGGGATAATTTCAGTGATAATAACCCCTCAAAGTTCATTCCATCATCTATGCCATGAGGGTAAAGGGGTTGGAATGGCAAAGTAAGGAAGTGTCATTGATGGTAATGTATGTTGGGAACTTACTGTGACCTGGGATGATTCTGTTAGTTGTAAAGGCCTAATAGAAACCCTGAAACACTGGCAGTTTGGGTTCTGGCAACACCATCAATTGGCTTAGCAACTGCTTCTGAAAGTCCAAGAAATAGCTAGCATAGAGAACAGATTGACCCTACTTGAAACTGCCATGATGATCAACTTGTCACAGAGAACAGAGCAGCAAGTGACAACTCCTCACGTTCTGGTAACACAAGAGGGTAAGATGTACTGGAACAAATCAGAAATATCAATACTACCACTCCTGCCTCCCCTTTGCTGGAAATGCTTTAGTGCAGATGGCACTGATGCTAAAGTGAGCAAACCATGATTGCCCATGAAATGGACTGAATATAGAAATATCTTCATTATGTGCCAGGACTAGCTCACAACAAAACAGGAAACAGAAGACATCATCAGTTACTAATTTAACTCAGGTCTGGTGCATGTCCAAATCACCTAAGATAAAGGCACCCATATGGGAGACAGAAGAGACCTGCTTCTGGAAGAAGACATTCTGTGTTCCCATGGAGGGAGGAACAATTTCTTTCCATTGACTGGGCTGCATCTTTAAAACTATGAGAATTGGGTGGTCTCAGCATCCACCAATAAGGATCCTGTTCACCCACAGCAGAGGCATCTAAGCTGGATCCCTTTCCACTTGGGCTCTATGGTGTCAGTAAATGGGCTTGAGATTGGGGTCAATTTCATTTGTCCTTTAGAGTTCTTTGTGAGGAGGTGGAGTCCCAGCTTAGGTTCTAGCACTCAGGGATTCTCTACTGACCTGGTAGCAACATACAACCTGGAATCCTGGCTCCAACAACACCATGGCTCAATCTCCTGGGTCCAGAACTCTATCACACACACACACACACACACACACACACACACACACACACACACACACACACGTATGTATATGTATGTGTTTATATACACTTAGAACTGAAAAGGAAAACCAAAACAGACTAAAATTTCAAGCCCTAAGTCCATTTCTTGCAGTCACAAGGCCTAAAGGGAGAGAAATAATAGTACTTCCCTCCATCTAGTTTATTTCATGATGCACATATTGTGAGTGAGCAGAACCTTCACTCTGGATAGCAAGAGAGAGAGAGAGAGAGAGAGAGAGAGAGAGAGGGAGAATGTCCTCCAGTCTGGTCATTTTAAAGATTCCACCCATTCCAGTTACACAGGCAATGGAAAGAAAGTTGTTCCCATTCATGTGGCAGGAAATGACCAATATTTTCTCCTAGAAGTAAGTTCCTGCCACATCCTGTATTTGTGTCTCCACTTAGGTGATTTGGGCATGTACCAAAGCCAGGTTACAGAGGCAAATGCTTCATGATAACAAAACACCAATGACCAGCACAGGACAAATGTTTTTAAAATAGCCAAATAACATTTTGAAAATAATTTTTTAAAATAACCTAAGCCTAGATTAGCAAAATAAGAGATGAAATTAAGAAACTAATAAAATCTAGAAAACAGAAAAGTTAAAGAACCTGAGGTCACCAAAGATCTTTCAATTCAAACTACAAAAATTCTACCATTAGGTAGATTATTATCTACCTAATTATTATCATTTGATTATTGGATCAAACAGATAAAATTAGCACAGGCATCAAATAATTTTGAAAGGATAGATGTGCTTAGATTGGAATTTTTAAAAACTCCTTTGGAAACTCACAACATGAACCCAACAAGAAGACCAATTATACCAAAACAGAATAATTCATAAAAGCTAGTCTGCTATAACCAGCATGAATGAATACATCCTCCCATAGTTTTTTTATAAAAAATATAAAACCATTTAAGGACCGCTGAATACAGTAGTATATGTGGTAGCTGTTGCTATGGCAAGAATCATAAAGGAAAGGTGGAGTTACCAGGGAATACCCCTAAGGAGAGGTGTGAAACACTATCCTGGCAGAAGTGACTTGAGAACCCTTTTGAATATCTTTAGGAAAACAAGGGAAAATTTCATTAATACCAAGCTGGTTTTCGTAGTAGAAAATTGTCCATATTGCTCAATTAGATGCAATAAAAAAAGAATCATGAAACAAAAAACAAAAGCATCCGAAAAATCCAGATATCCTTAATTAGTTACTAAAAATAAGAGTTAAGACAATACAGGCTTGAAGCAGAGCAAAGAAGAAATTTAAAAATTCAGTATTAGTTTAAAAAAACTTTACTACAGAGGCTTGGGAAATTTAAAAAGAAAGAAAAAACAAGCAGAAGCAAAAGAGAATCTCCAAATAAGGAGGATGTGAAAAACTTCTGGTCAACAGTATGACTGCATGCAATCCAAAAAATGAAAACCCTAGTTGGACAAAACAAGAAACAGAAAGCTTGGGCACCATTAGTATGATGAATTCTAGAACAGTTCTGTCCAAGCAAGTGACTAAAACTCTTTTCTTAAAAACCTGGAAAGCAGTGTGGCTGGACATAATTCATAATAAGTTCAGTCTCCCAATTGCTTCACAGTGACACATAGTAACTCTCCTAGGTTCCTCTCACCAAAAAATGAGAACAAGAGTGACTCTTTCAAATATGGAACAATCATATTTTTATTTATTTTATACACATCATTCACAGAGACCAATTATGGCAAGAACCATAAAGGAAAGGTAGAATACTCCTAAGGGGAGACGTCAAAAAGTGAAATCATTCACAGAAACAGAACACAGAGCTCAGCAACAATGCACACTATTTCATTAAAAAAAAAAACTCATAAGAAAACAATATCTTGACGAAGGAGTAAAAAGGCTGGACCCAAAACTCTCTGGGACATAAAAAAAAGCTCATTGATTTAGAAATTATCGAACAAGTCTCCTGAAAGTGCCTTAATATTTATAGTGTCTTTATTATTGCAAAATCTTTGATTCATTTCTGAACTCATGAGTTATTCATGTACTGCAAGTATGTAACTAGAACCAAGTATATTGAGACCACAAAGCATTTGATATCCACATGAATTTTCTATTTAAAATTCATCACCAACACAATTATATGAAGAAAAATTTATTTAAAATCAATTTTATATTGACATTTTGAAGGGAAGAGCTTAAACCCAATATGGTTCTGCCTAGCCTTAAACATATCGCATCACTTTTCCTAAACAGGACTAAGTACGGCTCTCAAGGAAGAATTGAATCAAAACTTCTAATTAACCACTCAATATACATAAATGACCTTATGCTATCTGCCTACACTGAGAAACAAAGCAAACAGCTACTTCAACTCATGAGATCTTTCTCCAATGACATGAAAGTCATTTGGACTAGGTAAGTGTAAAATTCTTATCATATACCAAGGAAAGATAAAAACTCAAAGCTTCAAGCTTGAACCTAGAGATAACATTGAATCAATGGATGAGGTGGAATCTACAACTACTTTGGTCTTCCTCAAACAAAGCAATACTCAAGAGAAGGTTGTGACTAATGTCAAAATATTTATTGGCATCCTGAATTAAAAACTGAATAAGAATGACACAGTTAGGGTAAATAACATCTATGCCACTGGGTGGGGAACCTTCAGCCTCGGGGCCACACGTGGCCTTTTAGGTCCTAGGGGGCAGCCTTTTGACTGAGTCCGAGTTTTACAGAAAAAATCCTTTTATTAAGGAGATTTGTTCTAAGAGTTTGGATTCAGTCAAAGGGCTGCTCTTGAGGACCTAGAGGGCCACATGTGGCCTTGAGGCCACAGGTTCCCCACCCCTGAGTCTGTGAGAGACATCCTTAGTCTAAGAATAAACAATATTTGTTGGAAAGCCAGGAAGGTTTTCATTACATTTATTTTATATTTATTCTTTCTGAATAAACAGGCAGCTTCCTTAATGTAGTACAGGGACTCAGACAAACTCGGGCCCTTTTATGCTGCTTCCATTCGAATTTCCCCCCTTGTTCTCCATTGGCTTGGTGCAACTTCAGGAACTACCCATGTCATGCCCCCCTCAAGCAGCTCGGCAAGCATGCATAATTGTAGATTCCACCTTATCCATTGGTTCAATGTTATCTCTAGGTTCAAGCTTGAAGCTTTGAGTTTTTATCTTTCCTTGGTATATGATAAGAATTTTACATTTATCTAGTCCAAATGACTTTCATGTCATTGGAGAAGGATTCCATGAGTTGAAGTATCTGTTTGCTTTGTTTCTCAGTGTAGGCAGATAGTATAAGGTCATCTATATATATTGAGTGGTTAATTCCTCCTTAATTCTCTGCCTGATCAGAAGGCTGGCTCTGCTAGATCACAGCTCTGATTAGAACCAATCACCTCTGATCCACATTCTGCTAACCCTCAAAGATAGGAGCACTTTTAATTGTGGGAAACAAAACTCTTCCCATTGTTTCCCACAAGTCCTATGCAATACCAGTCTTAAGTTGTATTTTCAATACTATAAAATAGATTATAATAGATTTGAAAAATATCTTAACAAAAACCCATATAATATTAACAAAATATCGAAATCATCATATGCAGGCAGCTATAGAAAGATTAACACTTGTCAAAAAAAGAGGAAGAAGATGGATAAAGATTTTTAGAATAGATAATAAACAGATTAAAATTCACAGACTATTTCTGGGAAAAGCTGACATTCCTTCACTGAGCATCGGGAAAGACTGGTAATAGGTAGATGCTATTTTATTTATCTCTTACAACCCAAAGTTACTTACCTGAAGACATAACCAATGGAAGAGCAAAGATCCAAGACTGGAAACAAAAGATCCCCATGGATGAAATATACATGAACTTAGCCAACATTATGTCAACAATGAAGTGTCAAATAAATGACCAAGTCTTGGAGATTTGTTTGTGGAAAATGGATTGGTTTATAATGGCAACTCAGAACCAGGCCATTGCCACCAGAAATTGCAAAAGAGTTAATAATTCTTCAGCCCTAACTTGGTGAGCAATGTAGATTATGCAAAGAAATGGTAGAAACTATGAAACTCATGATTAGTATACTTCACTGTATTATTACAGAATTTTCTGAATCTTCAGTACTTCAAAAAGAGCCATTTTATTACCATTATTTGGTTATGGGTGTAATTTATCACAGTGAAGAAACTTCATACACTCTAATAGCCAAAGTCTAGCCATTGTCTCTAATTCATTAAGGTGACTCAGCTGAGGAAATTGACCTGACCCTGGTTTACCAGGCAGCAGAAAATGGAGATGTCAACACTCTGACTGCTGTGATTCGGGAAGATCCTTCAATTCTAGAATGCTGTGACAGTGAAGGTAAGATGTCTATTCTTCCTATTCCTGGGAAACTAATTTTGCACTTTTGGGACAGCCTTCTAAGATAAGCCATACTAATGAAAAGGTAACTGACAAACTGTTCTGCAAGGAAGAAACAAGGATTGTCCTGCTCGCTTGGGGCTTTCTGTAGGCCACTAGACCATATCCAGGTCTTCTACAACTTTCATATCATGCCTGAAAGTAGACAGTTCCCTAATTTGTAAAATAGATGTGGAGGGCCATAGTCAGGCCAACTGCATGTACAGCATGGAGGGAAGCGGATCTGTAGTATTGGTCATATGCCACAACTCTCTCCCAGGTTCTCTTTCCTTTATATATTCTCTCATTTAGTGATCTCATCAGCTCCCATGGGCTTGATTATCATCTCTATGCAGATGACTCTCAGATCTGTTTGTAGGTGGCCCTAGTCTTTCCTAAATTCCAACTGCCTATTGGACATTTTGAACTGGATTTCCCAAGAGCATCTTAAATTCAAAAGGTCCTGAATATAACTCTTTATCTTTGCCCCCAGATCCACCAATTTTCTGAATTTCAGCATCGCTATTAAGGGCACCACCATCTTTGTAGTCACCCAGGTTCACAAACTCAACATCGTCATTAATTCCTTACCTTCATTCACTGCACTTATTCAATCAGATGTTAAACCTTGTCATTTTTATTTCTACAACATTCATCATATGCATTACCTGCTCTCCATTCACAGTTACCACACTCTTCATAAGTTCATTACCTCTGACCTGTAATATTGCAAGAGCCTCCTAATTAGTTTCTTTGCCAGATTGCTCCTCATCGCAATCCATCCTCCATAGAGCTGCCCAAGTGAATTTCTTAAATCACCAGATCTGACTATGTCACTCCTCAGCTCAATAAATTCCAGTTTGTTACCTGCTACACCTAGGAGCAACTATAAAATTTTCCTATCTTTCCAGATGAGAGAAACTATTATTAATAACCAATGATTTGCGGAGATCCAGAGCTCCTCCTTTTTCCTAAAGTCCTAATTTCAAAAGTTCAGTCTCTTGAGGGACATTGCTGATAATGAGATTGGACTAACTTTCTCTTTCAGACCCCATAGAGGTGGGGAAGTCATCATGTCCTACTCAGGTGAGAGTGAGGATAAATTATTTGAATAGATTGCCCAAGGCTGGGGGGTAATTTAGAAGTAAATGACATAATCAAAGTTCATTTGAATAAGTTCAGTCCCTCATTGTAATATTCATTCTCCCATTAATTGTTAAACAATCAAAGCCACTCTAGGGAATACCCCTCTTCCAATGGGCATATAAGCCATGAGCCTGCCACCGTGATTGTCTTTGGTCTAAGAGAGAGATGGCCAAATGACCATCTTTTTATTAAAATGCTAGTATTATTAATAAAATGATTAAACTATACAGAAATTATGTCTCAAACTTTTTAATTGCTACAAATATTCTTATACATTACTAACCTACATGTTCTCTACAGTCTAGCCATTCTGGCCTCCTTGTGGCTCTTCACCCACAATGCTCCATCTTCTAATTCCAGGATTTAGCACTGGCTTTTCTCTATGCCTAGAATGCTCTCCCTCTTCACCTCCATCTCTCAAATTGCCTGGCTTCCTTCAAATCTCAGTCCCAGATACCACCTTTTACAAGGGGCCTTTCCAGGTCCCATCAACCTCACCATTCTCATCCTAGCTTCTACTGCCTTCCCCTCTGAGATTACCTTGTATCTACTTTGGATATATCATAAGTGTGTTATTTAAATATTTATCTGTATATGTTGCCTGCCCCCCATTAAAATATAAGCTCCTGCGGTCAAGAACTTTTTCCCTTTTTCCTTTGTTATCCCCAGCATTTAGCACAGTGCCCAGTACTTAATCAATGTGTCATTCTTGACTCAAAAGGCAATTATATGGGACTCTATCCTCATTAGTTTGGACCAATGTCCTGTGTCTACAACAGGGGATGACAGAGTAGATAAGAGTGAAGAGAAGAAAGATTGTGGGCTTTTTCTAGCTTCTGGATTTGAGAGAGAAGATCCTCAATGCCTACCTCTTTTGAGGTCACGAAAAAGAGAGAAAGACTCTGAGAATAAGCTGACATGAGAGGAATTGGCTCTCTCTATTATATCTCTATCCACAGCTTGCTAAACTAAAGACTTCAAAAAAATTTCTCCTTTGAGTGAGGGCTGGCACTCTCTCTCACCTGAGATTAATTATTTCATTCCCAGAAGGAGAGCTCATTTACTCTGTGTGTTATCAGGTATATATTCTCATATGTATACTTAATCTGCTTTGGGGGAATTTTTTTTTGCAATCAACTTCAATAAATAGGTTTCTTTGCTGTTTGCTATGTATGTTCATTCTAGAATTGGCAGTCAAAAGGAACTCAGATCTTGACTATAAAACATGGAGACCCCCTTTCCCCCTTCAGAAATAGTGATCAGAGAGGGCAGAATTAAGATGGTAGAATGAAAGGTCACAATTGTCAAATCTCTCCCAAAAGCTCTTCTCCAAAATGACCACAGAAAATACCAAACAGAATTTTGAGTTGGAAAGCCAAGAAAAAAATCATAGTGAGTCATTTTTTCAGCCTAGGGAAGCACAGGAAGACAGAAAGAAAGGTCTATATACCCTGGGATGGGGGCTAGCTGAGAGTACAGCATAGTAGAAGTGGCACTTCTGTGGGGCCATGAGTCAACAGCAGGACCCAGGGACAGGAAGGGGACTGAATGAACACCTAGTCAAAGAGAGATCCCAGAGGATGTCTGTACTAGCACTGGAAGCAAAATTGGATTCCATATGGCAACCTTTTGCCCATTACTCAGTTCCAAGTCATATTTCCAGGGTAGAGAGAAGCAGACATATTCGTGAGGGAACAGAAGTCCTACCTGGGTAAGGACCATAGTAAAGACAAGAATGGTAGTGATCAGACTTCTCTGTGGATTTCATTATATTGGAAGCACTAAAACCTTACAGGCCCCCAGACTGAGCTGTAAAAGTAACAGAAGAACATAAAAGACAGAAGCTTAGGTTTGTCATTCCTCAACCCCACCCTCCCAAAGTCCAAAATTAAGAAGTAAGCTGAGAAAATGAACAGATTTTTTTAGAAAAAGAAGTTGCCATAAAAACTGGTATGGTGATAGGGAAGTTCAAGACACAAACTCAGAAGAAGACAATGACTTGAACACAGCTACAAGCAATGTTGCAAAGAAAAATTCCAATTGTACAAAAGTTCAAAAATAATTCATAGGAAGACTAAAGAGATTTTTTAAAAGAGTAAATAATGATGTTAAAAATCAAATAAAAGTAGTAGAGGAAAAAATTGGGAAAAGAAATGAGAACTAAGGGTGGCTAGGTGGTGCAGTGAATAAAGCATCGGCCCTGAAGTCAGGAGGACCAGAACTCAAATCTGGCCTCAGACACTTAACACTTACTAGCCATGTCACCTTGGGCAAGTCACTTAACCCCAATGATCCTGCCCTTCCCCCTCCAAAAAAAGCGGAAAAAAAAAAAGCACAAAAATACCAAACAAAATAACTCCTTAAAAATCAGAATTGGTCAAATAGTAATAGAGATAACAAAACTTCATTGAAAAAAAAAGAACTCTTTAAAAAGCAGAAATGGAAGCTCATGATTCCATGAGCTTATAAAGAAACAATAAAACAAAGTCAAAAGACTGCAAAAATAAAAGAAAATCATAAATACCTCATATGATCAGGAAAATAGATCAGGGAGAAATGATTTAAGAACTATTAGGCTAAATGAAAAACCATGATAAAAAAAAATAGTCTAGACATCATATATCAAGAAATTCTAAAGGAAAACTACCCAGATATCTGAGAACCAGAGGGCAAAATGAAGTAGAAATCGAAAGAACCAACTAACTCTTGAAAGAAATCTCAAAATGAAAACTCTAAGGGATCTTATAGCCAAAATTGAAGACTTCCACATCACTGAGAAAATAATGCAAGTAGCCAGAAAGAAAAAATTCAGTACTGCAGAGTCACAGTCATGATCACACAAGATTTAGCAGCGAGCACTTTAAAGAAGCAGGTCTTGGAATGTGATATTCTGGAAGGCAAAGGAGCTAGAATTACAAGCAACAATATTGCAGATAGCATCAAACTTTTAAAATGGTTTTGCAGACCTTTTTTGTTGTGGTTTCTTTTTCTTATTCTTTATTATAAGGGAAGCTCCTCTGGGATGGATGGGGGGGAGGGATATAATAGGAAATGTAGTTGATGCAAAAAAAAGATAGTAATGAAATTATTCTTTTTAATTTTAAAAGATGAAATAAAAATCTATTTAAGAAAAAAAGAGATATAAGAAATACACAGGTCTCAAACCCAGACTCTGAGGCCAACTCTCTGCCCAATACATCATGCTGCCTCTCAGAGAAAAATGTGCTAGATTTACATCACTGACATACCTCAGTTTCAGCCTCATTTTTTTTAAGGATTTGCCTATGTGAAAATAAAAAGGAAGCCCAATGGCAGAAAATTAGAAGAAATATTGAAAAAATAGAACAAAGTGAAAATTTAGAAATGAGATAATGCTCAACTGGTTTGGAACCATGCCTGGCTCTCAAGGCCCTATCACTCCCTACTAACCCTATAGCAGGTTCGTGCTTGTTTTCACTGTGAGCACCTCAAGGCATGATGGTCAAAGATCCCATGACATGATATTTCTTGCAACTGCCAACTTCCTTGTTCACTTGTCTAAGGAGAATCTACAAGCTGTCCCTCCATTTAACTGGAGCTTGACTCATTAAACTTCTCCTCTCTTTTCCAACTATGTGTCTGTGTAAGGCTAGATTTTCTTCATATACTTCAGCCAAAACAACATATCACAATAGAGTTAATGTGGAAACAGAAATAAGAACCCAGCTGTCTTCTATTAGGAGAGACATTAAAAAGATTTGCAAAAATATACAAAACATTACCACTTTTCTCACTTACTGTTTTTGTTTTGAAAAATATAGTTATTTTTCATTTCAAAAAGATTATTAAGGATCCTCAAAGAGCATTTGCCATATGTGGGTTTTATCTATCAATATTTACTACATTAGAAATGAAAATTGATAAATTTTTAAAATATTTATTAATTTGCTTAAAATAATAAACCCACCATCTATTAACATAAATTACATTTTCAATCATTGCATTCTCCAGCAATTGCCCCCAAAATTGTCCCCACTCTCTTACTTTCTAAAATTCAGTCACTATCTACTGGTTTCTTCCTTGCAGCTTGCAAATACCCTGAAGTCTATCCCATCTACTACACCCCAATGATATCGTCCCGTGTCACTTCTGCTGTGTCTACAAAACTCTTCAAGAAAGCTGTCTATATTCATTTCCTCCCATTCCTCTCTTTTCACTGTATTCTTAATCTTTTGCAACTTGGTTTCTGACCTCATAACTGAACTGAAGTTGCTGTCTCTAGGGCTGTGTTATGGGAATCTGAAGATCTTCCCTGCCCCTAGGCCCTTTGCTAAAGTGGCTTACATGACTCTGAGGACCCTTGGATATTTGAAAGTATACTCTGTTCCC
>CM053580.1:310716698-310781874 GCA_028627135.1 Pseudochirops cupreus | reverse complement strand
ACTTTTCCCCCTGAACTAGGTAAATGATATTTGATCAATTAAAGTAAGATTGTTAACCCATTTTGAGTTGCTTTCCTTTAGAAAAGCAGATCTAAGAACCTGTGCTAGCAGCCACCCTGGTTGTGGTGGGGTGCTTGCTGATACAGGCTGGTGGCCTTTTCTCAATCTTCACCTTTTTTTCTCTCTCTCTATAACATTTCACTCTATTGACCACCCTCTTCTGGAAAACTTTCTCCTTTCCATGTTTTTATGACACTCTTTTCTCCTGGTTCTCCTCATCTGCCTGAAGACTCCTTTTCAGTCTCCTTTGCTAGATTATTCTCCACATCTTGCTCCCTAACTGTACCTCTAGGTTCTATTTTGGGTCCTCTTCTCTTTCTATGTTCTCTCAGCTCCCAGGGGTTTAGTTATCACCTCTATTGCTGGTGACTCCAATCTAGCTCTCCATTACCAGTCACCCTGTTGAGTTCCATACCTTCATCACCAACTGCCTATTGTACATTTCAAACTATGTGTCCTGCAGGCATCTCAACATTCAATGTGCCCCCAAAAGAACTCACCTTTTTCCAAAATCCCAAATCTTGTCCAAACTTGCCTATTTCTTTCAAAGGTGCCACCATTCTTTGAGTTTCCTAGGTTCAAAACCTCAATGCTATCCTCAGGTCCTAATGCATCCACCCCACAAATTCATTCAGTTATGAGATCTTGACATTCTCCCTCTACAACATCTCTCATATCTATTCCCTTTGCTCCAATCGCATAGCCACCCTTCCTAACCCCTGCTCAGGCTTTCATCACCTCTTGCCTAGACTATTTTAATGGTTTCCTAGTTAACCTCCCTACCTCAACTCTCTTTCTTCTCCAGTTCATCTTCCCTATAGCTTAGATGCTAAAGTGATTTTCCTAAAGCACAGGTTTCACTAATACACTCAAACATCTCCTTATTGCCTTATGGATCAAATAGAAACTCCTTCATTTGACACTTGAAGCCCTTCATGACCTGGGGCCCAACCTACTTTTTTCATCTTATTATACATTACTTCCCTCCCCACATTTTGTGAGCCAGACAAATTGGCTGTGCCTTTTCACTGGTGGTCCACCTCCCCAAACCCATGCCAGAAAGCACAGCCCCCTCACCACTGCCCCTTAGAAGCTCTTGTTTCTTTCAAAGCTCAGTTCATAGACCACCTTCTACCTGAAGCCTATCCCCATGTCTTGCCGTGCCCTTCCCAAAATTATCTTGTGTTTATTTTGTATCTTACCCAATACAACATAAGCAACTTGAGGGTAGAGACTACTCATGTTTGTCTTTGTTATCTCCAACACATTGCATAGTAAGTGATTAATAAATGCTTGCTGATTCATTGAAAGATGCCTTCCTGTCTTATACCTTCCTTGATGTTGTCGATGCTCAATGAATCATCTGTGTATTCACATCTTTCATAAAACCTTGGATATTGTCATCATATGTATGGGAGGAGCCATGTTGAGGAGAGCTTCAATTCTGCATTTTGTTGCCCCAAGTTAAGCACATACAGAGATCTTAGATTCTCTTCATCTCCCAATGTAACCATATGACCATGATTATGTGGTGTGTTGTAGAAAATTGCCTACAAAATGTTGCTTAGTATCTTTTCCTATTTTCTTTATTGTATAATTAATGCTTGTATAGACCATTATGAGACTGTTGTATAGAATTTTTAGTCAGATTTCTAAATCTGATTAATTAATGTGGCTTTCTTCCCAAAATATGCTGAAATGAGGCTGGATAGGGAATTAATTTACACAGGATACAGCAGCAATTTTCTTTTGACAAAATCTTTTATAAGCTTGATACAGATGTTGAACAGCTGGGTTTTTTATTACTATTCATTTTTCTCCAGGGGACTTGATGTCATAAAATAAATTATTGCTTATGAATCTAACAAATGCAATATTTTTAAGGGATGTTTAAATATTTCCTCCCAGGTTGCACCCCCTTGATACATGCTGTCTCTGGTCGTCAGGTTGACACGGTGAAGCTTTTACTGAAGATGGGAGCCAATATCAATACTCAAGATTCTTGTGGGCGCACCAGCTTATCACTGGCAACTTATGAGGTATAACTTTATGTCTGTCATAGGAAAAGAGAAGCCAGGGTGCAGGAAAAAGGTGGGAAAGAATTAAAGACATGATGGTTGTAAGACAGTAAGAAAGTTTTCTTTGATTTATATAAGCAGAAAATAGAGAAAATTTTAAGTTTTATCTTAAGGTTGAAGGGTAGCTAAGTGGATAAAGTGCTGGAACTCTACAGAAACCAAGGAAGCACTTAAATATGAAAAAGCAGTAGGGGAGTACACCAACCAATGAGGAAAAAGGAACAGATTGTTACAGGTTAAAGAAGCATAGACTGCTGGCCCTGGAGTCAAATTCAAATTCAAATCAATTCAAATCCTGCCTCAGACACTTACTAGCTCTGTAATCCTGGGCAAATCACTTAATCTTTGTCTGCCTCAATTTCCTCATCAGTAAAATGGAGATAATAATAATATCTACCTCCTAGGGTTGTTGTGAGGATAAGATAATAATTGTGCAGTGCTTTGCTGACCTTAAAGTACTATATAAGATAAAGCACCATAGGCTTAGAAGTGTCATGATTGTAGATAACCCAAAAGGCAAGGGAGAGACATATGGCCTGTGAGGAAACAACACTCTGTTACCAACAATGATTTGTACACAAGAACTACAGTAGATTAAATGACATTTTCAAGGACATGTAACTTTAAAAGAAAAGGACATGAATTAATCATGTACATGAATGAAAGACCAACAGATGAGCAGCTTCTAGATTTTACTGACTCCCCTCCACCACCCAAAAAAAATAGACAACCAGAGGAAGGTGTCCCACTCTTCAAGAGAATATTCCACACATGGTACACAGAAAGACACAGATAAGAATCACACAAGATGAGAGCACGGGGAAAGGCTATGAGCTGCACTAGTATCAGTAATACCCATACTGGCATTATTTCAAATCCATAAAGCTTTCAAACTAAGTCACACTATGACTCAGTCACTCAGGGAAGGAAGAGAAAACACATTTACTAAGCATCTACAATGCGTCAGGCATTGTGCTAACCAAACACTTAACAAATGTTATCTCATTTGATCCTCACAACAAACTAGCAAGATAGGTGCTAATGCTACCCCTGTGTTAATAGCTGGGAAAACTGGGGTAGAGCAAGTTAAATGAGCTGCCCACCGTCACACCGCTATTAAGTGTAAAACCAGAGTCGAATTCAAGTCTATGATTCTTTGAGAACTCACAGCTTCAAACCACAGAGTCATAGAACATGTTAAAGTAATAGACAAAAAAAAATTGGCCAATCTCTCAGTTACCCCCATTAATGGGAAGTATTGGCACAGATGCCATTTTTTTTGGTTTAACATTGGGATGTGTGATATGATTCTTGGCATGCGTAGCACCCCCTCTGGGTTCACTTACCCAGACTCTCACCTACAGTGGCAGACTAGAACTCCAGAGAGTGGCTGACTACTTTTCCCTTCAAAGGAAATCCTCCTGAGGAGCTAGAATTTTTAGTACTATTGCTTATTATCCCCTGCTTGTGTGCTCTTCCCATTATTGAATAGCCAGTTAATAGCAATTACCCAGAGTCAATTAGTCATTATAAAGGGGTATCTACTAAGCAAGTATAACAAAGACAGTGATTACAGAAATATCCCTGCATATGAGCAGGTGCACTCTCCTGTCTGGAATGTTAAGGAAATTTGAGGATCTTTCCCACCCATTATTAGGCATATGTGCCCAGCTGTGATACATTCTGAATCATGTATCACTGAGGGAAGAACTTGCTTAAAGAGAAGCTTGCTTAGGGAAGACTTGCTTGTAGGAAGGCTTTCACACCTTTTGGTATTAACCTAATTAGGCACTGAGTCATGTGGGTTGTGATGCCTTCTGGCTCTAAGAAATGTAAATATACTCTGAGTTGGTATTTTGCTCTGCAGGGTTGCTTATGAGAAGGACCATTTGATTTCCTGGTCCAGACTCTGACTAGTCATATGTTCAGACCCCCAACTGCTCAGATGTAAAGACTCCCCTGATCTAGTGGTGTATGTAAAGTGTGTAGCAATAATGCTTTGATTCAGGTAGTCAGAGCCCTGTCTGTTGGTCTTTGTACTAATTTCTCTGCTTGTATTTTCTCTGATGTTCAGGGTGCTGACCTTTACTCCTGAACTAGTGAATATAATTGAAAGTAGGATTGTTAACACCTTTTTGAGCAATCTTTCCTAGAAAAGCAGATCAAAGAACCTGTGCTAGCAAGCCACCCTGGGTATGCTAGGGTGCTTACTATTACAATGTCCTACATAGACACACACACACACAATGCCCACTGGGACACTGAGTGAGCTCAAACTTGAAGTACAGAAGTCTTGGAGGAGTCATATGGAGACAATGCATGGCTGAGAAGTATCCTCTAGTACTGAAACTCTTGTTATCTTTTCAGAGTCTCCACCAAGTTGTTTTTTAAATGTGACATCCTTCATGCACAAGTCGCTCCCATGCTTACAGGACATAGTTTCTTGGCTATTGGGTTGAATTACTACTGGGCTAAGTCAAGCAGCTTGCTCCTCTGGGTTGGCTTCTCACCAGATTCAGCTACTGGTAACACTGGTTCAAGTGACCTCTCTTTCTGACTTCAGGTCCTGAATCTCTGATGGTTCTTATGAACTTTCTAAGTCCACAGGATTGTAACCTGATGCAGTTCATTTCTGGGTACTCAATCACATATGATCAGTACAGAATAGAAGAAACAAAACAAAAACAGAGGTGCCATGTATTCATGTCCACATAGCAACCAGACAGATAACAGGACCTGCTCTCCATCACCAATCAATCCCCCTCACTGAAAAGCTGTCAGGGAAGATAGTGAGGGAATACCTACTCAAAGCTTTTGTAAGCATACTCAGTTCTGTCTCAGTTTCTACTGTCATGCTTCTATCTTCTTGGTAAGCCAGAAGCCTTTTCATCATCACATTGTCACTCTTGACCCTCAGCTATGCATGTAGAAACTAGATCCCCAAAGCTCTACATATTGAATTGGCAGATGAGAATAGTGCACATGCTCAGTATAACCCAGCAGAAAGCTTATATCCATGCATGCTCTAAAGCCCAGTTCCTCACTCCAGTCTCTCCTCCCCTTTATACCCAGATTTACCTCCTCAGTCATAGTTGATTTAAACTGATTCAGTGAATGAAATCTAATTTTACAGGAACTGGATGGAAAAAAAGTAAGAGTGGAGAGAAAGGGCAGAAATGAGAGATGGAGAAAGATTAGGAGTATGCTAACAAACCAGAAAAAAACTGAGTTAAGATGAGAATTTTAAAATCATCCCAGATAGCAACAATGCAAATAATTTGTATGTGACAAATTTAGATTGGACTGTAACGTGTTATGTAGATAAATACATCAAGTGAGCTTCTGATTTTTAGGAAATAATACTGAATCTCAGTAACTCTTACAAAATTTACAAAAATATTCTAAACTATAAAATATATATGCAAGATCTGTGTCTGTTCAAAAGCTATAAAACTTTTGATATTTGAAGTTTATTCCAAACAAAACAAAAGGCTTTTTATTTTTTTCTCCTAAGTGTGCGTGTGCGTGTGCGTGTGTGTGTGTGTGTGTGTGTGTGTGTGTGTGTGTGTGTGTGTGTGTGTAATTTCCCTTACTCAATTTTATGGGGTCATCTGTTTGATAAAGTAATTTGATGACTTGATGAATAGCAGCCCAAAGCAGTATACTGTTCCACATATTATAAAGAGGGCCAGAAAAGACATTGACACTAACTGCCATTTTCAAACATATTTTTCCAAGTTCCACAAAACTACACCCAAATTATATCTTAATGTGATTCTAGTTCTCTCTATCTCTCTCTCTGTCTCTCTTTCTCTCTCTGTCTCTCTCTGTCTTTCTCTCTCTCAGTTTCTCTCTCTGTCTCTCTGTCTCTTTCTCTCTCTCTCTCTCTCTCTCTCTCCCAATCTCCCCCACCTTGCTAAATATTCATTTTTTTAAATGCATGTGCATCTTTCATTTTTACGCTATCTTCATTTCCAAATATATCCAATTCAGTAATAAAAAAATTAAAAAGCAAGTCAGCAAAATTAGTGACAATATATGCAATGTTCTGCACTCCAGATTCTCCATGTCTGGAAAGATGAGGAGACAATTTTTTCTCTTTTGGGGACCTGAGCTTTGTCATCATAATTAAATAGCATTCAGTTTCATTGTTGTTGCTCTTTCCATTTACCCTGTTTCAATCATTATGTGTATTGTTTTTCTGATCTTGCCTAGGCTTCTTAATATTCTTAATATGAATTCTTAACATTTATTATTCCTTAATGTATTCCATCACATTCTTATATCACTATTTGTTTATTGCCCTAATTAATGGACATCAAATTTTTTGCCAGTTCTTTGCTATTACAAAAGTGATGTTATTTATTCATATTTTTTGTGCCTATGGAATTTTTTTCTGTCATTTACCTCCTTGACATAGTATTGCTAGCAGACATGTCTCTGGTCCAAAGAACAGGAACATTTTAGAGATTTTATTATTGTAATTCCAAATTGCTCTGCAGACAGGTTGGTCTGACTCACAGAGCATTTGGGTTTTTATTACTCTTTTTGCTATCCAGAAAACATATCTATTCACTCATTTTTCTGATGTAACAATGAAACCTTTGACATTCTTTTTTTACCTTCTTCTCTATACTAGAATGGAAGAAGGCAGGAAACCTGATTTGGAACAGAGTAGAGAGACCTTGAGGTATTTTTCTTACTAAAAGTTAAATTTTAACTCATTTCTGTTCCTTTCCATCTGCTGATAACCTGATTAGTAACACATCCTTTGAGACAAATGTAGCAGGAATTACTATAAATGGATGGCCTTATTCTAAAGGGTGAGAAGACATATTACTAAGCAGTAAACCCAACCCAGGGTTTTGCTATCTCGGCTGAAGTATCCCGGTTTGGAGCAGAGGTACTTCAAAAAGAAGCTTCCAAGTGCTCCATTAGATTGAGATCCCCTTGAGGGCAGGAACTGTCTTTTGCCTCTTTTTGTATCCCCACCACTTAGCACAGTGCTTGGCATATAGTAGATGCTTATGACTGATTAAGTGCCTTTGAACAGGGCACTTTGCAACCACATGGGGCATATTTAAAGCCGAAAATCCGGAGTAAAGGAATGATAGAGACAGAAACACAGAGAGACAGAGGCAGAGAGAGAATGAGAGACAGAGAGGAAGAGACAGACAGAGACAGAAAGAAGGGAATATAGAAGGCATATTATGGTGCTGTGTGGTCATCGGTTTGTTCTTTAACCTTGTGCTCTGTCTTCCAGGGATGGCTAGAAGGCTGTGTGAGTCTGCTCAGAAATGGTGCCAAACAGAATATCCCAGATAAAAATGGGCGCCTGCCCCTACATGCTGCAACTGCTGAATCAGATGTGAAGTATGTACACGTTTAGATGGAAGTGTTGACAGAGGCTCCATGAGGTGACCTAATTCATTCTTGTACCACTAGGAAAATTCTAATTCTTTCAAGGCAGTTGCCTACCCAGAGAATAGACTCTATAGTCGAAGATCTTTCTTTATCCTCAAGGTATATTCTCCCAAATATCTGACCTAAGTACCTCCTGCTACTCTTTCCCCTTTGTCCTGCCCTTAGTATAAAGAGATTATTCCCCTCCACACACTCCAAATGTAGGGCAATCAAAAGTGATATTTTTTGTGGGAAACATGTACGCCAACAAATCATCCATTTAGGTATTCCTTCTAATGGTGAAGACCAAGACCTATCTCTACCATCTTATCCTATGTCATTCTTGTATGGGATAGGAGGGGGCAGCCCCAAGGAGGTCTAGAGCTTTGTTTCATCAGTATGGGTACCTTCACATGTATAGAAATTGCCTCCATCAATGATCAGCAACTCATCTGTTATTTATACTATTAGGGAGTTGTCTGAATCACTAAGAAGCTAAGTGACTTACTCAGGGTCACAGTTTGTCAGCAGCAACACTCAAACCCAGGTCTCCCTGACTCCAAGGTGAGCCTTCTACCTACTATGCCACACTTCCTTCTCATTCTATCCATGTCCTCCAATAAATCCTTGGAAGAGGATGCTCATGCTGGGGACCTTACTCTAGGTCTTTTTCATATTCTGTGCATACTCACCCAAGCTGTCCACCTCTAATCCCTCATCCTTGTTAGCTGACCAACCCACCTCCTTTTCTAATTATATATTTCCTTGGTGATATCTACTTGCTATTTCTTCTGCAGAAGGCGTAATAGCTAATACGCTGCCACCTACTTAACCTCAATATGTCTCCTTTGCCTTCTTCTTTGGTAGTTGTGACATTCCAGTTCTCAGTGACATGGTATCACTTGAAGAATACTAGTGTTTAAAAAAAGACGGGGTTTTGTGTTGGAAAGCATGAATGAACCAACTTGTGGACTACCCTTGAGCAAAAAAAATCTTTTGTTGTTATCAAGTCAAATACATTTCCATTATTACTTGACCATCCCCACCCACACCTCACCCCCCTAGGTCCTAGGCCCCTCCATCCATTATCTAGCCCTGATCTTAGAGAAGTCCCTCAAAGCCCAGAATGACAGTAACTCATTGGATCAGCCATTCTTTAAGGACATCCCCTAATTCCTGCTGTAGAAGGATGACACAGAAAGAGTCAAATGTCTACATGGAAAAGCCTTGAATTTGGAATTAGAAGCCCCGACCTCAAGCTCTGCTTCTGTTTGGTTACTATCGATGTGTTTTCGGGGAAATTAGTTCCTCTCTGGGAATGTCCTCGTCTATAAAGTAAAGGAATGGTACTAAAAGACAGGGACCTTTATGGTCCCTTCCAGCTCTAAAACCTATGTTCTCCCTATGGACACACCCCAGACTGTTACCTGTCTTCTCTGATCTCTAATCATGAGATAACACAATGGAGAAAATATACACTGCCCACTTCAATTCAGACCCCAACCTTAAAGGTAGGACAGACTCAGACCAGAATCTGGGTATGGGAGAAAGCAAGATTCCCACTTGGCTGGGTTCCCTAGAGAAGAGATCAAAAGATTTCCTTTTTTCCCTTTATCTCTCTTACAAAGAAATGAATGGACTAGGGGGGGATTCCAGGACTATTCCCAGGGTTTGCCAGTTGTTATCATTGGCTCACACGCAGAAATAACAGGAAGATAGGATTTCACCAAAGCTCACCAAAATGAGGAAGCTTAGAAAATAGGTTAAAACTACAAGTAGTTCTCTATGAGAAAAACATGGTTAGGGTCTGACTGCTTCCTGATGAGTAAATTTTTTTTTAAATAGCTTTTCCCGACAATACATAAAAATATAATTGCAAAACCAAACTCTTTCCCAGAAATGATCTTAAGCAGATAAGTTTCAAATGTACCATTTGGGCCTGTACTACTCTGACTTACTAGGTGGCTCCTTACCTGCTTTTATTTATTCATTTATTCAGCAAGCGTTTATTAAATGCCTACTTTGTGTTAAACATATTATAGAAACCAAAAAAAAAAAAAAAACCACCCTCAATGACCTTACTTTCTACTTGGGAAATAACTGTGTACCCAGATAAGTAAATACAAAGTCAGAGTAGTCTTGTCACCAACAATACAATTCATTCAAAACTTATAAGTGTGACCACAGTAGAAGGCTGACCTGGTACAGACAGAACTGGGACTGAAGGTCAGCCATTTGCTAATTAACACACAGCACCGCATTCTGCAATATCTTCTCTCTACACAAAGGAATCACATTGAAGTCCACTTTCTCCTTTAGTCCGGGGGTTCTTAACTTTTTTCTGTGTCTTTGAACCTTTTGGCAGTCTGGTGAAAACTATGGATTCCTCAGAATAAGGTTTTCAAATGAATAAAATGAAACCCATAGAATGATAAAGGAAATCAATGACATTGAAATAAAAATGCAGTGCTTCTCCTATCCAAGTTCACAGACCTCCAGCAATCTGTCCCAGGCAAAGAACACCTGCATTAGGCTATGCGCAATAAGTAGTCTTAGTATGCTTATTGCAATACTACTGATGCTGTTCAGAGGTGAGTCACATGGGTAATATGTGCGAAAGATCCCACCTGAAACTTCAGTTTCCCATAGTGGAAGATCATTGACAGCACATCAGCTGTCAGATTTCCTTTGGGGCACACAGGTACATACACAAATCCAGATTCATATTTACCATAAAAACTACATTGCCACAATAGTTCACTGAAAGCACAATTCTCACAGAACTGATACTGACAAGCAGGCTTTGCTGAAACTCAGGTTTTCTTGCGGTCTCAGAGTAGGAATTTCAGACCCACTTTAAGATTAGTTACCCCTTAAGCAGCCACAGCAGTGACTTGGAGAGAATTCCAAAGAGCCACAAAGTGAAAGAACTTGTAAACCGGAACAGTAAGACACCTCAAAGGAGCTCTTTGCTTCAGGCATCATTTTTATTCACTGGATCCAGCTGCTGCTTATCAGAGCCTTTCAATTCTAATGCAAGCACTTGGCTAAGCTGCAAATCAATGCGTGATGTAAGCGATGCAGAGAAAAATGAATTATGAAAATGTAAGAAAGCATTTGCAAATCAAAGGAGCAAAGCTCTACTCTTTTAGACCTCTATGTAGACTTCAGACTCACCACCGCCCTCTTGCAGCCCTTCAATAGTTCAGTCTCACTCTCTCTTCTCTTGCTCATTGGGTGGTAGACTCAAATGACATCAGTAAAAGAGAGAGTGCAATGTCAAGAAGTAAAGACTGCAGAGAGACTAGGGCTGTGTTGACAGCACCGAATACTCTGGTATTGGAAAGGGACCAGTGATCCTCTTTAACGAAAACTTGAGGGACTCTGCAAAGGGATTTTTAGGGACCCTCTGGGTAACAAGCCTAGTCTTTCCTTCCAGTCTGCCAATAGTTCTACTCCTTTGTCATCTATCTTATCAGATGTGAAAGGGAAAGAAAATCCTTCTTTGGGATTTGAGTCCTCAATTATCAGAAGATGTAAATAGAGTTCTATACCTATTAACAGTATGTATCATTAAAATTTACTCCTTAACTACCCGCATGATATGAGTAACTGCCAGGGAGAGCTAGGATGAGACAGCAGATTTAGGAACTTTTTGTTTGTCTGTGTTTTTGTTTTGTTTTTTTAATGTGGAATAAACCTGGTCAGTCATGACTATGAGGCAGAATGTTAGCACCACCAGGAAGGCCAGGAAGTTGAGTTTTGGGAGCCAAAGGTAATAATTATTGCCAATATCCCCAATGAGGACATCAGACTTTCTCCCATTTTAAGTTGGTTGTGCATAATGTAAAAAAATCAAAAGCAAAAACAAAAAAACCAAGAACCCAGTTTCTGACCTGATGTTTCTAAAGTAACCAATATACTGTCATGGCAAAGCTAATTATATTGGAAGAAGGAAGAGCAAGAAAGTAACATGGGACTAAACATGGCAAACCTCATCATAGTTCTAAGGAATCTGGTTACCTAGGAGGGATTTCTTTGGTGTGTTTGTGCCGTTCGTATTTATTCCCCAGGGAAGTGATGTGTAGGGCTCTGTTGAACAGAAAGAGCAAAGGGCACACCCCTTTTCACAAAATCATTGATAGCTGGGCCCTGTTTTCCCAGGAGTGTCTGTGTCAAAGATTGGGGTATCCTTAGAGTCAGTGGTCATAGGACCCTGAAAAAGAGGGTCACACAAAAAGATAGGTAGAAATGGGCTACTGCCAGGATGCTTATAGCTGAAGAACTTGTAGCTACCTTACTTTCTGATCACATCCTTATAGCCTTATACTGAAAACAGAGAGTGAGGACTTGGCATCATTCACCCTGTACCTAGTGTCCTAAAAATCACAATGATGTGGGCTTTATTTGCTGCTGACTATGTTGTAGGGATGGAGACAGAACAGAGTTTGAGAAAAGCCATGGCTTGGGACTGAGGATTGGAGCTGAGGTATAAAAAAAGATACTCCTGGGCCATACTAGCATAAAACTCAAGACACTCCTGTACTTTGAGAAATACAGGACACTTTACACAGATGGGCATTGAATTGCTGGATAAGGCTCTTCCTCCTGAATGCAGGCTACAAACACGGTAGGCATCCATGGAGGCACGTCAACCCCAGGAGATCTTCCAAAATTAAGTCTGACCTACATGGAAAAGGTTATGCATCACCTTTCCAGGGCACACCTATTTTTGCCAGGACTTCCCCGAGAAGTCCCCTGCCCCAAAGAGCCTGGCTGATCATCTTTGAGAAACAGACTATCCTTAATTTCCATCAAAGCAAGACCCAGACTGAACTATCGGCAAACCCATCCTTTTCCCCCTTACCGGCTCTCTAGGTTCCCAGGGTGCCACTAACCTAGACCAAAGCTAGAGATTCAACATTGGGCAATGATTACTAAAGAATATGGTCTGGTAAACTCCCTCCTACATTCAAACCCAAGGTGCTAAAACAGCAATTGTTGACCTGGAATCCGTGAACTGGCAGTTGTAATGTTTCATTAACTGTGCTTTAATGGTGCATATCAGAGAAAATGTCACAGAAGGTGGTGCTTGAGCTGAGATATTATGAGGGATCAAATGAAACCTGTAAAGTACTTTGCAAACTGAAAACACTGTATAAATGTTAGCTCCTGCCACTATTGAGCCTTAGAGGACTCCCACAATTCTAAGAGGCAAAAGTGAAGAGGGGGGACATTCCAAGCATGAGGGACCACTTATCTGAATACCCAGAATCAGGAGATGGGGTGCTAAGCTTAGGGAAGAGCTAGCAGTCAACTTTGGTAAATGGTGTTTGTAGGGGAATAATATGAAATAAGGCAGAAAAGTAGATTGGAGACAGATTGTGACTGGGCCACAGATTGTGGAGGGTCCTAAATGCCAGGAAGAGAATTACCTATTTATCTCAAAGGCTATGGGAAGAGCCACGAGGTCTTTTGAGTAGCAGAGTGATATGACTAGAACTTTGTCTTACGATGATTGTCTTGACAGCTTTGTGAAAGACAGTCTAGAGATGGGAGAGAACCAGGGAGGCAGGCAATAAGCTATTACAATAGTTTTGCCAGCATCAAGAGTAATGAATTAAAATGGTAGAACATTCACCAAGCATGCATGAGGTAACAGGAACAATACTGTATTCTCCAGTGTTGTTAAATGAAGTGGAATGGTGGAAAGAAACCTAAATTTGTAGTCAGAAGACCTGAGTCCAAATCCCAGCTCTGCCATTTGCTACCTGAGTGACTTTGAGCAAGGCTTTTCTGACCCTCAGTTTCCTCCAAGGTCAGCCACAGCTTCTGAGGCCATCTCCAATCATCCTGATGTACGTCTTGTCACTGGGCTCCAATGACTGGAGGAGAGAGTGAGGCTAATAACTTTGCACAGCCCTCCTCACTTAAATTCAATTCATGGGCAAGCAAAGACATCGCCTCCCTGATGTCACTGGTCCAATGTGAGAATGACAAACAAACAATAATTAACATCTTTAAAATGAAAAAGTTCGACTAAAGTTATGGTCATTTCTAACTCTGTGATAATCATAAACTTGTTTGATGTCATTGTTTGAGAATATATTTGTAAGGATAAGATTCCAATGTGAAGTCACTTAGGTTAAGTGATCCTAATGCCCACAGAAACATTTAGGAAAAACAGGCTTGGATTTTTTCAATGCTAACTCTGCGACAGGTGGATACAGCCTGCAGCTTCTTTATTAGATGAATGAACTCTTGATCTACTGCAGGGCCTTGAGGCATTCTCCTGCTGCCGTCTTTAGTTAATGTTGGATGCTCCCACCAATTTGTGATTCCATTAATGAAACTCCCCCTCCTGAGTTTCCCCTAATCCTGGCATACTAATAAGAGATCCCGAGATCTTTTCCACCACATCTGGATATGATTTGGAAGGTCCCCTCCAACATCTGGCACCCATCACCTATTCTCAATCAAGTCCATTCTTTGGGTATGCAATCTTGTCACCTAAACCCTAACTCTGAGCATGCTCCCTCCCCAACACACGTTTCTTCCTCTCAGCCTCAGGGGAGTTTCTTTCATGTGGGGACAGAGCCATCAGTTTATATTGCCATAGAGTGTGTAAGTTTGCCTGCTTACAAATTTTCGAGAAATTTTCAAATATAGGCATTTACTTTAACCTAAGCCCTGAGAGGCCAAATGAACCAATGATGCTGTGATCCTGGATAACGACCTTTTGAGTAAAGAGAAAGGCGTAGATATGAAAGATGTGGACATAGAATCACAAGACTTGACAAAAAACTAATTGAATTCAGAGAGAAGAATCAAGGAAGACTTCAAATTTTTTAAAATTTTCTTAATTTTTTATTAATTTTGTTTTTAAATTATAGAATAAAACAAGTACTTCTGTAACATAATTTCTAAAAAGATGGTTGCATATAAAACTGCAGGTATGTTATGTAAAATTTGCTGTAAAATGACAGTCTTCCAGTTAGGCCTCTATGGCTACATCACCCACACATGCCAGGTCCCCGGTTTTCCTGTCATACAATTCATAGCCTAACCCTGTCCTCATCATAACCTCCACTGCCCACGCCCTTGCTTCTAAGTACACAGATAGGGCCCTGCTCTCCTATAAACACTCCCTAGGTTTGCTTTTAACTCAATAATGTTCAGTCTGCCACCTTAGTATTCAGATTCTGAAAGCGCATTACCCAGTTTTTTCTTTAGTGTGTTGACTTATCATTTCCTGTTTTATTTTTTTTCTCACAGACTCTTAACAGTGCTGCTACAGCAATCAAACCTCAGTGAAATAAATCACCAGGACAATGAGGTGAGCCAGTCCTCTTCTGGCAATGCTCGGGTTGTCCATTGGCTTGGAGGGGTTAAAAGGCCCTAGTGAACAATTTCACTTTCGTTTGTGGCTCTGCCCTTAAGGTTTTGAACTTGCTAATCTTAGGTGCTGCAGACACATGGTGAAGGGGAAAGAACCCTAGGAACTAGACTCAGAGACAGGCTGAAATCTGAACTCCGACATTTCTGAGTCAGTTCCACAACCTGGGATGATTCCGATTCCCATCAGCTCTCTGAGAATAACGATGCTGGCATTCACTCCCTCCCAGGGTGATTGTGGGGAGAGGTTTGATAAACTCAGCAGCAGATAGGGGAGTAGACAGTGGGTCTGGAGTCAGGAAGAACTGAGTTCAAATGTGACCTCGGACTTCGACTGGTTGTGTTACCCTAAGCAAGTCACTTACCCTCTGTTTGCTTAGTTTTCTCATTTGTAAAATAGGGATAATAATAACCTCCCAGAGCTGTCGTTAGGAGCCAATGAGATAATGTGGATAAATTGTGCCTGGCGCATAGTAGGTGCTGAATTGTTGTTAGTTATTTATAGTACAATCTAAATGTGAGCTATTATTATTACTACAGAAAGAATGAGTTGTGGCATAGCAAAAAGAACATCGAGTCTGGCTTTAGAGAACCTAAGTTCAAATCCTCCCTCCCATACTTCTTACCTATGTGACCTTGGACAAGTCACTTAATCTTCCTGGGCCTCAGTTTCCCCATCTAAAACATAAAGGGGTTGGATTAGATGGCCCCTGGAGTCCCTTCTGCTTGTAAATCTATGATCCTATGCTTTCTCCTTTGAAAGACAGTCCTCGTGTTCTAAAACAAATCCCCTATACCAGCCTATACCAGTGCTTAGGAGTTTCTAGTACCACGGAAATTGTTTCACTTCCCTATGGACACTGAGAAATAGAGAGATATGCCTGAGTTCATTGCCGGGTTTTTGGTAACCTCTTAGAATCTCCATCCTTCCAACTATTCTTCTGATTCTCTTGATTTCAGCAACTTTGCCAACAAGCTAGGATGCCAGCCTCTATGTGTCTGTATGAGTGCTAATAGGTAAAATTGTCACATATGATGTCAGTGGGGTATATAAGGTATTTAGGAAGCACTAGCACTTCTAGTGTGCGGACTTGCCAAGCCCTTCTCAGGGTGGCTCATCCACTTTTCACCTGACTCTCAAGTTGGGTGCCTCCAAGAAGCTGCAGCATGTGCAGTGTCCACACCCCAATAAAACCATCTCAGCAGATGGACTAAACCAAGTGGAGGGGAATTGACAGGCTTCAAACCTGTCTATCCCAAACTCATGAAGTCTTCACCTGGAGGAAGGAGTAGTCGAGAACAATTTGTTCCAGTGGCCATGAAGGCAGCTGAAGCAGATACTGCAGAGCAGTCAGACATTGAAGACGCCATGGTCATCCATTACATCCTGGACCGTGGCCAGTCCTCTTGACTTTTGTCCTGCCACTGAACTTCGACGACTCTGGAGGAGAGAGTGAAACTGATGGCTTTGTGCAACTCTGCCTCACTTAAATCAAATTCATGCTCAAGTAAAGACATCACCCTGTGATGTTGTTGGTCCTCTTTGAAAACAAAGGATGAACAACAGGAGGTCAGTAATCTGGATGAATATTTCCTTCACACTTTAAGGGCAATAGATGTTATTCTGTTTATAAAAGAATGGTATCTCTAGATTTCCCCAGGACTCATTTTCAGTAGCCAGCTTTCTTTCTTTTGCAAATTTCATTCTTCAAGAGGTCAAAAGGGCCTGAATTTCATCAGTGTGGATATTCCCTTCACCAGTGCTTCTCACAATCCCTCCAAGATTTTGACTTTATTCATTACTATAACCAAAATAGCTCATCACCTGGTACCCAGCCTTCTGGCAATGGGTCTCTCCAAGCTTAGCGGGGCTGGTTCTTAGGTATCAGGTGCCATCCCAGGACTCATACTCAAAATCTCTCTGACCTCTCAGAGCTTGTGTTCTCTAGAAAAGCCTTCAAGAGTTTAGGATCACCTTGTAGGATAGTTTTAGGAGAGAATAAAATCATCTTAATTCAGATTTAAATCATTTGTGTAATATTTTAAGAGAAGGAAATAAACATTTATATAGCACCAATTAGGTGCCAGGCATTATGCTAAGTCTTTTGCTAATGTGATCTCACTTGATCCTCCTAACAACCGTGAAAGGTAAGTGCTGTTATTAACCCCATTTTATAGTTGAGGAAACTGAGGCAAAAAGTTAAGTGACTTGGCCAGAGTCACACAGTTCTCTGTTGAAACAATAAGCAGCATAATATATTAGAGATCCAGCCTTGGCATCAGGAAGACCTGGTTGACAGACTGGCTATGCGACAGCCTATTTGTCTGGGTGGCCCACTGGGCTCCATCCTGGGCCCTTTTCTCTTCTCCTTTTATGTTATTTCACTTCATGATCTCAACTGCTCCCAACAATTCAGTTATCACCTCCATTCTGATTATTCTCAAATCTTATCCAACCCTAACCTTTTGGTTGACCTCCAGTCTCACATCTCCCACTGCCTATTGGGTGGACATCTTGAACTAAACCAAACTCAACAAGTCCAAAATTGAACTCTATCTTTTACCCAAAATCCTCCCCTTTTCCTAACTTCTCTATTATTGCTTTGTACCACCATCCTTCTAGTCACCCAGGCTCATATCCAAGGTGTTATCTTTGATTTCTCACTCTTCAGTCTGCCTCCATATCCAATCTGATGTCTATTTTACCTTCATAACATCTCTTGTCTATACCCCCTTCTCTCCTCTGATATTGTCACCAATCTGGTACAATTGTCAACATTCTGGTATAATTATCACCTCAATCCTATATATTGCAAAGTCACAACAGCCTGCTGGTTGGTCTCTCTGCCACAAGGAGACCTCTACTCTAGTCTATTCTCCACTTATCTGCCAAAGTAATCTTCCTAAGGCATAAATCTGATCATGTCACCATGTCACCAACTCACCATCCCACCCCCCATTCAATAATCTCCAGGAGCTTCCTATTACCTCAAAGATCAAATATAAAATCTTCTATTTAGTGTTAAGAGCCCTTCATAATCTTCCCCATCCACACCTACCTTTCCAGTCGCCTTATACCTTACATCCCCATATACTCTGGGATCCAATGACACTGGCCTCCTTGTTCTTCCTCACACAAGACACTCCATCTCCCAACTCTGGCCATTTTCATTAACTGTCCCCCATACCTAAAATGTTCTCTCTCCTAATCTCTGCCTCCTGGACTCCCTGGTTTTCTTGAAGTTCCCACTAAAACCCTACCTTCTACCCTTTCTTGGAAGCCCTTCTCAATCTCTTTTCATTCTAGTGCCTTCCCTCCAATCTTATTTCTCATTTGTCTAGTATATAACTTATTTGCACATAGTTGTTAGCATGTTATGTCCGCCATTAGCTCCTTGAAAGCAGGAACTGTCTTTTGCCTTTCTTTGTTTCCCCAGTGCTTACCACAGTACCAGGTACATAGTAGGCAATTAATAAATGTTTATTGACTGACTCTGGCCAAGTCACTTAATCTCTCAGTGCTCCAACAAATTCTTTAAGATGAAGTCCCAGGACAATTTCAGATATGCATTGGTAGGAGAGGCTTCCTCATTGGTAGTTGCTTAAACCAATGAAATAAAAAGTTTGGTCAAAAAAAAAATTAAACAGTTTCACACTAATGTGAACTCATTTGGAGATACATTTCTGTTGCTGCAGGAACCCACCAACTATAACTACAGGGTCTAATATTTTTTTCCATTGGGCTATTTGATAGAAAAAAAATTGACCCATATACAAGTTTCTACCCTCACAAAACCAAGCTGGCCTCTGATGATGGGGATCTCCTGAACTTCCTATACCCTCCTCTTTTGGGGACCACCAACAGATAAGCCACCAAGGTCAATAAGAGAGATGGGGGTGGGAGGATAGAATTCCGAAGCTAATCTTGCAGCATTACAAGTAATAGCTTCCTTCAAAAGGACAAACCCCATCCTTGGATAAATGACCACTATTTTCTATACTTGTCACTGGATTATTTATTTTGTTTTTGTCTGGGGGGACAACACCACTAGTTTCAATGGTGTAGGGAACTAATTGCCTCTAACAATGCAGATCAGCCCCTAATCTATAATGCATAGGCTTAGGGAGCTGTCCAGGGTGCTAAGTAGAGAGTGACTTGTCCAGGATCACACAGCCAGTATTGTCTCAGAGGCAGGACTTTAACACAGATCTACTTGGCTCCAAAGCTTGCTTACTGCCCACTATACCAGGTATCTAAATTATTATTGTTGTTTGTAATTAAGTTGGTTTTTCAATTAACAAGCATTCCATTTTTCCTTTTTTTTTTTTGCTTTTTTGGAGGGCAGTTGGGATTAAGTGACTTGCCCAAGGTCACACAGCTAGTTTTTGTGTTAATTGTCTGAGGCCAGATTTGAACTCAGATCCTCCCAACTCCAGGGCCAGTGCTCTATTCACTGTGCCACCTAGCCACCCCCTAGGATTTCATTTTTCTCTTTCATACCTATCTACTTCCCTCATTCCCTTGTGAAAGAAAAACAAAATCACTATAACAAATTAGCAGAGTCAAGCAAAGCAAATTCCCACACTGACCATTTACAAAAATATGTCTCTTTCTGCATGATGAGTCCATCATCTCTCACTGTTATTGCTAGCAGTCCTGAAACACTGCCCTTGCTTCATGGCCTGGTTCACTATGACTTTAAGCACATACTACAGCCTGGCCCTACCTACTGCTCTCATTCGTCAGACTTTTAGCAATTCAGAAGAAAAGCCTAAAGGATGAGGCCATTTTTTTAAATCAGGAAGGCAGAGAGGAGTCTGAACACTAATTGTTTACTGCCCAGACAATATTTATGACTGCATCTTATACCAGTACTAGGTGATTTCCAGGTCCTTGGGTTGATTGTTAGTTTCTTGCCTCAAAAGCTGGGCCCTGGGTAAATAAGTCCCAAACTCAGTGATACCCTCCACTCAATTAGCAATAATCTTCCTAAATCAGAGATCTAACCATGTCACCCCACCCCACCTTCACACTCCAGTAAACTATCACCTCCAGGATCAAATATAAAATCCTGTTTGGTGTTAAAAAGTCCTTCATGACATCCTCCCCCCTCACCTTTCTAGTCTCTCACATATTCTGAAATCCAGTGGCATTGGTCTCCTTGCTGGTCCTCCCACAAGACATCCAACCCCATACTCCCGGCATTTCCACAAACTGTTGTGCCTGGAACTCTTTCTCGCTTTCTCTGTCTCCCAGCTTCCCAGGCTTCCTTCAAGTTCCAGCTAAAATCCTACCTACAAGAATCTTTTCCTGATTCCCTCTTAATTATAGTGACTTTTTTTCTGTTGATTATTTGCTATGTATCCTGTATGGAGTTTGTTTGTATGTGTTTGCATAGTTGTTTTCTTCCCCATTAGACTGTTAAATCCTTAAAAACAGGACCCGCCTTTTTCCTTTCTTTGTATCTCCAGTGCTCAGCACAGTTTCTGGCACATAGTAGGTACTTGATAAATGTTTATTGACTGAGTGACTGCTTGTAAAATCCATCAGCCCCTCAAATGGTTTCAATGAATCAAGTATTTATTAGGGGTATGTTATATACCAGGCTCTGGTACCTAGCAGGTTCTGAGGGTAAAAAACACAAAGAATGAAACAACCCTTATTCACGAAAAGCTTGCATTCTAATGGGGGAGACAAGCACAAAACATATAAAAATATATACAGCAGATTTCCTGCCATACCAGCATAATGATTCTCTCTGTCTCTCTGTCTCTCTGTCTCTCTCTGTCTCTCTGTCTCTCTGTCTCTCTGTCTCTCTCTCTCTCTGTCTCTCTCTGTCTCTCTGTCTCTCTCTCTTTCTCTCTCTGTCTCTCTCTCTCTCTCTCTCTCTCTCTCTCTCACTCTCTCTGTCTCTCTCTGTGTCTCTCTCTCACTCTCTCTCTCTCTCTGTCTCTCTGTCTCTCTCATCATTATAGATGAGGAAAGTCATCCACTCAGGGGTTAACTGGCCAATCTACCTTTTCAAATGGTGGGAATCAGGACACTAAAAGGCTAAACCATAGGATTATATGTCTAGAGGATTATAAATCTAGAAAGGATGTCTAGTTCAGCCACTTCATTTGACAATGGGGAAACTGCTGCCCAAGGAGGTGAAACAGCTTGCCTAAGTCACATAGGTAATAAATAGTAAAGCTGGGCCCACACCCCATGACTCCAAGTTCAGTACTTTTTCCTTTGCACCACCCTCTTAAGGCCAACAGGAGAACCCCCAGGTTCTCTGCCTTTGTCAGACACAGAACTTTTCTGCAAAGACTCATAGTGCTGACTGAAACTTTCTAACTGTTCCATGAGTATACTCAGACCTTCAAGGAATCTCCAAAATATTCATTTCCCTAAGCTTAGACAAACCTAACAATCCTTCTGCTTCGTCTTCATTAGGTTATGCAGCATTTCCTAAGCATAGCCGAGGACCTTTCATAGCTGTGCTCTTCCCTTCCTTCGGCCTGTTCTTTTTAATCTTGTCATTGCCAATGTGAGACAATTAGGAGAAAATTACTAGGTTGAGGAATTCATGGAAGTCCTCTTGCCATCTGGAAATAAAGACAATTCTGCGTCAGAACAGACACGCCCATGATGGCATTTCCCACTTACACTGATCCACTTCCTGCTTGGCTCCTCAGTATTCTGCCTCCTTTACACAAGAAAGGTGCACGCTGTTTGCAGACACAGATTCTGCTTCTTGCTTCCAAAATGCCAAAGAGCAAATGAAGTTAAGCTGAGAGAAATTAGAGAAAGGAAAGGAAAGGATGACACTGTGTGTATTGTTATTATTATTACTGGAGAAAGGAAAGCACACACCTAAGCTACAAATGATCTTCAGAGAACAACTTAACACAGAGTGCTAACCTACGTTTTATCATAGAATTGGAGAGTTGGAAGGGAGCCCAGCATACCTGGGCCACCTCTCCTTTGGTATACGAGACCCTCGGGGTAAAGGGACTTGGACTATCATCATCATCATCATTGTCCAAAGATGTACAGCTAGTTAACTGAAGAACCAGATCTAGAGCTAAGGTCCCCTGATTCCCTTATATGTGATTTGTTCCTCCCTATCATGTCATAGCAGACAAGTATAGCAGTATTAGTCAAGCTTAGATTTAGAGAAGAAAGGGAACTGTAAAATTAGATTGGACCCACTCTTTATTCCAAGAGTGCCTCCCCAGGATTACTTTTCTGTGAAGGAAAGTGTGACAGGAAGAGGATGCAAGCTGAACCACTATTGTCTGATTGTTTTGTTCCTCTCTCAACCACAGCCCCAGCGCTTGCAGAGATGTGATGCACCCAGTAACCTCCCATATCACACATTCTTCTTCCTTGTGCAGGAAAGTGCTGTCTGAAATTTAAAATGCATGAGCACTTAATCAGGTTTCAGTTTCAAACATGAGCTTATTGCTGACTTGAATTTTTAAAAATCTGAGAACCTATTGAGTGAAATAGGCCTCTTCATGAGGCTGAAATTTCAGTTGGAAACATAGGCTCAGGGAGTTAAATTGCTTAATTTCAGAAAGATGATTTAACCCTTTCTTCTTATGCAAAAAGAAAAAAGGAAAGGAAAAGAAAGAAGGAAGGAAGGGAGGAAGGAAGGAAGGAAGGAAAGAAGGAAGGAAGGAAAGACACATTAATGCAGCAAGATTATGGATCGAGATCATAACTCAGACTTCATCAAACCAGAAAATGGTTTAGTGTTAAATGAGGAAGTTTGGTACAGTTGGGAGAAGATGAGAGGGTGGATTTGGAGTCAGAGGGCCTGGGGTTCAATTTAGGCTTTTCTGCTTATCTCCTGTGTAACTCTTGGCAAATCCCTTTGTCAGTTAATCAATAAACATTTATCCAACACCTACTAGGTGCCAGCCACTGTGCTAAGCCTTAAAGATACAACTAAGCATTGAAAATACAAAAACCATCAAATGGCATTTCCTGCGCTCAGGCAGCTCCCAGTATAATGGGGCAGGCAACTTGAAAACATCTATGTACAAACAAGATGGACAGCTAAGTAATACAGTAGATAGAGCTCCTGAACTGGAGTCAGGAAGGCTCCTAAGTTCAAATCTGGTCTCAGACACTTACTAGCTGTGTGACCCTCGGCAAGTCACTTAACCTTGTTTGCCTCAGTTTCCTCATCTGCAAAATGAGCTGGAGAAGGAATAGCAAACCATTCCAGTATCCTTGCCAAGAAAACCCCAAATAGGATCATGAAGAGATGGAGGAAACTGAACAATAAGAGGAGGTTGGACTAGAACACCTGGGAGGTCCTTTTCAGTCCTCAATTTATGTTCTACAATTCCACTCCCAAACCTCCTACTCCTGTGGAAGTTACTTCCTGATTAAATGTGTCTTTACCCTTGACTCTTTGGGCAAAAGCTATTCCAATAATGTAAATCTCTCTGTGTATCAACATTTGCACATGTGACTCCAAAATCTTCTGACGCTCCGTACACAGGAGAGTCCCCAAGAAAGTCACCAAAACCTCAGAAGTCATTTCTCTTAATCAGAAACACCTACTTAGTTCATAGGATTTGGGTGTTGGGGGATATCCTAAAGGTCATCTAGTCCAACCCCCCTCTCCTCAGATGAGGAAATGGAAACACAGATAGGGAAAGGCACTTGCTAAAGTCAGACAGGTCGTAAGTGGCAGGGCTGGGACACCAACCCAGACCTTGTGCTTCCCTTTCCACTGTACCCTAAGTGCAGGCACTTTGTTTGAAAAACCACCACCACCTCCAAGGGTAAAATAATTTTTTTTGATGGGTTCTCTCAAAATCATCAGCGGTAGCTCTCCTCCTAATATTCAGTGACAACGTAACCCTTTTTTGTTCAGTTATATGCAGGAATAATTGGTATTTTTGCCAGTTTTCAGTAATGTCTTATTATCGTAGGATGTCAGTTGATGAACATTTATTAAGCGCCTACTATGAGCCAGACTCTGTGCTAAGTGCTAGAGATACAAAAGAGACAAAAGATAATCTCAGCCCTCAAGGAGCTCACAAATCTGAAGGATCTGATCACAGATTTAGGGCTGGAAAGAACCTCAGTGGGCACCTATTCAAATCCCTTCATTTTACAGATAAGGAAACTGAGGTCCCACAAGGGTAGTATCAGAGGAAGGATTTGAACCCAGGTCCTCTGACTCTACGGTTAGTTCTCTTTCAACAATCCTTTGCTATTACTTACTTTTTAAAAATTGTATTTATTTAATTTTTAATTTATAAAATAAAGCAAGCATTCCCATAACATAGAATAAAAAAAGATGATTGTACATGAAAATGACGTGGTGACCTTTATAATATTCTTTGGGGTGATTTTATAATTTTGAAACACTGTTGTAACTTCAATCTGTAAAAATCTCATTTGTGTTCGGGCACCTAGGTATGTGATATCAGTTTGTGAAAAGTCACTCTTCCCTCCCCCGAGCTGTAAAGCATTAACTCTGTTCCTTCCCTGCCCACAGCCTAGAGGTATTTCCTCTGAAACCATTAACTCTACAGCTATGATAACAAGAATCTTTTAAAGGCACTCCCTCCTTTTGTTCTAGTAAACAAGACTCATCCATTTGCAAACTGGATGGGTACTTCTCATTTGAATTTGACCTCAAATCCAACCACTGGTTGACTTTATGATGTTTCAAGGCAAAAACCACACCTCCCGCCCCTTGCACCCTGCAGTTTCTCCCAGTGAATTATGGGCAAAACACATGAGCAGTTGATGTGAAGGGTGTGTGTTCCTTTAAGTATTAGGCACTCCCTGGCTCCTCCCAGGTCTCTCCCTAACTCCACCTCTGTACACCTAATTAGCCTAATGAACCTATGACTGACAGTTTTGTATCTTTAAAAAACTGCATCTCCACCCTCCCTGCTCTTTGCAATCACACCTCCTGCCCACTGAAGAGCATCACACTTTGCAGGCTTTCTCTGACACGCACCCCCCCCTTGAATCCCTGTCAGCTTGCAGGTTTCCTAGCCCCTTTCCCCTAGTGTAACAATAAACTTTTATAACTCTGCCGAAAGACAGCTGAGTCTAGTAATTCTTTTCAGACGCCGAACCTGGAAAGGATTTCAATAGAAATCCCCCCTACTTATACCTCTTCAAAACTACAAATCTGCTATGCACAACTTGCTATTCCTTTTAAATATATAATAAAGTTATTATGAAAATTCTTTTTCCTTTTTTCTCTCTCTCTTTCCACCCTAGAGATGGCTACCATTAGACATAAATATGTGTTTATATATATTATATATGTGCATATATATGTAAAATCTCTCTTACACGTGCTTCTATTTATCAGTTCTTCCTCTGAATGTAGATAGTGTCTTCCTTCATAGTCCTTTGTAGTTAATTTGGGTATTCATAACAGTCAAAATGACTTATGTGCTCAGTCATTCTTAAAACAATATTGCGGTTACTGTATACAACATTCTCTTGGTTCTGCTCATTTTGCTCTTCATTATTTCATGCAAGTCTTCCCACATTTTTCTAAGATCATCAAGTTCACCATTTCTCATCGCACAGTAGTATTGTCACAATCATATATCACATCTTATTCATATATCACATCTTATTCAATTGACTTTTACTTACTGCAAGAAACTGTTATTTGCCTCACCTAAAGATTGTCTCTTTAAAAACTCACCAGAATTAAATCATTTTAGAAATGGAAGAGAACAGAGGGAACAAAGGAACATAGATTGGACTCAGAGTCCAGTTTCCTCATTTCACAGAAGGGGAAGCTAAAGCCCAGAGACATGACCTGATTTTGCCAAGATCACATAGCTTCTTTGTGACAAAACTGTGATTAAAATCCAAGTCTTCTGACTTCTGATGACGTATGCTTCCCCCTACACTCTGCTGTCTAAATAATGAATAGTAGCTGGGAAAAAGAAAAAAAGAAAGGTCTTTATAGGGCAAAGTTCTTGAATGAATTGTACAATACCTAATATTGGCATTTCAGCTGACTCAGAGAGCTTCTTCCTCTTCCTATATTCCTAGCTACAGAGGACCTGTTTCTTTTTCACATCCAGCCTAGGGGAAACAAAACAGCTACCAAAAATAGAAAGGAAGTTTTTCTAGATATTTTTAGGTTCTTAGCTCCTAGAGATCAATGAACCCCTTGGCAAATGGCACAAAATCACAAAATTCTGATGGAGAGAGCAAAAAGGTGAGAAATTTATTCACTTTGCTTAAAAAAGAAGTTTTCCATATAGACCCGGGGTGGAGGTGGGGTGGCATGGACAGGGAAGGCCTGAGGCCAAAATTCTGAAGCCCTGTTGAAGTTTATGTCAGGCTGCGTGTGAAGTAACAAACGGGGTAGCTAGGTTTTCCAGTGGGTAGAGTGCAAGGCCTGGCGTCAGGAAGACCTCATCTTTATGAGTTCAAATCTGTCCTCAAACATTTACTAGCTGTGTGACCCTAGGCAAGTCACTTAACCCTGTTTGCCTCAGTTTCTTCATCTATAAAATGAGCTGGAGAAGGAAATGGCAAATTCCAGTATCTTTGCCAGGAAAACCCCAAATGGGGTCTGTTTGTACATATTTGTACAAAGTTTGCATATCGTCTGCCTCATTAGAAGAAAAGTATCTTCAGGGCAGGGACTGTTTTTGTTTGTTTGTTTGTTTTGTTGTTCCTTGTAAACTAAGCACTTCAGACAGTGCCCCGCACCCAGTCTCTCTAACTTGCCTATTGAGTTGTTTAGCCAAATCCCCATGCAACGTGAACCTAAAATGGCCGGAGGTCCCCACCCTATGTTTTCTTTTCCATTCAGGCCCATTGCTTGGATAGAGGGCAGAATGCTAGCGTTATTATAATAGTTATGGAATCATAAGACTCAGATCAGGCCAAGATCTTGGAGGTGCCCTATGTCAGCCTTGCAAGTTCTCCTCAGAATGGACTAAAGAGGAAAAAATAGAGTTGTTTTTGTTTAACTATGTCTAACCTTAAGGGTCTGCTGCTGAAGGCCAGAAAGGGCTGAATCAGCTAGCATCCCTGCTTTCTACCTAGACACCATGGTTTGAACCAGGGTGCAACCCCCAAGGAGCCTGCCTCTAATGAGTAGATGTAGGCTCTTCACCCTGTTAAATCCCCTAGACTTGCATGCCAAGGACATTTCACTTATGGTCTACAACTAGGATCTCTCCCCAAAAAGGGAGGAATAAAAAAATAGTACTTAGAATATAATATGAATTATGTGTAAGAGAAATAATTTATTCCTACAGGCATAAGAAATGCGCAATATAAAAGACTCACAAATGTGTATTAACAGAACAAGATCCAATAACAATGTATAGCTACAACCTGCTAGAAGGCATCAGAACATAATGCAGTCTGCGGGGCTGCTAATTATACATTTTTAAAAACCACTTTGGCTTGGCGCAATCCAAGCAACTCCCAGTATATGCCTGTTGGTAAAATGACCAGGCTTGAGCCAGTCCTCTTGTTGGTGGCTATTCTCTGGTACTAAAGTTTCTCCTGTCAATGGGACACTTTCATAGCTGCTATCACCAGCCAAATGGACCCAGGATCTCTGGAACTCTTGAATCTATGATGGCTTTTAATCCCAGACATATCTACCGCAGAATACTTGTTCACCAAAAATAATGGTGCCAGGGTGGGGTGTGGGGGTTAAGCTCTGCCTTGCCAGGGGAGGCTGTGTGTTTTAGATAATGTGTTCATGGCCACATGGAGGTCAGAGTAGGTGAATGGGCACAGCAATGTGTCTCCACCCAATTCTGGGGAGGCAGCAGTTAACAGTACTACATGAATCGTAGCCAGAAAGAAAGAGAATGATAAGAGATTGGGCTGCTCCCTTTTGTATACCCACTGAGTCATCAGCCCCATTGGTCCATCAGCCAATGGAAGAAATTCTTCATCTTCTCACAGGGATGAGTCACATGTGACCAGAAGCAGGATCCCCCAAAACTTGAGTGCTGTAAAGCAGGAATGGTGACTTTGAGTATGCTGGGGGAGGGGTCATTCCATAGGGCCATTTCCTTTCAGAAGACCTTGCTTTGGGTGAGTAAATGTCAACCCAGGGTAGCAGAAGAAATAGAGTTACAGGCCTGAAATGAGAAACGGCTTTGACTTACTAGTTGTGTAGCCATGGGTGAGTCACAGCCTCTGTGAACCTCATTTTCTTCATCTCACAGATGAGAATGTGAGTTTTATTCAACCATCTGCCAGATTAAATGGACACAGAGGTCCTTTATAACTCTGACATTCTGTGATGTGGTGATAACATTTGTGTAGGGCAGCTAGGTGGCGCAGTGAATAGAGCACCAGCCCTGGGTCAAGAGGACCTGAGCTCAAATCTAGCCTCAGATACTTAACACTTACTAGCCTTGTGACTTTGGGCAAGTCACTAAACCCCAATTGCCCTGCCCTTCCCCCTCCAAAAAGCAATAATAATAATAATAACACTTGTGTTACTAATTTCATAAGACTTTGTGAGGATGTCCCAGTATTGATGTTCTATAGCATGAACCTGAGATGATAACTCTATCTCTCAGCCCAATTCCTATTTCCATGTTGTTGACATGAGTACAATTAAGTGATTTAGGATGAGGAAGAAGAGCAGTGTCCTCCAATGCCATTTAATACAACCAGCCACCACTATGAATTATTTTTATTGATTTGATAGGATTGTAGATTTAGAGTTGGAAGGGAACTCAGAGGCCATTGATAGTCTGTGAGACAGAAGGAGTTCAATGATTGACTGTCCATAGTCACCCAGTTAGGTGTATAAGGTGGGGTTTCAAGCCATTATTAGGTCCAGTGATCTATCCACTATAAGTATCCCACATCTGAGGTAAATTGCATATGACTGGAAGGAGGTGGGCAAGGCAGGGAGGAAAGGACAATTGCTACCTTTCTGGCCCCTTTAAATAACTCCAACCTTGATTTTTGGTATCCAAGTCCTTCCCTCTTCCTCGCTTCACACCTCCTCAGTAGCTCCTGAAACAAAAAACCCCATCCTCCTGTTTTCTCATCCCTATTTCTCAAACTATTGCATTGTAGGGGATGACACCTCTTCATTGGGCTGCTTTTCATAACCAGCCAAAACATGCACAAATCCTGCTGGAAAAGGGGGCAGACCCAACCCTGGTGGACAAAGACTTCAGAACAGCCCTCCACTGGGCTGCCCAGGTAAGAAGAAAAACATAGCCTAAAACGAAACAGAGTCTTCCCGCAGGAAGCCTGTCTCCTTCAAGGAGACACAATATGGATGATACAGATACATATAAGTCTATACAAAATAAGCTTGAGCAAAATACATACAAAATAAATACAACGTAATTTAGAGGAGGGGAATGTCATGAATGTAGAAGGCCGCTAGGCAGCACCATGGTGCACAGAGAGCTGGGCTTGGAGTTTGGAAGACTCATCTTCCTGAGTTCAAATATGACCTCAGACACTTACTAGCTGTGTGACCCTGGGCAAGTCACGTATCCCTGTTGACCTCAGTTTCCTCATCTGCAAACTGATCTGGAGAAGGAAATAATAGGCCACTCCAGTATCTTTACCAAGAAAACCCCAAATATGGACATGACTAAACGACAACAAGAGGTATGTAGAACAAGCAGATAAACAGAACCATTATTAAGCACTTACCTGGTACCAAACATTTGTACACAAACACAAGCGTTACATGCTAGTGGGGAAAGACAACACATAAAGGAAAACTAGAAAGGGTTGGGGGTTGGCAGGGTAGGGAGTCAAGCAGGCTGGGAAGTGGTGGGTAGGCTTGAGCCAGGCAAGATCAGAAGAAATGGGACTTGTGCAGAGTGCAGATGACCAGTCCAAAGAAGGAGGAGCTAAGGTCCGAGTAGAGAAGCAGGGACATACAACAAGCTGGGGAGCGCTAATAGTTTGAGGGAGGGAGGGGACAACCTTGGTGGGGAGAGGGGTGTCAAGAAGAGATATATATGAAATCGATTTGGAAGTTGGTTGTGCTTGTGGAAGGTTTTAAATGCCAGACAGAGGAAAGACAAAAGATAGCCACTTAAGTTTCTTAAGCAAGGAAGCTGTATAATCAGACCTATGCTTAAGGAAAATCAATTCAGCAGGGCAGAGGGATCGATCAGAAAGCTTATTGCAATAGTCCAGGTAAGACAAGAGACTGAAATACATAGAGAGTGAAGAAAAGGGGGTGGATGTGAGAGACATGGAGGCAGAATTGACAAAACTTGGAAACTAATTAGATGTGAAGGATGAGGGAGAAAGAAGAATCAAAAATGAGTCATTAAAACTAAACCACAGAACGGAGATAGATTTTTAACTAAATAAAAGGAAAATTTTCCTGCTGATCAGAACTGACCCCAAATGGAACAGATGGTCTTGGGAATAAGGGAAGGCATTCCTTATCACTAGCTTTCTCTTAAAAAAAAAAAAAACTTTTGTAAGATTTTGAGTTCTAAATTTTGCCCTCCCTTCTTCTCCCTCACTCCAAGACAGCATGTAATCTGATATAGGCTCTGTAGTACAATCATACCTTATTTTAAAATAAACATATGTGGTTTTATTTTTAAAATTATAAAACATGTTTCAAAATTCCACAGTTGCATGTAAAAACAATTTTTAACATTCATTTTTAAAACTTTGAGTTTCAAATTCTCTCCCTTCCTCCTTCCCTCCCTGCCCACATTGAGAAGGCAAGCAGTTTCATAACATGTGTAGTCATGCAAAACATATCCATGATAGTCATGTTTTATCACTAGCTTTCTTCAAGGAGGTTTGATGACTGTTTGTTGAACTAGGTAACCTCTGAGGGCCCTTCCAACTCCAGGAATCTATGATCTTATGATACTGCACCTATGTTTACTCACCCTATCTGATGACTGAGAAAATGAAAGAATTTAGAGCTCTAGAACCCCAACTTGCTACCCTTCCTGACGCTTCACGTCAGGCACTATTGTGATCCTGTACTGCACATTCTTCCTTTCCATGATGCCTGAGTTGCCTGTTCAATTTTCAACTTTGTGTTTAATAGGTTTTACAAAATGAACAGTTTTTCCCTCTCAAATCACACTATTATTTACCTAGTCTGCCTGCTCCTTCAGCTGGCCTTGATTTTGTGTTTACAAAGTGTCATAGATCCTTTTTCTTCAATAACATTAGTCTTTCAGTCTGTTTCTCAGAAAGGATTCTTACTTTTGTCTCATAGTTAAAAACCCAGATTGCCCAGAAATTTCAAGGAAAATAGTGATAGAAAAAGAAAGAGAGAAGAGGAAAAGATGCATGGAACTCTGCTTGACCTAGTAAACAGTTTGGACACTGGCTTCCATGTAACGATTGGACACCTCTGGGGTGGAGTTCACTGACCAGGGTGCCTGCAATATCAAGCAACAGGGCCCTGTTTCTGGAGAGCAACCCATTTTGTGATTTCTGGTATGGAACTATCAAAATTGATCAGGTTGTCACTAAGATGGTCTTTTTTTACTTTTCCCTTCCCACCCTCGCCTCAAGCTAGATGAGAGCTTGCCCTGTCTACACATCTTGAGAAAGGAGCCATTGCTGACTGCATCAGGCATAATTACCCCAGATATACATTAACTGAATGATTTAAAATTAAACTATATTCATGAGACCCTGAGCAAAAGTTTAGGAAAAAATGTCTCGTTGTTGTTGTTGTTGGATACAAAAAGTATCTTGAGTCCCTTCTCTGCGTTTTCTTGGTTTACTATAATGTTTGGGGCATGAAACCTTAGTCTATTTACAACGCCTTCCAAACTAATCTGTCTTAGAGGGCTTTTGGTCAGATCTGCTCAAGTAAAGAAGCAGACATTTTCAGGCCTTTACTGCGTTAACAACCATCTAACTCCCTAGGTCCAGTATTTCCACTTCCATTGACTATGTTTCACAGCCCTGCTGTGAAATCCAATTTACTTGCAAGTTGTGACATCACCTTCCTGATGTCATGGTCCTCTTGCAGAATGAAGGAGGAAGAACAGTCCTAGCTTAGGGACTTCCCTGACCCCTGAGCCCACCTTTGGCCTGGGGATTCTAGCTTCAGTGACCTTGCTTCAGATTCCTTGGTTCTAACCCTGCCATAATATCGGGACTCTGAATTTTGCTCTATTAATTTGGAATGGGGGGTGGAGATAGTGATATCATAGCAACTGTGACTTCACTGATAGAGGGAACTAACTCCCTAGCAAGAGAGCTCTTTCTACCAGTATGGATCAACACCATTTCTACAACTTACTGTACAGGAAAATTGCTGAGAACACTGACAGATTTGCCCAAGGTCATACAGCAAGCCATGTCAGAGACTTAAACAAAGGTATGCCTGGCTCCAAGTCCTACTGTCTATCATATGTCATACTTATGATGTGTTCAGGGAAGACCAGCACCTCTGGTGTGAGGGCTTGTCCAGCACTTTTCAGAGCTGTTTATCCATTTTTGGTGTCCACCTGGCACTGAGTTCTCACCTGTGGCTCCAAGAAGCTATAGCATGGGCAATGGTCACACTCTGTAAAACTGTACAGACTAAACCAGGTTGGGGGTTCCATAAGTGACAGGCCTCAAACCCATTGATCAGTTACAGGGTGTCTACCCCAAGCACGTGAAGACTTTCCCCAGCCAAACGGGCACATGAGAACAATCTGTTCCAATGGCCATGAAGCCAACTGAAGTAGGGGGAATGCTTTGAGCTTGGTCAGACATCAAAGATGACAAGGTCATCCACTGCATCCCAGGCCATCTGGTCATCTAGACTTTTGTCCTGCCACTGGGTTTTGATGACTCTGGAAGAGAGAGTGAGGCTAATGACTTCATGCAGCTCTGCCTCATTTAAATCCAGTTCACAAGAAAATCATGACATCACCCAGGATGTCATTGATCTTCTTCAAAAATGAAGGACAACAACCATCTCATACTAGATACTTAAATGAACATTTTTTTGGTCCTTTCCATGCTTGCACCTCTAGACTTGGTAGCTTTTACCATACTCCCGGGCCTTGAAGTTTTGGTTTCTAGTTTCACCCTGAACTCCAGCAGAGATAATGAGGAAGTGTGTAATGTTTTTATGGACATTTCAAGTTCATTGGTCTACAGCTTATGAGTAGCCATAGATCTCTATCACAGTGAGACAGTATGGTTTAGGGGATAGAGCAGTGGCCTTGAAGTCAAGAAGACCTGGTCTTGAATCCCTCTCAGATGCTTACTAGCTGTATGAACCTGGGCAAGTCATTTATCCTCTCTCAGCCTCAAGATTCTCATCTGTAAAATGGGAACAATGATAGTACCCACCTCATGTGGTCAAATAAACTATAGATAGATAGATAGATAGATAGATAGATAGATAGATAGATAGATGGGTGGATGGATGGATATACACACATATACATATATTTATTTGTGTATATATATATATATATATATAGAGAGAGAGAGAGAGAGAGAGAGAGAAACATATATAAAGTGCTCTACAAACCTTAAAGTGCTACATATATGTTGGCTATTATTATCATTTCAGACCTCCCTCCAGTGCTTTTGAGAGCACTCTTCTATGAGATACTTTGGCAGAGTTGTTGTGTCTAATTCTAAAAAATCCCTTAACCAGAGCTTCCCACTGGCACTAGGGTTAAGCCTAAACATCAAAGCACCAGATTTTCACCTCCCACCTGAAGTATGCAAACTGTAAGATCCAATCCCACTGGGGTTTTCTCATAGGATCACAGACCAAGGACCCTTGAGACCATCTAGCCCACCGTCCCCCTCATTTTCTACAGATGAGAAAACTTGGGGGGAGGGGGGAAGGTGATTTGACTAAGGTCACATGGGCAGTAAAAAATTAAAGGCAGGCTTTGGACCCACGCTGTACAATTCCAGTACCAATGCTCATTCCACAGTCTCAAGCTGTCTTCCTGGGATCGCCAGCTCCACCTGACTGACAGGGCTGGGTCTAAAAAGGCAGAGTCACAGAGTACACAGAAGTGTCATGCCATGAGTCATCACTTAAGAAGTTCAAATGATCAGTGATTGTATATCTTTCTCCATGCACCCTGATCCAAACCCCTCCAGGCCTTAGGATGCAGTTTATCATTGGGTTGCTGCTACAAGAAAGACAAAAGATCATTGGTAGCCAGGTAGTTCAGGCGGATATAGCGCAGGAGTCCGGAAGACCTACATTCAAATCTGCCCTCAGATACTTACTAGCTGTGTGTCCTTGGGCAAGTGTAATGTTAATGGGATATAAGATCTTCCCAGCTCATTAATAGGCCTCATGTGGAGCCCATTAAGGGAAGCTTGCTTAGGGAAGGCTTGTTTTTCAGGAAGGCCCACACCTTTTGTTACTTTGTAATTAGGCAGTGGATCTTGAGGGTTGTGAGTGCCTCTGACCCTGAAGAAGTGTGTGTATATATATATATATATATATATATGACTTTTCCCCTGAACTAATGAATGTAATTTAAAAGATTGTTGACTCCTTAAACAGCTATCTTTCCTCATAAAGCAGATCTAAGAACCTGTGCTAGCAGCCATCCTGGGTATGCCAATGTGGTTGCTGCTACAGCAAGTCACCCCAACCTCTTCCTGCCTCATCCATAAAATGGGGATAATAATAGTACCTACCTCCCAGGGTTGTTGTAAGGCTCAGATGAGATAATAATTGTTAAGGGCCTGGCACATTGTGCTGTATAAATGTTATCTATCATTATTATTATTATTATTATTATTATTATCATTAAGGAGCCAAGCTTTTGGAGTTTAGCTAGGTTGGTTCTCAGACAACAAACAGACCATCACTGAGCTCATAGAAAAAAATTAGACAGAACTTGAACTCATTCTTAATTAGAAATTATTTTCAGCTGAGATGTGGAAAGAGGAAGGGTATAGGGAGGACTGGCAGCTGGCAGTGATGCAGAGGACAGTGGAGGTAGAGACAGTGCCCAAGATAGTTCAGCCATGGAGAATTGTCCTAGAAGAGAAAGCAGATCATACCCCAAAGAGAACTACTTGGACTCCTAGAGAGGTTGAGGGTGAGGGAAGGTGGACCCCCAGATGAATGGCACTATAGTATCAGGACCCCAAGGATGAGAGTAGGATCATGTTAGTTGCCCTGTGCAACAAAGAAATCCTAGAGATGAGGCCAGATGAGGGTGCAGGGTTGAGCTACAAATCAATGGAGCGGACATCAGTGGTGTGAAAGTGGATGCCTGTGCCCTGGGAGAAAAACCTATGTTCCCACCCCTGTCATGGCTCTGTTTTCTACCTGTAAGAGCCCAGGACCATTTCCATGCCATGATAAGGAATCAAAGTAAAATTTTTATGGAGGATAATACAGATTCTTCAACTGGACAGAATATAATAATGCATATAAATAATAATATTACAATATAATTTTATATACTTTCGGTTGTGTTCAACTCTTCATGACCCCATTTGGGGTTTTCTTGGCAAAGATACCAGAGTGATTTGCCATTTCTTTCCCCAGCTCATTTTACAGATGAGGAACTAAGGCAAACAAGGTTTGCCCAGAGTCACACAACTGGTAAGTTTCTGAGGCCAGGTTTGAACTCACAAAGATGAGTCTCCCTGACTCTAGGCCTAGCACCCTACCCACTGAGCCACCTAGCTGCCCCAATTATACATATATACATATGTATATGTATATATGTGAGCATGTGTACATGTACCATATGTAATAATCATTTTATACATCTGTGTTTTCATATATCTTAGAAAGAGAAGATTTTCAGGGTACATTTATCCAGAAAGGATGTCAACAGTTCCCTGGATCACTACTGATTTATACTGGTCCGTAATCATTCTAGTCACTTAGCCATCTGATAGAGTAGGTCAAGTTCTCTTTAACAAACATTTTTCAAAGACCTACTGTGTGCAGAGCACTGTGTTGAGCACTGGGGGAGATTAACCAAGCATACAATCTAGAGGGAGCAGCATATATATGTATAACTGACCATAATATGCAACAACACAATAATTTCACTAGGGAGGTACAAAGAAGATAAAATATGATGTCAAACAGGGGAAAGGTCAAGATTTACTAGGAGTCCCAGGAAAGATTTCATGGAGAAGGCAGCAATAAATTCGAACTAGATAAAACAATCCCAGTTGTTCTTATACTTGGAGTTGATACTCAGACTTCTTGGATGAAAATCAAAAACCCTCACTGCTAGAATAATTAAATCGGTGGGAGGGGATAGATGAGACTAATAGGTCTTCACAATATCTTCACTACATGGCTCCATCTAAATCTTCCTAGGGGCTACCTGAGGGCAGGTATATTGTCTTATCTAAGTTTTTTTTATCTCCCCTTTCTCCCCTGCACTGAATAAAAAGCCAATACTCATTTAATGTTAGCCATAGTTGTCATTGGTTCAGAGCAATGAGTTAGAAAGGGAGAGGAGAGAAGGAAGACTTTCGTTGCCAGATTTCATCTCTTTATGCCCCAGAGCACCTAACTGCTTCATTAACACAAAAAACCCAGGCTGAGGGGCGGCTAGGTGGCACAAAGAATACAGCACTGGCCCTAGAGTCTTATTAGCCTTGTGACCTTGGGTAAGTCACTTAACCCCAATTGCCCTGCCCTCCCCCCTCCAAAAAAAAGCAAAACATAAAAACCAAAAAAAAAGGAGAAAATTTGCAAAAAAGAAAGAAGGAAGGAAAGAAAGAAAGAAAGAAAGAAAGAAAGAAAGAAAGAAAGAAAGAAAGAAAGAAAGAAAGAAAGAAAGAAAGAAAGAAAGGAAGGAAGGAAGAAAGGAAGAAAGGAAGAAAGAAAGAAGAAAATGATCTGAAAACTCAATTCACAAAAATAAGATTTTATAATTTAAAAGGACAGCTGGCACCCTGAGCTGTAGCTTTCTCATCAGTCCAAGGCAGGGGTGTGTTGGTAAATGTTTAACAACCACTTGGGGTGGGAAAGGAAAAAAAGTATGCAAGACATGCTTCTAATTTTAATCGTCCTATTAGTATTTTCTCCATCACTTTCTGAAGTCTAGAGAGCAACGAAAAACAAAACAAATCCTGCCCTCATTGGTAGCATTTGCCGATTTCCCAGATGTAAATGCTCACAGTGAAAACGTAATTGTCAGCTGTTGTGAGTTGTTCAAGCTGGCTCCATACTCTTGTTCAAAAGGCCTTGGGACAAAAGGGGAATTGAAGAGAAACAAAGAGTCCAAATAAGCTACTACCTGGTTCATTTGCTTCTGAACCTACCAGGGTTGGTCAGGGTTGGTTATCAGTCAGGGCCAAGATTTGTCCTTATACAGGCAGAGTAGACCACCAAAAATTTTACTTTACACACATATTGTCATGTACCTTTGTCCTTATTATTTTCCTTCAATAGAAAATAAGCCCCTTGAGGGTAGGATCTGTATAATTTTTGTCTTCAGTGGCCCCAGCACCTGGTGCATTGTAGCCCCAGTAAATAAATTCTTTTTGAATTGAATTGAACAGTGAGGCTGGAGGGCTCCTGAAAGGCTTCTTTTGCTTTTCCAAATACTTTCCCCACCTTCCAAAAGTTAACATGCATTATGTGGTGCTCTTCTGGGTGTTCAAGATCAGTGGATAACTTGTTCCAATACTTTAAGTAGACTTCCTTCCGGCATTGAATTCTTAAAATCAATGGCTAATGGTTTTTCAATAATATCAGCTAATGTCCTGAGCTCTCTAGAAGGCTTATGTGCGAAGTTGAATACGGTAGCATTTTAAAAGTTATTCCAGTCAATTCTTTGATTTTTAACTTCACCTTCTTATTTGTCTTACTCTGATTATTTCATCATAGTGTTGTGGGAAAGTCTAAAGCTTATTTTTAAAAAAAGCTTTTTATAATATCAGAGTCCACTTTTGTAGTGGTAGTGTTTGTTTCTAAGAATCAATAATCAAATGGGAGGGAATGGGGAACCACGATAAAGATAACCAGTAGCAAAAATAATTTGGAGGCAATGTGCCTCATTTCTATTTCTAAGGAGGAAGTGGGAACTCCAAGCTGGCACAATGATTCATATGGGCAGTTATCCTAGTCCTGTTTTCATATGAAAATCAATTCAGCTTGTTGAGTCTTTTTTTTTTTGCCTTTTGGAGGGGTCAATGCAGAGCAATTGGGGTTAAGTGACTTATCCAAGGTCACATGGCTAGTAAGTGTTAAGTGTCTGAGGCTGGATTTGAACTCAGGTTCTCCTGATTCCAGGACCGGTGCTCAATTCACTGAGCCACCTAGCCACCCCCTCAGATCATTTTCTGAGTGGAAATTCTAATAAAGGTATTAGTACAGAGAGTATAGAGGTACAGAGAGGGTGGACAGCAATAATGGGAAGAAACATCAATTAGGGAAGGGAGACTAAAAGTATCCACAGAACTTCACCTGCTCCAGTCTAACTTCCTGGCAGGGCTGCTAGGTGGTACCATAGTGCATAGAGAGCCAGGCCTAGAGCCAGGAAAACTGTTCCTGAGTTCAAATATGGCCTCAGACGCTTACTAGCTGTGTGATCCTGGGAAAGTCACTTAACCGTTTTCCTCAGTTTCCCCTTCTGTAAAATGAACTGGAGAACAAAATGGCAAACTATGCCAGTATCTTTGCCAAGAATACCCCAAATGGGGTCAAGAAGGGTCACATATGACTGAAAAATAATTCAACAACAAACTTTCTGGTCAGATACCGGCTCCCTCCTTGAAAGCTCTTCTGAGAAAACTGTGCTAGCTTTCCATGGACATTCACACAGCTTCCTCCTCTGCGCCCCTTTTGTCCCCCAGCACCCACCCTCCCCTCTTTGGTGGGGCAAGAGAATAGCTTCCTGTTTGCCTCTGTTCTTTTGATAATGCTACTAAATGTTCATTAAGCTTACAGCTGGCAGTAGAGTATGTGAAATCACAGACATTTTGTAGAATAAAATATTCATTGAGATCCCACACGGTTTCAGAACCTGTAAACTAGGGGCTGCTGTCTGGAATTGCCCTCTTAAGTGTCTAACTAAGAGGATGAAGGAGGAACAACATTAATGCCAATGGCTCCTGTACAGGGTACAATGGGTGGAGACGCTGGATTCTTGGGAAGGGATAAAATGGCTGATGGAGCAGAAAGAGCACTGGATTTGGACTCAGAGGGCCTGACTCAACAACTTATTATCTGTATAGTCTTGGACAAGTCATTTCTTTGGGCCTTGATTTCCCCCTCTGTAAAATGAGGAAATTGTGGTGTCCCTAAGGTCTTTTCCAGCTATAAATTTTATAACCTATGATCTAAGTTAAGCAAACTGGAACTATTTAGCAGAGAGAAAAATGAAGGGGTAAAACAATGACTGGTTTTAAGTGGTTCCTAAATTCCAGTGCTATACAAATATCACATATTGTTATCATTTTTCTTCCTAAGAAGGAAGAAAAGGGCCAGTATAAAAGCAAAAAGGACCAGTATAAAGCAAGACTCTCTCTAGACTTATTAGAGTTGGGTGGGACCTTGGGAGATCAACTAGTCCATCTCCCTCATTTTACAGGGGAGAAAGCAATGGCCCAGAAGATGTGGAGAGCTGCTTGAGGACACAGAGGTAGCCCATGCAGACTCACAACTCTGGAGGGCTGTCTCCACCTGCCACCCCATCTCATAGTCCTCACACAGACATCAAGGCCTGCATCCTCTAACTTGTATTTTATCTCATACAGTATAATTGTGTATCTGCTTGTTATGACAATGGAAATCTGAGGATCTTCCCTACCCCTTGGTCTTGATAGGGCTTAAGTGAATCTGAGAACCTTCCCTGATTTGAAAATATATTCTGTCCACTAATAGGCTGAATGTGGTCCCATGGAGCCTGTGGCGGGAGGCTTGTTTTTCTGGAACTTCCACATCTTATTGCTTTGTGATTGGTCAAGAGGGTTGTGGCATTCTCTGACCCAGGAGAAGGCTATATATGCCCTGATGTGAAGTTTGGCTTTGGGGCTCACTTTGGGAAGAGTTGAGTGATTTGACCAGACAAGACTCTGGGCAGCTGTTAGCCCCCACCCCCCCACCCCACCCCCGGCTTTGATAACCCAGATGTTGGTGCTTCCCTCTCTGGTAACTAACTAGGTATGGATGTAATGGTCAGACGGTTGGAAGCCCTGTCTGCTTATCTGTTTCTCTGTCTGCTTGTAACTTCTGCTTGTTTGTATTATGTTTAGACTGAAGTTCAGGGTGCTGAATTTTCCCCCAAACTAGGTAAATGATATATGTTTGATTGATTAAAGTAAGATTGTTAACCCATTGTGAATTGTTTTCCTTTAGAAAAGCAGATCAAAGAACCTATGCTAGCAGCCATCCTCAGCATGCTAGGGTGCTTGCTGATGCACTGCTGAGAAGTGATCTGAATGTTAAAGAATTCTTTAGATTGTTCTATACATAAACTAGTTATGTAACAAACTCTCACCACACTAGGCAACTAACTCCCCAAGACCCTAAGTTATATAGTAGGTGTGAATCTGCACTGGTGAAGGGAGTTTGATGATTGGGAAATGGCCTGAGGCCATTCATTTTGTTCAGCTAAAGATGAAAATCTTATGAATTTCTTATACAAATGAAACCATAGGTTTATCACATAAATAGGTAAATACCCAAATAAAGTTATAGATAGATAGATGAATGAATGAAAATAAACAATTTTTAAAAAATTAAAATGGGTGTTCAGCACCAGTTGATACACATTTTATTCATTCCATTGAATGATTGGATCAGTGTGGTGTCCTCAAGTTAAGATAAACATAGATAATACATAGAAAGCTGGGGTTGGAGTCACAGAGACCTAGATTCAAAATCAGCCTCACTCTTATTAGCTGTGTAACCAAAGGCATTATCACTTAATCTCTCAGCTTCCTCATATGATAACACCTGTCAGACCTTTCTCGCAGGGTTTTTGTGATACCTAAGTGTAACAATGTATATAAACTGTTTTATAAACCTTAGAGTTCTATTATTAGCTATTATTATTATTTCTGTGTGACCTAGGCAAGTCATTTAACCCCGTTTGCCTCAGTTTTCTCATCTGTAAAATGAGCTAGAGAAAGAAACGGCAAACCACTCGAATATGTCTGCCAAGAAAACCCCAAAGAGGGTCATGAAGAGTCACACACCACTGAAAAGAATGAACAGCAACAATTATTATTGCTAATGTTGTAGTTCTGAGATAAGAGCAGCTAAGTTGGGAAGGGTTTGGGATGTACTGCTATAATGGTATGGATGGGGGAGGATCGCTATTTTTGCCTTCAGAAACACAACATATAAGAAAGGAAAGGATACTTTGATCATTGAAATAATAAGTTTTCCTGGTCTCTCTTTCCAGAGTGGAAACAAAATCCTGTGTTCCATCATTCTGAGTCATCAAGAGGGCCAATCCATCATCAACTACGATGATGAGAATGGGAAGACGTGTGTGCATATTGCTGCTGCAGCAGGTTACAGCGACATTATTAACGAGCTGGCAAAAGTCCCAGACTGCAACCTACAGGCTCTGGATGTGGATGACAGGTATCCATGGCAACACACCAAAGGGCTGTAAAGTGTGCCCCACATCTCAGGATGTCAACCTGGGGACGAGCGTTTTTATTGACTGATCATGTTTTATTAGATCCTGGGTGCCAATAAAATTTACATGCAGGCTGGTGATGGGAAGAATTGTTCTGTTTCTGCGAAAGGTGTAGTGTGAAGAGAAATTGCTAAGTTTTCATCTTTTAGCTGAACAAAATAAATGGCCTCAGGCCATTTCCCAATCATCAAACATTAACTGAACTTGTGCTTCCTGCACTGTCCTTTTATTTGCTTTCACAAAGACGACTCTAGTCATGTCCTGTCAGTAAGACAAATATAGAGGCAATGATGATGTGAAAAATGGACTAGATTTGGACCTAGGAGCCCTGGGTTTAAGGCTGACCTCTACCACTCGTTGGCTATGTGCAGGGTAGAAAGACTACCAGACTTTGAATTAGGAAGACCTTAGTTCAAATCCATCCCTCACACCCTAGCTGTGTGACCCTGGGCAAGTCACTTAACTTCTGTTTGCCTCAGTTTCCTCATCTGTAAAATGGAGATAATAATAGCATCTACCTCCCAGGGTTATTGTGAGGATCAAATGACATAATAATTGTAAAGTGCTTGCATATAGTAAGCACCACATAAATGTTAAATATTATTATTAGGTATTTTTATATTATTAGTATTATTACTATTAGCTATTATCACTATATGGCAGCTATAGTCATGAAGTTCAAAAGCCTTCAGTTGAAGTCTGAACTCTGACACAGAGAGTTGTATGAATACGAGCAAGCTATTAAACCTCTCAGTGTCCCAGGCAACTCTCTAAGACTATGTTATAGGAAGGGGTCTACTGGTAAATGTTTAACAACCAGTTCTTGGAAAATGCAGTCCATGCTTTTAAGATTAATCTGCATTATTAACATTTTTCCTTCACCTATTTAAGTCTAGACAATCCATAAAATAATCAATTCAGCACTGATTTGTAGCATCTGTTGATTTCTGGGGTGTCAATGCTCATGATGAAAACTTAACAAAAGGTTTAAGCCAGTTTGAGCCCTGGTTACAGGCAAGCTGTTGATCTGCATTGGTGTAGGGGAGTTTCAAACTGGGAAATCCCTAAACCAGTATAATCCCAAATTGGGATAAAAAAAAGTACAACCTTCCTCACACAGCATCATTATGTGGGTCAAATGATAACAGTGTATTTAAAGTTGAAAGTCAGTTACAAAGTCCATGTAAATATGATGTTATTGCCAACTTGTTTTTTCAGTACAGTGCTGGGTGTGCTAAGCAGTCCACATTGTCTTCCCTTATTACCAAAATGTTCTTTTGAAAGATGGCTGGCTGGAGACCAGAGTGTAATTTGTGGCCGTGAAATAATAACAACCAAAGTATCTTGCGTTGATATAATGCTTTATGAATTACAAAGGACTTTACAGATTCCATTTCATTTGATCCTCACGGAGAGCCAGTGTGTCAGGGCATCAGTGGAGCGGGAGCTGGTCTTGAAGCCAGGAGAACCTGGGACTTAACCCCACATCTGACATGTACTAGCTGTGTGACTCTGGACAAATCACTTAACCTCTCATTGCTCTAGCCAGTGGTATCAGATTCACTGCACATTGACTTAGAAAAACTCAAATAAACATTATCTATGTTATATTGTATTTTTATTTCATTAAAAATTTCCTAATTACATTTTAATCTAGTTCAGACAGCAATCAGGAGTGGGCCACAAGACTGACACCTCTGCTCTAGGTAACTCTAAGACTCTAAGTCTTAGAGACAAGGGAGGTGTTGATGTGCATGGGGAGGAGGGGTTCTCACCTAGGAGTTTCTGTATACCTCTGATTCAATCCCCATCCTTCATCTTCACAGCAGCCTTCTAAGATAGGTATTGGGAGCAGTATTATTACCATCATTCCCATTTGACATCTCATAGGATCACAGATTTAGAGACCTAAATAAGGTACTTAGCTCCTAGTCCAACTAATCTACAAATGGGGAAACTAAGATTCAGAGAGACCAGGTCACAGCGCTAGCAAGTGATGGAGCTGGGTCTCAAACTCAAATCTTCAGACTCCATACCCCCGGGTTCTTTCCACCACCCCACGCTGCCTCTCAGCAAGAATGTCTCTAGGTGAAGCTAACTGATCCACAGAGGGATTGACTTGTGGTTTTAGTTTCACAACTTCAGTTTCATCAACCAGGTTAAAGTGACTGAGAGTGTTTCCTCTATAAATGTGAAGTTGCTTACATGTATATACTTGCTGAAAGCAAGTATATGTGTAGAATATAGAAGTAAGTATAATGAAACAGACTGCAAACCTTGCTGTACCTACTTGTGCACAAAAAAGGGAGGGAGAGGGAAGCTGAGGGCTTGGCTTTTTAAACAAGCCTTTATGGCGGTGTACAAATTACTTGGAACAAGCAAGAATTTTGATGTTGGTTTCTTTTGTGCCAGCACTGGTCATGCCAGATTGTGCTTCTGCTGACTTCAGGGTGACTCAGAAATCTGATCTTAACCAGGTGAAAATGGATTGAATTAGCTTCCTCCTTTCCTCCTGGTTCTGTCCTCTGAGTGTGGATGTCATGCCATTCACCTCTGTTTCATTCCTTTGTTGGTGTCATTGTCGAACTTGTCATTAAGAATGGCCACTACTTCAAGGAAATAGCCAAAAGTTGCAGCTGTGAGAGCACACTTCCATACTGCTACAGATACTACAGTCACTTCTGGTAGGGGGAAGTTGCACATCAGAGATCATTCAGACCCTCAGTATAACAGGATCAGTTGCACCAAAGCAAAATGTGGTCAAAAACAACAATAGAAAACAAACTCGAAGAATGAATGAACTATTAAACTTCAAAAAGGTCCCACTGATCCTCAGAGAACAAGACAAGCCTTCAGAGGCACGTGGCAGCTGAAAGGGTTGTTTTTCACTCCTCTACAGTGTGGTGTAAGCTTCTTGAAATTGGAAGAACAATGAGATCAATTTTTTTAAAAATAGACTGTCAACCACTGCTGTGAAGAAAAAATACTTGTCCTGAATAAGACAATTCAAAGACCAGAGTACTGAAGATTGGAAAAAGGCAGATTCTGCCAATGAAACTTGCTTTTTCACTCAAGGTAGGATAGTAGTTTCCTAAGGCAGCTTCCATTACCTGACAGAGCTTCCTTTCCCCACACTGCCACACAAAGTGATTGGTCTCAGCTTCCTTTGAAGCAGCTTCTTGGTCTCAAGGATTAAAAGGTCCTAACCTCTCAGATTTGTTAAATGCCCTAGACCACGAGTTACTAACACCTTCTGATGACTGACTGATCAGAACCACTTACAGTTGTGGGGCCTCATCCAGAGAGCTAAGCACCACTATAGCCTTGCTGTGGTAGAGCAAAATAACTTTCTTTGTTACTATTCAGTAACTTGGGAGCACCTCATTTTGTCCCAACATTGTACCTGAACTAAGAGAGTGCTGGTTTTAGAGCTATGCTTACAACAAAGTCTATAACCAAACTACAGTCAGAAGTCCAGGTGGACCCATAAGATCTAGGTCTTTTTATCAGATTATAAAGCACGGCAAGCATTATTTGTTTTAGTGTTTTATGTCCAAGGAGCCTAAAAGTCTTCTCTATGTAGAAGGAATGATTACCTCTGACAAATACATTGCTATTATGAGAAACAAAATTATTCTGGAATCCTGGAAATTCTCAATGGAGATGGAACCAGCCTGGCACCATGCCAGATGTCACAAAAGGCTAAGAAAACCAAGTGATGGAGATAGAAACATGGCAACAGCCTAGAAACTTGCCTGAATGAAATTCCTTTGAAAACTTATGGTCTCTAATCAAGGCTAGACTTGGAAAAATAGACTTTTTTGTCAAAGGTATACTTTTAATTAATTAATTAATATCCAATGCAATGTGTGATTTCATGACAAAAAAAATTTTTTTTAATATGTGTTAAAATCTTGTGAACTTATAAAGACAAATTTGCAAAAACATGTTATTGTAACAAAAGGATGACAAATTGCACAATAAAAGATTTTTTAATGTAAAAAGTTGTATCCTTTGTTATATGTCAATAAATTTAATTATTTTACCCTGTCCCAGTTATTGTATATACCACTGTAAATTGCTTTCTTTATGAGAGAGAAAAGGAGAGGAAGAGAGGGGGGAGGGAGGGAGGGGGAGAGAGAGGGAGAGAAAGGGAGAGAGAGACAGAGAGACAGAGAGAGAGAGAGAGAGAGAGAGAGAGAGAGAGAGAGAGAGAGAGAGAGAGAAGGAAGTAGTGGAAGAGGAGGAAGAGGAGGAGAATGAAGGTAGAGGAGGAGGGAGAGAGAGACAAAGAAAGAGAGGGAAATAGACAGAAAGTGGGAGGGAAAGAGAGAGAAAGAAAGAGGAGTATAAAAAGTTAGTGGTAATGAAAAGCAAAGCATAGGATGAAAGGGGGGCACAGTTAAAAGCAGATAAGGGATGAAAAGAACCAATTGCTAGAAGCACTTATTTTTTTCCTCAGAAAGTAGAATGATAGATTTAGAACTAGAAAGGATTCTTTAGAGATTCGGTTTAAATCCTCATTTTACAGATCAAGAAACTTGAGGTCCAGAAAGATAAAATTATCTGAACCCACTTTGGACTCTCATTTCAAGAACTTTTTCTGATTCACGATGCAAACGTCCATGATGTAGAATGTAATAAATGCTGCCATTTGAGGTTGTTTCTGGAACAAATCTTAGCAAATCTTATCACCAGAAAGGGAAGACCTGAGCATCTCCACTACATTATTCCTTGTCTTCTTGTGGCAATGGCCATGATTCTGGTCACTCAAGGAACTTTTCAAAGTCCCCCTTTCCTCCCAGCCTGTAGGAATAATGAATACATAGTCAATTGTATTGCCAAATTGATATTGCCAATATCTGGAAAAAGTTTGAAAAAGTGATTGTCCTTTGTGATCAACCATTCTCAAAAACTTCCCTCTTCACTGTTTTTTCTTCAAGGACACCTCTCCACTGGGCAGCAGCAGCAGGAAAAGCTGACTGCGTCCAGTTGCTGCTGCAGCTAGGCATGGACAGCAACCCTCGGGACATCAATGAGAACACTCCTCTGGCTTACGCAATGCGCTGTGGACACACAGCGTGCATTAGTCTGCTCTCTCAAGACAGCAAGTGAGTACATCTAAGAGATCTTTTCTTAACTCCCACAGTTAGAATGTTTCCCCTTTCCTTCTCTTCATACTTAGCCCATTCTTCTGCATGTAATAGCTGTGTAACATGTTTCTTGCTATATACTGACATGATGAAATTATTTTTCCTCTCTTGATATTATGGAAGACTACCTATACCCTACTGTTCAACAAATGAGAGAGAGGCTCATTACTAGGTAGTCCACAGAGTGGAAATTTGGGGGACCACAGCAACTTTCAAGACAGTCATTGGGATATAGTAGAGCGCTGGCTTTGTAACCAGAAAGAGCTGGGTTCAAGCACTATCTCTGACATATATTGACTGTGTAACCTTGGGCAAGTCTTTAACTTCTCAGTGTTCTAGAGTCTAGGCAACTCTCTAAAGACTATTCATTACAGAGAAGGTATTAACCTGTATTAATTGAGGAAATTTCTTCACCAGGAGTGTCTTATATCAGTAAAATCACAGGCCCAGTCCTTCTCCCTAGCACATATCTGCCACATTATAGAAGGATCATAGATTGCGAGTTGGAGGAAACTTTAGTGGTCATCTAATTCTTGTTTTTTACAGAGGAAGAAACTTAGGTCCACAGAGGGGACCAGTCATTTGCCCAAAGTCCTGTGGACAGTGAGGGACAGAGCTGGGACTCAAAACCAAGACCTCTAAATCTACTGTACCATCCCATCACACCACCTCATAGATCACATTCTGCATTGGTGGAAGGGAGGAAGTATTCACAGTAATAAAATCACAGGTCCTTGAAGTATTGAAGAGTTTAATGGACAGTTAATTAAATGCTCTACTGTAGAGCATTTTTCCACTCACTACTCCTTTTCACATTTTGGAAGTGTTCATTGGTGTTGTATGGCATGATGGCATGTGCAGTGCAAAGTGCGCATGCTGCGTGTTCAGAATCAAGGCTGCAGTGAAGTTGTGTGATGCCACACAGGCAAAGGCTACCAGAAACACATTGGATTCATTACACGTTTGATTTCAAATTAACTTTTTGGTCATCGTGCATTTATAAACCTTTTATTGTTGCCAAATTTTTCACAACCCCACATGGGATCATGACCCACAATTCAAGAAGCATTTAATCAAATGATGGTACTAAATCATATCCCACATGGAACAGCATACACTGAGCTATGCTCTTCCTTCCTTGTCTTTTCTCTTCTACCTCCCCATTACCTTCCTTTTATTCCCCGTACATACATCTACATATACATGCATGTATGTACACGTTTTCATGCTTGAATTAATTTCAGTAATAGGTTAGGTACTAGAGACATATTTTATGCTTTAGGGTACATTGTGAAGATAATCCAACAAACATTTATTAAATGGTTACTATATGCAAAGTACCCTATTGGGTGGAACCTTTTCAGTCTTCTTATACCGCACACTGTGGGCCCCCTCCCTCCATGCACTCTGTAATCCAGTGATACCAGTCTCTTTCCTGTTTCTCCCAAAAAACACTTCATCTCAAAACTCTGGGCATTTTCATTCATTGTCTCCCATGCACGGAATTCTTTCCTACTCCTCCTCTCCACCTCCAAGCTTCCCAGGCTTCCTTCAAGTACCAGCTAAAATCCCACCTTCTACAAGGAGACTTTCCAGATCCCTCTTCATGCTAGTGCCTTCCCTCTGCTGATCATCTCCAGTCTGTCCCATTCATAGCTTGTTTGTACATAGTTTTTTGCTTGTTGTCTCCCCCATCTGACTATGAGGTTCTTGAGAGCAGGGATAGTCTTTTACCTTTCTTTGTATCCCTAGGACTTAGCAGAGTGCCTGGCATACAGCAGGAGCTTAATGAATGTTTATTGCCTGACTAAAGCAGATACTGAAGTATAGTACAAAAGAATAGCATATAATTATAAATATAGAATGGTAATTTAGCTCAAACACTGCCCCCTTCCATTTTAAAGATGAGGAAACTAAACCTCATAATGGGAAGTCACTTGTTAAAGGGCACAGGACCATTTAGTCACAGAATGTGGACCCAAATGCAGGTCTCCAAACTCCTGGTCCAAGGTTCTTTCTGCTGCTGCACCACATCCTACTTAGAGCAAAAAGCAAAGTTACCCACCCAATATTAAGGCAAAAGTGCATCAGAGGACAATAAGGATTGTAGCTAAAGTCCCATCAGGCATCTCTCTATTCAGTAGAAAGGAGGTAGACCTGAATGATGCCGGTTTTCAATCTCTCTAAGACATGACGTTGAAATCTGGCACTGAGGTGTGAGTACAAATCAGTAAACCAACTAATAAACAAATATTTGTTAAGGTCCTACTGTGTGCAGGGCACTCTGCTAGACACTAGGAATGCAAAGACTAACAGTCCCCGCCCATTAGGACTTTATATTCTATTGGAGAAAACAGCTGGTCCACATATATTAGAAAATAAACAAACACAAGATAATTTGAAGGAGATGACTCCTGAGCTAAATTAGGGAGTAAGCTAGAGTTTCTAAGAGGCAAAGGGGAGGGGAGAGTACCCTCCAGGTATGGGCAATAGCCCTTGTAAAGGCACAGACACGGGATGGAGTATTGCATATGCAGACTAGACAGATGGCCAGATTGCCTGGCCTGAAAAGAGTATGTGGGGAGTAATGTGTAAGAAGCTTGAAAAGGCTGGCATCAGGTTACAAAGACCTTTATATGACAATCAGAGGAGTTTGTATTTAATCCTAGAGGAAATAAAGACATGATGCAGCGGATAAAGTATTGGGCCTAGAGTCAAGAAGACTCCTCTGCCTGAGTTCAAAGCTGACCTCAGATACTTACTGTGTGACCCTGGGCAAGTCACTGAACCCTGTTTGCCTCAATTTCCTCATTTTTCAAAGAGCTAGAGGAGGAAAAGGCAAACTACTCCAGTATCTCTGTCAAGAAAATCCCAAACGTGGTCATGAAGAATCGAACACAACTGAAAAATGATTAAACAGCAAAGCTTCTTGAGCAGAGGTTTGCCATGGTCAGACCTATATAGTATTTTAGGAATATCTTTTTGATAACCATGAGGATGGATTGGAGAAAGGAAGGACATGAGGCAGGGAGGCCAACCCGTAGGTCATTGCAGTAGTCCAGGCAAGAGGTAATAAGGGCTTGACCCAGAGCAATGGTTGTGTGAGTAGAGAGAAAGCAACAAATGGCATAGGTTTTGTGGGGGTAGAATTGGCAAGACTTGACAAATGATTGGATGTGTAAAGTCAGGAAGAGTTAAGGGGCTAAGAATCACTTCAAGGTTGCAAAGCTGCATGACTAAGAAAGTGGGGATACGAAAAGGGAAGGGGAGTGGGTTAGGGGAGAAAGAGAGCAGGACTATATAGACACACACATACATACGCACATCCACTGGGAGTGGATACCAAAGGATCAACAATGCAAATTCTTATATCCTTTTCATCTTCTTTTATTTATTCATCTTCTTTTAACTATGCTTGTAGATGTATGTATATATAGATATGTGTATATGTGTTACATAAACCTACACATACATACATCTACATGCATAGTATATGTGTATCTGTTTATATATAGTATATATGTATATGTGTACAGTATATGTGTGTGTATATAGAAACACATATACATATATACATATTTGTATCTATTATACATACATATAATTCATATATAAACATGTATACATATACATGTGTATATGTATATATACATGTGTGTATGTGCATATATGTGTGTATATACCTACATCTACATGCATAGTTAAAAGACGACTAAAACAGCCTGGCAGAAGAATTCTCATTGCTGACCATTTGACATCCGCTCCCAGTCTCTCTCACAATATACCCCAAACACGCCCCTTTCCAGTGCTATCTGGTGGCTTAGCCAGGGCCAGCTGTAAACATAAAGAAAAATATTAACTATTTGAGGGGTGATTTTAGCAACCCCAGGAAAGCATTGGTCTCTCCCCTACCAAAAGACTCCCCAGACTAATGCCTGAAATTTCCCCCTTGTAGTTTTATCCCTTCAGCTTAAGCTTCTCTTCTCTTAGGAGGAATAATTCAGAATCACAGAATGTCAGAGTTGAGACAGACCTTAAAGATCATCCAGGTCACTCCCTCATTTCATAGATGAGAAAACGGAGGCCAAGAGAGCCAAAGTAACTTGACTAATGTCACACGAGATAAATAGCAGAGCTGGAATTCAAAGCCAAGTCTTCTGATGCCCGATCCAGTTCTCTTTTTCAGGATACCATACTCTCTATTATCATTTATACCTTAGGGTAATTGAAGTACCTAAAAGTAGCTTTTAAGAGAGCTGGGTAGAGGCAGAATTAAGATGGCAGAGTAAAGGCAGGGACTTACCTAAGCTCTCCCCCAAACCGCTACAAATACCTTTAAATAAAGACCCTAAACAAATTCTAGAGAAATAGAACCTGCAAAAAGACATAGTGAAACAATTTTCCAGCCCAAGACAACTTAGAAGATCAGCAGGAAAGGTCTGATGCACCAGAGTGAGAGAGGAATGAAGTCTAGCACATGCTGCACCAACACAGACCCAGACCCAGCAAACCAAGGAGCAGGCCTTGGGGCAGCTGAATCAGTGGTAGCAGTGATGGTTTCCAGGCTTCTGCAGCCCACAGATGATATGGTGATCAGACAATAGGTCAGAAGGAGATTACAGGGGTCCCTTTGCTTGTACCAGGAGTAGAACACTCTGTTGCATTGCCTATACTTGGATCTGAGTTGCAGTCCTAGGTCTAAGTCCCAGTGTGATGAGGAGCACTAGCACAGCAGAGTTTGTGACCACAGGGGAGCAGGGACCCTGGTCACAGTTCCAGGGTTGAAAAGAATGCTTGTGGTCACTCACAAACCAGTGCCCAGTACAAGAGAGTAGTAAACATACTTCACCCTAGATCATACCACCTTGGAAGAGCCAAAAACTTACAGGTCCCTAGAATTACCTCTGAAAATAGCTGCACAAAAACCTGAAGCTTGTGACTATGCTCTCTCCACTTGGGATGCTGAGCCCCACTTTTGCATAGAATTAAAAGTCAGGGAATAGGCTAGAAGATTAATAGGCTAGAAAAAATTTGACTTTCAAATACAAGATGCAAACAAAAGAAAAAAGTTCTGACCGTAGAAAGTTACTGTGGTGACCAGGAAGATCAAAGCACACACTCAGATGAAGATAAGAAAGTCAAAATTCCTGTATCCAAAGCCTCAAAGAAAAATGAATTGGTGTCAGGCCATGGAAGAGCTCAGAAAGAATTTTAAAAATCAAGTAGGAGAGGTAGAAGAATAATTGGGAAGAGAAATGAGAGTGATACAAGAAAATCATGAAAAAAAGTCAACAGCTTGGTAAAGGAGACACACACACAAAAAAAAAAAAAAACTGAAGAAAATAACACTTTAAAAATCAGAATAACCAAATGGTAAAAGAGGCACAAAAATCCAATGAAGAGAAGAATACCTTGAAAAACAATATTGGCCAAGTGGAAAAAGATACACAAAAATTCATTGAAGAGAGGAACACCTTAAAAAGTAGAGTTGGTAAAATGGAAAAGGAAATACAAAAGCTCACTGAAGAAAATAATTCCTTAAAAGTTATAATTGGGAAAGTGGAAACTAATGACTTTATGAGACATCAAGAAACAATCAAACAAAATCAAAAGAAAGAAAAAATAGAAGAAAATGTTAAATATCTCATTGGAAAACTACTGACCTGGAAAATAGATCCAGGAGAGATAGTTTGAGAATTATTGGACTATCTGAAGGTCATGATCAAAAAAAGACCTTAGATATCATCTTTCAAGAAATTATCAAGAAAAACTACCCTGATATTTTAGAACCAGAGGATGAAATAGAAATTGAAAGAATGATTGCTTCCTGAAATAAATCCCAAAATGAAAACTCCCAGGAATATTATAGCCAAATTCCAGGCCTCCCAGATCAAGAAGAAAATACTACAAGCAACCAAAAAGAAGCAATTCAAATATCACAGGGCTTGGAATATGATAATACAGAGAGTAAAAGAGCTAGGATTACAACCAAGAATCACCTACCTAGTAAAACTGAATGTAAACCTTCAGAAGAAAACATGAAGTAGAGGACTTTCAAACATTCCTGATGAAAAGATCAGAGCTGAATAGAAAATTTGACTTTCAAATACAAGATGCAAAAGTAGCATAAAAAGGTAAACAGGAAAGAGAAATCATAAGGGATTCTATAAAGTGAAACTGCTTATATTCATTCCTACATGGGAAAACGATATTTTTAACTCCTAAAGACTTTCTTGGGGGCAGCTAGGTGGCCCAGTGAATAGAGCACAGGACCTGAAATCAGGAGAACCTTACTAGTCATGTGACCTTGGGCAAGTCACTTAACCTCAACTGCCCTGCCTTCCCTGCTCCAAAAAGAAAAAAAAAAACCTTTCTCATTATTAGGGCAGTTAGAAAGAGAATAAATAGACAGAAAACAGAGTTGTGAGAAAGAAGAATGCACTGAGAGAAGGAGAAAGGGAGAGGTAGAAGTAGATAAATTATCTGACATAAAAGAGACCTAAAAGAGATTTTATAGTGGAGGGGAAGATGGAGGAAGCAGGGAGGAAAGCACAATAACACTACTCTCATAGGAAATGGCTCAAAGAGGGAATAATATACACACTCAGTTAGATGTAGAAATCTATCTTGTCATACAGGAAAGTAAGAAGGGAAGGGGATAAGAAAGGAGGGAAGGAAATGATAGAAGGGAGGGCAAAACACTTTTGAGAATGGACAGGGTAAAAAGGAGAGAGTAAAATAACGGGAAATAAGATGGAGGGAAATACATAGTTGGTAATCATTACTGTGAATGAAATTTTTACAACGAGTTTCTCTAATAAAGACTTCATTTCACAAACATATAGAAAACAGTCAAATTTATAGAAATAAGAGCCATTCCACAATTGATAACTGATCAAAGGGTATGAACAGGCAGGTTTCAGACAAAGTAAACAAAGCTATCTATAGTCATATAAAAATGCTCCAAATCACTGTTGATGAGAGAAATAAAAATTAAAACAACTCTGAGCTGCTATCTTGCACCTGTCAGATTGGTTAATGTGACAGAAAAGGAAAATGAGAAATGTTGAAGGGGATGTGGGAAAATTAAAACACTAATATAGTATTGCCAAAGTTGTACACTAATTCAATCATTCCAGAGAACAATTTGGAACTATGTCCAAAAGGCTATAAAACCATGCATACCCTTTGACCAAACAGTAGTAGTAGTAATAGTAGTAGTAGTAGTAGTGGTGGTGGTGGTGGTAGTGGTGGTGGTGGTAGTAGTAGTAGTAGTAGTAGTAGTAGTAGTAGTAGATGATAAAAAAAGATAAAAAAAAAAAAAAAAGGAAAAGGACCTATGTGCGCAAAGATATTTAGTGGTGGCAAAGAATTGGACATCAAGGGGATGCCCATCAATTGGAGAATGGCTGAACAAGTTGTTGTATATGATTGTGATTGAATACTACTGTGCTTTAAGAAATAATGAGCAGGATATTTTCATAAAAAATGTGGAAAGACTTATATGAACTGATGCAAAGTGAAATTAGCAAAATTGTACACAGTAGCAGCAATATTATATGATGATCTACTATGAATAATTTATTTATTCTCAGCAATACAATGATCCAAGACAATTCTTTAGAATTTATGATGAAAAGTGCTGCCCATCTCCAGAAGAAGAACTGGTAGAGCCCAAATGCAGATCAAAGATACTTTTTTCTCTGTTCTTTATTTTTCTTGGAAAAATTCTTTTTTTGTCTGTTTTTCACAAAATGACTTACATGAAAATGTGTTTAACATGACTACACATGTATAACCTACGCCAAATTGTTTGCCTTCTCAATGAGGGGAGGAGGGAAAGAATTTGGAACTCAAATTTGAAAAAAAAAAGTGTTAAAAATTGTTTTTATATGTAATTGGGAAAAATAAAACATTAAATTAAGATTTTTTTTTAATTCCCGAGGCAGATGATGGGGGGGGAAGGAGAGAGGGGGAGAAAATCTGAAACTCAGGGGACTGTGGAACTGAATGTTGTAAATTAAAAGTAAATAAACCAATTTAATAAAAAAAATTGCCGAGGCAGGGTAAAATATTCAGGGGGAAGGACTAAATTACTCCTCCTATGAAGGAAAGTGCTCCTTAACCAATAATCTCTACAAAAGGAAATAACAGGAGGGCTTAAGGTACACTATCTCAGAGTCTACCCAGATAATCCTTAAGATTAGATCCTTCCAGATCTGTTTGTCAACCTAAATAAGAATACAGTGCAATATTTTGAATGTTCAGTTTTGCTTCATCTTTTCATCCCCACTCACAATGCTTCCTTTTTTTTTTACACTCCTATAGACTTGAACCTATTCATCCCCTTTCTTCCCTGAACAGTAGACTTCTAAAGAAAGAAAGACCATTTGGCATGCTTAACCAAATCTTCTGTAAGAAGAAGAAAGAAGAACAGAGAGCCAATGAAAAAGATCACAGCCAAGACAGGTACAGCAGAGAAGATGCTTCAGAAGTTGATGACATCATCACTACCTTTGACTGCATTGTGGATACCAACTGCCAAGAGCTACCTGATCAGAGAATGGTAATGGTGGACTTCAGAAAAAGGGCCACAGAAGCATCAAAGCACCTCTCATCAGAAAAGAAGCAGCAGGAGCAGAAGGGACTGCCACCAATCAGAACACAGAGTCTACCACCCATCACTCCAGGCACCTCCTTTCTAACAGCCACCCAGGTGGTCACTTCCCATGGTGGCCTAGGGTCCAATGCTCACCGTTTTGCATGTAAATCTCAGAAAAGTAGAAGTGAACATGACCTATTAGATCATAGGACTGGCTACCAGGCACTGGTGAATAATCCTTGGAGATCTGACTCGAATCAAGTCTTCTCCTGCAAAGCTTGGACTGTATCTCCTTCAGGTAAGGGACCAGATGGATCACTGGCTGGAAGACCAAGCCATGTAGAGTTCTTGGGACCCATACAGCCTCTACCCCAACATAATCGTACATCAGGTAAGTTTTATACCACCTTCCTTTACTTTCTGTGCTTGGTAAACTCATTATATCGATCATATCCCATCAGCAAGTTGGAAAGAGAGAAATGGAACTACAATTAGAGTGGGGTTGAACCTGGAAGGAATATGACCCCTTCTAAGTGCCTTCAGAGCCTCCCTTTCTTCCAAGTGAAATCCCAAACTCCCTCATCAAAAAAGCTTCAGAATATCTTCCCCTTCTACCACAAAGAGAGACCAATAAGTAAATGTCTCCTTATGCTATGGGCATATATGGGGATGATGTCACAGACCAAAATAATTCCTTTCTCAATCAGACCTGAACAAGAGCAATAGTAGTATAGTCCCATTCGTAGATAGTTCACAAAAATGTATTTTGGATATTTTCTGGTGGCTGAGGGTCACTGACTGGACTTCCTCCAGAAGGCATTCCTCTAATGGACCGTGGAACAAACTGCAATTTTCCTAAAGGGTAGAGAAGAGTGAGCAACAAAACCCCTAGAAATTCTAAGTGCCCAGGCATCCTGATAATTAGCCCTGCCTGTATTAGGGAGGTAGTTCTACCCTAACCAGGTTCATAACTTTTCTCTATTTCTACTTATCTAAGCCTGCTACTTTCATATCCAAAACCGTATCAAACTTTTGTTTTCCCTTCTTCATATAACTTCTTCTTTTTTTTGCTTTTTGGAGGCAGGGCAGGGCAATTGGGGTTAAGTGACTTGCCCAAGGTCACACGGCTAATAAGTGTTAAGTGTCTGAGGTCGGATTTGAACTCAGGTCCTCCTAACTCCAGGGCTGGTGCTCTCTTCACTGCACCACCTAGCCACCCCTTCATATAACTTCTTAAAGGAAGAAGAGAAGTATAGTTTGTTTAGGCTTTATTTATTCACAGACACACTCTGCATTCTTAGGAAATTAAAATATTTTATCCCTACAGTTATAATATTATGCAAGAAAACCTTTTTTTTGCATGATCAGATTTATTATTGCTGATGCTTCTGTTTCCTGATGAATGATTACAGCACATGTTTCAAGCAACAATGATGATTTAATTTCTCATCTGATAGAATAGTGACTCCCAAGTTTTTTAGAGTTTGTCTTTTCTGTCCGTCCTTACTGTCTCACTCTCAAACACATATGTGAATGTGAATGCACATACACACACATATGCATACACAGAGTCTCTCCTAAAATTATTAAAAGATACATATTTCTTTTAACAGAACATGAATAAAAACTAACTCTGTTTTGAGATTGGAGGTGGGTGAGAGAGTTACTACTTGAAATAATTAGAGATCTGCTGGGGTAGCACAAAACCACATTGGAAATTACTGAAATAGACCCAGCTGTCCACATGAAGGTAACACCAGAAGTCTTACATGGGAAATCGTGACCACATCAAAGGCCTGTGAATCAAGCCCTAAATCAGGAGAGGGTAAGCCTCCCAAGAGTCCTTAGGCTATAAATTAAAGCCTTAAAGGAGATATATTTGGTAACATTTTAAGTAACTCACTATCTTGTGTTCAGTTGCCAAAATCATAGGAGCTCAGAGCTGGGAGGGATTATTGCCTTTGACTAGTCCAATCTCTCATTATACAAGTAAGGAAACTGAGGCCTACTGACGCGATTTGCCCAAGAGAATACAACCAGTTATTAGCAAAGCCAGGTCGCCTGACTCCCTAGCTCCATCTTTTTCTACTTGATCAGGCTATTTTGACTAAGCACCTAGAATAAGCAAAGTGACAATGCTACTTCCCCATTGCCAAATCTTTAAGCCACCGTTATGGGAATGGTCATCCCATCAGCTCGCATTTGACTTGACTGCAAAGTACATGATGTTTTTAGATACTTTGACAATTATATGATAGAATCACCTCCACTGGTAAAGTTTTGAGCCCTTCTATCTTTCTACATGTGATGCAATGGGAAAAGTGCTGGATTTGGAACTAGGGAGATCTGACCTCTGACGCTAGCTGTGTGACTGGGCAAATTACTTAATCTTTATGACCTCAGTTTTCTCATCTCTAAAATGAAAATAATAATAAAAATACCTATAGCACCTTGCCTCATAATGTTCCTAAAATGCTCAAATTAGGTAACGTACATAGAGTCTTTTCAAACTCTAAAACATAAGGCAAATGTCATGCCTTCCCATCCCGTAGAGTTTTTGCTCACTTTTTTTGTAAATGCTTGACCATGATGGTCATCCTGTAATCACACTAGAGGCCACCTTCACTTTTCATCATCTATGTGGCATTTTTTCACTAGTTGAAGTTGGTTGACTTTCTTTTCATGATTTTCTTGATTTTTTTTTTGGATTGCTCATATTTTTTTCCTAATTTTTCCTCCATCTCTCTTATTTTATTTTTAAAGTCTTTTTTAAGTTCTTCTGAGAACTCTTTTTGTGCTTGATACCATTTGATGTTTCTCATTGAAAAAGAAATAGCTTTTTTAACTCCGTTATCTTCCTCTGAATATGAATCCAGATCTTCTCTATCCCCATGGTAACTATCTATGGTTGGGTTTTTTCTCCCTTGCTGTCTTATTTTTATTCATTTTTTTGTTTTTATTTTGTTTTTAGCAGCTATTAGTATGATCAAGTTGTAGTCCTGAGGTATGGGGAACAATGCCCCAAGTGTCAGGTTGTTCTTACTGTTATTTTCTGAGGCCTGTCTCGGGGCCCAACCTTGGGCTCCCCTCTCCATGTCTATGCCACGGCTGGGGCCCCCAGCCACCCTGTCCCACAAATGATCTTGCTCCCTGCAGTCCCTCCTGTGGCTACAAACTACAGCTCTCCTCTCTGCCTCAGAACTGAAACCAGAGACTCTGCTCTCCTGCAACTGCCCACAGCCAAAAGGGTCCCGACTCTTCACTACTGCACTCACCAGATGTGTGCTAGCTCCTTTTCCGCCACAGCCACAGTCCAGAATGCATCTGGTCAGTACAGCTGTGCTTGGTGTCCCTCGACAGTGGAAGGTCCTTCAATCTTCTCTTCCTCAGCCATCAGACCCTCACATTGTCTGCAAGGGGAAAGTTTCTGTGACTGAGGCTGCCTCCCGACCCAGTTACCCCCTGGGCTTGTTATTTGTTGGTTTTTCGGAGTTGGCCTGAAGGGGCTGGAAGGTCAGGTCATTCTTGAGGTTTTCTCACATTGTCTTAGGAGGACAACTGCTTTACCCGCATTTATTTCTGCCGCTCTGAGACAATGTTCTGTCTTTTTTAGTGGAGGACATTTGGAGAGGCGAAAGTTTTCTGACTACTCTGCCATCTTCCCAGAATCCTCTCACTCCATTTTTTTCCTTTATCACTCCATGACAGCCCAATCATCTTCCTTTCCAGTCCCACATATCTCCAGTTACATCACTTATCTCAAGCAAGCTTTTTATATGCTCCAGGTTGGTAACATGCACCATTTTCCCCAGGGTTATCTTGTCATTTTCATTTACCCAAAGCCATAGCGCTCCTTGACTGCTAACCATAATACAGTTTCCTGGTAAACTGCATTATCTTCACTAACACAGAACCTCTTACTCTCCCCCTCCTTACACGGATCTAATTTTTATCCCAATCAGACGTCTTGGTACTGAGGCTACTGAGGAATATGGAAGGGAATCCAATAGAGCCTTTTCCAGCTTTTCAGCTATGATGGTCGAAGTACAATCTCAGCATTTTTCTAAGCAGAATTTCTGTGTTAGAGGCAAAGACTTGCTGCAGTAAAGCAATTGAATAATTTTAAAAATACCACTACCGCACTGGCACAAATTCTGATAACCACTTTCTTTTGGATTTTCTCCACTCCTGCCTTGGGTTCAATAGATAATAATGGGGAGGGGCCGGGTTACTGCTTGAATTCCTGGCAACTGCTGCATTTTGCTTACATCAGCAACCCAGAACTGTTAGCTCTAATGACTATCGTTCAACTGTTACCCAGAACTGACAAAGTGGACTAGGGGCTGAGGAAGGAGGAAGGGGGTTGGGGCACTTAGCTTAATGAGTTGGAAAATACAATCATATCAGCATAATTCCCTTTGACTGGTGCTTTTAAAGAAGATGAACAAAAGAAACACGGCCTATTCTAATAGCCAGAAAATAGCCCCTTCCGTGGGCTCAAATGTAAGAAAATGCTTACTTTATCTCCCCCCAAAAATAGCTCCCACCCACTCACAGGATCAGGAAACTCTTGTGAAATTTCTTTCTCAAAAACTTTTCAACAGATTCTTCATCCACCCTAAGCACTTTCATCAAACGTGAAAGACCTTTCTTTCTACTTTTTGCGCACTTGGATTTGTGATTTCATGTAGCACTGTTCCAGGGTCAAATCTAGAACCTTCTTCCCTTTGTTGCCTCTTTTCACCCCCTTCTGTCTGTTCCCCCTTTGCATATCCTAAATACTCACACTCCCAGGCACCCAGCCAAGGTCTCTTCCTTGTTGATCCTTGCTAAAAAATAAAGAAAAAGTCACAAATAAAATGTTACCTGATAAGGGCTTTGACCTTCCCCAGAGGTCTTCCTGTTTTATTTTGTTTTGTTTTTCACTGAAGATCAAAATGGTTTAAGAATCAAAGAAAGTATTTAATAATGTTTAAATGATACACAATGTGTTGGATACTTCAAGGGTAAGGACCTTTACTCAGACCCACTTCAAATAATATCACATAGGAAGTCACACTGGCAGTCTATAGATGGACCTAGATAACCTGCCATGACATTCTTTTTTTTTTGTCCTATTTCAGTTCCAATCTGTTTTCCTGTTTTCTGACATAGACCTGGCAATCCAGTGCTTTGATCTGTTAAGTCAGCTAGCCAGTGTGGAGTCGAAAAGGCAATATGGTATAACAGAAACAGCTTTGGATTTGCATTTCAGCCTGGCTTTGCAACAAATTGTTCTGTGTGACCTTGGCGAAGTCACTTCCCTCCTTGGGTTTCATTGTCCCTACTGGCAAAATGAGGTAGTTGGATCAGACAGAAGCTCTCTAGAATCCCTTCCAGCTCTTATATTCTATGACTCTGCAGTTCTTCAGTCAAAAGGAAGCTAAAAGAGAAAAAGTGCTTTGTTTAGTTGTGTGATTCCCTTGCAAATTCTAGTTGGTCATAGTAGAAGACCCTGAAAATCCATCCAGGTTGTAATTGTGGTTTGAATTCCTCCTTAACCACTAGACCACTAGCCAAAGGAATGTACCAACATATACCCTCCACCCCAAATCTCCAGCTGTCTGAAAGATTGTAGTTAACAGTGTCATTGGTAGCATCATAAAACTCAAGTATTTCTTCGGTTCACTCCAATTTTCAGATATTTGGAATTCAAATCTGTTGTACTAAGAATCAGTTCAGAGATTTCTTGAACACTTTAACTACCCCCCCCCCTTGGAGTTTCTAGACTAGGGGGCCCTTCATTTACTTTTAAAAATCCACTGAGCACTTATTATATGACAAATTAGACTTTACTTTTCTTGTCTGCCACTTTTCCTTCTTTCTTGTTTTAAAGGTGTGGTGGCAAGCCAGAGTAATATCCAAAAAGGAATCCAAAAAGACTTCAACAGGCTGGAAAGATTATTTAAATCTAATAAGATGAAATTTAATGAGGATAAATGTAAAGTTCTGCACTTGGTTCAAAAAAGCAACTTCAGGAGTATAGGATGGGGGAGACATAGCTAGCTAAGCAGATTTGGTGAAAAAAGACCTGGGATTTTAGTGTATTATTGGCTTAATATGAGTTAATAGCATGAAAGTACCTCCCCCACCCTCCCACCCCCACAAAAATAGCAACAACAACAATAAAGCTAAATCTTAATTGGGCAGCTAGGTGGTACAGTCGATAAAACAGAGGGCTTGGAATCAGGAAGGTTTATCTTCCTGAGCTCAAATCCAGCCTCAGATATTTACTAGCTGTGTGACCCTGGGCAAATACTTTTTCCTCATCTGTAAAATGAGCTGGAGAAGGAATCAGCAAACCACTCCAGTATCTTTGTCAAGAAAACCCCAAATGGGGTCACAAAGAGTAGAACATGATGGAACAATTCAACAACAAAACTCTTAATTAAATCTTAGACATTCATCTCTTCAGACCACATGTGGATAATTGTGTTTACTTCCACATACTACATTTTAGGAGTGCTATTGACAATCTGAAGCCCATTCAGGGGAAGATGACTAGGATTTTCAAGGGAATAAATATATACATAGCTCATGACTTTGGATGTCTGTACACAAACATAAAAGGTAAGAATAACACACAAAGTGAACTAGAAATCTTATCAGGAAGAGATAAATTTGATTTCTTAGATATCATTAAATATAACTTAATAGGATGGAATTCATGACTATAATATGGCTAAGGAAGGAGTTTCTTCCATAAAAAGAACAAAATTTAGCAATAGAATATTTAAAACACTCTATGTTAGTGAATATTTAAAATAAAAACTAATTTAAGGAAATTCATGACGCAAATAGAAGAAATCTAACAGAACATCTGAGTAAGGAAGAATGGAGGAAGAAATAGAAGCAATATTGTAATAGGAGTCTACTAGAAACCATCAGACCAGAAGGAAAAAATAGATGAATTTAGGAAATAGATCACAGACCTGGGACAAAAGCATGATGTAATGGAAATACATACTGAAACTATTGGAAATCTTCTGGACTTGGATCTCTGTTAAAAGCAAAGCAACTAAAAAATTCTTGACTTTTCTTAATGTTCATTTAAGTCTATTTACGGCCATGTAATAGAGAAATCATTATTCTGGACCTGATTCAGAGCAATAAGGAGAAATTGGTTGCTAGAGAAGGAAAGGAAAGTTGGGCGTTACCTGATGTTTCCCTAGATGTAAGATTTCAAAGAGTTCCAATAAAGGATTGATAGGACGAAAATTCGACAGAAGTTAGTCCAAGTGGGAAGAGAAGCTCCCAAGAAAGAAATTCTGGTGACACAAATATAAACAATGCTGATAAAGAACACAAAGTGGAGACTATTCTAAAGAGACCAGTGTGGACTGAATTAATAGTGTCCAAAATAAAAGAGGGGAGCTACCCTTCTGAGAGTTGTCTGAACTCTGTCCAGGTCAGGCCACACTTGAAATACTTGTTTGTTTCCATGTCTCTCTTAGGAAGGATGTTCAGGAGCAATCAAAATGGTGAGGTGACTTGCCATGTCAAGATAAGTTGAAGAAACTGGTAATGTTTCACCTGGAAAAGAGAAAATTTGGGGGTTTGGGACATGAAAATAGCTTCAAATATCTGAAGATATGACATGCAAAACTAGGATTAGATATATTTTCAGATCCAGAGGGCAAGGCTCGGAATGGATAGAAACTTGCTAATAATCATAGGGAATAGGAATTAATGATATCTCATCATAATCAAACCATAAGGGATTCAACCTATGATTTCATTGGTATAGGAAGCTTTCAGGTAAGGAAATCCCCTCTACTAACATAGGTCAGCTCCTTCTTAGCAACTAATAGTCTTAGAGAGTTATTTAGAGCACTAAGAGATTGAGGGACTTACCCAGGAACCCACACCAATATGTGTCAGAGGCAGGACTTGAACCTGGGTCTTCCGGGCTTCCAGGCTGGCTTTCTATCCATTATGCAACACTGATTAACTCATCCAAAAGTGAGATGGACTGCCTTGGAAGAGTTGGGAGGGGAAGCAGTGGGTTCCTTCCTCCATCGGAAGTTTTCAAGCATGTACAAGATCACCGCTTGCCAAGGAGGCTGCAGAGGGTGTTCCTGTTATGGCATGGGTTGGACTAGATGACTTTGTAGGTGCCTTCTGACCTAGTCAATAAATCTTTAGTAAGCACTTACTATGTGCCAGGCACCATGCAAAGTGTTAGACTCTAAAATTATATAGTAATAAAAGCATGTCATATGGAGCCCAGTTGAAAGAATGTGGGAGCTTTTAGCCTGGAGGGTAGAAGACTTGAGGGAAAGGAGCATGACCACTGACTTCAAATATTAAAAGGATTGTCACATGAAAGAAAGATTATTTTGCTTAGCCCCTCAAAACAAGTCTATAACTTGTGGGCAGACAGATTTTAACTCAGTATGAGGAAGAACTTCCTAACAGTTAGACCTACCCATCCCAAAACAGCTTATTTGGAACTAAGTTCCCCATCACTAAAGATGTTCGAGTAGAAGCTGGTTGACTTCTGTCAGTGACCTTCTGAAGGGGCTTGGGACAATTGGGACAATTCCAACTCAAAGGTTCTATGATTTTAATATACTTTTAAGCAAGTTTTCATGTAGATACAATTCATTCAAGAAATCACTCCAAGTAATCTTTTTTTTTTGGACTCTCCAAAGTTCCTAACACTTAACAACCTTTCTGATTTTACTCCCCACTCGAAATGATTATTAGCATTTCCTTCTCAACTGAATTACGTGATTATATTTGTCCACAGGGCAAAGTTTTCAGCACTTCCCCCCAGACAGAACCGAAGTAAGGGATATTCCTTTCGTGCGCAACAGTCTAGCTCCAATACCATCTCACTGTGTTCGGAAATGTAAGTACCATTCTCCTCATTGACTTCTTTTGCTCGTCTGTTAGATACCCCAGGGGTCTTCCTGTTTACTTTCATTTTTCAAGGGAATGCTGGATGTCAGATTTTTAATGTAAAGGAAAAACTTTTTTAAAGTCCTTTTATTTCCCATCCTCCCCTACCCACCCCACTGCAAGTTGCTAATCAACCAAGAAGGCTCTAGTTCTCTGACTCTTTTCTTGAACCGTATAGCTGATTGTCTTCATTCCAACTGGGTGAAAAACTCTAAAAGAGGGGTCCTTAACCCAGGGTCCATGGATAGACTTCACAGGGTCCAGGAATTTGGATAGGAAAAAAAATTACATCTTTATTTTCACTAGTCTCTAAACAAAATTTAACATTTCCTTCAATTATGATTTTTAAAAATTCTTCTGAGAAGGATTCACAAGGTTTCACTAGACTACCAAAGGAGTCCATTACACAAAAGAAATAAAGAACTCCTGGTCCAAAGGAACTTTTTCTCATGGGAAACTACTGGAATCTCACCACAATAATATATGAAATGAATCTTTAGGGATAGTATTTGTTTGTTAAATCATTCTTCCTTAGAAATTTTGTTTTGGTTGGAAATTTTTAAATCATGATTTCTAAGAAATAACCTCTTTATGCTAGTCTCTTTTCTCTTTTGGTAAAGATGTTTGTCTTCCAAATTTGAAGAGTACCTGATCCTCTACAAAAAAGGAGAAAACTAGTCTTGTCTACGATCAGAAAATTTCAGATTAGCCTGATTGGTGAATTATGTGGGGATGAGAATTAGCAAATATCTGAAGAACAGAAAAATTATTATTAAAGTAGGCAGACTGGCCACCTGGTGCACATATGTCATGAGTATGATTGCTAAGTCTTTAACATTCTACATCCAGATACTATTCCTAGAACCATTCAAAAGCCTGAAATCATCAAGTCATGCTCTGAAATTTTTCTTTGAACTAGGTAGAAGAATATAAACTGCCATTTTTCCTGGTAGTGCTGGGACATTATGGAGTCTCCT
>CM053580.1:310693228-310707588 GCA_028627135.1 Pseudochirops cupreus | reverse complement strand
TTCAGAGTGCTTTTGAGATTCTTTCTCCATCTGACAAAGGCGACTTTTTAAGGCATTCTTCTCCTCATTGGCTTTTTGGGCCTCTTTTGTCATTTGAGTTAATCTATTTTTTAGGGTGTTGATTTCTTCAGTCATACTGCTGACTCTCTTTTCATGATTTTCCTGCAACATTCTTATTTCTCTTCCCAATTTTTCTTCCACTTCCCTTATTTGGTTCTCAAAATCGTTCTTCAGCTCATCTCTAGCTTTAAGGCATTCTTCATGTTTATTGGAGGCCCCTGGTGGGGGTGCTCTGGTTGCGCTCTCCTCCTGCCTCTCTCTCCCATGATCTTTCTTTTTGCCAAAGAAGGAATCTAGGGTTTGGGAGCTGTTCTTACTTTGCTTCTTATGCTTTATTCTTACTCATGGTTGTTCAGTCCGTGATATTTTTAAAATCTCTGTGGGGCTCTGCTTCCAGAAGGGAAAGCTCTGTCCCAAATCGCTGGGGTCCTCCTGGCTGCTGTAGCTCTCAGGAAGATGCTGGGACTCTTCCTACTTACTTCCAGCTGGCTGGATAATGAAGACTCCAAGACTGAGGCCCAAGACGGCGATCCGGATCCAGGCTGCTCAACGTGAGAGCACTGGCCTGAGAACAATCGCTTACTCCCTCTGCTGTCTGCAGGCTGTGGGCAGGAAGCTGCAACGCGGAGGCGGGTGCAAAACCTCTTCCTTTTGCTTTTCCGCTCTGGAGGCCTTTCAGCTGGACTGCTTTACTCTCCTAATTTCGCAAGTTCCACTGACCTAGTTCTGAACGCTGCTCGCAGCTGCCACTAATCCGCTCACCAGAGAGGCTCCTCTGCTCCTCCCGTCCAGCCTCCCCCGGGGCATAGCCGCAGCTTCAGGCCAGGCTGGTTTTGTTTCGCAGAGCTGATATGGTTCCTCGTAGCCAAGCTGACTTTAGTGGGAAGTATCTTTGTGTGCGTTTTGGAGTTCTAGGATTGGTTTAGAGTCCTATTTTATGGGTATTTGGGGGTGGCTATGTGAGAGCTGCGATATGTTGCTGTTGCTATGCCGCCATCTTGGCTCTGCCCCCCGTCTACAATTATTTTAAATGGAATTTCTCTATCCCTTGCTGCTGGGCTTTTTTGGTAATATGTAGAAATGCTGATGATTTATATGGTTTCATTTTATATCCTACAACTTTTTGCCTTCTGTGATGGGGCTGGAGGCCTCACAGCTAGCCTACTATGCAAGCCAGGATGGAGGGGCCTCAACTGTTTATGTGTGCTATGCTTAGGAGCCTCCTGCTGGCTTGCCCAGACAACATCTGTGCTGGGCTGTGTTCCCGTTTTGATCAAGTGAGAAAGACCTTTCCTGATGCCCTTCTAAGTTATCTTAAGCTGGAAAATGGTTTCACTCCATTTTTTTGTGGGTTCTGTCATTCCAGAATTTGTTTAGAGGCTCAATTTAACATTGTATCCAAGTAAAACTAGAGAGATCTCAGGCAAGTTACTGGCTTTTCTCCATCATCTTGACTCCACCCCATCTAATCAAGTTCTTCAAAGAGCATCTCTCACACTTTTTCTTCAGCAACTAAGTGAAATAACAAATGCACAGTACTTTGCAAACCTTAAGGCACTATATAAATGTTAGCTTTTTTCATTATTATTATAAGCTGTGATTTTTTTCATGGTGGTCTTTTTGTAAATACTTATCATCAAGACTGTAATACCTTATATCCAAACATCCCATGAAATAATATTTCTTGTAGTTGTGAAGAGTATGATAGAACATATTCTGCCAACTCCTTTCTTTGCCTATCCAAGAAGTGTCTAACAGTTAAACTGCCTGACAGTGCCTCCAATTAAACTGCAATTTATTGCCTTCTTCTGGTTTCATTGATAACAAGACTGTCAAGACCGATATGGTTTACTCCTCCGGTAATATGTCCACTCATTGGTCATTGGACAAGGATCTCACTTTTAGAGTTTCAATATTCAAATTAAAATTTGACTGTCTAAAAACTATGTGATTCTTACTATTCTGTACTCGAATTCTAATTTACTACTCTGTTACCATCACTGCAAAAATGGGACACATTCATCTAAGTACAAGGTTTCAGTGCTCCTAAATGTCAACAAAAACAATAACAACTTGTCTCTTTGCTATATATGGGAGGAGTAGATTGTCTTTAAGGCCTTTAAATTCCCAGATCATGAATTAGATTATTAAGATACCCCCTCAAAAATGCATCGCTGCAGCTTATTTAACTGTGTGACCTTAAGCAAGTCACAGTTCTTCTCTAGGCTAATCTTTTAACTTTCCTTAACTTTAAAATGAAAGGAATAATCAATACAATTACATAACATTAGCTACTGAAATAAAGGAAGACTTGATTATTGGGAAAATATTCAATGCTCTTGGTTGAGCTATGCTAATATAATAAAACTGATGTTTCCTATATTAATTTATAAATAGTGCAATTACTATCAAATTACAAAGAAAATGCTTTATAGGAATAGACAAATTAATATAGCAAGGTCTTTCCCCATTCTGTGGCTCCCCACTGTATAAACATCTCCAGCCTCTCCTATCCCCAATCCTTCTTCAAGAGAGTCTTTATTTCCTTCCAGGAGGGGAAACAAGAGGCTAGGACCTGAGATCATTCTACTCCTCTCAAAGTGAGGGAGTAACAGGCTAGAATTATATCTATCTGCCCCCTTAAATAATGTTAGTTTCATGCTAACTTCTGACTGTTGTTCATTGTTGGAAGGGAAGGAGGACACTGAGTTCTACATCAAAGGTTTGATACATAACTCTTATCCAAACTAGCAGCAAAAGAGAAATCAAGTATACTCAGGAGAATTTTTACCAGACAATACTGAGTAAAGGAGTTCTCCCATTGGGAGTGAGATAATGCAGCTCAACCAAGAAAGAGTGTCCTAGATCTGTGGGTTGGCCTCTTCCATCTTCCTTCTCAAAGATGGAAGCCAGAAGCACCTAAAGCAACTCAAAGTTTGAAGATCTGAAGAAAACCAAAGCTCCTTTGCTTTATCAATCTTGTCACACAGGCAGAGTATGCATCTCCACCAATGTTGAGGGACTCCCATAACAATGGACTTTGGGACTGAGGTTACAATTCCTCCCAGAATGGTCCTGGACTGAAACTCTTTGCAGTCCCATGGAAAGATCATCTCAGGCAAGCCGAAAACCCATAATTGTACAATAATATACAAACAACAGTGCTTTAAAAATAACAAGGATGATTTTACTGACATACCAGGTAACCGACTTTTAGTACCATCAAAACCGAAATAAAACAAATAAACATTTGCAGTGCATGCAGTAGACATGGCCCCAATCAGAACATCACTTGGGAGGACACTATAGTGACAAAATGTCTCACTCCATACAAGACATATGTTATGAAAGGATATAAGTATGAAAGTATATAAATTATGAAAGTATATAAAGTATATGAATATGAAAGTATATTATGAAAGTATATAAATACCCATGTTATTGTTCAGTCCTTGTAGTGGTGTCCAACTCTCCATGACCCCATTTGGGGTTTTCTTGGCAAAAATAATGGAGTAGTTCACCATTTCCTTCTCCAAATCATTTTACAGATGAGGAAACTAAGGCAAACAGGGTTAAGTGACTTGTCCAGAGTCACACAGCTATCAAGTGTCTGAGGCCAGATTTGAACTGAGGAAAATCAATCTTCCTGTCTCCAGGTTCAGCACTCTATCCACTAAGCCACCTAGATGCCCATATATGTCCATAGTACACAAGAATCAATCAAAATCAATAAGGATGGCTAACAAAGCAAGACTAGCTAGCTATCAATAGGCCTATATCAAGCCTAGTTTGCCAAAGGTGGAACTCAGTACCTCCCTCTCACTCGAGTTGGGACAGCCTCCTTTATTGACTGCCTCCATCTTTAAAGATATTATACAGGGCAGCTAGGGGGTATAGATAAATAGAGTGGTATAGATAGAACACTAGCCCTGGTGTCAGGAAGACCTGAGTTCAAATCTACATTCAGACACTAGCTGTGTGACCCGGGGCAAGTCACTTAACCCCAACTGCCTCAAAAAACCAGTAGTGTAGAGTTGTTTGCTCTCTTTGTACCACCTTAATGGCGGTGCTTCTGGCTATTGCACCCAGTGTGGATGCCAGGTACTGAACCAGCGAGAGGGAAAAGGGACTTGCCCTTCCCTTCTGTCTCTTCTTTTACCCTGCTCTGAGAAATGAGTCTAGAGGTATTTGTTTCTGTTCTGTGTTATCCTCAATTTCAGGTACCTGGGACAAACCCTAAGGGTCCTGGAGTTCAAGTCATGTTGACTTGAGAGCCAGAATTGCAGGCAGGGTGGTGCCAGGGTACCTGGGACTAGAGCTTGATAGGGAAAGGGGAGGGGGATGGGTTGGACTTGCACTTAAGATTGGGCTCAATGAGAGCCAGGCTAAATTAAGGACCTAACCCCCTTCCCCTCCCCAATAACTAAAGTGGTGCAAGGGAAGGGGATTAGGCTCATAGCCTAGGTCTAGAGTGTTCCCTCTCCAAAAAACAATATTTTGCCCCTACCCCAACCAAACCTCCATATTCCACTAGAACTGATTACAGTTCCCCAAAGCCTAGGGCAGTAGGGTTAAGAAGAGCATACTCACAAACCATCCTGTTCACTTCAGTCAAAAGAAAGTAGAAAGATAATTATGTGCACCTGAGTCATGATGTCCTCATGAATTGCCCATTTATTTTCCTCTACCTCCCAAGTAGCCAGATGGGTGGATCTCAGTGTTCAGCTAGCACCCAGCCACTGACCAGTCCTCAGGTGGATGTGTGAATGAATATGCACATATGGCAGGGTCAGAGAAAAAAGAGAGACCTGTACAATGTATGCCCTGAAAATCATTCCCTATGAATTCAAGAGTAACCATCATGCAGAACAGATCCAGGGATAGCTATTGTAGGAATATAAAAATAAATGACAGTATAAAAATGTTCTCTTTCTTATAACATCTTAAATGTAATCTTAATTCTTATGGGAAAAGAGGCATTAGTTGAAAATGTAACTTTTTTTAGTGAACAATTCTAAAGATGAAATTACCCTCAATATATTAAATTCAGTTCTGTTTACCATTTGAAAACCAGATATCTTAAAAATTCATTTGAATAGAATTTAACTTTTTGTTACTAGAACAAATATTCTTTCTGCACTTTCCTGGGAATTTTAACAACACAACTACAAAGAATAGTGACTGGTTTGCAATTAAATCTATCCTGTGGGTTTATTTCTTTAGTCTCCTGACAGTTTTTTAGAGAAAACAGTTAAGTAATACTCTATGGAATTAGTAATCAGCCAAGTGAAACTCTATGAACCTGGGAAGCCTCCCTAGAGTAATTTATCTTTACCTGGGAAGCCGGCCTAGGGTAATTTATCTTTTTCTTGCTTGGTCGCCATGCCTTGTGCCCCTCCGCTTACCCTACAGACCCCCTCTGCTTGCCTTAGTAACCGCTTGTTTGTATCTATATGACAACCTGCTTAGTAACCAATTGTGTTAGTTACATATGTAAACCAAAGAATGTATAAAAGGTTCTCCACTCCCGAACTTGGGGCTGCTCCCCCTTTAATTGGCATGGAGTAGCCCCAGCTGTTAAATTAAAGCTCCTTAAAAATTTTTAATTCGGACTCTGTGGTCACTTTGTTAAGACTGGTCAAGTCATGTCATTTCAATAGTGTGAAGGTTGGGCATGATTACATGGATTCTGAAAACACATTCTGAGTAAAACATATTAGACCTTCAAGTTGGAGTATTATGTTTTTTTAATTTTTTTTAAAAGTAGGTATTGAGCGCCTAATACCCACTAAAAGCAAGTCTAAAAGCAAAGCCTCAGGATTTCATTTCCCATGAGTCTTAAAACTCAGAGAAAGTCTCTCATCGGGAGAAAATCTCTGAACCACATTTCAGAAAAGCTCAGAGCAGAAGAATCCCAGGGTGAGAAGTCGTTGGTGGGGAGACCCTGGGAATTGGGAAGTTTAAAACAGTTTTAGAACTGCCAAAGGTAGTCATGAGTAGACTGTGTCCTGAACAGAAATTTCAATAAATGACATTATTATCCCCATTTTCAGATGAGGAAGTTGAGGTGAACAGTAGTTAAGTGACTCATCCAGGGTCATATAGCTAGTAAGTATTTGAGGCAGAATTCAAACCCACTCGTTTCCAGAAGCTGCCATTCTTCTGCAGTCTGCCCCGAGAGGATTCCACAGATAGCCAAGAAAGAGAGAGCACCACCGTCTTTGGTTTTATTACAGCTGGACCATGAATTCAGAAATAACTCTGGCTTTCTTCCCTGTTGTACCAAAGGGATTAAATGGGGTGTTTGAATGATAATTCTCCAGGGACCTGTGAAGGGGGGAAGGAGAGAGGGTGCACCCACCAGTCCATAGAGACAGAATAAGGCTACTCCTTGTTTCTCTCTTCTCAGTTTTATGTCTTAATTAAGCACATTTGCTGTTGCATTTGTGGCTTTTGTACGATCGGAGAAGAGAAAATGTTATATTGGTGGAGACTCAAACTGTAATTTGGGAAATGCATTATCTCAAAACAGCCAATATGAGGGAATGTAGAGCCAGAGTAATCAGGGCCCCAGGGTTACATTTTATGATTTAGTTTTAAAATACCATGAAAAGTTGAGGGTTGGTTGTTTTGGTTTGTTTTTTTTTTAAGAAATTCAGAAGTCAAACCAAATTTTCTTATTGAAAATCACCTCATCCAATTCTCCTGAAAGAACTTATTCAACTCAGATTGTACTATGGGTTAATCTACAGGGAACCAAAAATGTCTCCATCACTGAAGTGGACATCAACTGGGAGAAACTCAAAAGGGAGAAAGAACTCAAGACTGGGACTGAGTGAGGGAATGAAAAATGAAAAGAATTATTAATAAGTCATTTTTAAGGATCTATATGTGCTCTCTTAATTTTTCAGTTTTCTCCTTCCCTGATTCTTCTACCTCCAAATACTTCACAATTATTTAAATCTCAAAGCTCTTTAAGTTCATTTTTGAGATTTACTTTCTCTTAAAGTGGATTTATTTTTTGTTACCTTTTTTTCATCCATTATCTCTTTTCTGATGCGTAATAACCTTGTGAGGTAGGTGTGTCAGGCATTATCATTCCCAGTTTATTGATGAAAATGAGCCTAAGAGGGGCTGCTAGGTGGCGCAGTGAATAGAGCACCGGCCCTGGAGTCAGGAGGACCTGAGTTCAAATTCCGCCTCAGACATTTGACACACTTACTAGCTGTGTGACTTTGGGCAGTCTCTTAACCCCAATTGCCCTCTAAAAAAAGCAAAAAAAAAAAAGCCTAAGGAAATGACTTGCTTAGGGTCACATCAGCAAGTATAGAGTAGGATTTGAACCTAGAACTACCAGATACTGAGTCTTCCTTTTTATCTATTGCACAGCCTCCTTTCAACCTTCAAATGAAGATTTGAGCCCAAACTCTCCAGTGTGTATCAGTACAAAACACAAAAAAATATTCCATGTCTCAAAAATTCCCCCCAGGTCATTGTCTTGATTTTATCTTTTGCTAGTCATTGATATGAGTGCTATCCCAATGAACCAGTAAAGCTGAACGCCTTCACCCTGTGATTTGCTGCCAAGCAGCCTTGGTTCCCTCTGAGACCTGATATTGAAGAAAAAAAGTGGTTTTGGCCACAGCTGGATCCAAAGGGGAAAATTCCATTTAATTTGGTGAAAGCTTTTAAACGGGCAGTCAGGATAATACTTCATTAAACAAGGGAGTTTTCAGGAAAGCTCTGAAAGAGGAGGCTTTCTGAGTGCAGTTCAGTGGGAAGAAGCTATTTGGGGCACAGGGTACAAAGATGGATGAGACACTGAAGAGAGAGGGAGAGGAGGCAGAAAGTGGTCCAGAGCAGCAACTGGAGAGGAAGGGACACAGAGCAGGAGCACTCGGCCTGGTAGGGGACAAGAACCACAGGAAAAGGATGCCTCTAGCTTAATTCTGAGAGGAAAATCATTAAGGACTCTAAAAAAAAGTGGCTGAGGACAAAGGAGACAGCTAGACGGCAAAGTAGGTAGAGTACAAGGCCTGGAGTCAGAAAGACTCACCTCCATGGGCTCAAATCTGGCCTTAGACACTAACTAGTTGTGTGACCCTGGGCAAGTCACTTAACCCTATTTGCCTCAGTTTCCTCATCTGTAAAATGAGCCAGAGAAAGACATGGCAAACCACTCCAGTGCCTTTGCCAAGAAAACCCCAAATGGGATCAGGACTGAAAGACAACAACAAGAGGATAAAGGGATTAAGTCCAGACAAGAAGTAGAATTGCAGAGTCAAAGAAAAACAAGAGACTTTTATAAAGTACATATGGGTAGACTATTTCCTCATCTGTGAAATAAGGGTAATAATAGTAAGTACTTCCTAGGACTGTAGTAAGGACCCAATGAGATAACATGTAAAACACTTTGCAGATCTTAAAGTACTATGTAAAGGGTTGCTGTTGTCACCACCACTATTATGCACTGATGGAAAAAACTTTCTGCCTCATTTAAAACCTCCATCTTCCTGGGTGTCTGAATTTACACAAGGATTTGCTTTTTTTTTTTTTATTGTTCCTTTACCCCATCACCTAGCAACTAATAAATGTTGGCTGATTGATTGATTGTGCTAGCCAAACCATAGTTGGTATCTTGGTAAGAGGTTTAGAATTCATTTAGCTTATCCCTCTGGCTTGATAGATAAGGAAACAGACCCAGAAAAGGGGAGAATAAATCATCTAAATAGTGGAAAGATTAGAATCTAGACTTCCTGATTCCTACCTCAGTCTTCTTTCCAGGAGTAAAAGGTTTCACAGATGACATCATATAGGTAATAATTGGAATTGTTTCTGGGTCTAACACTTCCTCCAGCATCTGTAGTTCAGTTGTTTCAGAGGTGTTTGGCTTTTCGTGACCCCATTTGGGTTTGCTTGGGTTTTTTTGTTTGTTTTTTGTTTTTGGCTAAGATACTAGAGTGGTTTACCATTTACTTCTCCAGCTATTTTACAGATGAGGAAACTAAAGCAAACAGAATTGTGACTTGCCCAGGGTCACACAGCTAGTAAATGTCTGAGCCTGGATTTGAACTCGGGGAGATGAGTCTTCCTGGCTCCAGGCCTGGCACTCTATCAGTTTCTCCACCCAGATGCATTGTTGTTGTTCATCCTTGGTTCTCAGAGAGAACCAATGACATCACCAGGATGATGTCTTGACTTGGGAGGGAATTGGATTTAAGTGAGACAGAGCTAAGCAAAGTCATGAACCCCAGTCTCTCCTTGAGAGTCATCAGAGTCCAGCAGCAAGACATAAGTCAAGAAGACTGGAGGTGGCCCAGCTGCCTGTTTATTATTCATTCCCCACTATGTGAAGCCATCTGCGGTAATGGTACCTTTCCCTGCCTTGCTAGGGAGTGATTGGTGGACCAAAGAGCCAAGTTCGGGTGGAAGTCACACTGTGCAATCTGCATCACAGGAGAGGCTACAGATGGAAACTGGGCTTTTCAAGGATCTTTAGGGCAGGTTTCGCTCTTTTGAAATGTCAGTCTGTCAACTAGCACTTATCAATCACCTTCTATGAATCAGACACTGTCTAAGAGCTAAGGGTGCAAAGAAAGATAACAGACAGAACCTATTCTTCAGAAGCTTCATAGTCTCATGGGGGATACAATATGAAAACAACTATGAACAAATAAAATGAATACAGGATAAATTAAGGGCAGTCTCAGAGGGAAGGCACTAAGATTAATAAGGACTGGGAAATGTTTTTGCAGAAGATGGGACTTCAAGCAAGCCCTGAAGGAAGTCAGCGAAGCTAGGAAGAAGAGATACTCTAGGCAAGGAAGACATCCACTGAAAATGCCTGGAGTTGGGAGATGAATAGTCTGTGAAAGATCCAGCAAAGAGGCCAGGGTTACTGGAGAAGAAGAGGGGATAAGAAGTAGTGCCCAAATTGTACAGGAGGCAGTAGGAGGCATGATTCCTGGCTCCTAGTCCTGCTTGTGCTGTCAATCAATAAATGTTCATTAAGCTCTTACTACAAAACAAGCAAAATATCGAGTGACCAAGCTTCAGGATCAGGAACACCTACATCCAAGTCTTGCCTCTGACACATACTGTTTGTGTGAACAACTGGAGAAGTCCCTGACAGTATATCTACAATATAGCACACCACCTTCAAAGCAGCTGGGTGATGCAGTGGATAGAGTGCTGGGCCCAGAGTCAGGAAGACTCATCTTCCTGAGTTCAAATCTGGCCCCAAGCTGTGTTACCTTGAGCAAGTCACTTAACTCCAAATGCCTAAAAAAAAAAGTCTAGCTAATCATGTCATTGCTGCCTATCAGACTGGTAGGAGAAAAATACCATGTAACATGTGAATGAAGCATTTTAGAGTCCTTAGCACTGAATGACTTCTCCATAAGCTGCTACATCTTGTCCTGTTCTACCAGAAAATGCATTCTTCCCCTACCCACCACCACCCAAAACCAATCCCAATAATAAATTTAGAAAGTGGTTTCCTCCTCCTTATCTCTGATTGGTGGGAGAAAAGTCAATTCCAAAATATCTGATGATAAGTTCAGAGCAAAGGAGAGGAGTGTGGCCCCTGCTCACTGCTCAGGATGTCTGGAAGGAGCCTTCTCTAAAGGGCAGATTTTTTAGACTCCTGATTTCAGGGCAGAGCCTTTGCCTAGAGGAAGTGGAATGAAAAGCATGAGGGAAAGGTATAAGAAAGGAATCCTTATTCCCCAATTGATAAATGGGCAAAGGATATGACCAGGATGTTTGCAGAAGAAGAAATTAAAGTTATATATAGTCGTACGAAAAAATGCTCTAAATCACTATTGATTAGAGAGATGAAAATCAAAACAACTCTGAGGTACCACATCACACCTATCAGATTGACTTACATGACAAACCAGGAAAATGATAAATGTTGAAGAAAATGTGGGAAAGTTGGAATACTAATTCATTGTTGGTGGAGCTATGAGCTGATCCATCCATTCTAGAAAGCAATTTGGAACTATGCCCAAAAGGCTATAAAATTGTGCATACCCTTTGACCCAGCAATGCTGCTTCTAGGGCTATATCCCAAAAAGATCATAAAAATGGAAAAAGGACCCACATGTGCAAAAATATTTATAGCAGCTCCCTTTGTGGAGGCCAAGAACTGGAAATTGAGGGGATGCCCATCAATTGGGGAATGGCTGAACAAGTTGTGGTAAATGAATGTAATGGAATACTATTATGCTATAAGAAATGATGAACAGACGTACTTCAGAAAAACCTGGAAAGATTTATATGAACTGATGCTGAGTGAAGTGAGCAGAAAAACCAAGAGAACATTGTACACAGTAATAGGCACAGTCTGCGCTGATTTTGATTGACCTAGCCATTCTCAGCAATGCAAGGACCTAAAACAAGTCAAAAGGACTCAAGATGGAAAATGCCATCCCCATCCAGAGAAGAACTATGGAGTCTGAATGCAGAGCAAAGCAGATTATTGTATTTTTGTTTTGTTTTGTTTTTTCTTTCTCATTGCTTCTTCCATTCATTATAATTCTTCTGCAAAAAATGACTAATGTGAAAATATGTTTAATAGGAAAGTATATGTAAAGCCTATATCAGATTGCAGGCTATCTTGGGGAGGGAAGGGAGAGGAAGGGAAAAAATTTTAAATTTTATGGAAGTAAATGTTGAAAACTAAAAATAAATAAATTAACTATAAAAAAAATTAAAAATAAAGGAGTTTATTGGTGTCCATTGCACCACCCTGGATTGATGAAGGAAAAAAAAAAAAGAAAGGAATCCTTAGACTGGACAGAACCAAACTGGTTTCTTCAAAATTGCCTAAAAACCTCACTAAACTTTTTCTGCCTTGTCATTGCCTCTAAGGTCTGGCTCTCTGACAAGCACTGCAGTTATTTATGTTGGCAAGATATCAATTTAATCAGTAGACACGACATTGCTCCCCCTGTGCTCTACAGAAGAGATTATCCACCCCAGGATCTGCTCCTCCCTTCCTAGGCTCAACGGTGGGCCCAGCCTGAGTGCTTCCCCAACCCCATGGGCTTCATGCCTTTGTCTTAAAAAAACAGAACAGAAGCCCTAAAATTGGGGGCTAGGAATTTACCACAATGTCTTGTACAAGTATCTGGCAATACAGTCAAATCATAGAATTATAAATCTGGAAAACAGGGGTGTATGCTGGTAAAGATTTAATAGCTTGCTCTCCATATTCAGGACACACTTTCAAGTTTTATCTGCAATATTAACATTTTCTTCAATACTTTCTTAAGTCTAGACAATCACCAAAACAATGGTTTTTACTTTTTTAATATTCTTTTAAACATTTTTAAAAATTTGTTTTCAGTTCCAAATTTTCTCCCTCCCCCATTCGTTGAGAAGGCAAGAAATATGATGCCATTATATGTATGAAGTCATTCAAAACATATTTCTGCATTAGTCATGTTCTGGGGAGTGGGGAGGAGGGAGAAACAAAAGAAAAGGAAAAAAATATGCTTCAATCTGCAATATGAGCCCATCAGTTCTCTATCTGCAGACAGACTTTTTCATTATGTGTCCTTCGGAGTTGTGATAAATCATGTACTGATCAAGGTTACTAAGTCTTTCACAGAACAAAACAGTAAATTAAACATTGATTTATATATAAATAAGTCACATTAGTTTACTGATTTTTGAGGTGTGATTACTCACACTGAAAATTAACACTCAGCTACCCTGAGCAATTATGAGCTGGCTTCAGCACACCCAGGGAAAAGGGCCAGAATAACCCTCTGGTTACACAAGTGAAATTATCACCCCAGAGAGGCAATGTGGTGTAGTAGAGAAAGGGACCCACCTTGAGATCGGGAAGACCCACCTATGTTCAAGACTCTCCTCTAATTCACACCTATTATGTGATTGTAGACAGGTTACTTAATTTCTCAATGTCCCAGGCTATTCTATATAACTAGAAGGCTCGGATGAGTTTCTGATCAGTGTCAGAAGAATTCCTTAAATTGATAGAATCACAGGTCCACAATGAAAAAAATAACCTCCCTGTAAAATCAGTTTCAAAACATATATATATATATGCTCTACCTCCCAGAAGCTGGGAGGCACAGTGGATAGAGTAGTAGACCTGGAGTCAGGAAGACTCCTCTTAAAGACTCATCTTTCTGAGTTCAAATCCAGCCTCAGATACCAGCTTGTGTGGCCCTCAGTAAGTCACTGAACTCTATTTGCCTCAGCTTCCTTATCTGTCAAATGAGCTAGAGAAGGAAATGGCAAACCACTCCATTGTCTTTGCCAAAAAAAATCCTAAATGGGATCACAAGATGACAGGACTGAACAACAACAAACTACATAAACTCTCTATTTCATGGGATTATTGTGAGAAAAATGCTTTGTAAACTGCTAAGCATTGTATGAACTGAAGCCACTCTCCCAGCCCCTTCTTTTACAGATTAACGATCAGAACCAAAGAAGTTAAGGGACTTCCCCAAGGTCACTGGACTAGATAGATTTTTGGAATTATGCATACTCAGTAAACTTGCATCTAAAAATCTAGATGTCTTTATATCACTTCTATACCACTTAGCCGGTATATTTCACTTTGAAAGAACACAAACATCTTCATAGCACAAAGTGGCACCGATGATACCCAGACAAGCCCAGGCTACCTCTTAGTAACAAAGCAGAAGGAGTTAACACCGCTTGACCCAAAAGGAAGCAACTTGTTTTGGTTTGGGATTGAGAGAGAAGGAAGCAAAGAAAACAAAGGAAAAAATGCAAGTGCAAGTTCCAAATTAAAATTCAATTAGCATGCATTAAACAGTTAAAATGAGCAGGAAACTATGCAAAGTTTTGGGAAACAAAAATTAAGAATTGATAAGTTCCTGTTGTCAAGGAAATTATGATCGAAGAAGGTAAATATGATACATGGGTAGATAAGTGGCAGAAGAAGAAGAAAAACTGTAATGGTGAAAAGGGTAGATCAAAATACTCAAAGAAAATTTGAGAAGAGCATGATTCCTTTCCTCTGGGGGATTCAAGGAAAGCTTCAAGGAAGGAAGCAGTTCCTGAGTTAGGACTTGATGAAAGTGATCAAGATGAGGAAGAAGTCCACTGAAAGCCTTGGCAAGCACTCAGAAGCAAAGAAACCAGAGAATAAGGAGGAGTGCAGTTTATCTAAAATATAAAGTATATGAAAGGGAACATTGTGAGATAAGGCTGGAAAGGTGGGTTCCAGAGACAGACCATGGAGGCCCTTCATCACCAAAATGAAAGCCTTCATATTTCATTTTATAGACCAGTGG